>JAIOJX010000006.1:112837757-113437757 GCA_022376925.1 Tragulus kanchil
CGTATTTCACATTCTGTGGGCATATATACATTCACAAATACACACACACACATATATTTATACAAGAAATTAGTTTTGAAGGCAAATATAACTCTAGGGTTTTCCAACAATATTAAACATTAATCCTTTGACAGATGAAGTTTAGCAATGTTATTGTTACCAAGGTCCAAAGAAAGTTTCTCCCCTGTAGAAATGAAATAATCTACTTAACAGAATTTTACTAGCCAAGAATGGTGGAGAAACATGAAATTATTACCCTTTTCAGACATAAAACTTTCTACTTGGAACAAAGATAACGCTAGCTCATCAAGAACATATGTAGATTTAAGATCTTTAACTATAAACAGTAGGCTTCAGGCTTGGGTGGTCTGTGTTATGTTCAATAATATATAAGTTGGCCTATCCTCAAAATAAATATTTCCTTTTTCATTACTCTGAGTCATGTAAAAGCTTCAATCTTTGTTCAAAAGCAGAAAGGTTTTCAATACAAAATTTTTAGCTAACAGTCGATATATTCAACAGATACTACTTCTCCTCTATAATGCATACAAAAAGATCTGAAATGATTTTCTCTGTATCTGAAGGAACACTCTGAGTTGACTGGAAGATGCTTAATGAGAAACAAATCCTCTTTATGCATACAATGATACTTTTTGTATAGTGTTTTATAAAGAGCTATGACCCAGAGGATGAAATGAATTATGTAATACTCTAAACTCCTATCTTCTCTCAGAGATAATGTATTAATATTTGTCATACTATACAAGCCATCTAAAAACTGGTTTAAATTTTTAGTTTTCACACCGGTTTTTAAAACATGTCTTTCATTTTCTTTAAACATATCAAAATGATAGTCGATTAAGTGAAAAGTGTCTTAAAAATACATGAATTTTTAAAAATGATGTATATGGATTCTTTTCAAGAAGTCTTTAGATCCTTATCAAAATTTGGTATAAGAAAAGGTAGCATTCAAATGAAAGGAATCATTTCCTTTTTTTGGAAGAATAGGAGCAGAAAACATTGCAAAATAATATACTCTATTTACATAAAATAGGCCAAAATGACTCCATGAAAGCATCCAAATAATATTCTTCATGCATGATAGGAACTTGGTCTGACCCGGGATTTGTTTCCATACCTGCTTAATGAGTAGGCCAGAAAATATTCGAGAGTTGTAACAAAGACCTATCATTAGAGTATCAGGATTCCAATACCACTATGACCAGATGTGTAGAACTAAAAATCCTGGCTTCTAACTGGGTTTCTCACTATTGGTCTATAAAACATGCATTAAATATTATTTGCCCTAGCTCTAAATTTCCTCCATCTAAAGAGCTGATCTAAGTGTGAAACAGTTTCTCTATAGAGTTAATGAACATTATAAAATGTTTAAGCTGTGACTGGCTGTGTTCCAGATAACACATACAGACTCAGATGTCCACTCACTTCCTATATAATTAGATTCTCAACAACTGCAGTTGTTGAATACCAACAATACTTCTTTCCCTATACAGTTAACATGATACTTTTCATATTATTATCTAAGTGACAGAAAATTTTACTTAGTAAGATTCTTAAGTAATACTATAGTTTTCCTAATAATTGAGAATTTGTGACAAACATCATAGCCATCTTATAACTGTAAAGATCCTTATTGTTTTAGGAAATGGAGAAAAAAGCTATCCATCATTAATATTGAGGAAGGTAAGCTACAGCTTGAGTTTGAATCCAAACATTATTATTAACAACTGATTACGTTGTCTAAATAAATAGAAATCTAATATATTAGAGGAGACAAACTACACATTTAAGAAAAATGCTACACAACTGTCAAAAGAGAATAATAGAAAATAAAGAATACATGCTAAATTATTCTAGTTAAAATATGACCAGAGCATTTTATTTTCTCCTGTATTGCAAGACATTAACCAGAAATCAAGAGCATGTGATACAAGAAATCTTTCATGTACTTGTAGTAAAACTTAAAGTTATCACTTAAATGTTAGTGACTGCATTATAAAACAAGTATCTCATCAGCCCTGGGATTTGTTCATTTGGGAAGAACACATTTTCCATAGCCACTTTCTTTAAAAAACAACACTTCTGTTATTTATACTTCTTATTCTACTATAATACAAAATCTGGGGTTTATCATGTTATTGAAACAATGACATATTATAAAGCAATTATCCTCCAAATGAAAATAAGTAAATTAGAAAAAAAAAGACTTGATAATTAGCATTTTATTACAATGTTATTTCAAATGGATCAAATTCTGGATAATGTACTGTTACTTGATATGCTAATCAGGGTAGCATTAATTACTCAAGAACTCAACACGGATTACAACATGGCCTCACTCATTCACAGTATGAAATCTAATTCTTATAAGGTATAAAACTCATGAAAATTATTATAAGGCTATTCTAAGTTTGGTGAAACAGTTTTTCCTCTCAATTCTAAAGAGCTGATCTAAGTGTGAAACAGTTTCTCTATAGAGTTAATGAACATTATAAAATGTTTAAGCTGTGACTGGCTGTGTTCCAGATAACACATACAGACTCAGATGTCCACTCACTTCCTATATAATTAGATTCTCAACAACTGCAGTTGTTGAATACCAACAATACTTCTTTCCCTATACAGTTAACATGATACTTTTCATATTATTATCTAAGTGACAGAAAATTTTACTTAGTAAGATTCTTAAGTAATACTATAGTTTTCCTAATAATTGAGAATTTGTGACAAACATCATAGCCATCTTATAACTGTAAAGATCCTTATTGTTTTAGGAAATGGAGAAAAAAGCTATCCATCATTAATATTGAGGAAGGTAAGCTACAGCTTGAGTTTGAATCCAAACATTATTATTAACAACTGATTACGTTGTCTAAATAAATAGAAATCTAATATATTAGAGGAGACAAACTACACATTTAAGAAAAATGCTACACAACTGTCAAAAGAGAATAATAGAAAATAAAGAATACATGCTAAATTATTCTAGTTAAAATATGACCAGAGCATTTTATTTTCTCCTGTATTGCAAGACATTAACCAGAAATCAAGAGCATGTGATACAAGAAATCTTTCATGTACTTGTAGTAAAACTTAAAGTTATCACTTAAATGTTAGTGACTGCATTATAAAACAAGTATCTCATCAGCCCTGGGATTTGTTCATTTGGGAAGAACACATTTTCCATAGCCACTTTCTTTAAAAAACAACACTTCTGTTATTTATACTTCTTATTCTACTATAATACAAAATCTGGGGTTTATCATGTTATTGAAACAATGACATATTATAAAGCAATTATCCTCCAAATGAAAATAAGTAAATTAGAAAAAAAAAGACTTGATAATTAGCATTTTATTACAATGTTATTTCAAATGGATCAAATTCTGGATAATGTACTGTTACTTGATATGCTAATCAGGGTAGCATTAATTACTCAAGAACTCAACACGGATTACAACATGGCCTCACTCATTCACAGTATGAAATCTAATTCTTATAAGGTATAAAACTCATGAAAATTATTATAAGGCTATTCTAACATAAGGACTATTTGTACGATTAAACTAGAGTTTGTTTTTAAAACTTCTTTACATTGGTATTTGTCACCAAAGATGTTTCAACTATGTATTACTAAACCTTTTACAAAATCAATAATACATGTGCAAATTCTCCTTATAAAGATTTGAATAAATTTGCTATCATGGGCTTTTTTTTCACCTCTGTTCCAATTTCAGCTGATTATTGTTGCTTCTTTTCTCATGTGGCAGAAATATTCAGGGAGGCCTAAACAAGGAACTAAGAATTTTTCAAATCTATGACAGGGAACAACATAGGATTTGATAAGAGAAACGTGCTTCATCAACAACTTTGTATTATTAGATAAGCATGAGGCAAATAGCATTTTCCCAATTTAATTTACTAGAAGATTCCTAGTCTAATACTTATTCATACAGATAAAGCACTATCTATAAGAAATATCTCATAATATTAAGGATGTAGAGTTTATACATAAAATATCAACATGGGGCTTCCATGGTGGTCCAGTGGGTAGAGTCCACCTTACACTGCAAGCGGCGCCCATTGGATCCCTAGCCCCGGGGAAAATCCCACGTGCTGATGAACGGCTGGGTTTGTGTGTCCAATTACGAGCCAGTGCTCTGGAACACATGCGCCCAGAGCCGGTGATCTTCAAGGAGAGAGGCCACTGCGATGGGAGGCCCACAGGCCAAAGAACAAAAAAAAAGATGGAAATGTTTTTTCATTTGGGAAGAACACATTTTCCATAGCCACTTTCTTTAAAAAACAACACTTCTGTTATTTATACTTCTTATTCTACTATAATACAAAATCTGGGGTTTATCATGTTATTGAAACAATGACATATTATAAAGCAATTATCCTCCAAATGAAAATAAGTAAATTAGAAAAAAAAAGACTTGATAATTAGCATTTTATTACAATGTTATTTCAAATGGATCAAATTCTGGATAATGTACTGTTACTTGATATGCTAATCAGGGTAGCATTAATTACTCAAGAACTCAACACGGATTACAACATGGCCTCACTCATTCACAGTATGAAATCTAATTCTTATAAGGTATAAAACTCATGAAAATTATTATAAGGCTATTCTAACATAAGGACTATTTGTACGATTAAACTAGAGTTTGTTTTTAAAACTTCTTTACATTGGTATTTGTCACCAAAGATGTTTCAACTATGTATTACTAAACCTTTTACAAAATCAATAATACATGTGCAAATTCTCCTTATAAAGATTTGAATAAATTTGCTATCATGGGCTTTTTTTTTTTCACCTCTGTTCCAATTTCAGCTGATTATTGTTGCTTCTTTTCTCATGTGGCAGAAATATTCAGGGAGGCCTAAACAAGGAACTAAGAATTTTTCAAATCTATGACAGGGAACAACATAGGATTTGATAAGAGAAACGTGCTTCATCAACAACTTTGTATTATTAGATAAGCATGAGGCAAATAGCATTTTCCCAATTTAATTTACTAGAAGATTCCTAGTCTAATACTTATTCATACAGATAAAGCACTATCTATAAGAAATATCTCATAATATTAAGGATGTAGAGTTTATACATAAAATATCAACATGGGGCTTCCATGGTGGTCCAGTGGGTAGAGTCCACCTTACACTGCAAGGGGCGCCCATTTGATCCCTAGCCCGGGAAGATCCCACGTGCTGATGAACGGCTGGGTTTGTGTGTCCAATTACGAGCCAGTGCTCTGGAACACATGCGCCCAGAGCCGGTGATCTTCAAGGAGAGAGGCCACTGCGATGGGAGGCCCACACAGGCCAAAGAACAAAGATGGATGAAAATAAAATAAATGAAAGACCAAAAAAAGTGGCCAAAATTAAAAAAAAACATACATATGAATATGATAATTATACTATTGGATAATTAAAGAAATTTGATCTAATCTAATCCACAATATACTGAGGGCCTACAGTACAGAAGGAAGTGAGGGCCTATTTTGATAGGGTACTTTGGTAGGTCTCTGGAATAAAAACGAGCTCATGTCGTTCAAGAAACTCACAGTGTAACTTCATGTTCTGTTAGGAAAATAAGGGATTTTATAAAAGGATTCTATTCACAAGAAAAACAATAATGTTACTACTTTCTAAAATTACGTAGAAAAAGGACGTGATAATGCATCAGCATCACCTTTCTCAACAAATGCACAGTTTAGTCTATATAAAACAGGTAAACAACAAGGGCCGACTGTACAGCACAGGAAGTGATATTCAGTATTTTGTAATTACCTATAAGGGAAAAGAATCTGCAAAGGTAGACATATATGTATATATGTAACTGAATTACTTTGTCATACACCTGAAACTAACACAACATGGTGTATCAGTGTGAGTGTTAGTCACTCAGTTGTGTCGATCTCTTTGTGACCCCATGGACTGTAGCCTGCCAGGCTTCTCTGTCCATGGGATTCTCCAGGCAAGAATACTGGAGTGGGGAGCCATTCCCTTCTCCAAGGGATCTTTCCAACACAGGGATCAAACCTAGGTCTCCTGCATTGCAGGAAGATTCTTTCCTCGCTAAACCATCAGGAAAGCCCTTGTACATCAACCACATATCAATTTTAAAATGCAATTAACAAGAAGGGATAGGAAGTCTAATATTTATTCGCATCTTCCAGGCTGTGGTCATAGCACTACGCATAAAATATCAACATGGGGCTTCCATGGTGGTCCAGTGGGTAGAGTCCACCTTACACTGCAAGGCGCCCATTTGATCCCTAGCCGGGAAGATCCCACGTGCTGATGAACGGCTGGGTTTGTGTGTCCAATTACGAGCCAGTGCTCTGGAACACATGCGCCCAGAGCCGGTGATCTTCAAGGAGAGAGGCCACTGCGATGGGAGGCCCACACAGGCCAAAGAACAAAGATGGATGAAAATAAAATAAATGAAAGACCAAAAAAAGTGGCCAAAATTAAAAAAAAACATACATATGAATATGATAATTATACTATTGGATAATTAAAGAAATTTGATCTAATCTAATCCACAATATACTGAGGGCCTACAGTACAGAAGGAAGTGAGGGCCTATTTTGATAGGGTACTTTGGTAGGTCTCTGGAATAAAAACGAGCTCATGTCGTTCAAGAAACTCACAGTGTAACTTCATGTTCTGTTAGGAAAATAAGGGATTTTATAAAAGGATTCTATTCACAAGAAAAACAATAATGTTACTACTTTCTAAAATTACGTAGAAAAAGGACGTGATAATGCATCAGCATCACCTTTCTCAACAAATGCACAGTTTAGTCTATATAAAACAGGTAAACAACAAGGGCCGACTGTACAGCACAGGAAGTGATATTCAGTATTTTGTAATTACCTATAAGGGAAAAGAATCTGCAAAGGTAGACATATATGTATATATGTAACTGAATTACTTTGTCATACACCTGAAACTAACACAACATGGTGTATCAGTGTGAGTGTTAGTCACTCAGTTGTGTCGATCTCTTTGTGACCCCATGGACTGTAGCCTGCCAGGCTTCTCTGTCCATGGGATTCTCCAGGCAAGAATACTGGAGTGGGGAGCCATTCCCTTCTCCAAGGGATCTTTCCAACACAGGGATCAAACCTAGGTCTCCTGCATTGCAGGAAGATTCTTTCCTCGCTAAACCATCAGGAAAGCCCTTGTACATCAACCACATATCAATTTTAAAAATGCAATTAACAAGAAGGGATAGGAAGTCTAATATTTATTCGCATCTTCCAGGCTGTGGTCATAGCACTACGCATTGAATGTGTTATCCTACATACATCATCTCATATCTTTATATTATCCTGCCCATTTTATGAGTAAGAAAACCAAAAGGATTAAAGAACTTGCTCAAGACTAAGCAGTTATCATCAAGTGTTGTTGTTGTTCAGTCACTACATTGTGTCTGACCCTATGTGACCCCATGAAATGCAGTATGATTTCTAAACTGTAGGCTAACTGTTCCCATCAACTGATTTGCTTTCCCTCCCGACCCCCATGGCACACAAAGAAGATGCTCAGATAGGCAACCATCGGCCACAGCTGTAAGTTAAGTGGAAACAACGAGCCAAGTGTTATAAGATGCCATTAATCTATAGTTTCTAATCTTCTTGTACCTTTCTTTCAGGACCTGCGATGCTCATGGTATTAAACAGCTATTCTAGCTATTATCAAGCCTGGGGTGCTCTACACTAAAAGAAACCCAGAAGCTTTACTGCCTAACGATGCCCCTTCTCCTCCCCAGTACTCTGTAAGTACACTCATTAAGAATGTAACTACTGCTCACCAATCCCACTACTGGGCCTATACCCCGAGGAAACCAGAACTGAAAAAGACACATCTACCCCAGTATTCATCGCAGCACTATTTACAATAGCTAAACCATGGAAATAACCTAGATGTCCACCAGCTGATGAATGGATAAAGAAGTTGTGGTACATATATACAAGAGAATATTACTCATCTATAAAAATGAACATATTTGAGTCAGTTCTAATGAGGTGGATGAAGCTAGAGCCTATTATACAGAGTGAAGTTAGAAAGAGAAAGATAAATATCGTATATTACTGCATAAATATGAAATCTGGAAAGATGGAGGCTGATGATCCTACACTCAGGGCAGCCCAGGGGACACAGACATAGAAACAGATTTTTGGATGCAGTGGGAGAAGGCCAGGCTGGGATGATTTGAGCAAGCATCTCTGAAACATGTACATTACCATACGTGAAGCAGATGGCCAGTGGGAGGTTTGATGGAGGAGGCAGGTAACGCAAAGCCAGAGTTCTGTGACAGCCTGGAGGGGTAATTTAAAATTTTTGCAATTAACAAGAAGGGATAGGAAGTCTATATTATTCGCATCTTCCAGGCTGTGGTCATAGCACTACGCATTGAATGTGTTATCCTACATACATCATCTCATATCTTTATATTATCCTGCCCATTTTATGAGTAAGAAAACCAAAAGGATTAAAGAACTTGCTCAAGACTAAGCAGTTATCATCAAGTGTTGTTGTTGTTCAGTCACTACATTGTGTCTGACCCTATGTGACCCCATGAAATGCAGTATGATTTCTAAACTGTAGGCTAACTGTTCCCATCAACTGATTTGCTTTCCCTCCCGACCCCCATGGCACACAAAGAAGATGCTCAGATAGGCAACCATCGGCCACAGCTGTAAGTTAAGTGGAAACAACGAGCCAAGTGTTATAAGATGCCATTAATCTATAGTTTCTAATCTTCTTGTACCTTTCTTTCAGGACCTGCGATGCTCATGGTATTAAACAGCTATTCTAGCTATTATCAAGCCTGGGGTGCTCTACACTAAAAGAAACCCAGAAGCTTTACTGCCTAACGATGCCCCTTCTCCTCCCCAGTACTCTGTAAGTACACTCATTAAGAATGTAACTACTGCTCACCAATCCCACTACTGGGCCTATACCCCGAGGAAACCAGAACTGAAAAAGACACATCTACCCCAGTATTCATCGCAGCACTATTTACAATAGCTAAACCATGGAAATAACCTAGATGTCCACCAGCTGATGAATGGATAAAGAAGTTGTGGTACATATATACAAGAGAATATTACTCATCTATAAAAATGAACATATTTGAGTCAGTTCTAATGAGGTGGATGAAGCTAGAGCCTATTATACAGAGTGAAGTTAGAAAGAGAAAGATAAATATCGTATATTACTGCATAAATATGAAATCTGGAAAGATGGAGGCTGATGATCCTACACTCAGGGCAGCCCAGGGGACACAGACATAGAAACAGATTTTTGGATGCAGTGGGAGAAGGCCAGGCTGGGATGATTTGAGCAAGCATCTCTGAAACATGTACATTACCATACGTGAAGCAGATGGCCAGTGGGAGGTTTGATGGAGGAGGCAGGTAACGCAAAGCCAGAGTTCTGTGACAGCCTGGAGGGGTGAGCAGGGCAGGGAGGGGAGGGGGTTCAGCAGGAGGACACACACACATGCTTATCGCCAGTTCATGGTGATGTATGGCAGAAGCCATTGCAATATTTCAAAGTAATCACCTTTTAATGAAAATAAATAAATGAAATTTAGAAAAAGAATTTAACTACTAGGCTCCAATATGCCTTTTAAGCACCACATTTGGATAAAATATATTCCATTTTTGAAGGCCAGGTTGATCAGGATTAATTTTGAGGTAAAAAACTATAATGAGCAATCTGTGTTTTGTAAAGGTCAAATCCCCACTTACAACAGGTAAAAGACTTTGTTTTATTCACATAAGAATTGCAAACAACTTTTGAGTAGTTGTGTATCAGCGTATGGTTCTGTAACCATAAGAAGCAGCTTCCAGATCTCAGTGGTATGATACAATAAGAACTTATTTATAGCTCACGCTGCAGGGTCAGCAAAAGGCCTGTGTTCACAGTTGTCCTCAGGAAACCAGGCTGGTGGATGCTCCATCTTGACGTATTTCCTCAATCAGTGAGACAGAAATAGAGGCTGTGACAACTGACACCTGGCCTCTTAAAGCCTCAGGCTGGAAGTGACATACGCTACACTTGTTCTTATTTCTTTAACCAAAGGTTGTTAAAGGTAGCTTCGAGGGTTAGGGAAGCACATCTCTAGCATGTGACCCAAGGTGGGTGTGGAGTGGGGGTTGGTAGCTTCGAGCGGATCTAACATAATTTTTAAGGACACAATGGATTGTGGTACATATATACAAGAGAATATTACTCATCTATAAAAATGAACATATTTGAGTCAGTTCTAATGAGGTGGATGAAGCTAGAGCCTATTATACAGAGTGAAGTTAGAAAGAGAAAGATAAATATCGTATATTACTGCATAAATATGAAATCTGGAAAGATGGAGGCTGATGATCCTACACTCAGGGCAGCCCAGGGGACACAGACATAGAAACAGATTTTTGGATGCAGTGGGAGAAGGCCAGGCTGGGATGATTTGAGCAAGCATCTCTGAAACATGTACATTACCATACGTGAAGCAGATGGCCAGTGGGAGGTTTGATGGAGGAGGCAGGTAACGCAAAGCCAGAGTTCTGTGACAGCCTGGAGGGGTGAGCAGGGCAGGGAGGGGGAGGGGAGTTCAGCAGGGAGGACACACACACATGCTTATCGCCAGTTCATGGTGATGTATGGCAGAAGCCATTGCAATATTTCAAAGTAATCACCTTTTAATGAAAATAAATAAATGAAATTTAGAAAAAGAATTTAACTACTAGGCTCCAATATGCCTTTTAAGCACCACATTTGGATAAAATATATTCCATTTTTGAAGGCCAGGTTGATCAGGATTAATTTTGAGGTAAAAAACTATAATGAGCAATCTGTGTTTTGTAAAGGTCAAATCCCCACTTACAACAGGTAAAAGACTTTGTTTTATTCACATAAGAATTGCAAACAACTTTTGAGTAGTTGTGTATCAGCGTATGGTTCTGTAACCATAAGAAGCAGCTTCCAGATCTCAGTGGTATGATACAATAAGAACTTATTTATAGCTCACGCTGCAGGGTCAGCAAAAGGCCTGTGTTCACAGTTGTCCTCAGGAAACCAGGCTGGTGGATGCTCCATCTTGACGTATTTCCTCAATCAGTGAGACAGAAATAGAGGCTGTGACAACTGACACCTGGCCTCTTAAAGCCTCAGGCTGGAAGTGACATACGCTACACTTGTTCTTATTTCTTTAACCAAAGGTTGTTAAAGGTAGCTTCGAGGGTTAGGGAAGCACATCTCTAGCATGTGACCCAAGGTGGGTGTGGAGTGGGGGTTGGTAGGAGCAATCTCAAAATCTATGGTACTTAGCACAATGACTATCAAGATCTAACATAATTTTTCACAACTGAGACACAATATCTTCCTTAACAGAACTGGCAGAATATCCAAAATGTACGGAGTATTTACTGTGTGTCAGACACACACAGGGGCCTTATAAGCATTCTCGACACCATCAACAGAAGAGAAATTACTGGTATTGAATAAAGTAATGGGCTCCAAGAAATTAAATAAATTGCTCAAAGTTACACAACTAGTAAGTTATGAAAGTGTAATGTGAATCCACCTAATTCTATACTTTGTGCTCATTTCACTACAAAATTGCTAACTTTATGTCTCTGGTGCAATTTTTTTTTAAAGTTAAATTTTACATTTTTCTCTACTTCTAATTCAAACTAAAATATCAGTGCAGATGATCAGAAATTACTGATACAGAAATTACTGATAAGCAGTGGAGATACCAATCCCCAAGACTTCATTTCCAAGATATTACTAGAGGGGGGCACACATGGGGAGGAAGTCCCTGGAATATAACAGCATTAACTAATACAAATCAATATGTCTAAGAAAAATCAAAGAAAAAAGTCTCCTTTTATCTGGCATTAGTGAAAAGCAGTAAGTCATATTCCCTTTAAAAGAGCCCAATTAACTGCATCTTGACAGTTTCTAACATAGTTTATATCCTCTTTACCAAAGAAACAAGAAGAACAAAAGACTACACAATCCAAAAACAAAATTTTTCATAGTTTTGGCCTGCTAAGACAAGTTTTTTTAAGCATCAAGTTTTTTTAATATAAAAGGCATGCATGATATCAAATTAAATTTCAGATGAATGACAATTAATTGTTACATAATCTTTTCCAATGAAATGAAATAAGAACTTATTTATAGCTCACGCTGCAGGGTCAGCAAAAGGCCTGTGTTCACAGTTGTCCTCAGGAAACCAGGCTGGTGGATGCTCCATCTTGACGTATTTCCTCAATCAGTGAGACAGAAATAGAGGCTGTGACAACTGACACCTGGCCTCTTAAAGCCTCAGGCTGGAAGTGACATACGCTACACTTGTTCTTATTTCTTTAACCAAAGGTTGTTAAAGGTAGCTTCGAGGGTTAGGGAAGCACATCTCTAGCATGTGACCCAAGGTGGGTGTGGAGTGGGGGTTGGTAGGAGCAATCTCAAAATCTATGGTACTTAGCACAATGACTATCAAGATCTAACATAATTTTTCACAACTGAGACACAATATCTTCCTTAACAGAACTGGCAGAATATCCAAAATGTACGGAGTATTTACTGTGTGTCAGACACACACAGGGGCCTTATAAGCATTCTCGACACCATCAACAGAAGAGAAATTACTGGTATTGAATAAAGTAATGGGCTCCAAGAAATTAAATAAATTGCTCAAAGTTACACAACTAGTAAGTTATGAAAGTGTAATGTGAATCCACCTAATTCTATACTTTGTGCTCATTTCACTACAAAATTGCTAACTTTATGTCTCTGGTGCAATTTTTTTTTAAAGTTAAATTTTACATTTTCTCTACTTCTAATTCAAACTAAAATATCAGTGCAGATGATCAGAAATTACTGATACAGAAATTACTGATAAGCAGTGGAGATACCAATCCCCAAGACTTCATTTCCAAGATATTACTAGAGGGGGGCACACATGGGGAGGAAGTCCCTGGAATATAACAGCATTAACTAATACAAATCAATATGTCTAAGAAAAATCAAAGAAAAAAGTCTCCTTTTATCTGGCATTAGTGAAAAGCAGTAAGTCATATTCCCTTTAAAAGAGCCCAATTAACTGCATCTTGACAGTTTCTAACATAGTTTATATCCTCTTTACCAAAGAAACAAGAAGAACAAAAGACTACACAATCCAAAAACAAAATTTTTCATAGTTTTGGCCTGCTAAGACAAGTTTTTTTTTTTAAGCATCAAGATTAACTTTAAAAAAAATTTTAAAGAAAGAACAAAAGGTAAACTATACAACAGGCATGCATGATATCAAATTAAATTTCAGATGAATGACAATTAATTGTTACATAATCTTTTCCAATGAAATGAAAGAAAAAAGGTATTATCACATAGGTGGCAACCCAAGCCAATCTGTCCTCACAAGAAAATCTAGCCTGTTTGGTGTTTGAAAATAGAGTATTTGATGTAACATCATTTCAAGTCTGTCACAAATAACATAAAACCCCAAAATAAACATCCTAAATCCTCAAACAAAAGTTCTATTCCAAGTGCTCTACTGTCATTGAAATGTGCTAAGCCTACAGCATCAGCTGAAATCAAGCCTGAACAGAACTTAAGAACTGTCAGTAGGCTATGCAGTTCCTTTACTAAGTCTGGAGTATTACAAAGGGCCAACAAAGACGTAGACAATTAACACAAGCCCCTCTAAACATAATTCAGAATGTCTCGCTTAAAAAGCCTGAGGTAATACAACCGTAAAATTGTTTTGTTTTGTTGCAATTGAAAGTTTCCTATTATATTCTCCTCACATCTTCCATGTTACCAAAGGCTGACGCTTAGTATTTTTCCCTTTCTGTACACTATTAGAATTTACTTTCAGGATATATTTTCAGAATGAGAAAATTTAGATAAATATATCATATTTGGAATACATTTAAAATAATACTAAATTTTATTTAAATACCGTTAAAGAGAGAAAAAAACACACTCCGTGTGTGTGTGTGTGTGTGTGTGTGTGTGTGTGTGTGTGTTCTTTGCTGCCAAAGACTTGTGACAGATACAGGAAAACATTTTAAAGCATAAATACCTGGAGGACTTCTTTGCTGTCTATTTGGATTCAAATTTTAGCTCTATGTTTGATAGGGTGGCTAATGTTTAAGCTTCATTTTCCTCATTGGTAAGTTAGGGTTCAATAATATCTCTTAAAGCTCTTTTGAGGAAAACAATGTACATCAAGTGTTGAACACAGTGAGTAGCGCATAGTAAGGTCTCAATAAATATTAGCTGGTTCAGCTGCTACTACCCTGATTATCCTTTTAAAGGCCAGATCACGTTTTCATAAAATATCTGTCTTCTTTTTGGAATTCCTATGGTTTGCAATTGTCTACGCTTTCATTTGGTACAAAGCATATATATATATATATATATATGTTTATTTTTTGCTAGTATGTGTCTATAGGAATGCTGATTACCACATGCTCCTCAAATACACTGAAGAACTTTCACACAGAAATTCTTGTGCTCTAATTAGTGAATGATGAAAATAAGAGTGAACATTTATTCTCTAATTACTACCTCCAAGTCATTCGAACCTAGCAATAATTCAAGGTCTTATTATCGATCCCACTTCAACACAGTAAAGAACTGAGGCAAAGGGAAGATATGTAACTTGTCCAAGATCACACAGTTCGTAAGTGACATTCAAATCTAAAGAAACAGACTCCAGTTCCTTCATTCCTAGTCCCCTAAATGAGACAGGACATTTATAATGATCCTATCACATAATTCAGAATGTCTCGCTTAAAAGCCTGAGGTAATACAACCGTAAAATTGTTTTGTTTTGTTGCAATTGAAAGTTTCCTATTATATTCTCCTCACATCTTCCATGTTACCAAAGGCTGACGCTTAGTATTTTTCCCTTTCTGTACACTATTAGAATTTACTTTCAGGATATATTTTCAGAATGAGAAAATTTAGATAAATATATCATATTTGGAATACATTTAAAATAATACTAAATTTTATTTAAATACCGTTAAAGAGAGAAAAAAACACACTCCGTGTGTGTGTGTGTGTGTGTGTGTGTGTGTGTGTGTGTGTTCTTTGCTGCCAAAGACTTGTGACAGATACAGGAAAACATTTTAAAGCATAAATACCTGGAGGACTTCTTTGCTGTCTATTTGGATTCAAATTTTAGCTCTATGTTTGATAGGGTGGCTAATGTTTAAGCTTCATTTTCCTCATTGGTAAGTTAGGGTTCAATAATATCTCTTAAAGCTCTTTTGAGGAAAACAATGTACATCAAGTGTTGAACACAGTGAGTAGCGCATAGTAAGGTCTCAATAAATATTAGCTGGTTCAGCTGCTACTACCCTGATTATCCTTTTAAAGGCCAGATCACGTTTTCATAAAATATCTGTCTTCTTTTTGGAATTCCTATGGTTTGCAATTGTCTACGCTTTCATTTGGTACAAAGCATATATATATATATATATATATGTTTATTTTTTGCTAGTATGTGTCTATAGGAATGCTGATTACCACATGCTCCTCAAATACACTGAAGAACTTTCACACAGAAATTCTTGTGCTCTAATTAGTGAATGATGAAAATAAGAGTGAACATTTATTCTCTAATTACTACCTCCAAGTCATTCGAACCTAGCAATAATTCAAGGTCTTATTATCGATCCCACTTCAACACAGTAAAGAACTGAGGCAAAGGGAAGATATGTAACTTGTCCAAGATCACACAGTTCGTAAGTGACATTCAAATCTAAAGAAACAGACTCCAGTTCCTTCATTCCTAGTCCCCTAAATGAGACAGGACATTTATAATGATCCTATAAGCTATCTGAAAAAGTTTAGAACTTTACTCTGAGGGCAAGACATTCATTGAATGGCTTTGAACTGGAAGCATGGGGTTGGGATGCTTATAGCTGGGAAAGAATCTGGACAAGAGAGACAGTGTGCGTGTGGGGACCCAGGAGAAGGCAGCTGTGGTCCCCAGGGCAACAGAGGCCTGGACGACGGAGCAGAGCACCAGTAGCAGGCAGAGGGTGTCTCAGCGGTTTAAGATGTCCTGAGGAGGTAAAATAGACAAATCTCTGGGACTAAATACTCGAGTAATCCCAAAGGTGAAGCTTGAGGTGATGGCCAAATGGGTAAGTGGCATTTCCAATTCATAGAAACGAATGCTTGAAGAGAAAGAGTGTGATGGAGGTTTAGGAAGAGGGCTGAGACAGAAACAGCAAGTTCAATAGTGGAAACGTTTATTTGTGAGGGACAGTGAAACCACTAAGGAACCAGTTTCCGAGGAATCTGAGCTACAGATCCAGATCAGTGGATCATCAGTATATAAATGGTCAATGAAGCCATAGAAGTAGGTACGATTACCCACTAGGTATCAAAAGTAAGAAAATCAGAGGTCCTAGAAAATAGCGAATATATATATACTTAAGGGAATATACAGTTTCAAAAGAGAAGAGTGAAAAGGAGATGAAGGAGTGACTAGATGGCAAAGTATAAAAAGAGCAGGACTTCAGGGAAACTGACGAAAGTGTGTTTTAAGAGATAAGAAGTTGACGACAATGTTATACATAGGTCACAGATTTTATAAGATAGGAACGCAAAGTGTCAGTTAGGCTTAGTTACAGGGTGTCTTAATTTCCGAGGCAAAATGCTGTGGAAGTAAGACTACAGTGACACATAATAAGACCAAATGCAAATGTGGACAAGTGATTTGAGAAACTTCGCTGCAAAGAGGAACAAAGAAATAAGGTACTAAAGGAAAGGTTTATTTTTTCGTCTCCTTCCCATTTTCCACTCCATCTCTCACTTTCCTTCTGACATGTAAACAGAGGTCTAAGTGTTCCATCTTCTAAAATTTTGCTGATGCCATCAACTATATTTGCATATTGTCCTCACCAACCTCTTGATCTCCTGTGTTTAAATTTTTATTAATCTTCCAAAGTGTATTATTCTGCCAAGATGCTACTTGTTAGGGAAACATTTGCTACACTTCCTAATAAAAACTAATCACAGTGCCCTGCCTGTTGGTGCATTTTGTTCATGCCCCTATGTTATGACGCTCCACATTCCATATGAAAGTAATTTATGTATAAATGGCTTAGTCCACTCCAGCTACTTGATCAAAACATCACAGATTAGGTAATTTACAAACAACAGAAATTTATTTCTCAAAAGTTCTGCAGGCCAAAAATTCCAAGACAAGGCACCAGTACACTGAGTATCTGCCGGGAGCTTCCTTCCTGGGTCATAGATGGTGCCCTCTTGCTGGATTTTCACCAGGCAGAAGGAATAAAAGATCTCTTTTATAGGGACACTAATCCCATTCATAAGGGTTCTGTTCTTACAATGTAATCATTTCCCAAAGGCCCCACCTCCTAATACCATCACCTAGGAAGTTAGGATTCTAACATATGGATTTGGTTGGCAGGTGGTGGGGAATATAAACATTCAGATTATGGCCACAAATATTTCCTCTGGCAAATGGTGACTCATTTCAATTATCAAAGTATACAACCCTGCACATAGTAAATACTCAGTAATAAATATTTCCTGGATGAAAAAAATTTAACCATTAACTATGTTATTACTATAATAGAAAAATGAAAGAGAAAGAGGAACATAATAGAACTGAGAACACAGTATCAATTCAAACTACCGTTACACAGCCTGTGATGACAAGGGGACCTAGAGGCCTCATGATATTATGAAAAAGGGCATTTACCTCTCACCTCCCACTTCCTGGTAAGGCACCATAGTGTAGAATGGAGATTGCCAACAGGTGTGCCTGCAACAAATAACTGAACAATACAACTGGGTCTTAATTCCCTCCTAACTTTGACTTCATCATGTAGGTGTACAAGTGAGACCGCTGAGGTGCCCAAAGCCTCCTGGTTGCACTGTCTCCAGCTGTGAGTAGCCTCAGTCATTTTCCCTACTATGCTGAAAAGACACGCACTACCTTTTTTCTACATATGGCATGATGTCCAAAAGATTGGGAAGGACTGGTCAAGTCAGGTCGACCAAGAAATGAAGAGAACAGGCTCTGAGATTAGAAACACTTGAATTCAAATCCACGTTCTGTTTATTTCTACATCTAACCCTTGGCAAGTTACTTAACTTCTCAAAGTCTGTCTTCTCACATGTAAAATGGAGAAAATATCAGAACCTAGCCTAGTAGATGAGAATTAACTCAGTTCCATGTATAAATGGCTTAGTCCACTCCAGCTACTTGTTCAAAACATCACAGATTAGGTAATTTACAAACAACAGAAATTTATTTCTCAAAAGTTCTGCAGGCCAAAATTCCAAGACAAGGCACCAGTACACTGAGTATCTGCCGGGAGCTTCCTTCCTGGGTCATAGATGGTGCCCTCTTGCTGGATTTTCACCAGGCAGAAGGAATAAAAGATCTCTTTTATAGGGACACTAATCCCATTCATAAGGGTTCTGTTCTTACAATGTAATCATTTCCCAAAGGCCCCACCTCCTAATACCATCACCTAGGAAGTTAGGATTCTAACATATGGATTTGGTTGGCAGGTGGTGGGGAATATAAACATTCAGATTATGGCCACAAATATTTCCTCTGGCAAATGGTGACTCATTTCAATTATCAAAGTATACAACCCTGCACATAGTAAATACTCAGTAATAAATATTTCCTGGATGAAAAAAATTTAACCATTAACTATGTTATTACTATAATAGAAAAATGAAAGAGAAAGAGGAACATAATAGAACTGAGAACACAGTATCAATTCAAACTACCGTTACACAGCCTGTGATGACAAGGGGACCTAGAGGCCTCATGATATTATGAAAAAGGGCATTTACCTCTCACCTCCCACTTCCTGGTAAGGCACCATAGTGTAGAATGGAGATTGCCAACAGGTGTGCCTGCAACAAATAACTGAACAATACAACTGGGTCTTAATTCCCTCCTAACTTTGACTTCATCATGTAGGTGTACAAGTGAGACCGCTGAGGTGCCCAAAGCCTCCTGGTTGCACTGTCTCCAGCTGTGAGTAGCCTCAGTCATTTTCCCTACTATGCTGAAAAGACACGCACTACCTTTTTTCTACATATGGCATGATGTCCAAAAGATTGGGAAGGACTGGTCAAGTCAGGTCGACCAAGAAATGAAGAGAACAGGCTCTGAGATTAGAAACACTTGAATTCAAATCCACGTTCTGTTTATTTCTACATCTAACCCTTGGCAAGTTACTTAACTTCTCAAAGTCTGTCTTCTCACATGTAAAATGGAGAAAATATCAGAACCTAGCCTAGTAGATGAGAATTAACTCAGTTCCATTTATAAAGCACTTAGTGCCATGCCTGGTACCTAGGAGGCTCTCAATAAGTCATAGCTAGCTCTCAATATTTCATTTTTTCATCAAATTCTCACTATTTACAGACTTTACCAACTGTAAGATAGGAACAGACTGGCTCTGAAGCTATGAGAGATACAGACTAGTACAGAGAATGTTTTCTGACCATGCCCTTGGCTTGTAGGATCTTAGTTCCCTGACCAGGAGGCAGTGAGGGCGCAAATCCTAGCCACTGGATTGCCAGAGAATTTCCCAGTATGGTGGATTTTTAAGGCATATGAGCTTGTATGGTTCCCATGATAAATTCTGAATATGCGACTCCTTCAAAACTGATAAAAATTTAAATATCCCTTCCTCACACTCCTTTCTCTTACTGCTATGTTATTAGCTCTTCTTATAAGAATTTAAAACTTTTCTCAATTATGCTACATAGCCAGAAATCTGAGTTAGTGCACTGTATTTCCTACAGAAAAGTACTACAAATATGTGAGAATATAGATAGGGTCAACTTAGGGTATATTGGAATTTAAAAAATTACTTTATGCTCCAAATAAAATTGGGCACTGAAAGCAAGTATGATATGCCCCAAATGTGGTCTGTTTAGTCATTCATACTTTATAGATGACCCTTTACAGAGAATATAACTGACAGGAAAAAAAAAAATAGGAAGAAAACACTGGAAACAAGAGATATGCTGTATCTATTTTTTTTCACAATCACAAGTTTTTTTATTTTGCTTTTTTGATTTTACAGAGTTTTGTTTACAGATATGTATAATTCCAGCTTAATCATATGCACATCCCATATACTCAGTTATCAAAAAAATAAAAAAGAGATATGCTGAATCTAAACAAAATGTTCAACAGTCAAGAACAGGGAAGGTAGATTTGTTGGGTTAGAAATAGGGCAAGAGGTCAAGATCTGGACATTTTTTAACCAGTAAAAAACAGTTAAGTCTAAAGGAATTATGGTTGGGAAAGAACTTTCAGACAAAACAGAACTTATACAAGGTACACATAATCATCCTAATATCTATTTAATTCCTATATGTAACAAGAAGAGATAATATTTGACTGCTGGAATGAAATTAAGCAGAGCAGAATTAGAACTTATACTCAGTAAGCTAAAGAAGAGACTTGTGAGAAGATAATGTTTTAGACACACAATAAAATTCTAGTCAATCTCTTTTATGACAACAGCTGTTTGAAACACTCTAATTTCTGCTTTATGTCAGAGTTTCATATTTCAATTGTAGCTTACTATTACGGTGGCCAATTTGATCTGAAAAATAAGAATTTAAAACCTATATTCTGTAACGTAGTTTCAGACTTATGACTTTTTAAGTACGTCACAGCTTTGAAAAATAACAACTCCCTTTTATAAATCTCTCTGGAAATTGAGCTTGTACCAACAAAATGAACTTTAATACTATAGAAACATAATAAGGTCCTCAAAGGTAATAACATAAATTAAATTTAACATGTTTCTGATTTCTTATATGAAATTAATATATTTAAATCTAGAAAACTGAATTTAAATGATAATTGAGTACATGCAGTGAGCTTAAGCTTGGAAATTTACCACACAATTTAAATAACTGAAAAAAATTTCTTAATATGTACAAACTGCTATTTTAAAAATTTTATTTATTTATCTTTTTTGGTGGGTGGGGTGGGGAGGGAGGGGGATGGGCGGGCCACTTCTATTGGTCTTTCATTTGTCTATTTTCATCCGTCTTTGTTCTTTGGCTCCTGTGGGCCTCCCATCACAGTGGCCTCTGTTGTCGCAGAGCACCAGCTCTGGGCGCACGCACCCCAGAGCTCTGGCTCGGTAATTGGACACATCGGTCCAGCCGCTCTGCGGCACGTGGGATCTTCCCAGGCCAGGGATTGAACTGGCGCTCCTTGCACTGCAAGGCGGTGTCCTTACCTACTGGACCACCAGAGGAAGCCCACAAACTGCTATTTAAATAAAGCTTCAATACATATTTGTTTCTGTTTTATATTCATAATAAAAGATCAGCGGTGATTATGAAATATATGCAAATTTAGAGTTTCTTCCTCCTAAGAAATTATTAATGATGCATAAGGAAGTAGTAACAAATTTAATTCCATTCTAAAATACCAGTCATACACGTCTGTCACACTTAAAATGACATGACAGTTAATGTTAAGGGCCACAGTGCAACACTAGTTATTTCCTTGACATTCTGTATTAAAATAAAACAAAACAAAACAAAAAACCCAGAAAACAAACAAAACCAAAAAGACACAAAACAGGACAGAAATGAGGGCGGCGGGGGGAGGGCAAGGGGAGAAAAGAGAGGGAGAAAGAGAGAGACTGAAACACAGAGACAGAAAGCACAGCCATCTGACTACAAAGTAGCTTTTATCCTCCCTTCTTAAAATCTAGTCATAAGAAAGGAATTTCAAAGATTTCTAATAGCAGCAATCAGAAATATTTATAATTTTAAATAGAAAGATGAATAGTCCCATGAAGTGGTACTTCTGATACAGTTAAAACTATTTCATACACAAAACCCAAACTATGCATTAATAAGAAAAATTGAACAAATTTCTCTCTTCTTTAATTTCTAGATCTTTCTGTTTAATTTCCCTCTCAAACAGCCTCTTCATCACACTGCAGTATTCAAGAGTAAAGCAGGAAAAAAAACCTCATAAATCTTTGTATTTAAGAGTACGAAAATAACTGATTCTTTTGTCATGTCTCACATGTTTCAAAATATTCAACTGTTTCCAAATAATTTAAAGTATTTATAGTAAATTATTCTAAATTCTACCTATCTCTTTGCCTAACCACTAAGGCAAATTACAAAAAACCTCAGAGATTTCATTTCCTCACCAGAAAAATAATGGTGTGGTACATAATCTCTAATTTGCTCCCTACTCTAAAAGTCTGTGATCCTCTGAAGCATTAGGTATCGGTATTATTGGCTTGAAAGGAAAATTATTTTGAGAGATTTTGCAATATGTCAAAGTAACTGAAAACAACACAGCATCAGCATATATTCCGTGAGTTCTTGCACCTCAGTTATTTGAATGAGCTAGAATGAACAAGCATTGAGATATACGTAAAAGACATAAACTGGTTCCTATCATAAAAGTGTGACTCTGAAGTCTGGCTGAAATAAGATAAATCTCCCCCCAACAAAACAAAATTTTTTTTAAGTGGAAACCAAATCTTAAGGAATTTAAGGCACCAAAGAATGGATAAAAGGACAGTGATGATAATACTACAGACACAAAAGATGTTAGTAAATATTGTTTAAATGTTATCTTTACAGTAAATTTATCTTAGAGTCTCTTATTTTCTCTATGAAACAGTCACGTTGATTGCTGGAAGATAAAACACTACTATTAAATATGACCACATACGTCAGTTCACACGAACTGAGCTACATGCTTGCCAAAACAAGCTCTGTTTCTCCCCAAATGTGTTTATGTCATTTGTATTTGTTAATATAATTATGTAACTGACCTACATATTATATAAACCAAAATGGAAAAAAAAAGTTTTTTCCATGGAAACTGAGTTTACTGTTTGGGAAAGCCGATACCTTATAAGTATGATTTACACAACAAAAACAACTCAGAACTCCAGCTGGGCAACTCAAACAAAATGCTTTGGTAAATGAGCAGATAATTTGTGTGCTAGGTTGAAGTAAAGACCTTGAAGTACACATGTGTGGGTGTCTTGGAGATGTTGTTGGTAAAAACAAAACTCAAGGCACGACCATGAAGGCCGCTTCTCTAAACACCTTCTGTTCACCTCAGCTTGGAAATCAGTACGAATTCACGCAGAATTTCAGAAGTGCTCTAACTGACCCAGCCAACCTGCTTGTTAAAGGCCACTACAACTTTATGGCTGTTGTTTACATAAAAGCTGACTGATATGACACTATACCAGGAAGAAATATTAATAGCATGAAAAGAGCTCCTACAAATTAGCACAAAACATTAAAAGACTGGGAAGAGCTCCCTACTCTAAAAGTCTGTGATCCTCTGAAGCATTAGGTATCGGTATTATTGGCTTGAAAGGAAAATTATTTTGAGAGATTTTGCAATATGTCAAAGTAACTGAAAACAACACAGCATCAGCATATATTCCGTGAGTTCTTGCACCTCAGTTATTTGAATGAGCTAGAATGAACAAGCATTGAGATATCGTAAAAGACATAAACTGGTTCCTATCATAAAAGTGTGACTCTGAAGTCTGGCTGAAATAAGATAAATCTCCCCCCAACAAAACAAAATTTTTTTTAAGTGGAAACCAAATCTTAAGGAATTTAAGGCACCAAAGAATGGATAAAAGGACAGTGATGATAATACTACAGACACAAAAGATGTTAGTAAATATTGTTTAAATGTTATCTTTACAGTAAATTTATCTTAGAGTCTCTTATTTTCTCTATGAAACAGTCACGTTGATTGCTGGAAGATAAAACACTACTATTAAATATGACCACATACGTCAGTTCACACGAACTGAGCTACATGCTTGCCAAAACAAGCTCTGTTTCTCCCCAAATGTGTTTATGTCATTTGTATTTGTTAATATAATTATGTAACTGACCTACATATTATATAAACCAAAATGGAAAAAAAAAGTTTTTTCCATGGAAACTGAGTTTACTGTTTGGGAAAGCCGATACCTTATAAGTATGATTTACACAACAAAAACAACTCAGAACTCCAGCTGGGCAACTCAAACAAAATGCTTTGGTAAATGAGCAGATAATTTGTGTGCTAGGTTGAAGTAAAGACCTTGAAGTACACATGTGTGGGTGTCTTGGAGATGTTGTTGGTAAAAACAAAACTCAAGGCACGACCATGAAGGCCGCTTCTCTAAACACCTTCTGTTCACCTCAGCTTGGAAATCAGTACGAATTCACGCAGAATTTCAGAAGTGCTCTAACTGACCCAGCCAACCTGCTTGTTAAAGGCCACTACAACTTTATGGCTGTTGTTTACATAAAAGCTGACTGATATGACACTATACCAGGAAGAAATATTAATAGCATGAAAAGAGCTCCTACAAATTAGCACAAAACATTAAAAGACTGGGAAGAGGGTATGAAATCAAAATGACTAATAAACTAATAAAAGACATTCCAGCTCACTAGTCATCAGGAAAATACACAGCAAAGCAGAAATGAGGCATTATATTTTACATTATTTGATGATAAGTTAAAATCACTGACATGAACTAAGATCAGGAATCACCAACTACTCTTGGAGGGAAAGTAGATCAGTAGTTAGAGCTTCCCAGGTGGCGCAAGTGGTAAACAACCTGCCTGCCAAGGACATGCAAGGGAGGTGAGTTTGACCAATGGGTCGGAAGATCCTCTGGTGGAGGGCTCAGAAACCCACTCTAATATTCTTTTTTTTTTTTAGTTTATTTTGGTGGGGGTGGGGTGGAGAGAGAGGGGAGCAGGCGGGCCACTTCTATTGGTCTTTCATTTGTCCATTTTCATCCATCTTTGTTCTTTGGCCCATGTGGGCCTCCCATCGCGGTGGCCTCTGTTGTCACAGAGCACTGGCTCTGGACGCATGCGCTCCAGAGCTCCGGCTCGGTAATTGGACACATGGAGCGGCACGTGGGATCTTCCCAGGCCAGGGATCGAACCAGGGCCCCTTGCACTGCAAGGCGGCGTACTTACCCACTGGACCACCAGGGAAGCCCCACTCTAATATTCTTGCCTGGGGAATCCCATGGACAGAGGAGCCTGGTGGGTTACAGACGATAAGGTCCCAAAGAGCCAGACATGACTGAAGTAACTGTACACAAGCATGGAGTGCCTTTTATGGAGGACTATCTGTAAGGATTTGTCAAAATGAAATACTTCCAAGTATATTTGACTGACCCAGAAAATCCATTTGTAGGTAGCTTTCCAGCCCACAGAACACTGCAACGTGTACACAAAGATATTTTTAAGAGAATATTCACAATTGTACAGTTAGTAATAGTGAAAAACTACAAACAAAAAATAAAAAATATAGGTTTATATCTAACTGACCCAGCCAACCTGCTTGTTAAAGGCCACTACAACTTTATGGCTGTTGTTTACATAAAAGCTGACTGATATGACACTATACCAGGAAGAAATATTAATAGCATGAAAAGAGCTCCTACAAATTAGCACAAAACATTAAAAGACTGGGAAGAGGGTATGAAATCAAAATGACTAATAAACTAATAAAAGACATTCCAGCTCACTAGTCATCAGGAAAATACACAGCAAAGCAGAAATGAGGCATTATATTTTACATTATTTGATGATAAGTTAAAATCACTGACATGAACTAAGATCAGGAATCACCAACTACTCTTGGAGGGAAAGTAGATCAGTAGTTAGAGCTTCCCAGGTGGCGCAAGTGGTAAACAACCTGCCTGCCAAGGACATGCAAGGGAGGTGAGTTTGACCAATGGGTCGGAAGATCCTCTGGTGGAGGGCTCAGAAACCCACTCTAATATTCTTTTTTTTTTTTAGTTTATTTTGGTGGGGGTGGGGTGGAGAGAGAGGGGAGCAGGCGGGCCACTTCTATTGGTCTTTCATTTGTCCATTTTCATCCATCTTTGTTCTTTGGCCCATGTGGGCCTCCCATCGCGGTGGCCTCTGTTGTCACAGAGCACTGGCTCTGGACGCATGCGCTCCAGAGCTCCGGCTCGGTAATTGGACACATGGAGCGGCACGTGGGATCTTCCCAGGCCAGGGATCGAACCAGGGCCCCTTGCACTGCAAGGCGGCGTACTTACCCACTGGACCACCAGGGAAGCCCCACTCTAATATTCTTGCCTGGGGAATCCCATGGACAGAGGAGCCTGGTGGGTTACAGACGATAAGGTCCCAAAGAGCCAGACATGACTGAAGTAACTGTACACAAGCATGGAGTGCCTTTTATGGAGGACTATCTGTAAGGATTTGTCAAAATGAAATACTTCCAAGTATATTTGACTGACCCAGAAAATCCATTTGTAGGTAGCTTTCCAGCCCACAGAACACTGCAACGTGTACACAAAGATATTTTTAAGAGAATATTCACAATTGTACAGTTAGTAATAGTGAAAAACTACAAACAGTATAAATGTTAATAGGGCTTAAAATATTATCTATAGGTTTATATATTTTTTGCAGCACTTAAAAACAATGAGGTACATCCATGGATAGAGATATACAGATAGAACCCTAAGATACGTTATTAAATAGAAAAATACTACAGGAAATGTGTGATCTTGATTTAAAAAATAAATATAGACACAGGTACACAGATATGCATAGAAAAAATTCTGTCTGGATATATGCCAATATGTTGATACTTCGAAATGAAAAAAGAAGCAATAAGAGGGAGTTTAATAAAGGGGGGAGAATTTTCATGTTTTACTATGTACACTTTGATGTTATTTGAATTTTTTGAAAGAACTTAGTGTATTACTTGTACAATTAAAAAATTATTTTTTTAAAAATGGAGACTTGCTAAATTTTAGATCAGAAAAGTCATCAGTTCACCTACTGAATAACAGAGTCATCATTTTTACCCTACATAGACAATGTGCTGTTGTCAAAATTGGGATTAAAAAAAAGCCCTACGTATTAAAGTGCTAAAAGAAATTGAAATTGATGCTGAGATGAAAGTTAACAGGGAGTAAACGAGATCTAATAATCTCTAAGCACCTAAGGATAGCTGTTTTCTATTTCAACGGAGAAAACCACTTCAGGGTAAACCCATTCCCTTTTATTAGAGATTTGGGATATCTGGGGAAATGTCTTGATTTTACATGCTGTCAACCACTAGAACTGGTGCACAAGAGAGGCAATGGGGACTTCTCTGGTGGGGCAGCAGATAAGAATCCGGCTGCCAACGCAGAGGACACGGGTTTGATCCCTGGCCAGGAAGATTCCACATGCTGCAGAGCAACTAAACTCGTGCACCACAACTAGAGAAGCCCATGAGCCCTAGAGCCTGTGCTTTGCAACAAGAGAAGCCACCACAGTGAGAAGCCCATGCACTGCAAGGAAGAGTAGCCCTTGCCTGCTGCAACTAGAGAAAGCCTGTGTGCAATGACAAAGACTCAGGGCAACCCAAAATAATTTTTTTAAATAAATTTTAAAAAAGAGAGGGAAAGAGAGAGATAAAATACTCTGATTTTTTTTTTTTAATTGCAAATTTTAAGGAAAATTTTATTATTTATTTTTTGATGTGACTTACGGCTTTTGCTACTCAGTGTGACCCTAGTGCCAGCAGCCCTGGCAGCACCTGGGAGCTAAGAAATGCAGAAGCTAACACCCAGCAAAGACCTGCTGACTCATAACCTGCATTTTAATAAGACTCCCCAAATGATCTGTGTGCACACTAAAGCCTGAGAACTCCTTTACAGCCCTTCCATCAGACATTTACATTTGTAACCGTTCATGTCTCTTGAACAAGTGCTTGCTTCAGAATCGCTAAAAAGAAGTATTTCATTTGATAACGAAACCTTTCTTTTTCATTCTTACAGGCATTATTTTTGCTTTTCTACATAACAAAAAAGTAATGCAATTTTTGAGGTCTATGTCTTTCAAGGTGAAAGGTCCACATTAGTCCAAATCACACTCATTCACACAGTTCTTCTAATCATAAAATGCAATAGAAGACTATAACAGATGTAAACTAAAATCCCAAAGAAATAGATAATAACTTCAATAAAGTGGTCAGAAACTTGAATGATCTTGGGTCTCAAGTGATTTCAACAAGGTTGGCCTGCTATAATAAATCTCCCTACATGTTTCATACCAGTAGAAATTGCTGGTGATTTTACAAGATGAGGTGAGTCTCATCTTTCATAAGAACCCCTGAAAATATCTTATAGTGACACCCTGCAAGGAAGGCTTGTCCAAAATATCAGAATTGGGAATTACCCAAATTCAAAAGCATTTTTCAACACTCAAGGAAGAAAGAGAAGTCAAGAGCAATTGTGCCTCTAATGTTAGAGCTTGATGTTTCTGTGAGAGAAGAAATCAAACATGATAAGCTCAACTGCTCTCTATCATCGGACTCTGAATCATTCTTCCTCTGAAGATGCCTAAGGAGCTCAAAACCGTAAGAATTACAGACTCCAATTCAGTGAACAAATAGCTGCAGAAAGGATTTCAGGGCAGCATGGATTCAGAGGTCCTGGGCTGCCACAAGCAACTTATTTTCTAAGGTCTAAGAACCCAAAGTTACACTCTTCTTTTATTCTGTACTTTGGGATGGCAGGAACATGACAAACCAGCTGTCTCTCAGTCACCAGCGAGGCCCCACCAGTACAAAGAGGCTTTGTGATTGACAAGAGAGTACAAAACAGGGAGGAGACCCACTTTTTTCTTCCTCTAGGGAAGACTCTGGCTGAAATTTTAGAACTTAAAAGCTTCTCCCATTTTGACCAGCTCACCTCACAGGTAAACACCTTCCTGGTTCAGTGACTCAAGTCCCACATTAGAAACAGAATCTGTGCTGAAAATTGATAATGGTGGAAAAATATTGTTTTACTGTGAATTTCAGCTCATGGCAGCTGTGATGTACTTCCTCTTCCAGTAAACTGCCACTGAACTGGTATAGCATGAAAAGCAGCCTCCATACATGGATGTTATTTGAAGCTTTAAGGATACAGATAGAAATAAATCCAAATATTTCCAATTTTTGCTATCTGTGATTTTGTTTTGACAAACATCTCGAATAGATCACAAAAGAGGAAAAACATGATATGATATTATACAAATATTGATATTTCCTTCTATGCCCTTCTATTCATTTCAGTAATTTTCTATGTCAAGGAGAGCGATTCTGTAACACAGCAAAAAGCTTCTTCAAAATATAATCAATATCAATATATAATCAAATATAATCTATTAAGTATATAGTCAAAGTGTAATCAGCTCGTGAACTGCTAATTTATATTTTCAAAGACAGTACATTCAATTTCCATTTAAACTAAATAGCAGTGAACTTCATAGGTTTTTTTTAAATTTTTTGTGTGTGTGTGCCTCAAAGTCATCATCTATTTTTCAGCCATCTTTTTGATTCTTTGGCATGTGTGGGCCTCCCATTGCAGAGGCCTCTCTTGTTGCTGAGCACCAGCTCTGGGTGCACGAGCACCAGCTCTGGGTGCACGCGCTCCAGCGTGCTGGCTCGTAACTGGACACACTGGCCCAGCCGCTCCGCAGCATGTGGGATCTTCCCAGGTCAGGGATCGAACCGGTGCCTCTTCCACTTCAAGGCGGCCTCTTTACCCAAAGGACCACCAGGGAAGCCTGACTTCATAGATTTTTAAAGTGCATTCTGGTGATCAGTCTTTAAATGGCAATGGATGACTTTTTATTTTGATAAGCAGCAATGCATCAGACTTACACTTGAGAATATACTCACTAAAAGCCTATACATTTTGTACAAATAAATTCATTTCCATTTTCCAATACTGATTTCCTCCAATCAATAAGCATGTTTGGTATTATACATCTGCATAGATTTCCAAAATCAGTCCTCATTGGCCATCCTATAAAAACTTTTTTAAAACTGTACTTTTCAAATGTTACTAACAAGTAAAAACCAGGCTAACCCCTAAGTACCAAAAGCAAGTTTCAGTCTTATTAGGACAATGCTGATCCCATATATACTCGCAGCTTCTCCTGTAGCTTCGTCATTGCTATCCGCCTAATTCTAAAGTGCAGCGTCTCAGAACTAAGAGTGTGCATACTTTAAACACAGTTCTGACACTTCTGGAAAGAGAGCTGGCAAGCTCTGTGGTGCGCTTGTCTGTCAGTCTCCAAGGAAGCACTTCTTCAGATACACCTCAGAAAAACACAAGTTCCCCAGCTTTCTCTCTCAATACATGCCTATATGCCCACAAAAACAGTAACATCCCTGAGATGTAACAACTGGAGGAATATTTAATGGTAATAACACAAGAAACACCATGAAACTGTACAACGAAGATCTATTTCCAGATCAGAACAGCTTAATTGATACAATTCACATACAACTCACTATTTAAAGTGTATCATTTAGTGACTTTCAACATATTCACAGAATTGTGTTGCCATCATCATAATTATTTTTAGAATATTTTCAGCACCATTAAAAGGAAATACCAATTAGTAGCCATTTCCCATTCCCCGAAAGTTTGTTAGCCATGGGAAACATGAGTCTACTATCTATCTTTATGGATATGCCTATTCTGGACATTTCACATAAAGGGAATTCTACAATATGTGATCTTTACAGCTCAGAGTTCAATAATAAATACAGCCAACATTTATTGAGAGTTTACAACATGGCAGTCATTCAATAATCACAGTAACCCCATGAGGTATGTACTGTTATTATCACCACTTTAAGATGAGAAACCCGGGGCACAGAGAGGCTGAGCAACTGATCCACGAGCACAAAGAACTTAGATGGACGAGGGTCTTGAACTGACACAGTCTGGCTCCAGAGTTCATGCTTTTAACCAACTCTGCTACCCTGGAGTGCCCCTTGATTAGCTTGTAGAAAACTTCAGTAGAAAATAATGGAAACAGAGAGTCATGCATGAAGAGAACAGTGAATTGTAGCATTCCTTGTAACTGGTAAAATAGGCAGTTAAACTTAACTGCTTCCAATCTGAGCATTTGTATCAGCAAAGTCCAGTCTAAGAACTCTCTATGATCAATGATAAATGTCATTTTTATTCATGAAAATAAAACTGCAACAAGTTTTTGAAAGAAAACGGACCACTTCTGACCTGACGGTGCCCCACTAAGTCCTTATTTTAGCAGCGGCGTTTTAAGCTCATACCATTTCTCCATTCAGTATTTCCCTTTGCCTTCTAATAAAATCAACAAACATTTACATATGTTAAAAATTTTTGAGCAATTTCTTTCTCTGGGCACGGGTATCTCAAAGGCTAACAACAGGAAAAAAGTAAAAATAGATGTGCCACAAGTTTCATCCACAGATGGAATACATTCACTGAAGAGGAACAATAATTTCCCCCTCCAAAGAAGTCAGATAACAGTCATGTGGCCTGGTTATAAGTTTTGCATTCTCAGAGGAAGAGATTCATAACAATTATGAACCTTTGTTTTCTCATCTTTTCTGTTTGCTCTGAAGAAAGCAACAGCCCTAACGTTCTCCATACTTTCTCCTTTCATAGGACAGATTTTGCAACTTCTTTTGTAAGCTGACTGGTTTTATTTGCCAATTATGTTAGTACCTTGTTTTACCTGCAAAGATCTTCTGAGGAATACTAGCTCACAAGCCCATGTCAACTCACTAACAATTGATCTTTTAGGAATGACACTGAATTTAGGAAACCATAAAAAGCGGTAGATTTTCCTATACATCAGCCCTCTTTCACTTCAACTGCCTACCCAAAGCTTTCACATAAAGGGAATAATGTATCTTTACAGCTCAGAGTTCAATAATAAATACAGCCAACATTTATTGAGAGTTTACAACATGGCAGTCATTCAATAATCACAGTAACCCCATGAGGTATGTACTGTTATTATCACCACTTTAAGATGAGAAACCCGGGGCACAGAGAGGCTGAGCAACTGATCCACGAGCACAAAGAACTTAGATGGACGAGGGTCTTGAACTGACACAGTCTGGCTCCAGAGTTCATGCTTTTAACCAACTCTGCTACCCTGGAGTGCCCCTTGATTAGCTTGTAGAAAACTTCAGTAGAAAATAATGGAAACAGAGAGTCATGCATGAAGAGAACAGTGAATTGTAGCATTCCTTGTAACTGGTAAAATAGGCAGTTAAACTTAACTGCTTCCAATCTGAGCATTTGTATCAGCAAAGTCCAGTCTAAGAACTCTCTATGATCAATGATAAATGTCATTTTTATTCATGAAAATAAAACTGCAACAAGTTTTTGAAAGAAAACGGACCACTTCTGACCTGACGGTGCCCCACTAAGTCCTTATTTTAGCAGCGGCGTTTTAAGCTCATACCATTTCTCCATTCAGTATTTCCCTTTGCCTTCTAATAAAATCAACAAACATTTACATATGTTAAAAATTTTTGAGCAATTTCTTTCTCTGGGCACGGGTATCTCAAAGGCTAACAACAGGAAAAAAGTAAAAATAGATGTGCCACAAGTTTCATCCACAGATGGAATACATTCACTGAAGAGGAACAATAATTTCCCCCTCCAAAGAAGTCAGATAACAGTCATGTGGCCTGGTTATAAGTTTTGCATTCTCAGAGGAAGAGATTCATAACAATTATGAACCTTTGTTTTCTCATCTTTTCTGTTTGCTCTGAAGAAAGCAACAGCCCTAACGTTCTCCATACTTTCTCCTTTCATAGGACAGATTTTGCAACTTCTTTTGTAAGCTGACTGGTTTTATTTGCCAATTATGTTAGTACCTTGTTTTACCTGCAAAGATCTTCTGAGGAATACTAGCTCACAAGCCCATGTCAACTCACTAACAATTGATCTTTTAGGAATGACACTGAATTTAGGAAACCATAAAAAGCGGTAGATTTTCCTATACATCAGCCCTCTTTCACTTCAACTGCCTACCCAAAGCTTTCAAACAGAGCTTCAATTTCCTCCCAATCATTTATCATGATCACTTCCTAGACAAGTAGGTTTAACAATCTAGCCAAGTATGTAGACATTTTGGACTGCATCTCAGACCAGTTCTCTTTTCTTTCCCATTTCCCAATGTGTCAATCTGTCTTGCTTGTGCAATCTTTTATCTTCACTTCAACTTTCTCATAATCCAGTCTCTCTAACCAAAATAAATAAAGAAAAGGAAAAACACAAAAGAAAAACCCTTAATCCTATAAGAATGTTCCTTATTTTTCTCCTCTCAAATTCATTCTACTTTCACATTCCACATGTTTTACATTTTCTTTTTTTGATTGTGTGGTACAGCTTGTGGAATCTTAGCTCCTCACCAGGCATTTAATCCCAGGCCTCGGCAGTGAGAGCTCGAAGTCCTACCACTGGACTGCCAGGGAATTGCTACATTTTCTTTTAATCATTCTTTTTAAAAAAATTCCCAACTTTATTGAGGAATAATTGACAAATATAACTGTATTTTAATTGTATAACATGTCACATTAATTTCTCAATTTACTATTCCAACTCAACTACAGAAATTTCTCAGCAGGTTATCAGTGAGTACCAGGTTGGTAGAGCAAATTCTTTACCCCTTACCTTACTGTATATAGTATTAACACTAAATATAATTTTATTCATCAAATTCTATATTTTAATTAACTTTCTTTCCTGGTTTAAAAACAACATTCACTATTTTCACTAAAATAACAATCACCACTAGGAGCTCATATGTATTAGTTCAGTGGTTTTTCACACTGCTGGTTGTCATCCATTAGTGGGTCAAAACAGCTCTTTAAATAAATGAAATAAATTAAAATGGAAATATCTAAATGTATTACATACAGTAAGGTTTTATATTACTCAGGGAATTTTAAGTGTGTATATGCTCATTCACAATATTAAATACAGTTCTTACTTTGGGTGATAATCCAAAAAAGTTGGAAATACATTGCTTCTTACATAATTTCCACAATCCTACCTATAAGGTCCATATAGCAATTTATACTTTTTAATAATGAAAAAAGTGAGGTATGCAGGAGTTACATAATTTCTCCAAAGTCAAATTGTCAGTGTGACAATCAAGAATAGCCTCTATTTATCTCTTGAACTCCAAATATATAAATGATATCTGGATTTCTCTATGTGTATGTCCTAAAAGCAACTCAATCTCAGTACTAGTTTATAAGACCTGTAATTTCCACATATTTTCTGCTTTGCTCGCCTTCCAGTGTTTTGTTGTTCCTCCTATCTTAGATAAACTGACTCGTCATCAGGTCATTACCACAGCCTTCAACTGTACCCTCACCATTTCTCTCTTGAATAATTGCAATGGTATCCTCTCACAACTTGCTACCACACTCCCTTCAAAACTCCCAATTCACTTTCGGCATTGCTGGAACCGAAGTTCTTGAAATAAAAATCTAACTATTTAAGACAAGCTCTCCCAAACCTGAAGGAAACATCTAAACTCCAAACTCCATATACAATTTTCTAGATTGGATTTTTGTGCCATTTTAGATGATAATTTAAAAACAGAACCTAACTGATATTTTAAATCAGTAAATGGTTGGCAGACACGGGCCAAAAGTTCTTTACTTGTTATTTCAAAGATATTAAGCTTACATAAACAGATTCAAGGACAATCATAAACACTTTTCACTCAGGAAAGAATTATAGAAAGAACTATAGGGTGCCCAGTCAATAAATACTGTCACTTTCTTAAAAAGAAAAAAGTCCCTATGTTGAGACTAATGAGATATTATAGTTCATTAATATTTGCCTTCACAGAATAATACAAATTCATGGAATAACAGTCACTAATACTGTTTCTAAATATGTATAAAACACAACCACAATAAATGTTAATTTGCACTGGTTTCTAATCAAAATTCCAATGCTTTCCAATGTTTATAGCAGATTAAGATATGTCTATTGTGAATCAGTCTTATATAGTCCGTAGATTATCTACTATGACAACAAGTCTGAGCCGTTCAATCTACACGTTTAAACAAATTGTAGGATTTGTTGGTACCTTTGCATAGGCAGGTGGAAAGAATTTCTAGGTAGGTACTCACTAAGATGGGATCAAAGTTATCATAATATGCTTTATGATACTACTTTAAAGAAAAATGAAGCTAGCTTATTTCATTATTGCATTACCTATTTTAATAAACATGGTTTCAATACTATGAATATTGTGTTGCTTTTTAAGTAAATTCACACTATAACCATCACATCGTATACAACTTTAAGAAAATACTTATGGAACTACCTCCTCAATTCCTTTCTTTAAAAAATAAATAAATAAAATTGGCACATTTTCTCTGTATTAAAAGGGAGTCTCATTTCCCTTTCTCCCATTTATGGGTTAGAAGTTGACTCATTTCTAAGAAAAAATGCTTCCCTTATCTTCTTCTTTAAAAAAGCTTACTATAAATGAAATCATAGGGACAATGCCATTTGATACTTACTGATATAATTCTATGTAATTAGAACTTAAACAACTGCTAATAAATGGAACGAATGTGTCTTCAAACGCCTGTATTCATAATAAAGTTGAATTTTAAAAACAAAATACTCTAATGCAATGGGATTTGCTAACTGCTAACCTGTTTGTGTATTCCAAATGCATGCTAGAGTTCAGACAAACATATAACACTGTTTTCTTTGGCTGCAGTACTTTATAAATGGTTTTATTTTACCATTTACCAAGCCTCTTTTGTTGAGTTATTCAAACTAACTTCTGCCAAGAACACTAGGAATTTGGTGATAGTGCTTCTTTTTGGAGAAAAACAACCCCTTTCCTCAGAAAATGGAAAATGTTTATCTTGGCACTAAAACCTTGTATTGAGCCTTCTGGAAAGTATTTTAAATTGTTGTTTCTAACCTAGACTTTGTGACTGAAACAGGAGAAGGTTTCTGCCCCAAAATACATATTTATAGGAGTCCCTCGGAATTTGCACTGGTTTCTAATCAAAATTCCAATGCTTTCCAATGTTTATAGCAGATTAAGATATGTCTATTGTGAATCAGTCTTATATAGTCCGTAGATTATCTACTATGACAACAAGTCTGAGCCGTTCAATCTACACGTTTAAACAAATTGTAGGATTTGTTGGTACCTTTGCATAGGCAGGTGGAAAGAATTTCTAGGTAGGTACTCACTAAGATGGGATCAAAGTTATCATAATATGCTTTATGATACTACTTTAAAGAAAAATGAAGCTAGCTTATTTCATTATTGCATTACCTATTTTAATAAACATGGTTTCAATACTATGAATATTGTGTTGCTTTTTAAGTAAATTCACACTATAACCATCACATCGTATACAACTTTAAGAAAATACTTATGGAACTACCTCCTCAATTCCTTTCTTTAAAAAATAAATAAATAAAATTGGCACATTTTCTCTGTATTAAAAGGGAGTCTCATTTCCCTTTCTCCCATTTATGGGTTAGAAGTTGACTCATTTCTAAGAAAAAATGCTTCCCTTATCTTCTTCTTTAAAAAAGCTTACTATAAATGAAATCATAGGGACAATGCCATTTGATACTTACTGATATAATTCTATGTAATTAGAACTTAAACAACTGCTAATAAATGGAACGAATGTGTCTTCAAACGCCTGTATTCATAATAAAGTTGAATTTTAAAAACAAAATACTCTAATGCAATGGGATTTGCTAACTGCTAACCTGTTTGTGTATTCCAAATGCATGCTAGAGTTCAGACAAACATATAACACTGTTTTCTTTGGCTGCAGTACTTTATAAATGGTTTTATTTTACCATTTACCAAGCCTCTTTTGTTGAGTTATTCAAACTAACTTCTGCCAAGAACACTAGGAATTTGGTGATAGTGCTTCTTTTTGGAGAAAAACAACCCCTTTCCTCAGAAAATGGAAAATGTTTATCTTGGCACTAAAACCTTGTATTGAGCCTTCTGGAAAGTATTTTAAATTGTTGTTTCTAACCTAGACTTTGTGACTGAAACAGGAGAAGGTTCTGTAGCTCGGCCCCAAAATACATATTTATAGGATTGATTTTCTTTCTCCACCAAAAATACTAGTTTGACGGCAGCAGTTTTCAAAGAAAAATATCCTAAAACCCTGACTAACTTTGGGCATTATCAGTATATTCAACACAATTTGTTTCTGTAAACCTTAACAACTTCTGATGACTAAGAAATGCTAACTGTTTATCAAACATGCTGTCTTTAAGATGCCATATTAGACTTAGTCTGGTAGACTGGGTCTGGTAGGAATTTTCACATACATAAAAAATTTTACTTGATATTGTACTTTCCTCCTGTGCATGCCAACAAAAGATATGCTTCGAAGTTTGCGTCTTTTTTTTTTTAACATTTCTCCCACTAGGCATGCTTTATCTTCAGATTACACAGAGGATAATGATAAACCATGTGAACTTTTTTGCAATACTGTCCTAATAATGTGTCTGAATACCATTAAGAAGTTTTGGGAAACTGACAAAATGAAAGTTTAGTTATTAACTCCCATACCATACCTCTAAATGACTAAAACATAATAAAGAGACTACAGAAGTTATAAGGCATATATGAACATGTATTAAAAATGACAGGTCATATGATTTCACAAAGATCCCTAGGTAGCTGCAATGATTTTTCTGTTGATAATAACTGACAAAATGCTACGTACCCCATTATGATATGTCCTCCCCACCTTAAAATTGTCATCCATGTTTATTCCTTTTAACAGCCTGTCCGTCCTTTACGGGAAACATTATAACAACATCTTCATTTTATATTTGCATATAACATGTCTTATAAAGTCAAAGGAAGTTAAAATTATATCATTGTATTTATCAAAACGTTCTGATAGGAAATTAGTTGTTTAAATTTCTGCTATGGCTGAATTGTCTTATTTAGGTTAAACAAGAAAAGATAACTGATATCTACCAAACACCTCTTACTAAAATCTTTGGTCAAACACTAGGAATTTGGTGATAGTGCTTCTTTTGGAGAAAACAACCCCTTTCCTCAGAAAATGGAAAATGTTTATCTTGGCACTAAAACCTTGTATTGAGCCTTCTGGAAAGTATTTTAAATTGTTGTTTCTAACCTAGACTTTGTGACTGAAACAGGAGAAGGTTCTGTAGCTCGGCCCCAAAATACATATTTATAGGATTGATTTTCTTTCTCCACCAAAAATACTAGTTTGACGGCAGCAGTTTTCAAAGAAAAATATCCTAAAACCCTGACTAACTTTGGGCATTATCAGTATATTCAACACAATTTGTTTCTGTAAACCTTAACAACTTCTGATGACTAAGAAATGCTAACTGTTTATCAAACATGCTGTCTTTAAGATGCCATATTAGACTTAGTCTGGTAGACTGGGTCTGGTAGGAATTTTCACATACATAAAAAATTTTACTTGATATTGTACTTTCCTCCTGTGCATGCCAACAAAAGATATGCTTCGAAGTTTGCGTCTTTTTTTTTTTAACATTTCTCCCACTAGGCATGCTTTATCTTCAGATTACACAGAGGATAATGATAAACCATGTGAACTTTTTTGCAATACTGTCCTAATAATGTGTCTGAATACCATTAAGAAGTTTTGGGAAACTGACAAAATGAAAGTTTAGTTATTAACTCCCATACCATACCTCTAAATGACTAAAACATAATAAAGAGACTACAGAAGTTATAAGGCATATATGAACATGTATTAAAAATGACAGGTCATATGATTTCACAAAGATCCCTAGGTAGCTGCAATGATTTTTCTGTTGATAATAACTGACAAAATGCTACGTACCCCATTATGATATGTCCTCCCCACCTTAAAATTGTCATCCATGTTTATTCCTTTTAACAGCCTGTCCGTCCTTTACGGGAAACATTATAACAACATCTTCATTTTATATTTGCATATAACATGTCTTATAAAGTCAAAGGAAGTTAAAATTATATCATTGTATTTATCAAAACGTTCTGATAGGAAATTAGTTGTTTAAATTTCTGCTATGGCTGAATTGTCTTATTTAGGTTAAACAAGAAAAGATAACTGATATCTACCAAACACCTCTTACTAAAATCTTTGTCAGTCAGTGCAAATACTAACTTTAAAAGCCTAGTACTTCCTGCTGTGATTGAATTCTGCCTATATCCAGAAAAATCAAGAAAAGAAGTCTACTCAAATGAGTGTAATAAGAGTGAAACAAACAGGAATTACTGGAATTTATGAAGGTGTGGACTCTTCCTAATCAAAAATCTTACTCCCATATTGCTGTGTTGATGAAATAATGACAGGCATCATTTTTACTGGCCTTGCAATTTTGAGCCATCTCAACACTCCCCCACATTCCTGAGAGTCTCAGTGTCAATGAAAAATACAACTTTTGACATCATGGACTAATTTAATATTTTACAGTGATCAGCGTGCTAGGTTATCTTCACAAAAGACTTAGATTCAGCCCTATCGTCACTTCTATCTCATTTAAATTTAAACTCTTGATTGTTTTATAAGAAGGGTGAATAATACCTAAAATCCAGTCTGACAAAAAAAATTCACTTATCAAGATCTGAGGACTATTAATTTATATATTCAGCTTTCCAAGATGAACTTACAAGCAGAATGTGACAAAAAAAATCACATCTCCTGTCCCTCTCTTTCTCTATGCACTAAGGAGCAGGGACTTATCTCTGACCACACCAGAAAGCAATACAAATTAAACAAAAATTCACGTCATTTGTGGGGACTAATAATTTAGAAAACACTTTGGTTATACAGCTCATTTTAAAATTACCAAGGAAGAGCATGTTTCTATTAAAGTAAGTAGGTAGAACAGAACGTACCTGAAAAAGAACATGTACATGGCAGCTGTGATGCAGAACAACAGGACCTACAACAAGGAGAAAATACATTACTTGGGAAAGAACACTGACATCATTTGTGTGTCTTATGAAAGCAAACTACCTATTAAATCTTGTAATTGAAACAACTAAAAGGTGTACAAAATCAGTCATATATATATCACATCCTCTACATTTCAAAAAGTCATATCAAGGCACTAATGAGTATACATATTTACACACATACAAATAAATAGAATTATATACATTATATAATATGTGTGTGTGTGTGTGTGTGTGTGTGTATACACACACATGTATATATATTGGTTAGACGGTAACAGGATTTAAAAAAGAATAGCTAATTGTTAAAATTATATCAAAGAATTCCTGAAGAAGCAAGTAACCTAGGAACAGAGACAATGGCTTTTAGTATAGTGAAATCAGCAGAAAAATCATAAAGCTTATTAACTATTATATCAAGATGACCAGATTTTAATTGTCAACTAATTGTAATCAATAAGGAAAGCTTCTAAAAATACAATCATCCTGTTTGAGATATAGGCTCCCTACAAAAAAAAAAAAAAAAAATTCCTCTAAAAGGAAGCATCAGAACACACAATAAATCTGGATTAAAGAAGTCCCCCTAAAGCACATGATACTAAACACAAAAGATGTATATGGAAAGAATCCAAATCCAAGTACTGTCCAAAAGCTTAGTTATGCCAAGAAAGTAGATCTCCATAAAACTGATATAAATCAATAAAACAGATATTATAAAATGTGTTCATATATTAATAACAGTATAAATTAAACACGACTATTGTTAATGTCCTCACAGCATAGATAAAGGACAAATAAGCCATCATCAACTATTGGAGACTGACCACGAGGAACCAAAAAAAACCAAAAATAGTCCACAATTTCCAACACAATTTCTAGTTGATTTAAGGAAAGTGTAAAAGTTTTGTTATTACAAATCAAGCTTGACAGGTTTGCCATCCTGGCTAAAGGTATGCATTATAAATATGACCTGAATGACTGAGAAATATATAAACCTACTGAGCCAGAAGAAGATGGGCATCACATTCTCTGATTTCAAACTATATTTTAAAGCTGCAGTAATCAAAATGGTATGGTATTGGCATAAAAACAGAATATATAACAATACTGAATAAAAGAGCCAAGAAACAGGGCTTCCCTGGTGGTCCAGTGGGTAAGGACACCGCCTTGCAGTGCAAGGGGTGCTGGTTCAATCCCTGGCCTGGGAAGTTCCCACGTGCTGCGGAGCGGCTGGACTGATGTGTCTAATTGCCGAGCTGGAGCTCTGGAGTGCATGCGCCCAGAGCCGGTGCTCTGTGACAACAGAGGCCACTGCAATGGGAGGCCCACATGGGCCAATGAACAAAGATGGATGAAAATAGATGGATGAAGGACCAATAAAAGTGGCCCGCCCCCCTCCCTCCCCAACCCACCCCTCTCCCAAAAAAGCCCAGAAACAAACCCATGCAGAGATGTACAAAACTGATTTATGATAAAGGAGCCAAGAATACAACAGTTGGGGATACAACAGTTGGGGATACAATAAACAGTATCAAAAAATTAGGATGGCCACATGCAGAAGGATGAAACCAGACCACTATCTCACATCACACAAAAATTAACTCTAAATGGATTACAGACTTTAATGTAAGGCCTGAAACCAAACAACTCCTAGGAGAAAACACAGTTGGTAAGCTCCTAGAGGTAAATCATGGTGATTTAAAAAAATCTGACACCAAAAGCAAAAGCAACAAAAGCAAAAATAAAGTGAAATATCAAACTAAAAAGCTCTGAGAAAATAATTCCAAATGACATATCTGATAAGGGACTAATATCCAAAATTAAAAAAAATACAACTCAGTATCAAAAGGACAAATAAGCCATCATCAACTATTGGAGACTGACCACGAGGAACCAAAAACCAAAAATAGTCCACAATTTCCAACACAATTTCTAGTTGATTTAAGGAAAGTGTAAAAGTTTTGTTATTACAAATCAAGCTTGACAGGTTTGCCATCCTGGCTAAAGGTATGCATTATAAATATGACCTGAATGACTGAGAAATATATAAACCTACTGAGCCAGAAGAAGATGGGCATCACATTCTCTGATTTCAAACTATATTTTAAAGCTGCAGTAATCAAAATGGTATGGTATTGGCATAAAAACAGAATATATAACAATACTGAATAAAAGAGCCAAGAAACAGGGCTTCCCTGGTGGTCCAGTGGGTAAGGACACCGCCTTGCAGTGCAAGGGGTGCTGGTTCAATCCCTGGCCTGGGAAGTTCCCACGTGCTGCGGAGCGGCTGGACTGATGTGTCTAATTGCCGAGCTGGAGCTCTGGAGTGCATGCGCCCAGAGCCGGTGCTCTGTGACAACAGAGGCCACTGCAATGGGAGGCCCACATGGGCCAATGAACAAAGATGGATGAAAATAGATGGATGAAGGACCAATAAAAGTGGCCCGCCCCCCTCCCTCCCCAACCCACCCCTCTCCCAAAAAAGCCCAGAAACAAACCCATGCAGAGATGTACAAAACTGATTTATGATAAAGGAGCCAAGAATACAACAGTTGGGGATACAACAGTTGGGGATACAATAAACAGTATCAAAAAATTAGGATGGCCACATGCAGAAGGATGAAACCAGACCACTATCTCACATCACACAAAAATTAACTCTAAATGGATTACAGACTTTAATGTAAGGCCTGAAACCAAACAACTCCTAGGAGAAAACACAGTTGGTAAGCTCCTAGAGGTAAATCATGGTGATTTAAAAAAATCTGACACCAAAAGCAAAAGCAACAAAAGCAAAAATAAAGTGAAATATCAAACTAAAAAGCTCTGAGAAAATAATTCCAAATGACATATCTGATAAGGGACTAATATCCAAAATATATAAAGAACTCATACAACTCAGTATCAAAAGAACAAACAATCCAATTTAAAAATGAGCAGAAGGGCTTCCCTGGTGGTCCAGTGGGTAAGGACACCGCCTTGCAGTGCAAGGGGCACCGATTTGATCCCATGTGCTGTGGAGCGGCTGGACCGATGTGTCCAATTACCGAGCCGGAGCTCTGGAGTGCATGCGCCCAGAGCCGGTGCTCTGCAACAACAGAGGCCACTGCAATGGGAGGCCCACACGGGACAAAGAACAAAAAATGAATGAAAATAGATAAATGAAAGACCAATAGAAGTGGCCCACCCACCCCCTCCATCCCCACCCCACCCCCAAAAATAAATAAATAAATAAATCTTTTAAAAAATAAAATGAGCAGAAGACCTGTTTTTATAAAGTAGACATATAGATGGCCTAAGGATACGTGAAGATATGCTCAACACAGCAGCAAAGACCTAGCACCACCAAAAATAAACAAATAAATAAATATATAAAATCATTAAAGAAAAGAAAAGATACGCTCAACAACAGGGAAATGCATATCAAAACCACAATCATATATCACCTAACACTTGTCAGAATGGCTATTATCAAAAAGACTAGAAACACTAAGTGTTGGTGAGGATACTGAGAAAAGGGAACCCTTGTATTCTGTTGATGGGAAGGTAAATTGGTGCAGTCACTATGAAAACAGTATGGAGGTTCCTCCAAAAAGTAAAACTAAAACTGCCCTATTGTCCAGCAATTCTATGTCTGAGTATTTATCCAAAGAAATGGAAACACTAACTCGAAAAGACATACATGAAGCACTATTTATAATAGCCAAGATAGGAAACAATCTAAGTGTCCATCAATAGATGAGTGGATAAATAAATTGTGGTGTACACATACATGCACATGAGGCAGGATGGGGTGGGTATTATTCAGCCATAAAAACAATGAAATCTTATCTCCTAGAGGTAAATCATGGTGATTTAAAAAAATCTGACACCAAAAGCAAAAGCAACAAAAGCAAAAATAAAGTGAAATATCAAACTAAAAAGCTCTGAGAAAATAATTCCAAATGACATATCTGATAAGGGACTAATATCCAAAATATATAAAGAACTCATACAACTCAGTATCAAAAGAACAAACAATCCAATTTAAAAATGAGCAGAAGGGCTTCCCTGGTGGTCCAGTGGGTAAGGACACCGCCTTGCAGTGCAAGGGGCACCGATTTGATCCCATGTGCTGTGGAGCGGCTGGACCGATGTGTCCAATTACCGAGCCGGAGCTCTGGAGTGCATGCGCCCAGAGCCGGTGCTCTGCAACAACAGAGGCCACTGCAATGGGAGGCCCACACGGGACAAAGAACAAAAAATGAATGAAAATAGATAAATGAAAGACCAATAGAAGTGGCCCGCCCGCTCCCCTCCATCCCCACCCCACCCCCAAAAATAAATAAATAAATAAATCTTTTAAAAAATAAAATGAGCAGAAGACCTGTTTTTATAAAGTAGACATATAGATGGCCTAAGGATACGTGAAGATATGCTCAACACAGCAGCAAAGACCTAGCACCACCAAAAATAAACAAATAAATAAATATATAAAATCATTAAAGAAAAGAAAAGATACGCTCAACAACAGGGAAATGCATATCAAAACCACAATCATATATCACCTAACACTTGTCAGAATGGCTATTATCAAAAAGACTAGAAACACTAAGTGTTGGTGAGGATACTGAGAAAAGGGAACCCTTGTATTCTGTTGATGGGAAGGTAAATTGGTGCAGTCACTATGAAAACAGTATGGAGGTTCCTCCAAAAAGTAAAACTAAAACTGCCCTATTGTCCAGCAATTCTATGTCTGAGTATTTATCCAAAGAAATGGAAACACTAACTCGAAAAGACATACATGAAGCACTATTTATAATAGCCAAGATACGGAAACAATCTAAGTGTCCATCAATAGATGAGTGGATAAATAAATTGTGGTGTACACATACATGCACATGAGGCAGGATGGGGGTGGGTATTATTCAGCCATAAAAAACAATGAAATCTTATCATTTGCAACAATATGGAGGGCACTGTGCTTTAAGTGCAATAAGTCAGTCAGAGAAAGACAAATATCATATGATTTCTTACACGTGGAATGTTAAAGAGGAAGAAAGGAAACAGAAAACCAAGCTCACAGATACAGAGAACAGATATTTTGCAGGATGCAGGGGAGTGGTATGAGAAATGAGGTAGCTGAGGGTTTTTTTTTAGCTTAATATAAATTGATTTTTTAAAGTATAGGTATTAACTACAAAACAAATATTTACTTCTATTAATTTCTTATATTTATAAGATATATAAAATCTTTCTTTATAAAGTACATAAAATCTAATAAACATGCCCACACTGTCCTCATCTGTCTCCTTTTTTTCTTCTACCAATCTCTCTTGCCTTTAAAAATACCCTATCCATGATGCATAAGGTTCATGTCCCTGTTTCTGAAAATGTGACAAAGCATAAAGAATAATTTTCAGTTACTGCTTAATCAATTACTAAGTCCAAGTGAGTTTTTTTCTTGGCAATAATTTGCCAGTCAGCGATCCAGATCATGAAACTCAACTTCTGTTTCCATTTCCTTGTACCCCCTTAGGGCAATGTCAGTCTTCCAAAATGTCCAGCATTTCATTCTTTCCCTAAGCAAGTCATTGTTCTCCTTAGAGACTTCACTCACAAACCACTCTAGAAGTGGCCCACAAGTCTTTCTTACATTCTCTACATTTTCCAAAGAAAATTTCCAAAAGTCTCTTTCCCTCAAAATGTTGCTATGCTCTATCCTCATATGCTAAGCCTACCTGTGCTCACATTAAACTAATAATTATCTTTATAAATAATACATTTGAAGCTGAGAAAGAAGATAACATTCAAGAACCCAAGCTCTGGAATAAGGCAAATACAAGTTTGAATCTAGTTGGTGTGTGACTTTTGGTGCTTTTCTAATGAGGTGGATGAACTTAGAGCCTATCATACAGAGTGAAGTAAGTCAGAAAGAGAAAGACAAACATCGGATATTAGCACATATATACGGAATCTAGAAAGATAATACTGACAATCCTATTTGCAGGGCAGCAAAGGAGATGCATACATGCTGCTTTTTATAATTTCCCTAAATCTTAGATCCCTTATTTGAAGTATATCATCTCACTTTGAGTTGTTGGGAAGATTAAATGAGATAATACTTGCAAAGTGTCAAGAATTGAGCAGATATCTTTATTTTGTTTTGTTATTCATGGAAGTGATGTAGATGTAAAAACCTCATCCAGAGACAGACAAACCTGGAAAGAAGGTGTTTTTAAACAAGCAAACCCTTTGAAACTTTCTCAAATCACCAATATTTGGAGCTATTTTTTTTTAATAGAGTGGAAATTTAAGACAAGAAAATCTGTGCAAACAGGGAAATATGTAAAGGATATTCAAGTACAATTGATCAGCTCATTCACGAAGTAATTACTGAACACCTACTATGTGCCAGGCACTACTGTAAAACTTAATACAGTATAAAATGGATAAAGTTCTTGCCTCATGGCCTTTTCTTCTAGTCAGGTAAGAGAAGATATCATATTAATGTATCAGACAGTAATGTGTTTTAATGCAAAACAAAGCAGGATAAGGACATTAAATGCAGGAGAGCAGGGGTGGCTGTTTTATACACAATGTCAAGGAAGAAGAGACTTGTTAGTAGAGACTCCAAGGAGATGAGGAATAAACAAGGGCACCGTATCAACAGAATTAATGGAAAAATTCTTGAATTTTATTAAGAAAGATGGCCAGTATTATGTTAAAGATGCTAAAGAAAGGATTTCATTTTCAGCAACATATAGTTTTCAAAATTTTTTAAATTAATTGTGCTAATCTGTTAAACACTAACTTTCCTCAAAATGTTGCTATGCTCTATCCTCATATGCTAAGCCTACCTGTGCTCACATTAAACTAATAATTATCTTTATAAATAATACATTTGAAGCTGAGAAAGAAGATAACATTCAAGAACCCAAGCTCTGGAATAAGGCAAATACAAGTTTGAATCTAGTTGGTGTGTGACTTTTGGTGCTTTTCTAATGAGGTGGATGAACTTAGAGCCTATCATACAGAGTGAAGTAAGTCAGAAAGAGAAAGACAAACATCGGATATTAGCACATATATACGGAATCTAGAAAGATAATACTGACAATCCTATTTGCAGGGCAGCAAAGGAGATGCATACATGCTGTTTTTTATAATTTCCCTAAATCTTAGATCCCTTATTTGAAGTATATCATCTCACTTTGAGTTGTTGGGAAGATTAAATGAGATAATACTTGCAAAGTGTCAAGAATTGAGCAGATATCTTTATTTTGTTTTGTTATTCATGGAAGTGATGTAGATGTAAAAACCTCATCCAGAGACAGACAAACCTGGAAAGAAGGTGTTTTTAAACAAGCAAACCCTTTGAAACTTTCTCAAATCACCAATATTTGGAGCTATTTTTTTTTAATAGAGTGGAAATTTAAGACAAGAAAATCTGTGCAAACAGGGAAATATGTAAAGGATATTCAAGTACAATTGATCAGCTCATTCACGAAGTAATTACTGAACACCTACTATGTGCCAGGCACTACTGTAAAACTTAATACAGTATAAAATGGATAAAGTTCTTGCCTCATGGCCTTTTCTTCTAGTCAGGTAAGAGAAGATATCATATTAATGTATCAGACAGTAATGTGTTTTAATGCAAAACAAAGCAGGATAAGGACATTAAATGCAGGAGAGCAGGGGTGGCTGTTTTATACACAATGTCAAGGAAGAAGAGACTTGTTAGTAGAGACTCCAAGGAGATGAGGAATAAACAAGGGCACCGTATCAACAGAATTAATGGAAAAATTCTTGAATTTTATTAAGAAAGATGGCCAGTATTATGTTAAAGATGCTAAAGAAAGGATTTCATTTTCAGCAACATATAGTTTTCAAAATTTTTTAAATTAATTGTGCTAATCTGTTAAACACTAACTTCAACAGACTGTTTTTCCAAATACATGTAAATTGTAGTTAAATGATGAAGACTATAGTCTCTGTGTTTCAAATCATAGAATTTTAGAGCTAAAAGAAACTTCAAATAGTGTATTTTTTCATACTAGTAAACTCTGATCTGTAGAAAGTCAGCGATACATTCATGCCTACCCTGCTGGTTGTATCTTGTATTTCCTCTATTGGTCAAAAATATTGGTCAAGTGGTTACTCTCTATCTACTCTATACACAAGATATTTAAAATGATTCTAACCCTCTAGAAACTTACAGAATACTGCTCCATAGTCTAAGTCTGCAGCAACTTTTCACATATGCAGTTATTTAAAATTTTTGTATAGCTTTATTAAGGTATCACTTACATTTTAATGTATACAATTTTCCAAGTCTTGACATAGGTACACAGCTATAAAATCATAACCAAGATAATGAACATATCTATCAAACCCCAAAAGTTCTGATAATGAACATATCTATCAAACCCCAAAAGTTCTGATAATGAACATATCTATCAAACCCCAAAAGTTCTTAATGGCATTCCCTTACCATTTCAATGCTTGTAGAATGTGTAATGATGTCACTACTCTCATTCCCAATACTGGCAGTTTGTATCTTATCTTCTTTATTAGTCTAAATAGAAATTTATTATCTGTATGATTTTTACCAAAGAATGAGTTTTTGCTTAATCAATTTTCTCTTTTTCCATTTCATTGTTGATTTAAACTTCATTATTATTATTATTTTATTTTATCCTTCTTGTTTGGTTTGATTTTGTTTTCCTAGTCTCTTAAAAGTAGAAATTTAGGGCATTGGTATAAGATGTTTTCTTTTTTGACACAGATGTATAACAGTGGAAATATTCCCCTAATATCTGCTGTACATATATCCTAATTTTAATAAGCTGGAATCCATGTTTGTTCCACTCAAAATATTTTCTAGTTTTCACTTTTGCTCCCTTCTATGATCCATGACTTAACTAGAAGTGTGTTATTTGACTTCCAAATACTTGAGGATTTTTCAGCTATCTTTTGGTCGTTACTGACATATTTATTCTATTATGGCCAGAAAATACTTTATAGGACTTGATTATTCTTAGATTTATCAAAATATACTTTATGTCCCAGGATACGTTTTATATGTTTGGTAAATAGCCCACATGCATTTTAAAACAATGAGAAGGGCTTCCCTGGTAGCTCAGTGGTAAAGAGTTCACCTGCCAATGCAGGAGACACAGGTTCGATCCCTGATCCGGGAGGATCCCACATGCTGCAGAGCAACTAAGCCCGTGAGCCACAACTACGGAGCCTTGCTTTGGAGCCTCGGTGCCACAACTACTGAAGCCTGTGTTCCCTAGGGCCTAAGTTCTACAAGAGAAGGCACTGCCACGAGAAGCCTGCTCAACTAGAGAGTAGCCCCCACTCCCTGCAACTAGAAAAGAGCCTGCGGCAGCAGTGAAAACCCAGAAGAGGCAAATATAAATAAATAAATAATTAAAAACAGCAAACAACATTGCTTTTTTTTTAGCCAAAAAAAACCCCCAAAAACAATGTGCATTCAACTGTTCCCAGGTCAACAGTCAAGCTGCTTAACCTGTTGTTCCAGTCTTATAAATTTTTATTGATTTGTCTACTTATTCAATCAATTGTTGAAAGAAAATATCAAAATATCCTGCTGTTATTATGGAGATGTCTCCATAATCTCTCCTCATAGTTCTATAAGTTTCTCCTTGCTGCATTTTGTAGCTCTGCTGTTAGGGACATAAGCATTTAGAATTCTGTCTGCTTTACCTCCCTGCTGTTCTTTGCTTTAACATCTATTTTATGATAGTAATTCCAGTTTCTTTTGATTACTATTATTTTTCCACTTTTTTACTTTTAACTGATTCGGTCTTTATATTCACTGCCTACAGGCATCATATTGTTGTTTCTTGCTTTTTCATCCTGTCTGAAAACCTCCACCTCTTTATCTGGCATATTCAGTGTTTAAATTTAATGTGAATATTGGTAAGTTTAGAATTAAATCTATCATCTTGCTAAGTTTTCTATAGCTTCTTTTTTTATAATTTAATTATTATATTTATTTGTTTTTGGTTGTGCTGGATCTTTGCAACTGCAGGTGTTTTTTTTCTGATTGCAGCAAGTGGGGGATCACTCTCCAGTTGCACTGCCTGGGCATCTCCTTGTGGTGGTCTCTTTTTTGCAAGGCACGAGTTTTAGGTGATTAGGCTTCAGTAGTTGTGGCTCCCAGGCTTTAGAGCACAGACTCAGTACACACCGCACACTGGCAAACAGATTCTTTACCAATGAGCCAGCAGAGAAGCCCATTATTTGTTTCTTTTTTCTTTCTTCTGCCTTTTTCATCCCTTAGACTGCAAGGAGATCAAACCAGTCAATTCTAAAGGAAATCAATCCTGAGTATTCATTGGAAGGAATGACGCTGAAGCTAAAGCTCCAATACTTTGGCCACCTGATGCAAAGAGACGACTCACCGGAAAAGAGCCTGATGTTAGGAAAAATGAAGGCAAAAGGAGAAGGGGACGACAGAGCACGAGATGCTTCAATGGCGCCATCGAGTCAATGTAGATGAATTTGAGCAGGCTCTGGGAGATGGTGAAGGACACAGAAACCTGGTGTGCTGCAGTCCACGGGGTCACAAATCATCAGACACAAATGAGCAACTGAACTGAGGTCACTTGAAATTTCCCCACAACTCATTCATGCTCTCTTTATTATGTAATAAAAAAAGAAAAACTCTTTATTCTCCATGCTTCATTTTGGATCATTTCTATTGTTATGTCTTCAAATTCATTAATATTTTCTTCTGTAATGTATAATATGTCATTAATGCAACCTAGTAAATTTTTCATTTTATACACTATAATTATATCATAATTAAAAATTTTATTTGATTTCCCCCATTTTCCATGTCTCTAACTCTTCTGAAACTATGTAATTCACTTATACAATGCTCTCTAAAATTCTTGCCTGCTAATTAACTCCAATAGTTTTGTCAGTTTTCATTCAAATGACTGGTTGTTCAACTCAAATTTTGTTTCTTACTGCATTCCAGGTAACTTTTACTGACTTTAATGTGAATATTGGTAAGTTTAGAATTAAATCTATCATCTTGCTAAGTTTTCTATAGCTTCTTTTTTTATAATTTAATTATTATATTTATTTGTTTTTGGTTGTGCTGGATCTTTGCAACTGCAGGTGTTTTTTTTCTGATTGCAGCAAGTGGGGGATCACTCTCCAGTTGCACTGCCTGGGCATCTCCTTGTGGTGGTCTCTTTTTTGCAAGGCACGAGTTTTAGGTGATTAGGCTTCAGTAGTTGTGGCTCCCAGGCTTTAGAGCACAGACTCAGTACACACCGCACACTGGCAAACAGATTCTTTACCAATGAGCCAGCAGAGAAGCCCATTATTTGTTTCTTTTTTCTTTCTTCTGCCTTTTTCATCCCTTAGACTGCAAGGAGATCAAACCAGTCAATTCTAAAGGAAATCAATCCTGAGTATTCATTGGAAGGAATGACGCTGAAGCTAAAGCTCCAATACTTTGGCCACCTGATGCAAAGAGACGACTCACCGGAAAAGAGCCTGATGTTAGGAAAAATGAAGGCAAAAGGAGAAGGGGACGACAGAGCACGAGATGCTTCAATGGCGCCATCGAGTCAATGTAGATGAATTTGAGCAGGCTCTGGGAGATGGTGAAGGACACAGAAACCTGGTGTGCTGCAGTCCACGGGGTCACAAATCATCAGACACAAATGAGCAACTGAACTGAGGTCACTTGAAATTTCCCCACAACTCATTCATGCTCTCTTTATTATGTAATAAAAAAAGAAAAACTCTTTATTCTCCATGCTTCATTTTGGATCATTTCTATTGTTATGTCTTCAAATTCATTAATATTTTCTTCTGTAATGTATAATATGTCATTAATGCAACCTAGTAAATTTTTCATTTTATACACTATAATTATATCATAATTAAAAATTTTATTTGATTTCCCCCATTTTCCATGTCTCTAACTCTTCTGAAACTATGTAATTCACTTATACAATGCTCTCTAAAATTCTTGCCTGCTAATTAACTCCAATAGTTTTGTCAGTTTTCATTCAGTATCAATTGACTGGTTGTATCATTACAGATCAAATTTTGTTTCTTACTGCATTCCAGGTAACTTTTACTGACTTTCAAAATTCTGAATTTTACCTTGATGGATGCTGGATATTTTTGTATGCTCATAAATTATCTTGAGCTTTGTTCTTGGTCCAGTTATTTGGAACCAGACAAATCCTTTAAGGACTTGCTTTTAAGATATTTTACGAGGGAGTGGGGTAGTGCTGAATTTAGGGCTAATTATTCCCCATTGCAGAGATAAGACTTTTATGTGTTCTCTACCCAATGCCACATGAATCTTGAGATTTTCCAGGTTGGCTGATAGGAACAGACACTATTCCTACTGCTATCTGAGCATCTAGCACTCAATTAAGCACCTCTAATCCTTTCAGGCCACTCTTTCTTTGACCTGGGGGATCTTCCTCACGTACATGCCCTAATCAGTAACCAGATGAATACTTTCTTCTTTCTAGTTTTCAATGGACTCCACCCAGCATGGTCTCCCCTTTCACTTGCCACTCTTTCTTTAACTCAGAATGTCCTCTAGACTTTGTGTGAATGCTTTCTCTTTGATGCACACCTGGAAACTCTCTCAAGGCAGTAAGCTAGTATAATCATAGGATTATTTGATTCCCAGGCTCAGGGATCTCTGCCCTAATTCCAGGAGTGTAAAAGCCATTGTTTCATGTGTTTTGCCCAGGTCTTGGTTGTTTTGATTGGAAAGGAAAGGATTACTTTGATTACATCATGGTCACAAGCAGAATGTGATTATTTAAATTAGTTAAAATAAAATATTAAACTCAGTTTCTCATCCACACTACCATAGTTCATGTAACCAAGAGTCACCTGTGGTAGTGGATACCATCATGGACAAGCAGTTATAGGACATCTCCATAACTGCAAAAAGTTCTATTAGACCTGCCTGGCTAGTAAACAATATTCTCACTGTGCACTGTGGCAGTGTTATTACACTTAACACATTCTAACTTTAGCTGTAAAGTATGCATCTGCATACATTTTATACTTCACATTTTTATGTCTAAATCTACATATAAAATAATCATATCACAGTATACTCATTTGTGGAAATAATACAACAGCTATTACATATATTGTAAGCATTAAAAGAGCTAATGCACACTAAATATAATTCTGGACTGGTTGTATCATTACAGATCAAATTTTGTTTCTTACTGCATTCCAGGTAACTTTTACTGACTTTCAAAATTCTGAATTTTCCCTTGATGGATGCTGGATATTTTGTATGCTCATAAATTATCTTGAGCTTTGTTCTTGGTCCAGTTATTTGGAACCAGACAAATCCTTTAAGGACTTGCTTTTAAGATATTTTACGAGGGAGTGGGGTAGTGCTGAATTTAGGGCTAATTATTCCCCATTGCAGAGATAAGACTTTTATGTGTTCTCTACCCAATGCCACATGAATCTTGAGATTTTCCAGGTTGGCTGATAGGAACAGACACTATTCCTACTGCTATCTGAGCATCTAGCACTCAATTAAGCACCTCTAATCCTTTCAGGCCACTCTTTCTTTGACCTGGGGGATCTTCCTCACGTACATGCCCTAATCAGTAACCAGATGAATACTTTCTTCTTTCTAGTTTTCAATGGACTCCACCCAGCATGGTCTCCCCTTTCACTTGCCACTCTTTCTTTAACTCAGAATGTCCTCTAGACTTTGTGTGAATGCTTTCTCTTTGATGCACACCTGGAAACTCTCTCAAGGCAGTAAGCTAGTATAATCATAGGATTATTTGATTCCCAGGCTCAGGGATCTCTGCCCTAATTCCAGGAGTGTAAAAGCCATTGTTTCATGTGTTTTGCCCAGGTCTTGGTTGTTTTGATTGGAAAGGAAAGGATTACTTTGATTACATCATGGTCACAAGCAGAATGTGATTATTTAAATTAGTTAAAATAAAATATTAAACTCAGTTTCTCATCCACACTACCATAGTTCATGTAACCAAGAGTCACCTGTGGTAGTGGATACCATCATGGACAAGCAGTTATAGGACATCTCCATAACTGCAAAAAGTTCTATTAGACCTGCCTGGCTAGTAAACAATATTCTCACTGTGCACTGTGGCAGTGTTATTACACTTAACACATTCTAACTTTAGCTGTAAAGTATGCATCTGCATACATTTTATACTTCACATTTTTATGTCTAAATCTACATATAAAATAATCATATCACAGTATACTCATTTGTGGAAATAATACAACAGTATCTATTACATATATTGTAAGCATTAAAAGAGCTAATGCACACAAAGTATAACAGAGTGACTAGTACATCGTAGATGCTTGAGGAATGGTAACTACTGACCAGAAATAATTTCTCTGTAATTCCCATCCATTTCACCATTGCCATTATACTTGAACAGGATAAGTAATTTTGAAAGTGCTATTTTCACTTTGATTGTTTTTTTAATTCAAAAAATAATGAAGGGCATGCTACAACATGAATGAACCTGAAAATCACTATTTAAGTGAAGGGAGCCAGTTACAAAAGACCACATGTTGTGTAATACCACATATTTGAAATTCCAGGAGAGACAAAAGTCCTTATAGGAAGTAGAATTACGTATGTCTAGAACTAGAGGAGTGACGGGTGAAAGGCAGTTTGCCTATAGCATAGGGTTTCTCCGGGGGGTGGTGAAAATGTTCCAAAATTAGGCTGTACGGATAGTACACAATTTTGTAAATATATGAAACACTCATGGAACTGACACTTTAATAAAATCTTATAGCATGTAAATTATAGTTCAAAAACACTTATGACTGACTTTCTACAAATTAATACATAAAACAAATATTCAAACTGAATGACAAAAATACAATGAAAAGAAAGTTCCCCTATATTCCAGATCTCTGGTTTTCTTTCAGTATAAAAATGTTTGTGTACACATCTGTACAAAGAAATATACCAATAAAGACACTGCTTTAATACTTTTTAACTTTACACACATGTTCACACAAGCACAGAGATGCTAAGGTTTATTTAAAGAGTTTATGAATAGATAGATGAGTGGAGACAATATGTACTGAATACCACAGTAAACCTGCACACATCACTCTGGAGATAAATCCTCAGAACTGAATTCACTATATCAAAAGATAGGTGCATTTTTAATTTTGATGTACTCCCATATCATTGGTATATTAAAGTAGGAATACCCTTTCACGAGCGATTTCCCTGTTCCCACAAAACTGTGTTTAATCAAGCTGTTTATCCTCTCAGTTTGATGGACGAAGAAGCGATATAACAGATACATTTTATACTTCACATTTTATGTCTAAATCTACATATAAAATAATCATATCACAGTATACTCATTTGTGGAAATAATACAACAGTATCTATTACATATATTGTAAGCATTAAAAGAGCTAATGCACACAAAGTATAACAGAGTGACTAGTACATCGTAGATGCTTGAGGAATGGTAACTACTGACCAGAAATAATTTCTCTGTAATTCCCATCCATTTCACCATTGCCATTATACTTGAACAGGATAAGTAATTTTGAAAGTGCTATTTTCACTTTGATTGTTTTTTTAATTCAAAAAATAATGAAGGGCATGCTACAACATGAATGAACCTGAAAATCACTATTTAAGTGAAGGGAGCCAGTTACAAAAGACCACATGTTGTGTAATACCACATATTTGAAATTCCAGGAGAGACAAAAGTCCTTATAGGAAGTAGAATTACGTATGTCTAGAACTAGAGGAGTGACGGGTGAAAGGCAGTTTGCCTATAGCATAGGGTTTCTCCGGGGGGTGGTGAAAATGTTCCAAAATTAGGCTGTACGGATAGTACACAATTTTGTAAATATATGAAACACTCATGGAACTGACACTTTAATAAAATCTTATAGCATGTAAATTATAGTTCAAAAACACTTATGACTGACTTTCTACAAATTAATACATAAAACAAATATTCAAACTGAATGACAAAAATACAATGAAAAGAAAGTTCCCCTATATTCCAGATCTCTGGTTTTCTTTCAGTATAAAAATGTTTGTGTACACATCTGTACAAAGAAATATACCAATAAAGACACTGCTTTAATACTTTTTAACTTTACACACATGTTCACACAAGCACAGAGATGCTAAGGTTTATTTAAAGAGTTTATGAATAGATAGATGAGTGGAGACAATATGTACTGAATACCACAGTAAACCTGCACACATCACTCTGGAGATAAATCCTCAGAACTGAATTCACTATATCAAAAGATAGGTGCATTTTTAATTTTGATGTACTCCCATATCATTGGTATATTAAAGTAGGAATACCCTTTCACGAGCGATTTCCCTGTTCCCACAAAACTGTGTTTAATCAAGCTGTTTATCCTCTCAGTTTGATGGACGAAAGAAGCGATATCCTACAGCAGCAACCTCCTTGTGAGTGAAAACAGGTTTTCATAAACCTTTTTGTTTCTTGGTCAGTTGGCTTAACTACTTTTTCATATCCTTTGCCTATTTTTTGACTGTGGATCTTGCAGAAACTATTTTTTATGTTTTGAAATGAAATATACTTACATGAAAACACAGAATTAATTTCATTATTTTCTATTTGCACCAAGAATATGGGTGATTAAATAAATAAAATATCATGTAATGGAAGTCTCATGATGTACTAAAGCAAAAGAACATTTAAGTCGAGTATACAGGAAGTTCAACAAATAATGAGAAAGTAAAGTTCATTCAGCCGAAAAATACTGTTTTCTCTGGAATGACTTTTCAGGAAGTCATAGATTTACAATCCATGGCTTCCTGTTAGAGAGTTTACAGAACTTGCAGGAAAAACTGTACTATGGCTGTCCTCACTGTGTCATGTAGAATTATATGGAAACTGTCCCTCTCAATGCTGTAACAAAGAAACAATATCTTGATGTATGAATACATTAAAAACCTAACAATAGCCAGAAATAGACAAAATGTGACCATGACCTGGTAAAGAAGGCTGTTTTTACCATTTAAGCCTCACAATGGTTTAAACACATATCCTGAAGTCATTTTAAAGTCTACTAGAGACCTGAACAGATGGTGCATGTAACTACTTCCTACCACAGAAACCTGCTTTTCTTTAACATCCTCAGTGATGTGTTCCTTGGGCCTGCTCAGTGCCTCTGTTCACTCCTGCCTGAATGGGTCCAAAGATGTTCGAGGCCTGCCTGGCCTTCATCCAGCCTCGTAATCACTGAGCCCCCTTCCTTCCATTACACAAATAAATACTAAAACGTCATCTCTGTTTTTTGGAAAAGAAGCAATACATTTCTTTTTGCCTCACATGTACGTGATTCATATTTCAGCCATGCATCCACTCTCCCATTCAAAAAAGTGATATGCTATCTGTGTGTTACTAACACTTGGGGACTGAGCAAGTCAAAAGGGAAGATACAGAGATAATTTGATAAGCTCCAGACTATCAGGAGGCCACAGGAGACAAGGAAACACAAGCTCTCACCTTTCTTAACGTATTTCAGTCCCTGCTATACTGCCAGTGTATTAGGGCAATAACGTGATGTAATACTGATTCTTGCTGCCTTTATGAGGTCAGTCTAGTGAAAATGTAAGCCTATGAATACTTATGAATACAGCCCAATACAATATGCTAGGACAGAATATTTATACTTCACCCTACAAGAGGTACTCACCAAAACATGTAATTATATTATTATTTTAATTATTCAATATATATTTAGACAAGGCTTTTTTGGTTGTCTGTATACATTTATGTTTCCAACAGACACTACTTAAAACACAAAGTCCCCAAGAGTTTCTATTTTGTCTAGTTCCATACATGAACAGATTCTTGATACACTATATAAAGCTTTTTGATGATAATGTTAATTTCTATTTATAGCATGTACCTTTTAAAAAACTAAATACTACTCCCATTCATGTATTTTGTAAAGATTGAACTTTTAGACTCTAGAAGCATTTTTGATTTTTCTGAAAACACAGACCATTAGACAGCCTTTTGGGGAAGTCATTCTTATTGGATCAGTAATATTATCACAATCTGCAGTGTATATATTTGGCTTTGAACACACAGCACATCATTATTACCATATTAGTTTGCTTTTAAAAATGCATTGTCTTAAGCATTGGGACTCTTAAATAGCTATGCATTACTTTACAATTTTACAACGCCTTATTTAATTTGAATCTCTCATAACATATAGTACAACTTTATAATCTGTCCATTTGTTTGGGGTTAGCAGTTTTGCTTACTGATTTTTTAAGTTTCTTTTCCTTGACAAAATGAAAACAGGAAAAGAACAAAAACACCTTGGGGAACTTTAGGGTCACAGATAAAAGACTACTAGTAAGAAAGATGTCTGGAGTATTCAGATTAAGCATTTTTTTTTTTGTAATACGTGATTCATATTTCAGCATGCCACTCTCCCATTCAAAAAAGTGATATGCTATCTGTGTGTTACTAACACTTGGGGACTGAGCAAGTCAAAAGGGAAGATACAGAGATAATTTGATAAGCTCCAGACTATCAGGAGGCCACAGGAGACAAGGAAACACAAGCTCTCACCTTTCTTAACGTATTTCAGTCCCTGCTATACTGCCAGTGTATTAGGGCAATAACGTGATGTAATACTGATTCTTGCTGCCTTTATGAGGTCAGTCTAGTGAAAATGTAAGCCTATGAATACTTATGAATACAGCCCAATACAATATGCTAGGACAGAATATTTATACTTCACCCTACAAGAGGTACTCACCAAAACATGTAATTATATTATTATTTTAATTATTCAATATATATTTAGACAAGGCTTTTTTGGTTGTCTGTATACATTTATGTTTCCAACAGACACTACTTAAAACACAAAGTCCCCAAGAGTTTCTATTTTGTCTAGTTCCATACATGAACAGATTCTTGATACACTATATAAAGCTTTTTGATGATAATGTTAATTTCTATTTATAGCATGTACCTTTTAAAAAACTAAATACTACTCCCATTCATGTATTTTGTAAAGATTGAACTTTTAGACTCTAGAAGCATTTTTGATTTTTCTGAAAACACAGACCATTAGACAGCCTTTTGGGGAAGTCATTCTTATTGGATCAGTAATATTATCACAATCTGCAGTGTATATATTTGGCTTTGAACACACAGCACATCATTATTACCATATTAGTTTGCTTTTAAAAATGCATTGTCTTAAGCATTGGGACTCTTAAATAGCTATGCATTACTTTACAATTTTTAAAACGCCTTATTTAATTTGAATCTCTCATAACATATAGTACAACTTTATAATCTGTCCATTTGTTTGGGGTTAGCAGTTTTGCTTACTGATTTTTTAAGTTTCTTTTCCTTGACAAAATGAAAACAGGAAAAGAACAAAAACACCTTGGGGAACTTTAGGGTCACAGATAAAAGACTACTAGTAAGAAAGATGTCTGGAGTATTCAGATTAAGACTATAAACTTCATCAAATCACTTCCATTCTTTAAGCCTTAACTTTTTCATCTTGAAGAGATAGTAATCTCTAGGATCTTTCAGAACTCTAAAATTCTGATTCCACGAGCGACTTCTTTCCAGTGCACAGCAAAATTATTTCAAAGCAAACTGTCCCTAATATATAATGAGACAAATCTCAGAATATATGTGTATACAAAGCAAATGAGAGCATTTTTTTCTGACTTGAGTATGGGAAATTACATCAGGTACACCAGCCTGAACTCGGTCTCTTCCTTGCACTGCTCACCTTTCTTATTTATACATTCAAAGTCAGCAAACAAAGTCTGGCAACATATTAACCTTGACATTTTCCAGTTGCAGAAACAGTTATGTGAGATAGTGGCCAGGAAGTACAGACTGTATGACGTGCTGGCCTTTTATGGTTAAGTAGGTAAACTGTATTTTGTTTCTATAAAAGTAAAACAATTTACTGTATCTAACTATGGAAAATTTCAGTATGTAGTAATTAATGCAACATGGAAGCTCAGAACCCTATTACAACAGAATTCTAATTCCGCTGGCAAATTTTAAAACATTAACAACTTTAAATTACAATTTACTATTTTAAAGATTATAGATAAGGTTTCCACATGAAAAAAGAGTCTTTAAAAGAAAATTTAATAGTTAAGTGAAAACCACCACGTGAATTCATTCTCTGAGCAAAATACTTATTGAAAGCATATACTGTAAATTGGTACTATAAAAACCAATTTGACATTATCATCAAATACCCACAGCACTTTACTTACATCCTTATTATCCTCATACAAAGGAAATGCAGGTACTGGAAGTGAATGCTGTCCATTGACTTATATTTAATAGTCAGCAAGATAGTCAGCTACTCCTTTTCTTTCCCATACCCATTCCTCTACTTCTATGATCAATTAGTTGGTCATTAAAAGTCATTAAAAATGCAAATCAAAGGAAATGTGAAAAGGAAATATAAGGAGTCAAAAAGAAACCATAGGAGAATTTAAATGTAAACTAAGACAATAAATTAAGGACAAGAGAATAGAGAGAAAAAGGGAAATAGAGAAATAAACTAGATAATGAACTACTACTATTGACTAACAATGCCAGGCACTGTATGTATTTTTTAATATTATCTCTAATATTAATACTTCCTCAAGGAAGATGCTTTTTTATTGCAAGAACTGGAGGATAATTGCTTTACAACATTGGGCTGCTTTCTGCCATATGTCATGTGAACTAGTCAGAAGTACACATATATCCCCCCCACCTCAAAGCTCCCTCTGCCGCCTCACCTGCATCTCACCCTGCTAGGTTTCACAGAGCACCAGGCTGAGCGCCAAGGCAGGTTTTCAATTGTTCCCATTTTAAAGATGAGGCAGTTGGATTTGGAAAGTAAGCTAATCACTTTAAATCACAAAATATTTAAGTGGCTAAACTAAGATTCAGAGATAGGAGGATCTGATTTCAGATTCAAGGCTTTCAATTATATCCCTCTCCCTCTAAAAATTTTATTAATGCAGATTTAGTAGTTACTGTACTTCCAAGGTACAGATAATCCCATAATGCTTCCTACATGTAACATATATATATACACACACATATTTTAAACATATATACACATATTTTATATCTATAATATATACACATATTTTAATAAATATCTGTCATTTAAAAATGGGAGGGAAACCTTTCAGAGTTCAGCACAATAATTAAAATAACAGTGTAACATTAACATCAATTGCTGATGACACCGTATCCTCCCTATATATCACATGTTGTATTCAGTGCTTGACATACATCACTTTATATAATCCTCAAGACAGTCTTGTAATGTAGGGGCTATTATACCCACTTCAGAGAAGAGGTTTAGAGAAACACAGACAATACTGGGATTAAGCCAGGTTTGGCAACCAGGTGTGACTGCAAAGTCCATGAGCTGTCCTGTATTTCTCTCAAAAACTTCTTTAAATACTCCCATTAAAGAATTACAGCTTTTACAAATTTCATTCAACTTAATTACAGTAAAACAGTAGGTTAAGATACAGTCTCTGAAAAGCAAATTAAAACTACATTCGTCATCTCATTTAAAAATCTACAAACAATCAGTGCTAGAGAAGGTGTGGGGGGAAAGGAACTCCTACACTTTGGTGGGAATGTACATTGTTGTGGCCACTAGCACGGGGACTCCTTAAAGAACTAAAAACAGAGTTGCCATATAACCTGGCAGTCCCACTCCTGGGAATATATCCAGAAAAAAGTATAATTTGAAGAGACATGCACCCCAGTGTTCACTGCAACACTATTTGCAATAGCCAAGACATGGAGGTAAAATAAATGTCCATCAACAGAGGAAAGGATAAAGAAGATGCGGTACATATATACAATGGAATATTACTCAGCTGTTAAAAAGAATGAAATAATGCCACTTGCAGCAACATGAATGGACCTACGGACTGTCCTACTAAGCGAAGTAAATAAGTTATATGGAGGAGAAATATCATATAACACCCCTTATATGTAGAATCTAAAAAGAAATGATGCAAATGAACTTACTTGCAAAACAAAAAGAGACTCACAGACTTAGAGAACGAATTTATGGCTGTGGGGTGGGGAGGACGGAGGACAGGGACAGTTACTGAGTATGGGATGGACACATACGCACTGGATCATCAACAAGGATCTATGGTACAGCACGTGGAACTCTGCTCAATGGTACCTGCCAGCCTGGATGGAGTTAGAATGGATATACGTATATGTATGGTTGAGTCCCTTCACTGTTCACCTGAAACTATCATTTAACTATGCAAGAGACCATTCTTTATACTAATGCTGTCAAACATCTTACTTTATCAATTCAGAAAACAACACACAAAAAATCTTCTGTTGTATTCAGTGCTTGACATACATCACTTTATATAATCCTCAAGACAGTCTTGTAATGTAGGGGCTATTATACCCACTTCAGAGAAGAGGTTTAGAGAACACAGACAATACTGGGATTAAGCCAGGTTTGGCAACCAGGTGTGACTGCAAAGTCCATGAGCTGTCCTGTATTTCTCTCAAAAACTTCTTTAAATACTCCCATTAAAGAATTACAGCTTTTACAAATTTCATTCAACTTAATTACAGTAAAACAGTAGGTTAAGATACAGTCTCTGAAAAGCAAATTAAAACTACATTCGTCATCTCATTTAAAAATCTACAAACAATCAGTGCTAGAGAAGGTGTGGGGGGAAAGGAACTCCTACACTTTGGTGGGAATGTACATTGTTGTGGCCACTAGCACGGGGACTCCTTAAAGAACTAAAAACAGAGTTGCCATATAACCTGGCAGTCCCACTCCTGGGAATATATCCAGAAAAAAGTATAATTTGAAGAGACATGCACCCCAGTGTTCACTGCAACACTATTTGCAATAGCCAAGACATGGAGGTAAAATAAATGTCCATCAACAGAGGAAAGGATAAAGAAGATGCGGTACATATATACAATGGAATATTACTCAGCTGTTAAAAAGAATGAAATAATGCCACTTGCAGCAACATGAATGGACCTACGGACTGTCCTACTAAGCGAAGTAAATAAGTTATATGGAGGAGAAATATCATATAACACCCCTTATATGTAGAATCTAAAAAGAAATGATGCAAATGAACTTACTTGCAAAACAAAAAGAGACTCACAGACTTAGAGAACGAATTTATGGCTGTGGGGTGGGGAGGACGGAGGACAGGGACAGTTACTGAGTATGGGATGGACACATACGCACTGGATCATCAACAAGGATCTATGGTACAGCACGTGGAACTCTGCTCAATGGTACCTGCCAGCCTGGATGGAGTTAGAATGGATATACGTATATGTATGGTTGAGTCCCTTCACTGTTCACCTGAAACTATCATTTAACTATGCAAGAGACCATTCTTTATACTAATGCTGTCAAACATCTTACTTTATCAATTCAGAAAACAACACACAAAAAAATCTTCACGTGTCATTCAGCAAGGTTTTATATGGACTCAGAACAAAGCTAAATTTGAAAAAATACTGTGCTGGGTTTCCCTGGTGGTCCAGTGGGTAGAGTCCGCCTTGCTGTGAGAGGGGCACCAGTTCGATCCCTGGCCCGGGAAGATCATATGTGCCGCAGAGCAGCTGGACCCGTGTCTCCAATTACAAGCCAGTGCTCTGGACATTAGGACAAAGTAGACAGGTCACCTAAGAAAAACCTCATTACTTTAAGTAGACAATTTGTAGTAGTAAGTTAGTTATTTTCATATAAAGGGTGATATTCCCATTAACCTCAAATAAGAACCAGGCTTAGGGTGACATTATGTTTTTCCCTCAGAGACATTACAAAAATAAATAAGAGCTTCTAGAATGCTTCAGAGAGGTCACAGCAGGGTCACATAGAATCAGCTCATCCCAGGACAGCAATTCAGAACTTTGCCATTCGATGAAGGTAAGAAAGACCACTAGAGTGAGGGTTATTGGAGTCCTAACTACAGTGGCCAGTGCCACAGTGCTCACTCACTGCTTCCCCAAACCACACTGTGCTGCGGGCAAAAGGCCAACAGCTGCCCTCCAGCTGAGTTCCACATGTTTTCGGTGTCCAATGAGAACCAGCTCTGCCCAATACATAACTCACAACAAAATGATCATCCACAATAAACAGAAGGAGGTTATAATCTCTTTACTATTGTAAACACAGCACATGTACTGAGGTGTATTCACCCGTGCATTGATATGACAGAAGTATCTTAGTTTTCTCAAGTGGTGTGCCCTGCGCCCACACTCAAGTTTCCGTCAAGCACATGCTCACTCTGGAATTCATTTGAGAAAATCCTTCCAGGATTAGAGAACGAATTTATGGCTGTGGGGTGGGGAGGACGGAGGACAGGGACAGTTACTGAGTATGGGATGGACACATACGCACTGGATCATCAACAAGGATCTATGGTACAGCACGTGGAACTCTGCTCAATGGTACCTGCCAGCCTGGATGGAGTTAGAATGGATATACGTATATGTATGGTTGAGTCCCTTCACTGTTCACCTGAAACTATCATTTAACTATGCAAGAGACCATTCTTTATACTAATGCTGTCAAACATCTTACTTTATCAATTCAGAAAACAACACACAAAAAAATCTTCACGTGTCATTCAGCAAGGTTTTATATGGACTCAGAACAAAGCTAAATTTGAAAAAATACTGTGCTGGGTTTCCCTGGTGGTCCAGTGGGTAGAGTCCGCCTTGCTGTGAGAGGGGCACCAGTTCGATCCCTGGCCCGGGAAGATCATATGTGCCGCAGAGCAGCTGGACCCGTGTCTCCAATTACAAGCCAGTGCTCTGGACATTAGGACAAAGTAGACAGGTCACCTAAGAAAAACCTCATTACTTTAAGTAGACAATTTGTAGTAGTAAGTTAGTTATTTTCATATAAAGGGTGATATTCCCATTAACCTCAAATAAGAACCAGGCTTAGGGTGACATTATGTTTTTCCCTCAGAGACATTACAAAAATAAATAAGAGCTTCTAGAATGCTTCAGAGAGGTCACAGCAGGGTCACATAGAATCAGCTCATCCCAGGACAGCAATTCAGAACTTTGCCATTCGATGAAGGTAAGAAAGACCACTAGAGTGAGGGTTATTGGAGTCCTAACTACAGTGGCCAGTGCCACAGTGCTCACTCACTGCTTCCCCAAACCACACTGTGCTGCGGGCAAAAGGCCAACAGCTGCCCTCCAGCTGAGTTCCACATGTTTTCGGTGTCCAATGAGAACCAGCTCTGCCCAATACATAACTCACAACAAAATGATCATCCACAATAAACAGAAGGAGGTTATAATCTCTTTACTATTGTAAACACAGCACATGTACTGAGGTGTATTCACCCGTGCATTGATATGACAGAAGTATCTTAGTTTTCTCAAGTGGTGTGCCCTGCGCCCACACTCAAGTCATCTGCCAGTGCTTCAAGCACATGCTCACTCTGGAATTCATTTGAGAAAATCCTTCCAGGATTAGCCATGGCTTTGCTCCTATCTGCCTTGGTTCTATTTCTCTCCAGCTGCAGATCCTCTCCACATACTCCATTCTCACTGACTTCCATTTCTCCATGCAGGAAATGTCCAGAACTAAATTTTCTAATGAGCACTTGAAAACTCTTCAAAGCACAATGAAAGTGAGCAAAAAAAAAAAAAAAAAAGTGTGTGTGTGTGTGTTGGGGGGAGGAGTAGTGCATGAATTCTGAATCAGATGAACTGTGTAAGACTTTTCAGTCATTTCCTTCAAACTTATTCCACACACAAGATTTTTCCTTTTAGGCTTCCCCAGCTTATTACATCAAGGAAACAAAACAGATCAAGGCCTTTTGCTGGGTAACTTTACAATATCTTCTGTGGTTTTTTTTTCCCCCTTCCCTGTCAGCAAGACAGATTCAGTATTCAGTTAATCCCTAACAAACATGATGATATTGAGATGCATAGTTTTTCAAAGTACCTAGAAAATATTTTAACAGTATATAGACAAGAGACAGATAAAATAATTTAAAAAAAATCACTACTGATATTGTATACAATCCAAAGTCAACTTTGTTTGATATCAAATGGATCTGGGGCAGTGAGAGGAAACTTAAGCGCTTACCAAGTTTTGTTCCAATAGTAAAGATGAATTAAGAAGAAACAGAGATCAAAATCTAGTGCAACTGTAAAATCAAGTTTATATCATTAGTTATTAGCTATGAGTTCCAAAATGATTAAAGAGAAGCGATTTATAGACCAGAGGTTACATCCATCATGGGAAACTCTTCTCTGCTTTGTATTCTAGCTGCATGTGATCAAGAGCCTATAGGAAATTTGTGTATAGCAAGTTTGAAGGATGCATCTGGACCATATGACCTAAGATTCAGGCAGGCAGTTCTGTGTTTTCCTTGAAGTTGAAAATCATAATTTTAGGCACCAATATCTAGGAACGTCTGTACGAACGCTTCATTCCTTAAAAGCACATTACTCTTACATTGCTAACGTCAAAACTCTGTTTGGATGGATGGATGGATGGATGGGTAGATGGATGGGTGGGTGGATGGATGGGTGGGTGGATGGGGAAACAGAGACAGGTTGGTTTATGTGCACAACTCCTTTTCAGAATCCTCTGACCAAAGGACAGTATTTTAAGACTTTCTATATAGGCTCGAAACAATGCATCTGCAAATCAGAATACAGTTTGTACTTGTAGAAACCTCGACCTTGTTTTCTTTCTCTCCATCTTATTTGCTTTCTTATGACGTCTGCATCTAAGAGAAAGGACGTTTCAGAATGAAGAATGTGACCCTCATATAGCATTTTACTTCCTCAAGTATGTTCACAATCTGATAGTCATCTACCCCTATAGAAACTGTCATGAAAGGAAATATATATTCTTTGTTTTTCTCATCAATTTTTTTTCTTCAGAAAAATGTCATTAAAAGGCATAGGAAGAAAAGAACAATGGTTTTCTTAAATTTTCTCACAATAGTATTCTTAGTGTTCTCACAGTCTTTGTTAGCTGCAATTAGCCCAGCTGCAGAGTTATAAGTTACTTCTCTAGTATGAAACTTCATAAATATATCATATAGGCTCTTTTTTATTTAAAAATACCAATGACAGGGCTTCCCTGGTGGTCCAGTGGGTAAGGACACCACCTTGCAGGGCAAGGTGCCACGATCCCTGGCCTGGGAAGATCCCACGTGCCGCAGAGCGGCTGGACTGATGTGTCCAATTACCAAGCCGGAGCTTTGAGCGCATGTGCCCAGAGCCGTCTAGTGAGAGGAAACTTAAGCGCTTACCAAGTTTTGTTCCAATAGTAAAGATGAATTAAGAAGAAACAGAGATCAAAATCTAGTGCAACTGTAAAATCAAGTTTATATCATTAGTTATTAGCTATGAGTTCCAAAATGATTAAAGAGAAGCGATTTATAGACCAGAGGTTACATCCATCATGGGAAACTCTTCTCTGCTTTGTATTCTAGCTGCATGTGATCAAGAGCCTATAGGAAATTTGTGTATAGCAAGTTTGAAGGATGCATCTGGACCATATGACCTAAGATTCAGGCAGGCAGTTCTGTGTTTTCCTTGAAGTTGAAAATCATAATTTTAGGCACCAATATCTAGGAACGTCTGTACGAACGCTTCATTCCTTAAAAGCACATTACTCTTACATTGCTAACGTCAAAACTCTGTTTGGATGGATGGATGGATGGATGGGTAGATGGATGGGTGGGTGGATGGATGGGTGGGTGGATGGGGAAACAGAGACAGGTTGGTTTATGTGCACAACTCCTTTTCAGAATCCTCTGACCAAAGGACAGTATTTTAAGACTTTCTATATAGGCTCGAAACAATGCATCTGCAAATCAGAATACAGTTTGTACTTGTAGAAACCTCGACCTTGTTTTCTTTCTCTCCATCTTATTTGCTTTCTTATGACGTCTGCATCTAAGAGAAAAGGAAGTTTCAGAATGAAGAATGTGATCCTCATATAGCATTTTACTTCCTCAAGTATGTTCACAATCTGATAGTCATCTACCCCTATAGAAACTGTCATGAAAGGAAATATATATTCTTTGTTTTTCTCATCAATTTTTTTTCTTCAGAAAAATGTCATTAAAAGGCATAGGAAGAAAAGAACAATGGTTTTCTTAAATTTTCTCACAATAGTATTCTTAGTGTTCTCACAGTCTTTGTTAGCTGCAATTAGCCCAGCTGCAGAGTTATAAGTTACTTCTCTAGTATGAAACTTCATAAATATATCATATAGGCTCTTTTTTATTTAAAAATACCAATGACAGGGCTTCCCTGGTGGTCCAGTGGGTAAGGACACCACCTTGCAGGGCAAGGGGTGCCACTTCGATCCCTGGCCTGGGAAGATCCCACGTGCCGCAGAGCGGCTGGACTGATGTGTCCAATTACCAAGCCGGAGCTTTGGAGCGCATGTGCCCAGAGCCGGTGCTCTGCAGCGAGAGAGGTCACTGTGATGGAAGGCCCACACAGGCCAAAGAACAAAGATGGATGACAATGGATAAATGAAAGACCAATAGAAGTGACCCCCCCCAAAAAAATATATATAAATACCAATGACATAAATATATACTTATTCTATATTCCAAAGACATATGGGACATAGACTTCATGGTTAGGAACAAAAGAAACATTCATTTTATTCACTTGTTTAAATCATAGACTTAAGTTTTTCCTTCATTTGATTCTCAGATTTTTTCAAGTGGCAATTTTTAGTATCTTACAGTTTAGAAAGTTAGAGACTTCTCAAAACAAAATTCTACCAATCACAGCATATTCATAAATCTCCCTGGCATATTTTTAAAATACCATGTCTAAATGGCATTGTTGTCTCCAGCCATAAAGTTAGAATGAGATGAACAAGCAGTGTATCAACTTAATATCATGCTCCCAAGATGATTAGGAGGGAATTAGAGTAGAATCCTCAGAAATAAGTCCTCCCAACACCCAAAACACTTTGAAATTGGTATGACTTGGCCTTCTCAGTCTTCAAAATTTAATTAGTAACAATAAACCACACTAATTGGGAGTGGAAGCTGAAAAGCTCTGAAGAGTATTCCTAAATGTAATTTTCTTAGTGTATTAAATACAAGGCATGGCAAAAATGAGGCATGTGTGTATGTTTGCCAAGCTTTTCACATGGAAATTCTGTCTATAACAACAAACAGTCTGATTAATATTTTAATAGGAAAGGCCCCTAAGGAAAGCAGGTGGTTCCTGGTACACACAGTCTCAGTGTCTAAATTACTAAGCACACATTCCTTCATCTTAATCAAGCTAGAAACCAAAGTACAGACTGGCATTTGTGGAAGTAAAATTTCATTTTTATAAAGGAAAGAGGGTAAAATGACCAGTTTTAATGAAAACTAAACATTAAAATATTACTCTGCTTCAAAATTTTCATTAGAACTAGACTTTTACATACAGTGAGACATAGCTGGAAAAAAATTTTTTTGCAGTGAAATATATACTCAGTATTTTATAATATAGTATGAATGACTAGAGGAAAATTTTTCCCTTTATCTATAATACTAGAGCAGCATGTTAATTCATTTTGTTTGTTTTACTTTTTATTTTATATTGAGGTACATGATCATCCCAAACAAACTCCAAACTAAAAAGCTAGAAGTTTGTTTCTTTTCAACTCATTTTCAATGCAAAATTATTGTCTCATTACTTCATTTCTGTATACAAAAGTAAATAAAACTTATGGTTCATCTTCAAAAGTTAAGTGATCCCGATTGAAGTAACTGCAGACCCTTCCTAAGTATCCAGCACTCAAACTGCTGCCATTAATACTTTAATATACCTAAGCTGTTGTTCTAATGAGCCTCATATCACTTCACTTATATATTTCTAATGTCTTATTTGAACTATTATTTAAATAATTTTGAATAGATATTGGACAAGAATCCCATTGTCTAGATTTAACAAAAGATTCACATGTAATCTATGTGAACGACAACTTGCAAACAGCCATGTGAGTAGACAACTGGTCACCTTGGAAGGCTCCAGTAAAATCACCATGAGTCTCTGGGAGAGGAAAAAAGATTCGAGCATTATCATCAATTAAGGAAAGAGCTTCAATATCAGTAGGTGTTCTCATTTTCTTAGATTATATAGGCAACAGAGCAGATGTTGAAGAAACAGGCCCAAGTGAGCTAAGTCTGAGGAGATCAAGAATTATTGGAGAGGACAGGCCCAGAAAAGGGGTAGACCCCAAACCCCAAAGTTTCTCACCTTGGGTTCTTGTGACATTTGAAAGCAGATACTTCTTTGTTGCGGTAGGTGAGGAGGTGTCCTGGGTACTGTGGATGCTTAGCAGTAGCTATGTCCACAAATTACAAAAAGCACACATTCCTTCATCTTAATCAAGCTAGAAACCAAAGTACAGACTGGCATTTGTGGAAGTAAAATTTCATTTTTATAAAGGAAAGAGGGTAAAATGACCAGTTTTAATGAAAACTAAACATTAAAATATTACTCTGCTTCAAAATTTTCATTAGAACTAGACTTTTACATACAGTGAGACATAGCTGGAAAAAAATTTTTTTGCAGTGAAATATATACTCAGTATTTTATAATATAGTATGAATGACTAGAGGAAAATTTTTCCCTTTATCTATAATACTAGAGCAGCATGTTAATTCATTTTGTTTGTTTTACTTTTTATTTTATATTGAGGTACATGATCATCCCAAACAAACTCCAAACTAAAAAGCTAGAAGTTTGTTTCTTTTCAACTCATTTTCAATGCAAAATTATTGTCTCATTACTTCATTTCTGTATACAAAAGTAAATAAAACTTATGGTTCATCTTCAAAAGTTAAGTGATCCCGATTGAAGTAACTGCAGACCCTTCCTAAGTATCCAGCACTCAAACTGCTGCCATTAATACTTTAATATACCTAAGCTGTTGTTCTAATGAGCCTCATATCACTTCACTTATATATTTCTAATGTCTTATTTGAACTATTATTTAAATAATTTTGAATAGATATTGGACAAGAATCCCATTGTCTAGATTTAACAAAAGATTCACATGTAATCTATGTGAACGACAACTTGCAAACAGCCATGTGAGTAGACAACTGGTCACCTTGGAAGGCTCCAGTAAAATCACCATGAGTCTCTGGGAGAGGAAAAAAGATTCGAGCATTATCATCAATTAAGGAAAGAGCTTCAATATCAGTAGGTGTTCTCATTTTCTTAGATTATATAGGCAACAGAGCAGATGTTGAAGAAACAGGCCCAAGTGAGCTAAGTCTGAGGAGATCAAGAATTATTGGAGAGGACAGGCCCAGAAAAGGGGTAGACCCCAAACCCCAAAGTTTCTCACCTTGGGTTCTTGTGACATTTGAAAGCAGATACTTCTTTGTTGCGGTAGGTGAGGAGGTGTCCTGGGTACTGTGGATGCTTAGCAGTAGCTATGTCCTTTATCCACTAGATAGCAACAGCAATCCCCCACCGCAAGGAGGACAATCAAAGATGTCCCCAAACATGGCTAACTATCTCTGGGAGGGAGTATGAAACTGCCCTCAACTGAAACCACTGACTTCAAGGAAACCTAGAGAGGCTTTATTTGAACGACGCATACAACCCAAGTACTTATAAAACCCTGAGAACAACCTAATCTAAGCCCTTCTCTGTGACAAGAATCCCTTTCTGCAAGGACTATCAAAGATCAGTGCATAGCTTTTGCTTAAGAAACTTCAAGAATGAGAAAGTCTCAACTTTGCCAGGCAGCGAAATCCATTTTCTCGACAGGTCTACTTGAATATTCTTCCTCACAACTGCAATGAAATCTGCCTTTCTCTAAATTTTTCTTGCAATTCCTAGAAAACAGATCCTTCTTCTACAAAACTATTCCTTCAAATGTAAGATGATAACCTCTGTACCTTGATTGCTTTGTAGGTCAGAACTAAAAAGGACACACAAATGATCTCAATCAACATTTCAGGTACCCGAATTTAATAAGGTATTTACATGTATTTACATTTTAACTCAGGCTGTCCCACGGAGGGAAGAACTCCCGCTCCAGACAGGTCCAGACCTGAATCACGCATGCATTTATAGCATTTATAAACTCATTTTTTTTCCATTTAAAACTTCTAACCTTCAAAACTGCATTCATAACTTATGGAATATCTTTTTACTTTTCTAATTATTTCCTTTTCATTTAAATAGGCAGTCAATTTCTGATAAATATTGTTTTTTAAAAAAGAAAAAAAACACTCTGCTTCCTCACTGGTAGACTAACTGATATGCCTCTAAAAAATTTTTCATTTTGCTTTTTTACTATGTTTATTGCCTTCTTAGATATAAGTTAACCTTTAATTTTATATAATTTTATTTTTTGGGTCACTGATGCTCTGAATTTGGGGTGGCTAAGTTACAGAATATGTTTTCAAAGTATCAGACAAAATCAAAGCATACACATTCTTCATTTAGAACATATATTCTAGTCTATAGCCATACCACCCTGAATGCGCCTGATCTCGTCTAATCTCAGAAGCTAAGTATGGTCAAGCCTGGTTAGTACTTGGATGGGAGAAAATATATTCTAGAAATGGCTTAAGGTAAAAATATTGTTATAAGACCTTTAGTCATTTGTGTTTTAACTGCATAATTAACCTCATATATCCCTAACTCAGCTAGCCAACAAGTCTAATTACCTGAAATGGTGGTTTTGTTTTTTAAGCCAAGAAATTCTTTCTCTAAACAAAATAAAACCTGCCAAAACTATATGTAAAATAAATGAAAGTAGAAATGCTCTGCTGGGGCAGTGGACTTTTTCTCCCTACCACACTACACAGCAGTTCCTAGGAAGCTCTGCAAAACTCCAGAAATACGCAAGGGGTATGCTAGAAAACACTATCCTGTCATATGGTAGGAGGGAAAAATAAGTTCAAAGACTAGAAAGAGAGATGCATAAGTGCTCTGTGCTTGATTTGAAAAAAACATCTCAGGTCCTTTCTCAAAGTAAGTCTGATTCTTACTTCATATATCATTGTATTAACAGCAATGTTAAGTGGTTCTCAAAAATACAATAGCAAATTCAGCATAGGAGGGAAAGAGAAAAGAGGGGATGTAAGAGGAAGGCATAAGAAAAATAATTAAGAAATAATTTAAAGAAAAAGAAAAAAATTCTAAGAATGAGACACTGTTGCAAAGTTGGCCACAATGATATTTTCCGCCACCCCCTAAATATAAATACCCATGCAACTGACTCTGCAGCTCTGCTCATTAGAGTCAGAGAAAGAGAGGGAAATTAGTTTCCCCTCCATTCCTGGCTTAGCCCTATCACTTGGTTTGACCAAAAGAACATGGCAAAAATGACACTATATAACTCCACTCTCATCTTTGGAACCTTGAGACAATTATGTAAAGAAGCTCAAGCTAGTCAACCTGAAGATAAGAGTCAAGGAAGTGAGCGAAACAAATAACTAGCTCAAAATCATCTAAGACCATGAAGCTCCAATCAAGGCAGCAGAAAGCTGTAGTCACGTAAGTGATCCCAACAGATACCAGCAGAAGAACTGTCCAGCTAATCCCAGACTAAACTGCCACTGCACAGATTTATAAGCAAATAAAACTACTGCTGTTTTAAAGCCACTATGTTTCTCAGTGGTTCGTTACACGGCAATAGAAAACCGTGTTGTTGTTCAGTTGCTAAGTTGTGACTGACTCTCTGCAAGCCCACGGTCTGCAGCATGTCAGGCTTCCATGTCCACCACTATCTCCCACAGTTTGCTCAAACTCATGTCCATTGAATCGATGATGCCATCCAACCATCCTCTGTTGCCTCCTTCTCCTCCTGCTCTCAGTCTTTCCCAGAATCAGGTCTTTTCCAATAAGTCAGCTTTTCATATCAGGTGGCCAAAGTATTGGAGCTTCAGCTTCAGCATCAGTCCTTCTAATGAATGTTCAGGGTTGATTTCCTTTAGGATTGACAAGTTTGATCTCCTTGCAGTCCAACAGACTGTCAAGAGTGTTCTCCAGCACCACAATTTGAAAGCATCAATTCTCCGGCGTTTAACCTTCCTTATGGCTCAACTCTCACATTCATACATGACTACTGGAAAAACCACAGCTTTGCCCATATGGACCTTTGTTGGCAAAGCAATGTCTCTGCTTTGTAATATGCTATCTAGGTTTGCTATAACTTTTCTTCCAAGGAGTAAGCATATTTTAATTTTATGGCTGCAGATATCATCTGCAGTGATTTTGGAGCCCAAGAAAATAAAATCTGTCACTGCTTCCATTTTTCCCCATCTATTTGTTATGCAGTGATGGAACCATTATCTTTGTTTTTTGAATGTTGAGTTTTAAGCCAGTTCAAGCCATTTAAGTTGTTTAATATGTTCTAATTACAAAAGGGATAGATGTGACACGTTTTAAAAACAGTCAAATCTAAAAAAATTTAAAATATTTTAATGAATCCAAAACTTGGAGAAAACTTGAGGTTTTTATATTACTAAGTGACAATCTATTCTATTGGTCTCAGACATACAATAGAAATTATAATAGGTAATAGAATTAAATTTTTTAGCACCTATATTTCCATATATATTCCAATAGCATTGAACAGAAAGTCAGTTATGAACATATATAAAATCTACAACATAGTTTTTAATGACCTAATAAAGATGGATATTTGGCTACAAACACATTTTCATCCAATACTTTATTCAAAATGTTGGCTGAAATATATCGTATAATTAATCAGTTGTTGTAACAGCAGAAACTGCCTAAGTGAACCACAGCTCTAGTCTTTCCTTCCCACAACATTCCACAGTGATGTAATTTATAGGGAAATGCTTTAAATACTTAAAATAAGACCATTTAATTAAGTAAGCTGATAACCACTAGCATATATATTTTTTGCCTCATAACCTAGTGCTATAGCCAAAAGAAAACATATAAAATTATTTCAGAGTCTGGTCTACATAGGGAGTGTGCTTTCCTTAAAGAAAACTCTCCTCCACTTGATAATCTACAGCATAGCCTACCAAGAACTGACATTCCAATACAGGTCTTCTGTGAAGAAGACCTTTGAATACTTACCAGCAATCCTATTATAGGCACAAAAACTAAGAAAAGGTTGGTTTTCACTGGCAAGGCGGAGAAGATCACGCGGGAGCCCTGTAAGTCCCTAGCAGGACTGTGTTGCTTTGAAAATTCATCACAGTCTAGGATGGAGGTTCTCTACCATTCAGTGTTCTCAAAGCACTCTGAGATTAAGACTCCGAACAACACTAAATGTCAGCAAGGGGTTATAATTCCTACAACAGAGTGATGTCTCACAGTTCCCACAAAAGGACTCATTCCTAGTCTCATTTTAGGTACTTAACACTCTTATTTTCCTATATCCCATCACTATGGAATGTTACAGGAAGGAAAGACTGAAGTCATAGTTCACTTACTCAGACTTTCTGCTGCACCCAAACAGCTGTAAGATCTTTGTCACACACCATTTACAATAGGATAACAGATGATAATCAGCCAAAATATGCATCTTTATTAGGTCATTAAAGACTGTATTCTACTAAAAATACAGAGAAAGAACAGAGGAGGAGCAGAGAGAAACATCTGGGGGTGATAGGTATGTTTCTGGTATTGATTACTGTGATGGCGTCACAGGTGCACACTTATCTCCAACCTCATCAAATTGTAATCCTTAAATACGTACAGCAAGTTGTATGTCAACAACACCTCGACAAAATGGTTTTTTTAAAAAAATGAATGTGTTCTATACTTTATATGTATACAACTGACCTTCTGTACAATAGTGAATATTCATTCTACTCATCCTACAAAAACTTATGGAATATGTGTAATAACTACTATGCTGAGGTGCAGTACAGAACAACAGACACAGTGCCTACAAGTTTGGAAGCTTGAAACTAGCTCTTTTGCAGTCTATGAGTATAGTCAGATATTCCTCTGAGTGCTTTCATTTATTCTCAAGGCAACATGTAAGATTATACACAAATAATTTAATTAAGTAAGCTGATAACCACTAGCATATATATTTTTGCCTCATAACCTAGTGCTATAGCCAAAAGAAAACATATAAAATTATTTCAGAGTCTGGTCTACATAGGGAGTGTGCTTTCCTTAAAGAAAACTCTCCTCCACTTGATAATCTACAGCATAGCCTACCAAGAACTGACATTCCAATACAGGTCTTCTGTGAAGAAGACCTTTGAATACTTACCAGCAATCCTATTATAGGCACAAAAACTAAGAAAAGGTTGGTTTTCACTGGCAAGGCGGAGAAGATCACGCGGGAGCCCTGTAAGTCCCTAGCAGGACTGTGTTGCTTTGAAAATTCATCACAGTCTAGGATGGAGGTTCTCTACCATTCAGTGTTCTCAAAGCACTCTGAGATTAAGACTCCGAACAACACTAAATGTCAGCAAGGGGTTATAATTCCTACAACAGAGTGATGTCTCACAGTTCCCACAAAAGGACTCATTCCTAGTCTCATTTTAGGTACTTAACACTCTTATTTTCCTATATCCCATCACTATGGAATGTTACAGGAAGGAAAGACTGAAGTCATAGTTCACTTACTCAGACTTTCTGCTGCACCCAAACAGCTGTAAGATCTTTGTCACACACCATTTACAATAGGATAACAGATGATAATCAGCCAAAATATGCATCTTTATTAGGTCATTAAAGACTGTATTCTACTAAAAATACAGAGAAAGAACAGAGGAGGAGCAGAGAGAAACATCTGGGGGTGATAGGTATGTTTCTGGTATTGATTACTGTGATGGCGTCACAGGTGCACACTTATCTCCAACCTCATCAAATTGTAATCCTTAAATACGTACAGCAAGTTGTATGTCAACAACACCTCGACAAAATGGTTTTTTTAAAAAAATGAATGTGTTCTATACTTTATATGTATACAACTGACCTTCTGTACAATAGTGAATATTCATTCTACTCATCCTACAAAAACTTATGGAATATGTGTAATAACTACTATGCTGAGGTGCAGTACAGAACAACAGACACAGTGCCTACAAGTTTGGAAGCTTGAAACTAGCTCTTTTGCAGTCTATGAGTATAGTCAGATATTCCTCTGAGTGCTTTCATTTATTCTCAAGGCAACATGTAAGATTATACACAAATAATTTGTACATTACCTAGCAAGAATAAAAATGAAAATAAGAACTAACATATGTAGGCTTCATTCTTACATGCTAAAAGAATACAGTAGAATATTATTCAACACTAAAAAGAAATGAGCTATCAAGCCACACACAATAAGTCAGGGTGGAACCTTAAATGTATACTACTAACTGAAAGAAGTCAATCTGAAAAGGCTATACACTGTATGATTTCAAATATGACATTCCAGAAAATGCAAAGAGGCTGTAAAAAGATCAGTGGTTGCCAAAGATTTGTGGGAAGGAAGGGATAGAACACAGGGGATTTTTAGGGCAGTGAGTGAAACTACTTTGATCCTATATATAATATATATCATACTGTATATGATACTATAATAATAGACACATGTCAATATAGATTTGCCAAGTCATAGGAGAAACAATACCAACTGTAAACCCTTAAGCAAATGGTTGATAACAATATGTGAATGTAGGTTCTTCAATCGTAATGAAGAAGGCCTGGAGGCAGGGGTGATAGATTAATACTGGACATCTCCACACCCTCTGCTCAACTTTGCTGTGAACCTAAAATTGCTCAAAAAACCAAAGTAGGGCTTCCCTGGTGGTCCAGTGGGTAAAGAGTCCATCTTGCAGTACATGGGGCACCAGTTCAATCCCTGGCCCAGGAAGATCCCACATGCTGTGAAGTGGCTGGGCAGGTGTGTCCAATTATGAGTCAGTGCTCTAAAGCGCATGCACTCAGAGCTGGTGCTCTGCGGGGTTATACTGGTATTGATTACTGTGATGGCGTCACAGGTGCACACTTATCTCCAACCTCATCAAATTGTAATCCTTAAATACGTACAGCAAGTTGTATGTCAACAACACCTCGACAAAATGGTTTTTTTAAAAAAATGAATGTGTTCTATACTTTATATGTATACAACTGACCTTCTGTACAATAGTGAATATTCATTCTACTCATCCTACAAAAACTTATGGAATATGTGTAATAACTACTATGCTGAGGTGCAGTACAGAACAACAGACACAGTGCCTACAAGTTTGGAAGCTTGAAACTAGCTCTTTTGCAGTCTATGAGTATAGTCAGATATTCCTCTGAGTGCTTTCATTTATTCTCAAGGCAACATGTAAGATTATACACAAATAATTTGTACATTACCTAGCAAGAATAAAAATGAAAATAAGAACTAACATATGTAGGCTTCATTCTTACATGCTAAAAGAATACAGTAGAATATTATTCAACACTAAAAAGAAATGAGCTATCAAGCCACACACAATAAGTCAGGGTGGAACCTTAAATGTATACTACTAACTGAAAGAAGTCAATCTGAAAAGGCTATACACTGTATGATTTCAAATATGACATTCCAGAAAATGCAAAGAGGCTGTAAAAAGATCAGTGGTTGCCAAAGATTTGTGGGAAGGAAGGGATAGAACACAGGGGATTTTTAGGGCAGTGAGTGAAACTACTTTGATCCTATATATAATATATATCATACTGTATATGATACTATAATAATAGACACATGTCAATATAGATTTGCCAAGTCATAGGAGAAACAATACCAACTGTAAACCCTTAAGCAAATGGTTGATAACAATATGTGAATGTAGGTTCTTCAATCGTAATGAAGAAGGCCTGGAGGCAGGGGTGATAGATTAATACTGGACATCTCCACACCCTCTGCTCAACTTTGCTGTGAACCTAAAATTGCTCAAAAAACCAAAGTAGGGCTTCCCTGGTGGTCCAGTGGGTAAAGAGTCCATCTTGCAGTACATGGGGCACCAGTTCAATCCCTGGCCCAGGAAGATCCCACATGCTGTGAAGTGGCTGGGCAGGTGTGTCCAATTATGAGTCAGTGCTCTAAAGCGCATGCACTCAGAGCTGGTGCTCTGCAGTGAGAGAGGCCACTGCAATGGGAGGCCCACACAGGCTGATGAATAAAGATGGATGAAACTAAATATATTAAAAATAAATAAATAAAAAGGCCAAAATTAAAAAAAAAAAAGTCTATTAATGTAAAACAAAACAAAAAAAATGTAACTTAAATAATAATTCATACACTGTAAAGATAAATCACCCTATAACTTGGAAACTTTGAATTATAAGATTAGCAAAAAACCTAACAAGATAATTCAAATATCCAGTTAGGTTACTTTCCAAATAATAAGACTTTTGGATACATGTAGACAAAGCCTAAAGCCTTGTGAATGCCCATATATAATATAAATATTTAGGAGGATGTGCTATCTCCTATTAGAAACAAAAACTATCTCATAATTTTAACACATCATTCCACTAATTACAAAGTTGATAATTACTAATAATTACGTATTTTAATGAGGGATTACCAGGTGGTGCTAGGGGTAAACAGCCTACTTGCCAATGCAGGAGGTACAGGAGAGGAGGGTTTGGTTTCTGAGTCAAGGAGATTCCCGGGAGGAGGGTATGACAACCCACTCCAGTATTTGTGCCTGAAGAATCCCATGGACAGAGGAGCCAGGTGGGCTATAGTCCACAGGGTCCCAAAGAGTCAGACTTAGCACTCACAGCACAGTGAAGCTTAAAGAAGGAAACAAGTCACAGTATGAATTAAAGTGAAATTCCATTATAAACAAACAAACTCAATAAAAAGATACAAAGATTAATAACGGTAATTTTTCTCATGGCCTCACAAAGTCAAGTTCTGTTTCCCCTTTTCTCATCTACTCAGGCCTATTCTCTTGCCTCAAATGCCTCACCTTGAAATCTGTAAAGGTCCATCTCAAGCCCTACAGTTCAGATGATGAAAACCATTCAGAGTGTCCAGTGGGTCAAAGAGTCATCTTGCGTCAAATGTCAAAACCAAAGTAGGGCTTCCCTGGTGGTCCAGTGGGTAAAGAGTCCATCTTGCAGTACATGGGGCACCAGTTCAATCCCTGGCCCAGGAAGATCCCACATGCTGTGAAGTGGCTGGGCAGGTGTGTCCAATTATGAGTCAGTGCTCTAAAGCGCATGCACTCAGAGCTGGTGCTCTGCAGTGAGAGAGGCCACTGCAATGGGAGGCCCACACAGGCTGATGAATAAAGATGGATGAAACTAAATATATTAAAAATAAATAAATAAAAAGGCCAAAATTTTAAAAAAAAAGTCTATTAATGTAAAACAAAACAAAAAAAATGTAACTTAAATAATAATTCATACACTGTAAAGATAAATCACCCTATAACTTGGAAACTTTGAATTATAAGATTAGCAAAAAACCTAACAAGATAATTCAAATATCCAGTTAGGTTACTTTCCAAATAATAAGACTTTTGGATACATGTAGACAAAGCCTAAAGCCTTGTGAATGCCCATATATAATATAAATATTTAGGAGGATGTGCTATCTCCTATTAGAAACAAAAACTATCTCATAATTTTAACACATCATTCCACTAATTACAAAGTTGATAATTACTAATAATTACGTATTTTAATGAGGGATTACCAGGTGGTGCTAGGGGTAAACAGCCTACTTGCCAATGCAGGAGGTACAGGAGAGGAGGGTTTGGTTTCTGAGTCAAGGAGATTCCCGGGAGGAGGGTATGACAACCCACTCCAGTATTTGTGCCTGAAGAATCCCATGGACAGAGGAGCCAGGTGGGCTATAGTCCACAGGGTCCCAAAGAGTCAGACTTAGCACTCACAGCACAGTGAAGCTTAAAGAAGGAAACAAGTCACAGTATGAATTAAAGTGAAATTCCATTATAAACAAACAAACTCAATAAAAAGATACAAAGATTAATAACGGTAATTTTTTCTCATGGCCTCACAAAGTCAAGTTCTGTTTCCCCCTTTTCTCATCTACTCAGGCCTATTCTCTTGCCTCAAATGCCTCACCTTGAAATCTGTAAAGGTCCATCTCAAGCCCTACAAGTTCAGTGATGATGAAATACTACCACTTCTGTACGCTCAACTGAGTAAATTATTGTTCATCCAAGTTCATGGTCAGTAGTTCCAAAGTGAATGCTTGTACATGAAATAGAGTCCAGAGTAGAGGTCACAGCTTTCTATGTTTACAGCTTCTCCACACAATTAATCTTGCAGCTGCACTTGATTAGTTTTTGACATGAATGCACTGTCTCAGAAAGGTCAATACAAGGAGGTTTCCATCCTCTTGACAATCCCTTTAACCTCCGCTATTCACAAACATTAAACCACTTGTAACAGCATTGCACAAGAAGTTCTCAGTGTCTAGACTCTTAAGAAAATTCTCTATTGGGAGTGCTGCATGCTTTTGACTGCAAAAGGTATCTGAACATGTCCACTTCTTTATGAATAGCTTTTTGAATAAACAAGAGTTCATTATCAAGCAACAGCCAGATTTCCAACAATGATGTCATGCCATTTCAGCAAAACACAGCAGAAAGAATAAGGATAATGATAGCTAATTTCAGACCTGAGGTTAAACTCCTCTCCCCTAAAATATAAATTATTATATAAATGATGATTTGTATAACAAAAGAAAGTGATATATGAATATGTTTAAGTACTGAATTATGATTTAATTTTCCCCAAATGTGGTTCCTATAAGTATTTCACAATTTTTTCCAAATATAGGAAAAAAGAAAACATATAGTTCAACCCATGTGTGTGTCTATATATACATATATATATAATTCACCATAGCTTATATAAGCTGGTGTTTTTATCAAGACAAAAATGTTGTTGACAGAAAAGTATCACACTGTAAAGTAAGAGTTAAAATGAGGGGAAATGTTTTTAAAATTATATACAGCATTTATACATATACATACACAAACAGAGGCAATTATAGAGGAAAACATACACCCTCCAAGTATATCTCTCTCATAAAATTAGCCTGTAAAGAGACATAACTGCATGTTGGTAGGAGGGCCAAAAAATTTTTTAATTGTAGAGCAAGTTCTGTTTCCCCTTTTTTTTCCCATCTACTCAGGCCTATTCTCTTGCCTCAAATGCCTCACCTTGAAATCTGTAAAGGTCCATCTCAAGCCCTACAAGTTCAGTGATGATGAAATACTACCACTTCTGTACGCTCAACTGAGTAAATTATTGTTCATCCAAGTTCATGGTCAGTAGTTCCAAAGTGAATGCTTGTACATGAAATAGAGTCCAGAGTAGAGGTCACAGCTTTCTATGTTTACAGCTTCTCCACACAATTAATCTTGCAGCTGCACTTGATTAGTTTTTGACATGAATGCACTGTCTCAGAAAGGTCAATACAAGGAGGTTTCCATCCTCTTGACAATCCCTTTAACCTCCGCTATTCACAAACATTAAACCACTTGTAACAGCATTGCACAAGAAGTTCTCAGTGTCTAGACTCTTAAGAAAATTCTCTATTGGGAGTGCTGCATGCTTTTGACTGCAAAAGGTATCTGAACATGTCCACTTCTTTATGAATAGCTTTTTGAATAAACAAGAGTTCATTATCAAGCAACAGCCAGATTTCCAACAATGATGTCATGCCATTTCAGCAAAAACACAGCTGAAAGAATAAGGATAATGATAGCTAATTTCAGACCTGAGGTTAAACTCCTCTCCCCTAAAATATAAATTATTATATAAATGATGATTTGTATAACAAAAGAAAGTGATATATGAATATGTTTAAGTACTGAATTATGATTTAATTTTCCCCAAATGTGGTTCCTATAAGTATTTCACAATTTTTTCCAAATATAGGAAAAAAGAAAACATATAGTTCAACCCATGTGTGTGTCTATATATACATATATATATAATTCACCATAGCTTATATAAGCTGGTGTTTTTATCAAGACAAAAATGTTGTTGACAGAAAAGTATCACACTGTAAAGTAAGAGTTAAAATGAGGGGAAATGTTTTTAAAAATTATATACAGCATTTATACATATACATACACAAACAGAGGCAATTATAGAGGGAAAACATACACCCTCCAAGTATATCTCTCTCATAAAATTAGCCTGTAAAGAGACATAACTGCATGTTGGTAGGGAGGGCACATCTAATTGTAGAGAAAAGCTTATTTCTATGATTAAGGATTGATAGCTTATAAAGTACTTCTATGTTAAAAAATAAGCTAATAAAAAAGTATAACTTCACTTTTACAAAGTAAATGAAAACAATTTCATGCCCAAGTCACCATCTTTGTTGTCAAATGCAACACAGCTTTATGTGATCCTTATAAATTTATAATGTCTTCGTTTAGGGCCCTTAGTTTAGTATCTATAAAAATTGCCATATGCCTTCCATTCCATTGGTGTTGGTTTTTAGTGGAAACTTAATCAACTGGAGAGGAACACTACCATAGACCTGACAGATTATAGTAATTAATAATTAGCATTCTTGGACTTCTAACACTACTAGTAACTGGTAATTGACTTTTGGGATGTGTGGTTGCAGAAATAATTGCTACCATAAAATAATTTTTTATTTAGAAGATAAATGTACTACTCAAATCTAGTGAACAAAATGCTTTAGAAATGCCAGAAAAATTATTATAAGTTTCAAGACAAACATTTACTTATTACTTGAAAACCTGGACAATTTTAGTTTGTAATCAATAACAAGAATCCAATTTAAGCTAACAAGAGAAATACTCATCCAAAGTTATAGAAAACAAGCCTAACTGAGGTTGAATTCTAGTGCCTGTCATGACTATTTTAATTCTATGGCTACAATAGCATCAAGCAAAACATTTATATAAGCTAAAACTAGAAATTATAACTCAGAGGGGCATCCTAAGAGTTTATTGTTTTTCTTCTAACCTGTATTTGAAATAAGCCAGTCCAAATTTATTCAAAGTGACCAAAACACTTGACTTATCAAAACCTTTCTTCCAACATATTATATCTCCACCTAAATCACTTATATTTCCTGTCTCCGAATACTATCAATTCTATTTATAAAGATGGCTGAAGACAAATTGAGTACACCTAATAAAAGACAATAATTCAGAAAAGGAACACATCTTCACTATCTCCCCAAAAAGAAAGTTAAAATCTTCACTGGAATTTTCTTTCTTAATTGTAAATCTTTTGTTAATGAAAACTGAAATACCAGCTAAAGAAAGACAAAAGTTGAGAAAATAAAAATATTCTTAAAAGTGTCACTCTGTTTTAAAGAATTAGCCTTACTTAAATTGAATGCAAATCTCAGTGTTTATCTAGGATTTATTTCTTACTTCCCTTCCCAATAACTTATCTTTATTTGAAGAGCTTGCCTGTTTTCTCAGTATTGGCTATTCATTGGATTGTCAGTCTTATAATTGATCCTAGAGGGAACTGTGTTTAAAAATGATTAGTAGCAAAAATTTTAACACTAATGTTTACTTCCTTTAAACACTTGCATCTCTGGTCTTTGAAATGAAAATGCTTGAACTTGGCAATAAAAAGCAGGATCTATGAGAAATTACTAATAACGATTTAAGTTGATATATTTTAGGGCAATTTAAAACCTTTTCAAATTCTGATCTCAACCTTTATACAGTATCATTTGAAAGGTTTTTTTTTTTTTTTAATGATTTGGGGGAATTATCAATACTACTATATGCTAGACCAATATAAACTTTTGAAAACAAGCCTTAGAATGTAAAAATCTCTTTTTAAGTTAACTATTTTTAGGTTAAAAGTAATGGCAAGAAGATGATGAACTGAGGACCACATATAAAACAGCAAAGGGACCTCAGTTCTGAATACAGTTATAAGCCATTCTTTAATATAAACCAAAAACGAACATTCACATCATTCATTTTCTGAATGAAACACATCTTTCCCTATCACTGGCCCCAACTGTGGTGACTATGTACTCCCCAGAATATGAGAAGAAGAAAACTCAGCAACAGCAGAGAATTCTGGGACTTCTAGGTCAAAACTATCTTTAAAAAAAAGTTGAGAATGTTTTTTCCCCTGCCAGTCACCCATAACTCTAGAGATTCTAGACTGTTTCCAGAAGAAAAACGTAGGCCTGAAATTCATACATTCTGACTTCAACTAAATAAATGTTAATAATATATGAAATATCTAAGCTAGGCTTTCAAATCAGCACATAAAAAATATTTTTTGAAGGCTAAGATTCTCCCTTCTTTTTTCCCATGGCATATTATATGTACTCTCATCATAGAATCAAATATGTTTAAATTATGAACCTCTTGTAAGCAAGAAACTCCCCAGTGCTCAGCAAAGTAAAAAATGACACTCATATTATTATTGAATGAATTTATAAAACCAGGTACTCAGTCAAATGTTCCTGACTTTTAAGCATCATTAAAAAGTTCTTCCCGTTACTTTTGTCCCTACTACCTAGTAAAGTGACTGAATATGGATGGTATTCAATCACTCTTTATTCATTTATTAAAAAACACAAAGAAAGGAAGAGAAAGAAAGAGGGGGAAAGAAAAAAACTAGGAAAAAGAAAGGAAGGAAAGGAGGGAGGGATGGAGCAACAAAGGAAAAGAAGGAATGAAAGAACAAAAGGAAAAAATGGAAGGACCAAACTCAGGTTTTACATGTTTTAAACTAGGAAAGTAACTTTCTTTGTTGCTTTTGTTTTATTTTGTTCTGTTTTTCTCTAGAACACTCTAATGAGTTTCAAGTTCCCAAGGTTCCTGCTCTAGTATGCCTCCTTCTAAATAAATTCAGATTGAAAAGAGGCATCATCATAATAATGTCTACAATGAAACAAAATAAAAATGGACTCTAAGATGGAATTAATTTATGTTTTAATCATTTTCCAAATATTGTAAATAAAATGTCAACTTTCTTCCCTGATAACAAATAAATTTCAAAACCACTTTAAAACTCTTTCATTCTATCAATAATAAACATGTATTTATATGACACTCTCGATAAAAGGATTTGAAAGCAATGCTTCAAATAACTAAATATGAATATAAAATTTAAGCCTTGATTTGTGCCAGTCTAAGTGACAGTTTTTTGCCAAGCCACACAACCACAGTGGCTACAAATAAGCCATGAAAATAATGAAAAACTACTAATCTGAATAGGACTGATAAATACCATGATAAAGAAATTTTTCTCATCAGCAGCAGAAATTCAGCAAATTTCACTTGCTAATTAAGAAAGAGGTCAGTTTTTACGTCAAATTACAGGTACCATCTCCTTTCTTGATTCTGATCTAGGAATAAAATGTTTATTCTTTTATGTGACAACACGAAGGAATTTAGTGTGCTTTTCCTTTTATACTACTCACAGTACTTGTGTTAAGAGTCAGGCATTTACTATTTAAGATGAATCAGAATTTCTTGCATTAAATTTAAAAAATGCATAACCATGCAGCTACTGTACTTTCATTTTTATATCAGGAATTTCTAAAAAGAGGAAAATATTCTAATTTTGTTTGTCTGATGCCCCAGTGCTCAGCAAAGTAAAAAATGACACTCATATTATTATTGAATGAATTTATAAAACCAGGTACTCAGTCAAATGTTCCTGACTTTTAAGCATCATTAAAAAGTTCTTCCCGTTACTTTTGTCCCTACTACCTAGTAAAGTGACTGAATATGGATGGTATTCAATCACTCTTTATTCATTTATTAAAAAACACAAAGAAAGGAAGAGAAAGAAAGAGGGGGAAAGAAAAAAACTAGGAAAAAGAAAGGAAGGAAAGGAGGGAGGGATGGAGCAACAAAGGAAAAGAAGGAATGAAAGAACAAAAGGAAAAAATGGAAGGACCAAACTCAGGTTTTACATGTTTTAAACTAGGAAAGTAACTTTCTTTGTTGCTTTTGTTTTATTTTGTTCTGTTTTTCTCTAGAACACTCTAATGAGTTTCAAGTTCCCAAGGTTCCTGCTCTAGTATGCCTCCTTCTAAATAAATTCAGATTGAAAAGAGGCATCATCATAATAATGTCTACAATGAAACAAAATAAAAATGGACTCTAAGATGGAATTAATTTATGTTTTAATCATTTTCCAAATATTGTAAATAAAATGTCAACTTTCTTCCCTGATAACAAATAAATTTCAAAACCACTTTAAAACTCTTTCATTCTATCAATAATAAACATGTATTTATATGACACTCTCGATAAAAGGATTTGAAAGCAATGCTTCAAATAACTAAATATGAATATAAAATTTAAGCCTTGATTTGTGCCAGTCTAAGTGACAGTTTTTTGCCAAGCCACACAACCACAGTGGCTACAAATAAGCCATGAAAATAATGAAAAACTACTAATCTGAATAGGACTGATAAATACCATGATAAAGAAATTTTTCTCATCAGCAGCAGAAATTCAGCAAATTTCACTTGCTAATTAAGAAAGAGGTCAGTTTTTACGTCAAATTACAGGTACCATCTCCTTTCTTGATTCTGATCTAGGAATAAAATGTTTATTCTTTTATGTGACAACACGAAGGAATTTAGTGTGCTTTTCCTTTTATACTACTCACAGTACTTGTGTTAAGAGTCAGGCATTTACTATTTAAGATGAATCAGAATTTCTTGCATTAAATTTAAAAAATGCATAACCATGCAGCTACTGTACTTTCATTTTTATATCAGGAATTTCTAAAAAGAGGAAAATATTCTAATTTTGTTTGTCTGATGATAAAGAGAGCCCAAACCTGAAAAATACTTCCTTTTTTTGGGTGCTACAAATAAGGTACATTCTTTCACCTTAGAGTACTATAACCATGCTTCATCAATATCCCCTCAATGTTTGAAATCTGTGATTTATAAATACCAACAGTTAATATTAGATAATATGTGTCCAAAAATATGTATCGATTGGTAAAGTAATTTTAATCCTTTTGGGGTAGTAATTTTTAAAAATTTCTTAGTGCTTTTTAAAGCCCACTAAGTGGATACACTATATTATCCCACTTTAAGGATTATGCATTGAAGTCCAAAAGTTCAGGTTTCACTGAAAATTTCACTCAATCTGAGCTTTTTCTTATCAGAAAGTCAGGAAATACTAAATGAATGGCTAGATTGCACACAATTATATTTGGAATCTACTTCCTGACAACTCTGAAAAGATCTTCCTGTAAATCTAAGCCTCAATTTCAGGTTTACCTCACCAACCTCCATGAAAATAATGGTCCCAACTGTGCACAAAAGAAAAAGCAAACATTCTAAAAGTCAAGCGTCTAAATCTGACACAGACACATCACAACAACTTTTTGGCTAGTAAGAAAAGTATATCCTAAAATAATTAAACAAATAGTGGATTTTAGTGATTTTATCATTCTTACTTCCTAAGCATTTGTGTATAATTATAGTGAAAAATTCTATTAAATGGTAGCTAATGCAACTTTAATAACCTTTGTTTAAAAGTATACCAAGAATTTAATTTATATAAATACATATATATAACTTAATCATTCTGTTGTACACCAGAAACTAATACAACACTGCAAACCAACTTGGCTTCCATAATCTGAGAACATGCATGTCTGTCAAATTACAGGTACCATCTCCTTTCTTGATTCTGATCTAGGAATAAAATGTTTATTCTTTTATGTGACAACACGAAGGAATTTAGTGTGCTTTTCCTTTTATACTACTCACAGTACTTGTGTTAAGAGTCAGGCATTTACTATTTAAGATGAATCAGAATTTCTTGCATTAAATTTAAAAAATGCATAACCATGCAGCTACTGTACTTTCATTTTTATATCAGGAATTTCTAAAAAGAGGAAAATATTCTAATTTTGTTTGTCTGATGATAAAGAGAGCCCAAACCTGAAAAATACTTCCTTTTTTTGGGTGCTACAAATAAGGTACATTCTTTCACCTTAGAGTACTATAACCATGCTTCATCAATATCCCCTCAATGTTTGAAATCTGTGATTTATAAATACCAACAGTTAATATTAGATAATATGTGTCCAAAAATATGTATCGATTGGTAAAGTAATTTTAATCCTTTTGGGGTAGAAATTTTTTAAAAATTTCTTAGTGCTTTTTAAAGCCCACTAAGTGGATACACTATATTATCCCACTTTAAGGATTATGCATTGAAGTCCAAAAGTTCAGGTTTCACTGAAAATTTCACTCAATCTGAGCTTTTTCTTATCAGAAAGTCAGGAAATACTAAATGAATGGCTAGATTGCACACAATTATATTTGGAATCTACTTCCTGACAACTCTGAAAAGATCTTCCTGTAAATCTAAGCCTCAATTTCAGGTTTACCTCACCAACCTCCATGAAAATAATGGTCCCAACTGTGCACAAAAGAAAAAGCAAACATTCTAAAAGTCAAGCGTCTAAATCTGACACAGACACATCACAACAACTTTTTGGCTAGTAAGAAAAGTATATCCTAAAATAATTAAACAAATAGTGGATTTTAGTGATTTTATCATTCTTACTTCCTAAGCATTTGTGTATAATTATAGTGAAAAATTCTATTAAATGGTAGCTAATGCAACTTTAATAACCTTTGTTTAAAAGTATACCAAGAATTTAATTTATATAAATACATATATATAACTTAATCATTCTGTTGTACACCAGAAACTAATACAACACTGCAAACCAACTTGGCTTCCATAATCTGAGAACATGCATGTCTGTGAACAACAAAACTCTGTAAAAGTTAAAAGGAAAATAAAGGTTTAAAAAAAAAAAAAAAGGGAGTCCCTGGTAGCTCAGTGGTAAAGAGTTCACCTGCCAATGCAGGAGACACGGGCTTGATCCCTGATGCGGGAAGATCCCACATGCTGTGGAGCGGCTAGGCCTGTGAGCTGCAGCTATGGAGCCTGTGCTCTAGAGCCTCAGAGTCGCAACTATGGAGCCCATGTGCTGCAACTACTGAAGCCCGTGTGCCCTAGAGCCTGAGTTCCACAACACGAGAAGTCACCGCAACAAGAAGTCTGCTAACCTCAAGGAGAGAGTAGTTCCCACTCCCTGAAACTAGAGAATAGCTTGCAGCAGTAAAAACTCAGAATAGCCTAAATAAATGAATAATTAATAAAATTTTAAAAAGATAAAAATAAAAAAGGTAGAATTATAAAATGTAAAGGAAACTAAATAGAAAATACATACTTCCAAAGAAGAATTGATATACTATAATAGAAAAAGTCTTTGCCTATTAAAAGATTTGAGAGACCCTTTTTTTCAATTTGCAGAACGATACTCAGCTAAATGATGATACTTAAGACATGAATGTGAAGAATTCAAGAAAAATAACAGAAAACTGAGTTCTTGGGACTTCCCTGGAGGTTAAGACCCTGCACTTCCACTGTAGAGAGTGTGGACTCAATCCCTGATAGGGGAACTGAGATCCTACACACTTGCCCTGGGTGGCCAAAAAAAGAAAACAAACAGATAATAAAAAAACTGGGTTCTTAATTCTTTTTCTGATTATACCATGAAAAGAAAATTCACTTTTAATGCCATAACCACAAAATTAAAAATGTAATAATTTATTCCTTGGGTACTACTTATTTCCACACCTTCACCAAAATAGGGTTCATTTCCAATTCTTAGTACCAAACTAAATAATTTTGGTATTTGGAATCTCATTAACATTTAGCTCTATGGAAAAATGGGAAAGTAAAATGAAAATCACCTGAAACAAACAGATAAATTACAAGGCAAATGGATAAAAATGAACAGAGACTAAGCTAGTTAATGATCTATATCTTAATCATACAGGCAAAGTGATTTTATAAATTTCTCTTAAAATTATCAGCTTGCCTCATTAGATAACAAAACAAAGGTTAAACCAGGTAGTTATAAACAGAACTAGACATATTCAAGCCAAAATCAAATAATAATAATACTCTTCACGGGAAAAAAAAAAATGCCAGATACCTCCTAAATGCTTCTCACACTAGATTTCACTGCTACTATCCTAGCTTAGAATCACCTATACATAAGCTCCTCAACAGCAATACCATGTTATCTCCATTGTTATGTACCACCCAATCCCTAAAAACCTGGCAACAAAATATTCATGAAAAAAGTATCACAGTTTAGTCACACCTATAATCACATTCTCACCCATATGTAAACTGACTTTATAAAGAAACAAACTGAAGCAAGACAGTTTAAATGAGAAGAGAACATAAAATGAATTCAAATCACTGCATCAAATTACCTGGGATAAAACTTTTCTCTGTCATTTATAAGTAGTGTGGTGACTAATGCCTTCAAATATCACACACACTATAAAAAATGTAGGTTTCTTTGAAAACTCTTATATTCACTCATATTTACCAATTAGAAATGCCTTCACTACAGGTTAAAAAATAAATACATGCTTTTTTGTGTACATAACGAGGAGTATACTCAAGAAAAATATACTTCTCTTTAAAGAAATGATATATTTCTGATGGTTGCCTACATATTGCCTGCCTATAAATAAATTATGTAAGTGTGTATGTTCATGTCTGTGTCTGTGTGGTAATTTTTTTGGTAAGTTAACTTTATATCCTCATTGGCTTATAGTATAAAAACAAAAGATATGATTATCTGAATATAAGTTTGCTTTCAAAATCTACCTTAAAACATACTAGAATTGGAACCAGAGATGGCTTTAATCAAGATGGAAAGTCCACATAAATCAAATATTATGAACAGGATAGAAAAATAGTCATACAGCGCATAAAAAAATGCTCCATGCCCAGATGGTTTCTCAGAATTCTAGTGTACTTTTAAAAACTGTAAACATCCAAGATACTTGCACCTACTCCAAAAACATAAGGAAAATTTCCAAGTCATTTCTGTAAACTGAGTATAACATTGATTGCAAAACTTAAGAACAGTTTCAAAAACAAATTACAGCACATCTCATTTATTACCACGGCTGCAAAAAATCACAAATAGACTTCCACAGCAAAAATCACGGATCATGATTGTCTTGCTAAGTCACTGATTCTGTCTGACTCTTTGCAACCCCATGGACTTGCAGCCCCTTGGACTGTGCTCCGCCAAGTTCTTCAGTACCGTTTCACTCAGTCACGCAGTCATGTCTGTCTCTTTGTGACCCCGTGGGCTGCAATCAATGGGGCTTCCCTGTCCTTCACCATCTCCTGGAGCTTACTCAAACCCATGTTCATTAAGTCAGTGATGCCATCCAATCATCTCACTCTCTGTAAGGCTGTTCTCCTCCTACCTTCAATCTTTCCCAGCATCAGGGTCTTTTCCAATGAGTTGACTCTTCCCATTGGGTTCTAATGTCCAGTTCTAACTGTTGCTTCCCATTTCTGGTTCTAACTGTTGCTTCTTGATCTACATACAGGTTTCTCAGGAGGCAGGTAAAGTGGTATAGTATTCCCATCTCTTTAAGAATCTTTCCACAGTTTGTAGTGATCCACGTAGTCAAAGGTTTTAGCGTAGTCAATGAAGCAGACATAGATGTTTTTCTAGAATTCCCCTGCTTTTTTTATGATCCAAGGGATCTCTGGTTCCTCTGCCTTTTCTAAATCCAGCTTGTACATCTGGAAGTTGTAGTGGTTTTAAAATACATTCCACAGTCTGTAGACTCTTCCCTTCCAAAGGCATAGCCTAATTACCCTCGGCTGTCTGTGTCTGTGTGGTAATTTTTTTGGTAAGTTAACTTTATATCCTCATTGGCTTATAGTATAAAAACAAAAGATATGATTATCTGAATATAAGTTTGCTTTCAAAATCTACCTTAAAACATACTAGAATTGGAACCAGAGATGGCTTTAATCAAGATGGAAAGTCCACATAAATCAAATATTATGAACAGGATAGAAAAATAGTCATACAGCGCATAAAAAAATGCTCCATGCCCAGATGGTTTCTCAGAATTCTAGTGTACTTTTAAAAACTGTAAACATCCAAGATACTTGCACCTACTCCAAAAACATAAGGAAAATTTCCAAGTCATTTCTGTAAACTGAGTATAACATTGATTGCAAAACTTAAGAACAGTTTCAAAAACAAATTACAGCACATCTCATTTATTACCACGGCTGCAAAAAATCACAAATAGACTTCCACAGCAAAAATCACGGATCATGATTGTCTTGCTAAGTCACTGATTCTGTCTGACTCTTTGCAACCCCATGGACTTGCAGCCCCTTGGACTGTGCTCCGCCAAGTTCTTCAGTACCGTTTCACTCAGTCACGCAGTCATGTCTGTCTCTTTGTGACCCCGTGGGCTGCAATCAATGGGGCTTCCCTGTCCTTCACCATCTCCTGGAGCTTACTCAAACCCATGTTCATTAAGTCAGTGATGCCATCCAATCATCTCACTCTCTGTAAGGCTGTTCTCCTCCTACCTTCAATCTTTCCCAGCATCAGGGTCTTTTCCAATGAGTTGACTCTTCCCATTGGGTTCTAATGTCCAGTTCTAACTGTTGCTTCCCATTTCTGGTTCTAACTGTTGCTTCTTGATCTACATACAGGTTTCTCAGGAGGCAGGTAAAGTGGTATAGTATTCCCATCTCTTTAAGAATCTTTCCACAGTTTGTAGTGATCCACGTAGTCAAAGGTTTTAGCGTAGTCAATGAAGCAGACATAGATGTTTTTCTAGAATTCCCCTGCTTTTTTTATGATCCAAGGGATCTCTGGTTCCTCTGCCTTTTCTAAATCCAGCTTGTACATCTGGAAGTTGTAGTGGTTTTAAAATACATTCCACAGTCTGTAGACTCTTCCCTTCCAAAGGCATAGCCTAATTACCCTCCTAAGTGTTGGCTGTACTTGGTGACTGACTTTTAACACATAAAAGGAGCCAACAGTGATGCTATGTGGCTTATAAAATTAGGACATAAAATTAGTTTCTTCCTTGCGTTCTCTCAGAACATTTAACAGTTAGGGTATTTGTTTTTGTAAACCTTTGAGACTCCAAAAGATGTCTAAGTACTGGGATGTGATTATCTAAGCAACAGTTTCAAGTTTTCCAGCTACTAAAATACCATCAAAAAAGATAACTGCCACGACTTCTCTTTCAAACAGATGTTTTCCTATTTACCATGGCATATCTATAGTATCCTCAAAGATAGCAGTCAAGGATAAACTGGAATTAGGCAATGACAGTATTTCTCAAAGGTGGTGACTATTGATCAGGAGTTGGAAGAGCTTTGAAGTCTAGAGAATATCTGTAAACAAGTAAGGAGGAGCTTGAGCGGTCAATTTTGACTCCATCTGACAAGGTTACAAAATAAAGTAAATGAGACTTTTGTAATAATAGCTCTCTTAGTAATCAGTAGATTCAAAAGTATTAAAGCAGGTTCCTTATTCCGCATGATTGAATTAAAAAGAAAATCTGGATCTACTGTTCTGTCACTGGTGATTCAAAATGACTTTTTCGGGCTTCCCTGGTGGTCCAGTGGGTAAGGACACTGCCTTGCAGTGCAAGGGGCGCCGGTTCAATTTCTGGCCTGGGAAGATTCCACGTGCCGCGGAGCGGCTGGACCCATGTATTCAATTACCAAGCCAGAGCTCTGGAGCGCATGCGCCCAGAGCTGGCGCTCTGTGACAACAGAGGCAGCTGCAATGGGAGGCCCACACGGGCCAAAGAACAAAGATGGCTGGAAATGGATAAATGAAAGACCAAAAGAAGTGGCCCGTCTGCTCCCCTCCCTCTCCAGTCCGCCCCTGCCCACCAAAAAAAAATAATAATAACAAAATGACTTTTTCAAGTCCTATTTTAATAGTTTCACAATGCATACGTCCCAGTCCTATAAATACTTTTGTCAAGCAAACCATATCAGAGGGAAGCTGCTCACAGAGACACTGTGCCTACCAACCCCACCAAATACATTTATAATGACTACGACGTGGTTGGGAATGCCTGAGATTCCTAAAAGGGAAGCCTGAGAAAGGTCATGAGTACACCTGGTATATGATAGGTAATAATCCCATGCATGGGATGCTTAAGCCTTTAAAATGCAGAAAACCATATAATAAGGCTTGTAAAAAAATAACATTTTTGTACTTGATGCCCTCATTGAAGGAATATATTGCATGGGAAAAATGTAAACTATGATATAATTCAGAGAATGCCAAAGTTTCTGAGCTCTGAGAACTTATGAAACAAATGAGATAAAATACTGAAACATTTTCAAGCAATACAAAGATCAAGTAAAAGCATGGAATAGAATATTAAGAGGGCGAAAGGTAAAACTTAAGCAAGAAAGCATATAAAATACATTTGTGTATAATTTTAAATATAAAGTTTGCATCTGCATTCAAATTTATTTTATGTAGTAGCAACTTCTGTAGCAAATTTATATTCACAATATAGTCTTCATTGGATGCTCATAAGATTAGTTTTAATTCCCTGGGCATACTATGGGAAGCATCAGACAACAGTATCAAAGAAAAATATTTTAGAGATGGGGGAACAGCAGAGGGTTGCAGTTAATCAAAATTTGCCATTGAAGTATTTCATAAATGTAATTATTTGCCTTCCCAGGCAGGCAAGAGCTGCCTGTATTTGGAATAAAATATCACTAAGTAAGACTTGACTTCTCTGAATATACAAATCTGAAGCATTTTCAATAAAGACATTCCCTTCATGGATTTACAGGATAAATCAGTGTTCAATGTCAAACAATGGATTGTAAGTCAACCTAAATCAATAGTACCTTACCAAGGAGTAACAAGAGTCTGTGGAGCAAAACACAGAAATAAAACATACAACCTTGTCCTGGAGAGTTTACTATCTCCTAGTTAAAAAAAAATAAGGACTAGAAATTTTAAAAAGAAAAGGTAAGAAGAATCTATTAAGTCTCATTAACTTAATAGTTTTGGGAAAATGTGCTATCATACTATGTCATTTTTCACCATTCATCTACAGCCCTGAGTTCAGTATAAATTACAGAAGTATAAATGTTAACAAATGTGACGTGATCCTCCAGCATGAATATAATAAGCCTGAGATTCCTAAAAGGGAAGCCTGAGAAAGGTCATGAGTACACCTGGTATATGATAGGTAATAATCCCATGCATGGGATGCTTAAGCCTTTAAAATGCAGAAAACCATATAATAAGGCTTGTAAAAAAATAACATTTTTGTACTTGATGCCCTCATTGAAGGAATATATTGCATGGGAAAAATGTAAACTATGATATAATTCAGAGAATGCCAAAGTTTCTGAGCTCTGAGAACTTATGAAACAAATGAGATAAAATACTGAAACATTTTCAAGCAATACAAAGATCAAGTAAAAGCATGGAATAGAATATTTGGAGGGAGAAAGTTAAAACTTAAGCAAGAAAGCATATAAAATACATTTGTGTATAATTTTAAATATAAAGTTTGCATCTGCATTCAAATTTATTTTATGTAGTAGCAACTTCTGTAGCAAATTTATATTCACAATATAGTCTTCATTGGATGCTCATAAGATTAGTTTTAATTCCCTGGGCATACTATGGGAAGCATCAGACAACAGTATCAAAGAAAAATATTTTAGAGATGGGGGAACAGCAGAGGGTTGCAGTTAATCAAAATTTGCCATTGAAGTATTTCATAAATGTAATTATTTGCCTTCCCAGGCAGGCAAGAGCTGCCTGTATTTGGAATAAAATATCACTAAGTAAGACTTGACTTCTCTGAATATACAAATCTGAAGCATTTTCAATAAAGACATTCCCTTCATGGATTTACAGGATAAATCAGTGTTCAATGTCAAACAATGGATTGTAAGTCAACCTAAATCAATAGTACCTTACCAAGGAGTAACAAGAGTCTGTGGAGCAAAACACAGAAATAAAACATACAACCTTGTCCTGGAGAGTTTACTATCTCCTAGTTAAAAAAAAATAAGGACTAGAAATTTTAAAAAGAAAAGGTAAGAAGAATCTATTAAGTCTCATTAACTTAATAGTTTTGGGAAAATGTGCTATCATACTATGTCATTTTTCACCATTCATCTACAGCCCTGAGTTCAGTATAAATTACAGAAGTATAAATGTTAACAAATGTGACGTGATCCTCCAGCATGAATATAACAAGCTTGATTCACATTTGAGCAGTAAAAATAAATACTTGGGTTACAAAGAGAAGTTTTCTAAGATGCCAAAAAATACCACTGTCACCCTGTCTCACTTCTTCAGTGAAGTCTCTAGCTATTGCCTGTATTATCTGTAGGTATGTGTGGGTGCTCAGTCCTGTCTGACTCTTTGTGACCCCACAGACTGTAGCCCACCAGGCTCTTCTATTCATGGAATTCTCCAGGCAAGAATACTGGAGTGAGTTGCCATTTCCTTCTCCAGATAAGTCTGGCATATGTACCAACTGGAAGGATATTCATGACCGACTTAGATGTAAAAAGGTTATATGCAGAATGTATGTAATCCTTCTTAATTGTCCAAATAGATGTGTAATGTACACAGCCTTTTTCCATGTTCATACAGGTATATGCTTATACATCCAGATGAATACAGAACAGTCGAGAAGACTACAGCATCCAACAGTTAACAGTAGTCAATCCAGAGGATATAAAAAGAGTGAAAAGACGGGACATTTTTCCCTTTATACGTTTATATATGCCTTGAAAGTGTCATACAGTATATATTACTTTTATAATGTTTTAAAAATCCAATGGAAAGATGAGTGATTTAAAAATATGGAATCATAATAGACTATAACTCATTTTTTCAAATGCATTTAAAATCAGTTTAATTCAATTAACCTAGAAAAATTACATGTTTTACTTTTTTTTCATTAAAAATAAACCTTGTCTGTAGGAGACTGGGGTGGGGAATGAGTAAAAAGATGACTGTGCAAACGGCACGGGTGCTCTGTCTCTAACACTCTACAGAAACAGGAATCCCCACACCATGTTGTTATCCACTAAATTTCATCATCACAACATAGAGGCGTCTGTGAGGATGCTCTCCCTTGCTGTTCAACCCCACTCCTGTAACTGGGAATTCTGAATAAACAACCTCACTTAGGAAAACATCCTGTAACATAAACACAAAGGACTGTTTCGCAACAAGTCAGATACAGACCTTAACTGAGTCTCAAAATACAACAGCCCAAGAACGTTTCACTTCGAAAGACTGGCTAAAATAAACAGCCTCTAGCCAGGCACTAGTAATATTCAATGTTTTGTGCTAGATGAATGAATGGCAAAGGAAGCTGACTTTATTTTACCACAAACAATAAGCCGTTGTTGAAACAGCATGGTGACTAGGCACATCCTCTAGTTTTACAGTTTGGCTGAAAAATGCTCCAATCTTTGAAATCTAAAGCTGTAAAATACCACCCAAAGATTCTCAATAGTCCAAGTACAGTATGTATAAAGCAAATCAAATGGTATTACATGCACACATACAAGTGCACCCAGGAAACACACATATATACAGCGTGTTTCAGGTTCTCTTACTGTAGTCATGACAACTGACCGCATTCTGATTGGGCTCATAGAAAGGGTGGTTTGAGGCTCCATTGGTGGTTAAGGCCAAAATACAAAAAATCCACAAAGCCCATGGGAGGGTTACATTGAGTTCAACAGGATCTCTTGGATTTGGAAATTTCAATTCAATCACAATACTTTATGACTGACAGTAATTATTTCCCTGTTCCCTGTTTTCACTTCATGTGAATACATTAATCAGAATCCGGCCACAGGTACTCCACTCGGTCAACTTGGGTATACATGCTTTCCTTCCTGGCCTCCCTAATGCAGTGTCTTTACCTTGGAGACTTTCTATAAAGTATGTCTGCATAATTTCTGACATATAAGTTCAAGCTCACTCTCTGTGGGAAATAAATTAGAGTTTTATTAATGAATTCTTACTTCATTTGACATATCTCCCTTTGAGACACAGATCAAGCATTAACATACTAAACATTTAAAATCTCAAAGTCAGAGAAAGTCTGAGAACCCAGCAGGATAAAATATTTTGAATTAATCATATATGCAATTGGTCAAACTATTATTTTGGCTAAAAGACTTATTTAATTATAAGTCATGAAAACAAAGCATTCATAATATTGGGTTGGCAAGAAAGTTTGTTCAGGTTTTTCCGTAACATTTCATGGAAAAACCAAAGGCACATTATGGCCAATGAAGTACTAACCATATAATAACCATATTTTCTAATACATCATCTTTAAACATTGGGTTTTTATCCTTAATTTTCCCCCCTCTTATCTAATAAAATAATTTTCTCTTCACTCCTGAGTGCTGTGTGTGCTAAGTCACCTCAGTTGTGTCTGACTCTTTGTGACCCCATGGGACTGTAACCACCACCGTCCATGGGGTTCTCCAGGCAAGAATACTGGGGTGGGCTGCCATGTACTCCTCCAGGGGACCTTCCAGACCCACGGATCAAACCCGCATCTCTTATGTCTCCTGTATTGGTAGGCACTTTCTTTACCACTAACGCCACCTGGGAAGCCCCTCTACTGACTACTGACTCTGATAGCAATTTTAAACCTAAAAGTGACATGTCAACGAGAAAAAACTATTGGACCATAAATGAAGTGACAGATTTTACTGAGTTTCAAAATGATTCACAAAGTAAATAAAATCTTAATCTTACAAATCTTTGTTTTCCTACTTATAAAAAAGGAAATAACTTTATAAATATATGGCTAAAGCTGAAATAAGAATCTTAATCTTACCCAAATTTTTTTGGGGTTTCAACTTCTAAATCACAATACTTTATGACTGACAGTAATTATTTCCCTGTTCCCTGTTTTCACTTCATGTGAATACATTAATCAGAATCCGGCCACAGGTACTCCACTCGGTCAACTTGGGTATACATGCTTTCCTTCCTGGCCTCCCTAATGCAGTGTCTTTACCTTGGAGACTTTCTATAAAGTATGTCTGCATAATTTCTGACATATAAGTTCAAGCTCACTCTCTGTGGGAAATAAATTAGAGTTTTATTAATGAATTCTTACTTCATTTGACATATCTCCCTTTGAGACACAGATCAAGCATTAACATACTAAACATTTAAAATCTCAAAGTCAGAGAAAGTCTGAGAACCCAGCAGGATAAAATATTTTGAATTAATCATATATGCAATTGGTCAAACTATTATTTTGGCTAAAAGACTTATTTAATTATAAGTCATGAAAACAAAGCATTCATAATATTGGGTTGGCAAGAAAGTTTGTTCAGGTTTTTCCGTAACATTTCATGGAAAAACCAAAGGCACATTATGGCCAATGAAGTACTAACCATATAATAACCATATTTTCTAATACATCATCTTTAAACATTGGGTTTTTATCCTTAATTTTCCCCCCTCTTATCTAATAAAATAATTTTCTCTTCACTCCTGAGTGCTGTGTGTGCTAAGTCACCTCAGTTGTGTCTGACTCTTTGTGACCCCATGGGACTGTAACCACCACCGTCCATGGGGTTCTCCAGGCAAGAATACTGGGGTGGGCTGCCATGTACTCCTCCAGGGGACCTTCCAGACCCACGGATCAAACCCGCATCTCTTATGTCTCCTGTATTGGTAGGCACTTTCTTTACCACTAACGCCACCTGGGAAGCCCCTCTACTGACTACTGACTCTGATAGCAATTTTAAACCTAAAAGTGACATGTCAACGAGAAAAAACTATTGGACCATAAATGAAGTGACAGATTTTACTGAGTTTCAAAATGATTCACAAAGTAAATAAAATCTTAATCTTACAAATCTTTGTTTTCCTACTTATAAAAAAGGAAATAACTTTATAAATATATGGCTAAAGCTAAATGAGTATTATAAGGCTAATCATTCAAATTCTTGTGCTTTCACAATGTGATAAATGCCCCTCTAAACTTTTCTTTTGCAAAGAGGATATTTGCCTACTGAATTTTCATAAAAAGAGGTAAACCAATGTGTATTAATACTTTACTCCTGAGTATTTCAAAATGTTATAGACTAATGTTCCCACCTGAGAGTGCTTAACAAGCACTTTTTATTGATCAATACCACATATATCACATTCCAGCCACTGGGCCAAAAGCAACAGGTATTCAACATACAATCCAATACATACAGAATAAAGATAACTTCATTATAGGGATAGCCCCTAATACAACACAAGAATATTGAAGAAGAAGAAGAAAAAGAACCTAATGCTAAAAATACTTAAACTTATCACTTAATACAATTTGTCATGCATATGGTTCTGAAGGTATACGTTTTACAAATTTTAATTTTATTAGAGCATAGTTGATTTACAATGCTGTGTTAGTTTCAGGTGTATAACAAATATACATATACATATAATCATTCTTTTCTAGATTCTGTTCTCATATAGGTTATCACAGAATGCTGAGTAGAGTTCCCTGAGCTATACAGTAGGTACCTGTTGATATTTGCCTTATATATGGTAATGTGTAAATGTTCCTGCTAAACTCCTTGTTTAACCCTCTTTCCCCCCATTTCTCCTTTGGTAGCTATAAGTTTGTTTTTGATATTTGTAAAGTCTGCTTCTCTTTTGTAAATATGCTCATTTGTATCAGTTTTATTTTAGATTACACCCATAAGTGACATCATATGATATCTGTCTTTCTCTAACTCTCTTTGCCCAGTATGACACAACTGATGTGACTTAGCACACACACGCGTGATAATCTCTCGGTCCACCTATACTGCTGCAAATGACACTGTTTCGTCCTTTCCAATTGCTAACATTCCATTGTATACCTGCACCACATCTTTATCCATTCCTCTGCTGATGGACATTTAGGTTGCTTCCATGTTTTGGCTACTGTGAATAGTGCTGTCAATATCAGGGTGCATGTATCATTTCAGATTATGGTCTTCTCTGGACAGAGGCCTACAAGTGGGCTTGTGGCATCATATGGTAGTTCTGTTTTTAGATTTTTAAGGAACCTCCATATTGATCTCCATAGTGATTATAGCAATTTATTAATATATCCCTACCAAAAGTGTAGGGGGGATTCTCTTTTCTTCACACCCAATCCAGCACTTACTGTTTGTAGACTTTTTGATGATGGTTATTCTGACCAAAGTGAGGTGATACCTCACTGTAGTTTTGATTTGCGTTTCTATGATAATTAGCGATGTTGAGCGCCTTTTCATGTGATTTTTGGCCATCTATCTGTTGAAACACACTTTTAGCATTAGAAACTCCTTCATTTACTACAGGAACAAAACAGTAATTTTCTAAAAATCATTCTGTATCATTGCTGTTTTTAAAGATCTAAAGTAATGTGATACTTCTATGAAATTTTACCTAAAAACCACTGTCAGGCAAAAGAACAAATTAATTCTTCACTGTGTGTTTTTCAAAAAGCAGCAGTTAAAGGCATACTCTATTACTACTGAAGATTAAAAACCTTGTTGAATTAAAAAATAATTAACCCAGTTAAGGAGCTAATACCAAGTATCAAATTTATCTGAAATTAAATTCTTTTTTGGAACATCTATGATATTGGTGTAACTGCTTTTTTTCCTGGCTTCCTGGTAATGGCTTAAGAATGGCTCTGGTCTTCTCAGCACTCTTGGGGTGAAAACATTAATAGCTGCCATTATCAAACTCAGGGAAGGACACATGTATTTCAGTTTATACTGTGTCCTGCAGACCTAGCTTAGTTCTGAGCACACAGAAGAGAGGGATGGAATAATAAGCACTGGTTTGATATGCCGGGTACCTGGATCTTAATTCCACAGCTGCCTTTTCAGCAGGACACTAAACTCCTTAGCACCTCAGATTCTTCCACCAAATGGGACTATGAATAAAGCCTGTTTTGTCCATGCCAAGTGTGCCTGTGAGGACCAAAAGAGACAGAGGAAGGTGCCCCACCCATGCTATGATGAGTCATGTCAATGGAAGCAGTTAGTCTGACTAGACTTAACCAACTGATGTTTAATAAATGACTTCTGATTTGGGTAATATAAAAGCTGGCCTCCCCTCTCAGGCAGGTAGGGGCCAGGTTGACCATGGGGTAGAGGCAATCAAAGGCTGATTCTTGGATGAAAGCAGTCAAGAAGCAAGGGACTGCTCGAAACACCACTGTTCTGGGGTGAAAGATCAGAAAAGAACAGCAGTCAGAACTCAATGGGTCTAGGAGGCAGAATCCAAGGAGAGTCACAGCATAGGTACTAAAGATTTATGGGAGGCTCAAATTTCTGTCCACCAACAAAATTCCTCATCACTTACAATTCACAGAACCCTGATTATGATGTCACTGTTTTAATCATTATATCATAATAAGTTTACATGTAATGATTATAGACTATACTGAACAGCCTTCTACCTAATACTACAAATCCAAACAGTGAATAAGAAACTAAAACCTAAACAATCATATCTAACAAGAGAGGATTTTCACTTTTAGTGTTCTCTTCTTGTCCATTTGTCCCATGGGCTAAAGTAATGTGATACTTCTATGAAATTTTACCTAAAAACCACTGTCAGGCAAAAGAACAAATTAATTCTTCACTGTGTGTTTTTCAAAAAGCAGCAGTTAAAGGCATACTCTATTACTACTGAAGATTAAAAACCTTGTTGAATTAAAAAATAATTAACCCAGTTAAGGAGCTAATACCAAGTATCAAATTTATCTGAAATTAAATTCTTTTTTGGAACATCTATGATATTGGTGTAACTGCTTTTTTTCCTGGCTTCCTGGTAATGGCTTAAGAATGGCTCTGGTCTTCTCAGCACTCTTGGGGTGAAAACATTAATAGCTGCCATTATCAAACTCAGGGAAGGACACATGTATTTCAGTTTATACTGTGTCCTGCAGACCTAGCTTAGTTCTGAGCACACAGAAGAGAGGGATGGAATAATAAGCACTGGTTTGATATGCCGGGTACCTGGATCTTAATTCCACAGCTGCCTTTTCAGCAGGACACTAAACTCCTTAGCACCTCAGATTCTTCCACCAAATGGGACTATGAATAAAGCCTGTTTTGTCCATGCCAAGTGTGCCTGTGAGGACCAAAAGAGACAGAGGAAGGTGCCCCACCCATGCTATGATGAGTCATGTCAATGGAAGCAGTTAGTCTGACTAGACTTAACCAACTGATGTTTAATAAATGACTTCTGATTTGGGTAATATAAAAGCTGGCCTCCCCTCTCAGGCAGGTAGGGGCCAGGTTGACCATGGGGTAGAGGCAATCAAAGGCTGATTCTTGGATGAAAGCAGTCAAGAAGCAAGGGACTGCTCGAAACACCACTGTTCTGGGGTGAAAGATCAGAAAAGAACAGCAGTCAGAACTCAATGGGTCTAGGAGGCAGAATCCAAGGAGAGTCACAGCATAGGTACTAAAGATTTATGGGAGGCTCAAATTTCTGTCCACCAACAAAATTCCTCATCACTTACAATTCACAGAACCCTGATTATGATGTCACTGTTTTAATCATTATATCATAATAAGTTTACATGTAATGATTATAGACTATACTGAACAGCCTTCTACCTAATACTACAAATCCAAACAGTGAATAAGAAACTAAAACCTAAACAATCATATCTAACAAGAGAGGATTTTCACTTTTAGTGTTCTCTTCTTGTCCATTTGTCTTTATTAACTCACTGAACATAAACTGGAATTATGTACCAAGTGTCATCCAGAACACAAAGGAAAAATAAGACACAAAAACTGCCCTGAAGGAACTTAAAATCTAGCTAGAAACATAAGTCAAACTTAAAAACAAATGTATATGCAGGAAATACTGAAGGCTTTTTAGACAGTACAAATACGATGCTGTTACATTGTTGAAAAAGGAAAAATGACTTCCAGCTGGGGAAAGAAAAGCATACTTCACTGAGGAAGTAGGAACTGCGATGGGTCTCACTTGGGGAATGAGGAGGACCTGAATATGAAAAGTGGAAGAAATGGAAAAGGGCATAGAGTTTGCTTTCAACAAATATTTATTTGCCATTGAATCTTTCATCATCTTTTGATGTGGTACAGCTATAACCATCGGCTTTTTAGCATTCTGTGAGGTAAGCAAACATCTTGATCCTCTTCTTCTTTGGCAGTAGTGGTGAGAGAGGGGTTGTCATACTCTGCAGAGTTCCCTCCCCAGGGAGGTGCCCAGCCCAGGCAGCACAAGAAAAGGAAAACACCTGCATATGCTTTTACCATAATTCTTTGGAAACATAGTTATAATGTGTTTCATAAAACTGCTTCAGTGGTTTTTAAAAAATACTAAATAGAACTGCTAAAATAGTCTGGACAAAAGCCATGCAAAGTAAAACTAAATACAGCTCTTAAGACAGCAGAATCAATATTTTTTTTAAATGCAAGATAAACAATACTGTCAGATAGCTGTCAGAGCTAAAGGATGTGGAGCTAAAATGTGACTGATTGGAAATTCTTGAGGCAGTAGTCCTTCACTTATTCCACCTGGTTTCTGCTAATACAACCTCTAACTAAAGATTTATGGGAGGCTCAAATTTCTGTCCACCAACAAAATTCCTCATCACTTACAATTCACAGAACCCTGATTATGATGTCACTGTTTTAATCATTATATCATAATAAGTTTACATGTAATGATTATAGACTATACTGAACAGCCTTCTACCTAATACTACAAATCCAAACAGTGAATAAGAAACTAAAACCTAAACAATCATATCTAACAAGAGAGGATTTTCACTTTTAGTGTTCTCTTCTTGTCCATTTGTCTTTATTAACTCACTGAACATAAACTGGAATTATGTACCAAGTGTCATCCAGAACACAAAGGAAAAATAAGACACAAAAACTGCCCTGAAGGAACTTAAAATCTAGCTAGAAACATAAGTCAAACTTAAAAACAAATGTATATGCAGGAAATACTGAAGGCTTTTTAGACAGTACAAATACGATGCTGTTACATTGTTGAAAAAGGAAAAATGACTTCCAGCTGGGGAAAGAAAAGCATACTTCACTGAGGAAGTAGGAACTGCGATGGGTCTCACTTGGGGAATGAGGAGGACCTGAATATGAAAAGTGGAAGAAATGGAAAAGGGCATAGAGTTTGCTTTCAACAAATATTTATTTGCCATTGAATCTTTCATCATCTTTTGATGTGGTACAGCTATAACCATCGGCTTTTTAGCATTCTGTGAGGTAAGCAAACATCTTGATCCTCTTCTTCTTTGGCAGTAGTGGTGAGAGAGGGGTTGTCATACTCTGCAGAGTTCCCTCCCCAGGGAGGTGCCCAGCCCAGGCAGCACAAGAAAAGGAAAACACCTGCATATGCTTTTACCATAATTCTTTGGAAACATAGTTATAATGTGTTTCATAAAACTGCTTCAGTGGTTTTTAAAAAATACTAAATAGAACTGCTAAAATAGTCTGGACAAAAGCCATGCAAAGTAAAACTAAATACAGCTCTTAAGACAGCAGAATCAATATTTTTTTTAAATGCAAGATAAACAATACTGTCAGATAGCTGTCAGAGCTAAAGGATGTGGAGCTAAAATGTGACTGATTGGAAATTCTTGAGGCAGTAGTCCTTCACTTATTCCACCTGGTTTCTGCTTCATCAAGTACAACCTCTAACTAATATCACAAGCCTGAGCAATAAACAAAAACCATAACTTCAACACACATATAAGAAAAGGCTTATTTTCAGCTTTCTCCACCTAATTTGAATACAGAATTATGTAAAAAAAGAACTAGAACACAGGTCACAAAATGTACACTGTATATATCTACTCTTAACAGGAAATACATGCATATATATTTCATTTTAGTGTATCAATTTACAAAGTCCACATGAGAAGAGTTAAGACTTCACTTTAAGGCTGTTACAATTTTTATTTTTAACAAATGCTTTTCAACTTGTTTTCTTCTGGGGGGGCCACACCACGTGTCCTGCAGAATCTAGGTTCCTTCACCAGGGATCACACCCTGGGCCCCTGTAGCAGAAGTTCAGTCTGAACCACGAAACCACAGGGAAGTCCCCCTTTCAATTTCTTTCTTGGAGTTCACTATTTCTATTTCAAAGACACTCCACGTTACCCATCTTCTAACATGAAATTGGAAACTTAGTTGAAAAGGTACTGAATACTTCAACATCATCCAGACATGAATATTGATGAACCTGGTAGACCTAAAAGAGTTTTCCAGTTCCACATGTGAGGAACTTGGAAGTTGCCACTCCTACCTAATATTTAAGATGAACAAACTAAAAAACCAACAACTCCTGGTAACAGGGTACACTCCCCAAGAACTGGAGAAACAGACCAGAAGTGAGGTAAGCAAACATCTTGACCCCTTCTTTGGCAGTAGTGGTGAGAGGGGTTGTCATACTCTGCAGAGTTCCCTCCCCAGGGAGGTGCCCAGCCCAGGCAGCACAAGAAAAGGAAAACACCTGCATATGCTTTTACCATAATTCTTTGGAAACATAGTTATAATGTGTTTCATAAAACTGCTTCAGTGGTTTTTAAAAAATACTAAATAGAACTGCTAAAATAGTCTGGACAAAAGCCATGCAAAGTAAAACTAAATACAGCTCTTAAGACAGCAGAATCAATATTTTTTTTAAATGCAAGATAAACAATACTGTCAGATAGCTGTCAGAGCTAAAGGATGTGGAGCTAAAATGTGACTGATTGGAAATTCTTGAGGCAGTAGTCCTTCACTTATTCCACCTGGTTTCTGCTTCATCAAGTACAACCTCTAACTAATATCACAAGCCTGAGCAATAAACAAAAACCATAACTTCAACACACATATAAGAAAAGGCTTATTTTCAGCTTTCTCCACCTAATTTGAATACAGAATTATGTAAAAAAAGAACTAGAACACAGGTCACAAAATGTACACTGTATATATCTACTCTTAACAGGAAATACATGCATATATATTTCATTTTAGTGTATCAATTTACAAAGTCCACATGAGAAGAGTTAAGACTTCACTTTAAGGCTGTTACAATTTTATTTTTAACAAATGCTTTTCAACTTGTTTTCTTCTGGGGGGGCCACACCACGTGTCCTGCAGAATCTAGGTTCCTTCACCAGGGATCACACCCTGGGCCCCTGTAGCAGAAGTTCAGTCTGAACCACGAAACCACAGGGAAGTCCCCCTTTCAATTTCTTTCTTGGAGTTCACTATTTCTATTTCAAAGACACTCCACGTTACCCATCTTCTAACATGAAATTGGAAACTTAGTTGAAAAGGTACTGAATACTTCAACATCATCCAGACATGAATATTGATGAACCTGGTAGACCTAAAAGAGTTTTCCAGTTCCACATGTGAGGAACTTGGAAGTTGCCACTCCTACCTAATATTTAAGATGAACAAACTAAAAAACCAACAACTCCTGGTAACAGGGTACACTCCCCCCAAGAATGGAGAAACAGACCAGCAAATACAGAGAGTCACAGATGACCTCAGTAGAGACTCAGAGTAGAAACCATGGGAACCAGGGCCAGAGTAGGAAAACCTGTATTGTAACTGACTGAAGAGCAGAAGGTTCGTGTGGAAAATCTGAGAGCTCAAAACTCCAGGGTACCAGGCATAATGGGGCCCTCACACTTGTATGAGTTTCATCTTCAGGAGCTTAAGTAGGTTCTCACAGCAAACAGAGAAGAAAAAAACAATCTTCTCCCACTTCCAATCACATGGAGGGGGAAGGGAACCATTTTGAAATAAACCAGAGCACTCTGGTCTTAATAGGACTCACCCTCAGGGAAAACTATACTAACCAGAGCCTAACCTGATGGGTAGTTCCCAGGCAGCTCAGTGGTAAAGAATCCACCTGCCAAGCATGAGATGTAGGTTTGATCCCTGGATTTGGAAGATCTCCTAGATAAGGAAATAGCAACCGATTCCAGTATTCTTGCCTGGGTAATCCCGTGGACAGAGGAGTCTAGCGGGCTACAGCCCACGGGCTTACAAAGAGTTGGACACAACTTAGCAACTAAATACCAACAAAATCTGATGGGTATTAAGACAGCATAACTGGTCTGGAACAACCCAATTTCAGTCTACTTGAGCCATTCTGCCCTGCTTAAGGGGGTTGAAATAAAATGAGAAACACCTGCCAAGTTCCCAGTCCAGGAGCATGGGCTCACTAAAGGACAAATAGATCACTTCCCCGCACACACGGCTCGCCACACCTCCTCATCACAGCACTTCAGTCCTCTTTACAGCGGTTCCTTTCGTCCAGCACACCACGTCCAAGTATCAAGAGAAAAATACAAAAATACTAAAAGGCAAAAAGCACAGCTTGAAGAGACAAACAAGCATCAGAACCAAACATAGTAAAGATGGTGGAATTATCAAACCAGGAATTTAAAACAACTATGATTAATATGATAAGGGGTCTAAGGGCAAAAGAGACTGCGTGCAAAAACAGATAACTGTAAGAAGAGAGATGGAAATTCTAAGAACCAAAAAGAAGCATTAGAGATTTAAAAAAATAAACCCACACTGTAACAGAAATGAAGAATGCCTTTGAAAAGCTTGTCATATAGTAGATATGACATGGCTGAGGAAAGTTTCTGAGCTTGAGAATATATCAATAGAAACCTCCAAAAAGTAAAAAGCAAATAGAAGGCTGAAAACAAAACAAAATAAAAACAGAACAGAATATTCGAGCACTGTGGGCAATGAAAGAAGGCATAACATACATGTAATGGGGATACCAGAAGGAGAAGAAAAAAGGAACAGAGCAAGTACTTGCAACAATGAGAATTTTCCCAAATTAATGTCAGATACCAAATAATAGATTCAGTAAGCTCAGAAAAAAATTAGGATAAATACCCTCAACACCTCTTTAAAAAAAACTATAAACCCAGGCATATTATTTTCAAACTATAGAAAATCAACAGGAAAAAATCTTGAAAGAAGCCAAGGAGAAACATAATTTGTAGAACTAGCCTCCTTAAATCTTGACATTAGGGTATTAAATATTTGGAAGATCTCCTAGATAAGGAAATAGCAACCGATTCCAGTATTCTTGCCTGGGTAATCCCGTGGACAGAGGAGTCTAGCGGGCTACAGCCCACGGGCTTACAAAGAGTTGGACACAACTTAGCAACTAAATACCAACAAAATCTGATGGGTATTAAGACAGCATAACTGGTCTGGAACAACCCAATTTCAGTCTACTTGAGCCATTCTGCCCTGCTTAAGGGGGTTGAAATAAAATGAGAAACACCTGCCAAGTTCCCAGTCCAGGAGCATGGGCTCACTAAAGGACAAATAGATCACTTCCCCGCACACACACGGCTCGCCACACCTCCTCATCACAGCACTTCAGTCCTCTTTACAGCGGTTCCTTTCGTCCAGCACACCACGTCCAAGTATCAAGAGAAAAATACAAAAATACTAAAAGGCAAAAAGCACAGCTTGAAGAGACAAACAAGCATCAGAACCAAACATAGTAAAGATGGTGGAATTATCAAACCAGGAATTTAAAACAACTATGATTAATATGATAAGGGGTCTAAGGGCAAAAGAGACTGCGTGCAAAAACAGATAACTGTAAGAAGAGAGATGGAAATTCTAAGAACCAAAAAGAAGCATTAGAGATTTAAAAAAATAAACCCACACTGTAACAGAAATGAAGAATGCCTTTGAAAAGCTTGTCATATAGTAGATATGACATGGCTGAGGAAAGTTTCTGAGCTTGAGAATATATCAATAGAAACCTCCAAAAAGTAAAAAGCAAATAGAAGGCTGAAAACAAAACAAAATAAAAACAGAACAGAATATTCGAGCACTGTGGGCAATGAAAGAAGGCATAACATACATGTAATGGGGATACCAGAAGGAGAAGAAAAAAGGAACAGAGCAAGTACTTGCAACAATGAGAATTTTCCCAAATTAATGTCAGATACCAAATAATAGATTCAGTAAGCTCAGAAAAAAATTAGGATAAATACCCTCAACACCTCTTTAAAAAAAACTATAAACCCAGGCATATTATTTTCAAACTATAGAAAATCAAAGGGAAAAAAATCTTGAAAGAAGCCAAAGGAGAAACATAATTTGTAGAACTAGCCTCCTTAATTACGCTCCTTAGACAGTTAGGGTATTATCTTCCAAAACCCATTTTTTGTTGTTTTAACCATTACTTTTTAATCTTTTAATTGACATACGGTGAAATTCACAGTTAAAAGAGTTTTAAAAACTGCACACTTCTGTACCTACCACTCAGTATCACGACACAGACTAGTTCCATCACCAAATATACTCCTTTGTTCTGACCTTCTGTAATCAACCCTTCTTTCACCCTCAGTCTCAAGCAGCCACGGATCTGTTCTCCCATCCCCTACATCCCCTACAGTTCTGGCTTTTGTAGAATGTCATGTAAGTGAAATCATACATTGGTTATGAGGGATTTGCTGAGCTTTAAGGACTGTGTAAATGTATGTCTTCACCAGATTTGGAAGTTGTCAGCCATTTCTTCTAATATTTTTTCCTTCACAAATCTCTTTGTCTTCTCTAGGATATATGACACAAATGTGACACCTCTGCTATTGTCCTTCAGGTTTTTAAGTTCTGTTCATTCTTCTTAAGTGTTTCCTTATTATTTAGATTGTACAATTACTATTAAGTTTTCTTCAACTTTCCTCTACACTATTTGGTTATTGAAATTATCTAGTGAATTCTTAGTTATTTTAACATTTAATATTAGTATTTGAGCTATTTAATTTTCTGACCCCAAATTTCAATTTGATTCTCTTTATAGTTTCTTTTTCTCGCCTGGGAACTTCAAACTTTCCATTCATTTAAAAGTGTTTACACACTTTCACACAGGGTTTCACAGTGTTTACACAGTGTTTATGGAGCATTAGAATGACTGCGCTGAGAAATTTTTATTGTAATTACAACAGCAAAGTAGTTGCACAATTGGTACCTGCTGACCAATGGAATATTACTCAGCCATTAAAAAGAGAGAAATAATGCCATTCACAGCAACATGGATGGACCTAGGGAGTGTTATGTAAGTCAGATAGAGAAGGAGAAATATCATATGGCATTCCTTATATGTGAACTCTAAGAAAGAAATTATACAAGCAGACTTATTTTCAAACTATAGAAAATCAAAGGAAAAAATCTTGAAAGAAGCCAAAATCCTTAATTACGCTCCTTAGACAGTTAGGGTATTATCTTCCAAAACCCATTTTTTGTTGTTTTAACCATTACTTTTTAATCTTTTAATTGACATACGGTGAAATTCACAGTTAAAAGAGTTTTAAAAACTGCACACTTCTGTACCTACCACTCAGTATCACGACACAGACTAGTTCCATCACCAAATATACTCCTTTGTTCTGACCTTCTGTAATCAACCCTTCTTTCACCCTCAGTCTCAAGCAGCCACGGATCTGTTCTCCCATCCCCTACATCCCCTACAGTTCTGGCTTTTGTAGAATGTCATGTAAGTGAAATCATACATTGGTTATGTGGGATTTGCTGAGCTTTAAGGACTGTGTAAATGTATGTCTTCACCAGATTTGGAAGTTGTCAGCCATTTCTTCTAATATTTTTTCCTTCACAAATCTCTTTGTCTTCTCTAGGATATATGACACAAATGTGACACCTCTGCTATTGTCCTTCAGGTTTTTAAGTTCTGTTCATTCTTCTTAAGTGTTTCCTTATTATTTAGATTGTACAATTACTATTAAGTTTTCTTCAACTTTCCTCTACACTATTTGGTTATTGAAATTATCTAGTGAATTCTTAGTTATTTTAACATTTAATATTAGTATTTGAGCTATTTAATTTTCTGACCCCAAATTTCAATTTGATTCTCTTTATAGTTTCTTTTTCTCGCCTGGGAACTTCAAACTTTCCATTCATTTAAAAGTGTTTACACACTTTCACACAGGGTTTCACAGTGTTTACACAGTGTTTATGGAGCATTAGAATGACTGCGCTGAGAAATTTTTATTGTAATTACAACAGCAAAGTAGTTGCACAATTGGTACCTGCTGACCAATGGAATATTACTCAGCCATTAAAAAGAGAGAAATAATGCCATTCACAGCAACATGGATGGACCTAGGGAGTGTTATGTAAGTCAGATAGAGAAGGAGAAATATCATATGGCATTCCTTATATGTGAACTCTAAGAAAGAAATTATACAAGCAGACTTACTTACAAAAAAGAAAGAGACTCACAGGCTTAGAAAATGAACTTTTGGTTGCCAAGAAGAAGGGATAGTTAGGGACTTTGGGAACATCATGTACACACTTCTATATTCAAAATGGATAACCAAGGACCTACTGTATAGAACACGGAACTCTGCTGAATGCCATGTGCCAGCTTGGATGAAGGCAGATTAGAACAATGAATATATGTATACATACGGCTGAGTCCCTTCCCTGTTCACCTGAAACTACCAAAACATTGTTAATCAACTATATGCCAATACAAAATAAAACGTTTAAAGTTTGAGGGAAAAAAATCATCTACAACTCAATAATGAGAAACAACGCATACAAAATCAGGCAAAAGATTTTATTTATCAAAGATACACTAATGACTAGTAAGCACATGAAAAGATACCCAACATCATCAGTTGTTGTTTAGCTGCTAAATTTTGTCTTGCCTCTTTTATAATCCCATGGACTGTAACCCACCAGGCTCCTCTGTCCATGGGATCTCCCAGACAAGAACATCAGAGTGGGTTGTCATTTCCTTCTCCAAGTAATCTTCCTGACCGAGGGACTGAACCCATGTCTCCTGCAATGAATTCTTTACCACTAAGCCACAAGAGAAGCCTCATGAGTCATTAGGTAAAGAGGAAATTACAACCACAGTGATATATGGCAATGTATTTCTAGAATGGCTATAATCAAAAAGACACGTAATACCAATTCCTGGCAAAGATGTTGATAAATTGGACCTTCTGTGCACTGCCTTGGGAATGTAAAATAATGTAGCCACTTTTTCTTTAAAAGTTACTCATATGCCTGAGCAATTCCGCTTTTAGGTATCAACTCGAGACATTAAAACATACATCAACACACAAGTCTTCTATGTAAATGCTCACAGAAGTATTATTCGTAACAGCCCCAAACTGGAAACTATCCAAATGTTCATTAGCTCATTAGCAGATGAACAAAATATTATCTACACAATGGGATACTACTCAGTCATGAAAAGGAAAAAAATTGATATGGATGAATCTCAAAAACACGCTTAATGAAAGAAGTCAAACATGAAAGAGTATATATTGTATAATTCTGTATATATGAAATTTTCCGAAAAAGCAAATCTATATAAGATTTGTGCTATAATAAAGAATATATCTATGCTTTGTTCCCTGTTCCTGGTACAGAGCTTTAAACATCCTTCAAATTTCCTGAGTGATACAAGTATCTGTTACGCTAATGAAGTGATTCATAGCTTTAGGATCTGGGCTGATCACCAGAAAGACCAACCATCTCATTTAACGCAAATCCTCTTTTCTGCCCTGCCACATCCCTACTGAACCACCACAAACAACACCTGTGTTTACACTGCAAATTCACCTACTGAGAACCTAGCCAAGAGTCAACAAAGAAAGACAAGAAGATGTACAAACAAAATAGGAAACATTATATTTGGATAGACTTTTTTATAAAAAATTAAATTTCTTTGGAAGTTCAAAATGTTTACGTTACTTGCTGCTGAACTCACCCCAACACTACACACAAAATTCATCTGGTATGTTGGGTACAAAGAAACATTTTCTGTATGGCTAAACACTTAATTTTTGAAAGAGAGCTTACATTCAGTAATGTTCTCAACCACATATATAGCTATACAAGCAAAGAAGGAAAATTTAAGTTCAAGGAGAGGTAGTTGGAACTAGACTTGCTCATGTGGAAATAATTGCTTTCCTGGCCTACAGCTCTTCCTATTAGGACCAACACACAGTGATGTTATCTTAAGAACCCTTCCAATTTTTGAAAAATAAAACCTAAGTGTACCATAGTTAGCCAGATATTGTCCAGATATTGTTTGTTTTGTTTAAAGACAAAATTATGGCACATTTTTTCGTACTTAAATCAAAAGCAGAATAACTAGTATGAAGAAAATAAAGGCACTCCAAAAGATTATTATCTCCGTAAAGAAAGGTACATACAGACTTGGTATAGACAAGGTCACCAACCTTAAACATTGTGATCTGATACTATTAAAAACTCACTTTGGCCCATGGCCTTCTCTGTACCAGAATTTTCCAAATAAACTGTTCACCAAGAATACGAAATATTGCGACAGCGTACAAATGGTGAGCCATTTAAAGTCAATATAGTGACAAAGGTAAAATATTACAGCAAGAAGAAAACATAAATGCTGAAGCTTCAATGTTTTATAATGTCATTCTGGCATGGATTCTAAATTTTCTAAGCACCTGCCAAAATATAACATGTTGTTCTGATTCATGAAATTGGAAAAGTGAAAAAAAATAAGAAGAAGTTAGACCAGTCTTCTGCCCCTGGCAGTTCAGTGTCTATGCCATCCAGATTGATAGCTATTAAGAAATACAGCTTTTTAAAAACAAGACAGCAGACCCCAGACCTCCTTGAAGTCTCTTAATGTTTCACCATCTTGAAATGATGACTAATGACTCCAGTTATCTCAAACTTTCTGTCCTATAATCAGAACTCATTTCTTCCCACCTCATCAGGGATAGGATTGGGACGCCTTTTATATACTTGCTTATTATAAACACTCCCTAGGCCTTAACCTTTCTATACATATTTTTTCCACAATTATTTATTTTCTCCCTCTCAGGGTGTTATCCATTTTCCCATATGCTTTTTTTTTTTTAAAAGCTATATCCTATTTTCTTCTCAAAAGGGAAAACACCATAATAACTTTTCTAGGCTAAATGCTAATAGATTACAGTCATCTGTCAACATCCACAGGGGACTGGTTCCAGAACTGCCAGAGATGCCAAAATCCACAGATGCTCAGGTTCCTTATTTAAAATGACTTAGTACAGTCAGTCCTATATACATGCGGATGTGGGAACCACGAACACCGAGGTCCAACTGTATTTGTACGGTTTACCAATATGCTTAGAATTAGGAAATCTCTGCCACAAGGAAAAACAATAAATTTGAAAACATTATTTGGAAACACTCTAACGTGGTCAGAATTTTTTTCCCCACAGTGATATAGGGATATGAAAGGAAGTTAGTCAAGGTAACAAAGAGTATACTTCAATGACAATATATGTGTAAAGTATTTTAATATTTTCTTCCTTTTAAAATATAATACATTAATGAAAGGTCTTATCACAAAAGAGATAATCCAGTTTCCCTTGACAGGATCTTTACTGCAGATTCTTTACTGCTGAGCCACCAGGGAAGCCAACTGCTATTAGCATAGCTATGGACCCTAAATATCTGTCTTCCATTACCAACTGTTAGTTCACATTCTGTTATAAATAGCCACAATCCAGAGATGCCCATATACTCAATGTTAATACAGAAAACTCATATTTAATTCAATAAAACACAGCTATAACTTAATATAAGATAAATCCTAATAGACTTAGTTTGTGTTATTAAGTAGCTGCTTTATAAATTTATTTTTCACAGAGTAATGCATGAAGTAGATGCTTTTAATCCTATTTAAAGAAGATGACAGTGCATGGCAAGATCCTGAGTGGTAGGTTTATGGACTCAGTCACTGGACTACAAAGCTTCCTGAGTGCTTAAACCAAATCAGTCTTATTTAGAGTTAAAATCCAACACTTAGCGTAGTGCTTGGCACCCAACTGATATTTAGGGGAGAAGGGGAGGGAGCAATACTAGATCTGAAACCAATGCCACATCTCACACCTACCTTTAAGATGCTCTCACTAAGTATCTGCTCCTGATTAAATTCTACAAGCCTCTACAAGCTACTGGCTTTCTATCAGACTCAGAAGCTTAGTATTTCCTGTGCTCAGTCACTTCAATCATGTCCGACCCTTTTCAACCCTATGGACTATAGCCCATCAGGTTCCTCTGTCCATGGAATTTCCCAGGCAAGAGTACTGGATTGGGTTGCCATTTCCTTCTCCAAATTTAAAAAAATACTTAATAAATAAAAAAACAGATGCAATTTTTAAATTATAAATAAAAGTTTTCTTCTAAATTTCCTTATATAAAGAATTTGCATTCATAAAAATAAAATATGTGGTTTAATTATATTAACTTAAATATAATTTTAACATAAATTCAAGTGTTGGACATGTACCAAATGTCTTAATGATCAATTAACTTTGTGACTAAAAAAATGAAAGCCAATTCTAATTAAATTTGATATGCAATAAGATATTTTTTTCTTCCTTTTAAAATATAATACATTAATGAAAGGTCTTATCACAAAAGAGATAATCCAGTTTCCCTTGACAGGATCTTTACTGCAGATTCTTTACTGCTGAGCCACCAGGGAAGCCAACTGCTATTAGCATAGCTATGGACCCTAAATATCTGTCTTCCATTACCAACTGTTAGTTCACATTCTGTTATAAATAGCCACAATCCAGAGATGCCCATATACTCAATGTTAATACAGAAAACTCATATTTAATTCAATAAAACACAGCTATAACTTAATATAAGATAAATCCTAATAGACTTAGTTTGTGTTATTAAGTAGCTGCTTTATAAATTTATTTTTCACAGAGTAATGCATGAAGTAGATGCTTTTAATCCTATTTAAAGAAGATGACAGTGCATGGCAAGATCCTGAGTGGTAGGTTTATGGACTCAGTCACTGGACTACAAAGCTTCCTGAGTGCTTAAACCAAATCAGTCTTATTTAGAGTTAAAATCCAACACTTAGCGTAGTGCTTGGCACCCAACTGATATTTAGGGGAGAAGGGGAGGGAGCAATACTAGATCTGAAACCAATGCCACATCTCACACCTACCTTTAAGATGCTCTCACTAAGTATCTGCTCCCTGATTAAATTCTACAAGCCTCTACAAGCTACTGGCTTTCTATCAGACTCAGAAGCTTAGTATTTCCTGTGCTCAGTCACTTCAATCATGTCCGACCCTTTTCAACCCTATGGACTATAGCCCATCAGGTTCCTCTGTCCATGGAATTTCCCAGGCAAGAGTACTGGATTGGGTTGCCATTTCCTTCTCCAAATTTAAAAAAATACTTAATAAAGAAAAAAAAACAGATGCAATTTTTAAATTATAAATAAAAGTTTTCTTCTAAATTTCCTTATATAAAGAATTTGCATTCATAAAAATAAAATATGTGGTTTAATTATATTAACTTAAATATAATTTTAACATAAATTCAAGTGTTGGACATGTACCAAATGTCTTAATGATCAATTAACTTTGTGACTAAATGTGAATAATTAAATATGCAAATTTCATAGACTCTTCAAGTATTCCTTAATTCATAAAAAACTTTGTTAAAGAATATATTACTGATTACAAATTTCATGATTTTTAAATAATTTAGCCCTAATATTTATATACATATATCTACAAAGATATTTATGATTATATCCATCTTAAACTGAGGGCCTTACTGCAACAATCGCACTAAAACTAAATATTCTATATGACTTTTTAAAAAAATCATGTAGAAAGGCAAAAAAAGGTTTCCATTCTAATAAAACATTCAGAATACTTAATATCATGCAGAAACATTAAAAAAAAAAGTCAATGCTGGGTCAAATCCCATGTCCAATTTTCCAAAACAACAACAAACCATGCTACTGCGTTCTACTTTGTACAAAATAATTTTTTTTTTTTGGCCACTTCTATTATCTTTCATTCATTTATTTATCTTTGTTCTTTGGCCTGTGTGGGCCTCCCATTGCAGCAGCCTCTCTCGTCGCAGAGCACTGGCTCTGGGTGCATGCGCTCCAGAGCTCCGGCTCAGTAGTTGGACACATCAGTCCAGCTGCTCCATGGCACGTGGGATCTCCCCAGGCCAGGGATCGAACTGGCGCCCCTTGCACTGCAAGGCGGTGTCCTTACCCACTGGACCACCAGGGAAATCCCTGTGTTTTTTTAATCTACAAAACCTTATGATGGCTTATCAACTTTAAAATATCACAGACTTCATTTTAGGGTGTTAAAATGTGAAAAATGGTCAATGGTGACTATGAGGTGCTATTGATTAGAAGACATATTCCATTTTGAGAGATCTTAAAAAAATTGCAAGAGAAACTTAAAATGCTACACTCTTTCTATAGATGCTTAATTTCCTTATAGCTACAAGAATTTGCCATTCAATCATGTCCGACCCTTTTCAACCCTATGGACTATAGCCCATCAGGTTCCTCTGTCCATGGAATTTCCCAGGCAAGAGTACTGGATTGGGTTGCCATTTCCTTCTCAAATTTAAAAATACTTAATAAAGAAAAAACAGATGCAATTTTTAAATTATAAATAAAAGTTTTCTTCTAAATTTCCTTATATAAAGAATTTGCATTCATAAAATAAAATATGTGGTTTAATTATATTAACTTAAATATAATTTTAACATAAATTCAAGTGTTGGACATGTACCAAATGTCTTAATGATCAATTAACTTTGTGACTAAATGTGAATAATTAAATATGCAAATTTCATAGACTCTTCAAGTATTCCTTAATTCATAAAAAACTTTGTTAAAGAATATATTACTGATTACAAATTTCATGATTTTTAAATAATTTAGCCCTAATATTTATATACATATATCTACAAAGATATTTATGATTATATCCATCTTAAACTGAGGGCCTTACTGCAACAATCGCACTAAAACTAAATATTCTATATGACTTTTTAAAAAAATCATGTAGAAAGGCAAAAAAAGGTTTCCATTCTAATAAAACATTCAGAATACTTAATATCATGCAGAAACATTAAAAAAAAAAGTCAATGCTGGGTCAAATCCCATGTCCAATTTTCCAAAACAACAACAAACCATGCTACTGCGTTCTACTTTGTACAAAATAATTTTTTTTTTTTGGCCACTTCTATTATCTTTCATTCATTTATTTATCTTTGTTCTTTGGCCTGTGTGGGCCTCCCATTGCAGCAGCCTCTCTCGTCGCAGAGCACTGGCTCTGGGTGCATGCGCTCCAGAGCTCCGGCTCAGTAGTTGGACACATCAGTCCAGCTGCTCCATGGCACGTGGGATCTCCCCAGGCCAGGGATCGAACTGGCGCCCCTTGCACTGCAAGGCGGTGTCCTTACCCACTGGACCACCAGGGAAATCCCTGTGTTTTTTTAATCTACAAAACCTTATGATGGCTTATCAACTTTAAAATATCACAGACTTCATTTTAGGGTGTTAAAATGTGAAAAATGGTCAATGGTGACTATGAGGTGCTATTGATTAGAAGACATATTCCATTTTGAGAGATCTTAAAATGCAAGGAAAAATGTGCAAGAGAATGCTTAAAAACTGTCCTACATTAATATTTGTTAACCAGGTTAGTTACCTGTTGCAATCTCTAGTAACTGGTGGAGAAATGGATCAAAACCCAGTTAATTTAACTACTTCCTCTCCATTAAGTAAAAGATGTACATATGCAGTATGTGTTGATATGCTTAGAAGATTACTTATAAAACTATCTTGCATATAATTACTTCCCTAAACATTTTATAAAAGCTAAAGTTCAAAAGTTCATTGATCACCCTCATGAAAAAATTCATAGTAATGACTAAAATCTAAAATTCTTTTTGACACATTTTAAGTAGCTAAATATGTCTGACTTCATTAATGGGAATGTTTTCCTCTCTCAAAATGGCACCACATACTTCAGTTTGCTGAGAATACAAAGAGATGAATTCAGTATTTTTAATAGACAAAATATATATTATGAATTAATACCAAAGTAATTTGCCAATATATGTACAATTAAATATTATAAATGCATATAATTTCCAAATAACTGTAATTTTCACCTAACAAGCAGATGTATTGGCAGATAAATTTTATAATCACACAAGAATAGTTTCAGCTAACTCCTTAGATATTGCTCACTTACATTGTTAAATGTTTAGAGTATTTAATTAGATATATTACATTAAATAACACAGAACTTAATTTCAGACTCAAAATCACTCTATTTTATCCATAAGTATTTGCTAGTAGAACAGAAAAGGGAACATGGCAAGTGATATTATATTCAGCCACAGTCTAAGGATAACTTAGTAAGGAAGTGAATAAAGAAAAAGCAGATAGAGTGGTAATAGCTCCGGCTCATGCGCTCAGAGCTCCGGCTCAGTAGTTGGACACATCCGTCCAGCGGCTCCATGGCACGTGGGATCTCCCCAGGCCAGGGATCGAACTGGCGCCCCTTGCACTGCAAGGCGGTGTCCTTACCCACTGGACCACCAGGGAAATCCCTGTGTTTTTTTAATCTACAAAACCTTATGATGGCTTATCAACTTTAAAATATCACAGACTTCATTTTAGGGTGTTAAAATGTGAAAAATGGTCAATGGTGACTATGAGGTGCTATTGATTAGAAGACATATTCCATTTTGAGAGATCTTAAAATGCAAGGAAAAATGTGCAAGAGAATGCTTAAAAACTGTCCTACATTAATATTTGTTAACCAGGTTAGTTACCTGTTGCAATCTCTAGTAACTGGTGGAGAAATGGATCAAAACCCAGTTAATTTAACTACTTCCTCTCCATTAAGTAAAAGATGTACATATGCAGTATGTGTTGATATGCTTAGAAGATTACTTATAAAACTATCTTGCATATAATTACTTCCCTAAACATTTTATAAAAGCTAAAGTTCAAAAGTTCATTGATCACCCTCATGAAAAAATTCATAGTAATGACTAAAATCTAAAATTCTTTTTGACACATTTTAAGTAGCTAAATATGTCTGACTTCATTAATGGGAATGTTTTCCTCTCTCAAAATGGCACCACATACTTCAGTTTGCTGAGAATACAAAGAGATGAATTCAGTATTTTTAATAGACAAAATATATATTATGAATTAATACCAAAGTAATTTGCCAATATATGTACAATTAAATATTATAAATGCATATAATTTCCAAATAACTGTAATTTTCACCTAACAAGCAGATGTATTGGCAGATAAATTTTATAATCACACAAGAATAGTTTCAGCTAACTCCTTAGATATTGCTCACTTACATTGTTAAATGTTTAGAGTATTTAATTAGATATATTACATTAAATAACACAGAACTTAATTTCAGACTCAAAATCACTCTATTTTATCCATAAGTATTTGCTAGTAGAACAGAAAAGGGAACATGGCAAGTGATATTATATTCAGCCACAGTCTAAGGATAACTTAGTAAGGAAGTGAATAAAGAAAAAGCAGATAGAGTGGTAATGAGACCAGTAATAATTTGGTAATGAAAATTTATTTCAGGTACTAGATATTCTTTCTAAGAATTGGTAGGAACATTCAGAAAAGTCCACACTTAAGAAGATTCTTTCGTAATTGAGCCCCAACTATAAGAAAGGACAGACTAAACTCCATTTTTCTCCCTCTCTCTATCATTTCTTCTGTGATAAATATTAATATTTCAAATTATTTCATGCTAAGAGAGAAGTATCACAACCGTACAATATAAAATAGGAAGAAAGAAGTATAGTTATTTTCAATAAATATATATATATGCATTTGCAGAAGTTATTATTAAATGTCATTATAAAAGTAAAAACAATTGGTGGCCAAAGATTAAAAGTCTCATCAATTTATATTTAACCCAAGATCTTGTTCTAATATGACTTAAATGAAATAGATCTGTAGGTCAGATTCACTCACTATTATGTACAACAGATATTTTCAATTTGTTATATTAATTTTTTTAAATCTATGATTTAAGAACTAATAATTATATCAAAATTCTCATCTTACTTCTCCATTTCTTAATGTCGTAATGGCTCCTCTTGCTACACCCATCCTAAATAGTGTTTCTGTGGCCTGTGAATTTAAAAAAAGAAAGCAAAGATACATCATTTGTAATCTGTATTCAACTGTACATTCCAACCCCAAAATGTAAAACATTCAACATTACATTTTTCAGGAATGTCTAGACAAACATGAATAAAGCCTAAGAAGCCCTACATTATACTCCAGAAATGTCATTTTGAGAACATTTTAGTATTGTAAAGAGCTCAAACTGAAAAGTCTCAAAGGTTATTTTGATCTGCCATTATCATTCCATATATACAGTTTAAATTAGAACACTAAGTATAAAACTTAACACAAATTAAATAAAAATTTAGTATGTGAATTCAATTCAGAAATTATAATTTACTCTGACTTTTAATTTCTATTTGATTTGAGTCCAAACACTTGACTGACCCTGAAACACTGACAGAAAATGAAGAATAATTTTGTGATGTCATATATTAAATAGCACCCAAAAAGACTTAATGCTTTCAATACACTAACAATGAAGAATCCTTAAAGGAAGCTAAGAATTTTGTTTATAACAGAATCAAAATATCTTAAAAGACATAGGAATAAATTTAGCCAAAGAAGCAGAACACTTGTTCATTGAAAACTAGAAAATTGAAAGAGATCTAAAAACATAAATAAATGGAAAGATATCCTGTGATTATTAGTTAGAAGATATAATATTGTTAAGATATTCATACCATCCAAAATGATATATAGAGTCAATACTATTCCTATCAAAATTCCAATGATTTCTTCACAGAAACAATAATTTAAAAAATCCATCCTAAAATTCACACGGAACCCAAAAGAACCCAAGCAGCCAAAATAATTTTAGAAATGAGGAATGAAGTTGGATTTCAAAATTTACTATACTTTTGATTACCTTACCTTATTTTTGATTTCAAAATTTACCACAGAACTACAGTAATCATAAATATTTGTCATAAGCCAATGAAATAGGAGAGGCTGAAAACAAACCCTTTAACAGTCTAACTAATGATGTTCAATAAAGTTACCAAGACTATTCAATAGAGAAAGGACAGACAGTCTTTTTAACAAATGGTGCTGGGAAAGCTGGGTATCTAAATGCAAAAGAACAAAGCAGAACCCTTACCTTATACCATATACAAAAATTAACTCAAAAAGGATCAAAGATTAAATGTAAAAGCTGAGACTATAAAACTCTTAGAAAAAAACACAAGGGAAAACTTCGTGACTCAGGATCTGCTGCGGACCTGCTTCCTGGTTACTACAGATGATTTTACATGATTATTTTATATTCCCACATGGCAGAGAACAAAGAGAAGCAATCTCTCTCTTTATTCATCCAAGGGAACTAATCTCATTCAAGAGGATTCCTTATCTAATCCTAATTACTTCCCAAAGGCTCTACCTCCTAATACTATAACACTGGGGAGAGAAGGCTTTGACATGAATTTTGGCGAAGACAAACATTCAGGAGTATTGCAGCCAGGAGAGGCAATAAGTACAAAGGCCAGTAGGTAGGATCATGCTTGGTATGTTCCAAGACAAGTAAGATGGCACATGAGGGTAAAAGAAAAAGACTGCAAAAGAGCAAGATTGAGAAAAGAAAAGATGCAAGTTTGTCTGTTCCATATGTCTTTCATTTTCCAACATGCTATAAGAGGAATGTATTTCTGACTTTTATTAATCAAAATATAATATAAAGCATGCTCTACTAAGCAAGTTTTTAAGAATTCATATATGAACAATAAGAAAAAAAGAGAATTTTAAACATAAAAAGTGAATGCACATCCAAAGAAATTCAAAGTAAGGAAGGGATGAGAAACTAGAGGAAACTGTCAGGAAACATGTATATGCACAAAATCAGCATGATCAGTATAATATAAACAGCAATGTAAACATATTAATTTAGTTATAAGGAAGCAAATAGCAGAATAAAGGAAAAAGTGACTAATAGCTGCCTCTGGGCTGTGAGCACCAGGTAGTGGAACAGGCACATAGGAGAATACTCGTTATCCACTAGTTTGCAGCACATTATATGACTCTTCAAACGACTCGTAAATCCTTGGTCAAGATTTTGGTTAACTTTTAAGGGAATTAAATGATCACTAGTATCCCTTTTTGCAAAGAGGTCTTTTAATAGAGTGGTGCATGATGCAAGGTATAAATACAGGAAGGATAATGGAGTCTCACTGAAAGGGATTCCTATAGAAGACACACAGAGCACACTGAGAAATCAGCTAGCTACATTAAATGAGAGATGGTCCAGGTATAAGTAAGTATTTTCTTTCCCTCTTCCTTTCCCTCTCTGAATTAGGAGACAGATTTAGGAAAAGCAGGGGAACAGGGTGGGTGTTTTATTTCTACATGCTATTAGAAAATTTAAAAAGAAAAACTTTTAGGACAAACACTAAATTCATAATTGCAGCACAACATGAACAGAATTCTAATCGGTAACTCAGAGAGTTAAAATAGGCCACTAATGGGGAGGAAGAAGGATTACCCATACACACAAACAAAAAAACAAGCAATTAATGAGTGACTCTGCTATAACAGAATTTTACAAAAGCATATACAACTAGATGTTGAAAGAATTATTTACAGGAACTATTATTAAAGAAAAAGAATTTCTCACCAATGACACACCACATTTTTTTCTATTCTAAATGATATGTACACTAAATCACATCTTCCTCTTTCTTTTGAAAACCTTATTTAATCTAGTGATGTGATTAACAGGCCCCATCTAGGTCGTTAGTAACTGTATATATTTGAGAAGCAAAAGGGGAAAGGCAGAGGCATCGAGCACTTGGGATAAAATATACAACTTCTCTAAACCACATCAAAACTACTTTTCTCTTTTGTGTCTCACAAACACAAAGAACACAAGAAGATTTAATTATTCTACTGCACTTTCTCCAATAGAGAAAGAATACCAAATTCAATCTTTTGTTTCCAACTAAATTGATTTATTTCATGAGCTCTTCCCACCAACATTTTTAAGGATGTCTCATTCTGACAGCACTCTGTCAATTCAGCTCAGCTTTCTTTGATTCTATAGGAAAGCATCGGAGTGGACAACATTCTTTTGACCTCTACTTAAGAGACTGCTTTTAATTTACTTGTACCCAAACAATGACTAACAAGTGTCCAAAACAATAAGATACAGGGCTAATTCTCAGCATCTGTAAATTTACCACCAGCAAATTCTACATTGAAACTTCCCTCTCCTTGAGCTTTGATAACAACTAAAGTGATTAATACTAAAACCATTCATTAAACATCTGTCAGTGCTAGAGAAAAAACCATCTGTAGTTTCTAGAAGACACACAGAGCACACTGAGAAATCAGCTAGCTACATTAAATGAGAGATGGTCCAGGTATAAGTAAGTATTTTCTTTCCCTCTTCCTTTCCCTCTCTGAATTAGGAGACAGATTTAGGAAAAGCAGGGGAACAGGGTGGGTGTTTTATTTCTACATGCTATTAGAAAATTTAAAAAGAAAAACTTTTAGGACAAACACTAAATTCATAATTGCAGCACAACATGAACAGAATTCTAATCGGTAACTCAGAGAGTTAAAATAGGCCACTAATGGGGAGGAAGAAGGATTACCCATACACACAAACAAAAAAACAAGCAATTAATGAGTGACTCTGCTATAACAGAATTTTACAAAAGCATATACAACTAGATGTTGAAAGAATTATTTACAGGAACTATTATTAAAGAAAAAGAATTTCTCACCAATGACACACCACATTTTTTTCTATTCTAAATGATATGTACACTAAATCACATCTTCCTCTTTCTTTTGAAAACCTTATTTAATCTAGTGATGTGATTAACAGGCCCCATCTAGGTCGTTAGTAACTGTATATATTTGAGAAGCAAAAGGGGAAAGGCAGAGGCATCGAGCACTTGGGATAAAATATACAACTTCTCTAAACCACATCAAAACTACTTTTCTCTTTTGTGTCTCACAAACACAAAGAACACAAGAAGATTTAATTATTCTACTGCACTTTCTCCAATAGAGAAAGAATACCAAATTCAATCTTTTGTTTCCAACTAAATTGATTTATTTCATGAGCTCTTCCCACCAACATTTTTAAGGATGTCTCATTCTGACAGCACTCTGTCAATTCAGCTCAGCTTTCTTTGATTCTATAGGAAAGCATCGGAGTGGACAACATTCTTTTGACCTCTACTTAAGAGACTGCTTTTAATTTACTTGTACCCAAACAATGACTAACAAGTGTCCAAAACAATAAGATACAGGGCTAATTCTCAGCATCTGTAAATTTACCACCAGCAAATTCTACATTGAAACTTCCCTCTCCTTGAGCTTTGATAACAACTAAAGTGATTAATACTAAAACCATTCATTAAACATCTGTCAGTGCTAGAGAAAAAACCATCTGTAGTTTCTCAGTTAAAAATAGGTTATCAAGAGTGACTTATTTTAAGAAAAGTGTTAGATAAAAGAGACTCAGGAAATATGAAATCTAGACATAAGAAATGCAAAGTTGTGGATTGGATCCTTGTGTTGGGTGTGTGTGTGTGTGTGTGCGTGTGTACAAACCAAAAAAGATCCAGAAGAATATACAATGAATAGACAACAGTAGTAATCTCTGAGTGGTTTTCTTTATTTTCTAATGTTCTATCATGCACATATAACATCTGGTAACAATAAAAAGAAAAAGAGAAAAAAAAAGTAGCAATTTTTATAGATAAAACAAATTTAAAAAAGATAAAACAGATTTAAAACAGTCTAGTGCATTTTAATTCATTAAATCAACACAAAATAAGTCATCTTAACAAGACATATATATTTAAAAGACATTACTTTGAAAAGCATCATATTAGAGAAAGACTTCATTGGGTTAATTAAATTAATACATATGAATACAAAAGTTGTATCTAGCATATACTTATTTACTATTAACCAAGCACCTAGAATTCCAGTTATCTTATTCCCAGTCCTTACTGCCTGGGTAACCTTAGACAGGTCATTTAAACACTCTAAAACCTGACTTTGCCTGCAAAAAGCTGACAGCTAATATCTGCCTATTTTCTTGTGTTGGTCACTTAATAGCTGTAAATAAAACTAATCGAACACAAGAAAAATTTAATTATTCTACTGCACTTTCTCCAATAGAGAAAGAATACCAAATTCAATCTTTTGTTTCCAACTAAATTGATTTATTTCATGAGCTCTTCCCACCAACATTTTTAAGGATGTCTCATTCTGACAGCACTCTGTCAATTCAGCTCAGCTTTCTTTGATTCTATAGGAAAGCATCGGAGTGGACAACATTCTTTTGACCTCTACTTAAGAGACTGCTTTTAATTTACTTGTACCCAAACAATGACTAACAAGTGTCCAAAACAATAAGATACAGGGCTAATTCTCAGCATCTGTAAATTTACCACCAGCAAATTCTACATTGAAACTTCCCTCTCCTTGAGCTTTGATAACAACTAAAGTGATTAATACTAAAACCATTCATTAAACATCTGTCAGTGCTAGAGAAAAAACCATCTGTAGTTTCTCAGTTAAAAATAGGTTATCAAGAGTGACTTATTTTAAGAAAAGTGTTAGATAAAAGAGACTCAGGAAATATGAAATCTAGACATAAGAAATGCAAAGTTGTGGATTGGATCCTTGTGTTGGGTGTGTGTGTGTGTGTCGTTTTACAAACCAAAAAAGATCCAGAAGAATATACAATAAATAGACAACAGTAGTAATCTCTGAGTGGTTTTCTTTATTTTCTAATGTTCTATCATGCACATATAACATCTGGTAACAATAAAAAGAAAAAGAGAAAAAAAAAGTAGCAATTTTTATAGATAAAACAAATTTAAAAAAGATAAAACAGATTTAAAACAGTCTAGTGCATTTTAATTCATTAAATCAACACAAAATAAGTCATCTTAACAAGACATATATATTTAAAAGACATTACTTTGAAAAGCATCATATTAGAGAAAGACTTCATTGGGTTAATTAAATTAATACATATGAATACAAAAGTTGTATCTAGCATATACTTATTTACTATTAACCAAGCACCTAGAATTCCAGTTATCTTATTCCCAGTCCTTACTGCCTGGGTAACCTTAGACAGGTCATTTAAACACTCTAAAACCTGACTTTGCCTGCAAAAAGCTGACAGCTAATATCTGCCTATTTTCTTGTGTTGGTCACTGGTAATATTAAGGCATGTAAAAAGCTCTGTAAAGAGCTACATAAAGGTAAAATCTGAATCCAAGGTCTGGTTTAGGACGTTGTGAAATGAAAAGATGGTTGATAAACACTCATTTTTATGTATTTTCAGCATCTTGCAAAAAATATAAAGATTAAGAAAGCAGGTTTTAGAAACACTGTTGAGTTCAAAGTCTAACTTAGCCATTTGTAAGATGTTTTATCAAAACAAGCAAGTTTGGGGCTTCCCTGGTGGTCCAGTGGGTAAGGACACCACCTAGCAGTGCAAGGGGCACCGGTTCAGTCCCTGGCCTGGGAAGATCCCACATGTCGCAGAGTGGCTGGACTGATGTGTCCAGCTACCATGCCAGAGCTCCAGAGAACATGTGCCCAGAGCCAGTGCTCTGCAGCAACAGAGACCACTGCATTGGGAGGCCCACACAGGCCAAAGAACAAGGATGGATGAAAATGAAAGACCAATAGAAGTGGCCAAAAAAAAAAACAACCCCTTATAAACTACAACAACAACAACAACAACAAACAAGCAAGTTTTCCTTTGAGCCCAACTTCACTGCTAACAAAGTCAGGATAATGACAGTATGGAATGCAAGGAAAATCATAACTGTTCAATAAATGATGATTTTATTACTATTAATAGCTTAAAGGAAATACAAAATTCCAACTTTACCTTAAAAAGCGGTCATTGGATTACAATTAAAAGTATAATAAAAACTACATCAGATGGCAATTTAAAATGTACTATATAAAACAGTCAACAACAATTAGCACATTATGCCATATGGCTATTTATTTATGCTAAGATTCTTGACAAGACAATCAGAAATAAAGAAAAGTTACATTATTTCAAGATTAATTTAGCAAAAGTCTTCAGAAATCATATGCAATAGTTATTCCCCGGCTGTTTATCCTGGCCATAGAAGAAAAAAGATATAAATACTGAGGCTTTTAAACACCAGCTGCTTTCCTTCTTTATGATGATAAAAATACAAAGCGAAAAAATAGGAAAACTGAGCATTAGGTATCTCTTTCTCACAAAAGAAGCAATGCATGAAACAAATCTACTCATATACCTTCAAAATACACAAAGGCATTGACACAGCTTGTGTTGGTCACTGGTAATATTAAGGCATGTAAAAAGCTCTGTAAAGAGCTACATAAAGGTAAAATCTGAATCCAAGGTCTGGTTTAGGACGTTGTGAAATGAAAAGATGGTTGATAAACACTCATTTTTATGTATTTTCAGCATCTTGCAAAAAATATAAAGATTAAGAAAGCAGGTTTTAGAAACACTGTTGAGTTCAAAGTCTAACTTAGCCATTTGTAAGATGTTTTATCAAAACAAGCAAGTTTGGGGCTTCCCTGGTGGTCCAGTGGGTAAGGACACCACCTAGCAGTGCAAGGGGCACCGGTTCAGTCCCTGGCCTGGGAAGATCCCACATGTCGCAGAGTGGCTGGACTGATGTGTCCAGCTACCATGCCAGAGCTCCAGAGAACATGTGCCCAGAGCCAGTGCTCTGCAGCAACAGAGACCACTGCATTGGGAGGCCCACACAGGCCAAAGAACAAGGATGGATGAAAATGAAAGACCAATAGAAGTGGCCAAAAAAAAAAACAACCCCTTATAAACTACAACAACAACAACAACAACAAACAAGCAAGTTTTCCTTTGAGCCCAACTTCACTGCTAACAAAGTCAGGATAATGACAGTATGGAATGCAAGGAAAATCATAACTGTTCAATAAATGATGATTTTATTACTATTAATAGCTTAAAGGAAATACAAAATTCCAACTTTACCTTAAAAAGCGGTCATTGGATTACAATTAAAAGTATAATAAAAACTACATCAGATGGCAATTTAAAATGTACTATATAAAACAGTCAACAACAATTAGCACATTATGCCATATGGCTATTTATTTATGCTAAGATTCTTGACAAGACAATCAGAAATAAAGAAAAGTTACATTATTTCAAGATTAATTTAGCAAAAGTCTTCAGAAATCATATGCAATAGTTATTCCCCGGCTGTTTATCCTGGCCATAGAAGAAAAAAGATATAAATACTGAGGCTTTTAAACACCAGCTGCTTTCCTTCTTTATGATGATAAAAATACAAAGCGAAAAAATAGGAAAACTGAGCATTAGGTATCTCTTTCTCACAAAAGAAGCAATGCATGAAACAAATCTACTCATATACCTTCAAAATACACAAAGGCATTGACACAGCATGGAAAGATCCCCTGGAGGAGGGCATGGCAACCCATTCCAGTGTTCTTGCCTGGAGAAACCCATGTATGTACAAGAGGAGCCTGACAGGCTACAAACCATAGTGTCACAAAGAACTGGACACAACTGAAGTAACTTAGCATGCATGCATGCCCAAGACCTCTATGAGGTCCCCAAATCTTTCTCACTCTCTTTCCTCCAGGCAGTTCCCTACCACCCACCCCTTTACGGCTCATGAATTACAATTCATAATCTCATGGGCCATGCACTGAAGCAGCTATGCACTGAAGCAGTGAGCAAAACCTCTGAGAGAAACTCTATGTAGCAAGAAAACAGGGAAGAGGGGCCTGAGTGAAGCAGAGAATGTGTAGGGAATTAATTCCTGTCTTGAGGGGGATAGGGGAGGCAGGCAAGGAGAATTTTTGGTTGTTTTTTCCTCTTGACTCTGCCCCAGGGAGAGGCCCCAATTATAAGATGAAGTTGCACCAGTGCAGGTAGTTAAAACTGGAAAATCAATTCTGTGTTTCTGGGCAAAGACCTATGGAAAGGGAACCTCTGTAGTCCAAAGAAGATAAGAAAGAATCCTCATTCACTTTTTTCTCTCTTTTTCTCCATTCACTTTGTCCCAACACGCAGACCCTGGTCAGTGGGTACAGCTTGGACTGCAGAGCAGGCTGTGGCTGCTACAGCTCTGATGGCAAACCTGTCTTTCTGCCAGAGGATCAGGAAGGCGAGATCCAATGAAGCAGAGAATAAAGACATAATCCCAGAAAGGAAGAGCTGGAAAAGGAAACCCCGTAACTATATCTGTGTGTGAACTAGCACAAATACAGAGCTCATCAGCAAATACATGGAACATCTTGTTTTTGCTGAGCAGCAAAACAAAGCCTTTGAGGGCAAAACTACAGTTAAAGCTACCACCCAAGTCCTAGCCTGGCCCATGAGTGGCGCACAGTCCGGACAGCCACAAAGCAGCACAGAAAAGGCAACTGACATTAAAACTACTCAGTAACAAGGTCATGATTAGGTAGTTCAGTATCTGTCGTGAAATTCGCATTAAGTCAGTCATACACATGATCAACTGTATGGAATTAAGAGAAGGTGCTGATGCCAGGTGGTGCCTGCCCCATTTCCTTTCTGTATCACTAGACTGAGTCTCTGTGGCCAGCTTTTTTTCCCCTAATGTTTCCTCATGGAATTCCAACATGTTGCCCTGGAACTGTAGGCCATTTCAATTTCTAATAAAAAATTTCAAAAGATATATAAAAAAAATAACTACTAACATTGGAAAAGCAACTGACATTGAAGATGAGACTGAACTTGCTGTCTGAATCTTAACAGGTGACTGCCAGAGGAAAAAATAATGATTAACAGATTAATAAAAACAAAATGTTTAAAACATTATCACTCTCCAGAGGACTTTGGATTCTGAGTCTCACAACATTATATTCAAAATGCCCAGGATCAATCCAAAGTTACTCAACCTCCAAAGAAGAAAAATCATGACCACTTTTTAAACGAAAAACTACCAAACATTGAAATTACCAGACAGGGCAGGTAAAGGAACTACTATAACTGTGTTCCATGAGGTAAGGTTAAACACCCTTGTAAAAGATGTTAAGAGAAGTTCTCAGAAGAAAAACAGAAACTGAAAAAAAGTGAAATTTTTAGAACTGTAAAACACAATATCTGAAATAAATTCAGAGGATGGGGGTTTAAGACCAGAATAAAGATGAAAGAGGAAAGAATTATTGAACTTGATGATAAATAAATAAAAATAATCCAGTCTACAGAACAGAGAGAAAAGATTAAAATCAAAGACTGAGCAGAGATCCACAAGACAGAATACCCAAAGATCTAGCATTTGTACTATCAGAGACCTAAAAAGAGGAAAAACAGATTGATGAAGGATAGGTAAAAACTTCCAAAATTTGGTGAGACAAACATTTACAGATTTAAAAAGCCCAGCAAAACCCATTAAGATATGAAAAAATCAAAATATACCACCCAAGTCCTAGACTGGCCCATGAGTGGCGCACAGTCCGGACAGCCACAAAGCAGCACAGAAAAGGCAACTGACATTAAAACTACTCAGTAACAAGGTCATGATTAGGTAGTTCAGTATCTGTCGTGAAATTCGCATTAAGTCAGTCATACACATGATCAACTGTATGGAATTAAGAGAAGGTGCTGATGCCAGGTGGTGCCTGCCCCATTTCCTTTCTGTATCACTAGACTGAGTCTCTGTGGCCAGCTTTTTTTCCCCTAATGTTTCCTCATGGAATTCCAACATGTTGCCCTGGAACTGTAGGCCATTTCAATTTCTAATAAAAAATTTCAAAAGATATATAAAAAAAATAACTACTAACATTGGAAAAGCAACTGACATTGAAGATGAGACTGAACTTGCTGTCTGAATCTTAACAGGTGACTGCCAGAGGAAAAAATAATGATTAACAGATTAATAAAACAAAATGTTTAAAACATTATCACTCTCCAGAGGACTTTGGATTCTGAGTCTCACAACATTATATTCAAAATGCCCAGGATCAATCCAAAGTTACTCAACCTCCAAAGAAGAAAAATCATGACCACTTTTTAAACGAAAAACTACCAAACATTGAAATTACCAGACAGGGCAGGTAAAGGAACTACTATAACTGTGTTCCATGAGGTAAGGTTAAACACCCTTGTAAAAGATGTTAAGAGAAGTTCTCAGAAGAAAAACAGAAACTGAAAAAAAGTGAAATTTTTAGAACTGTAAAACACAATATCTGAAATAAATTCAGAGGATGGGGGTTTAAGACCAGAATAAAGATGAAAGAGGAAAGAATTATTGAACTTGATGATAAATAAATAAAAATAATCCAGTCTACAGAACAGAGAGAAAAGATTAAAATCAAAGACTGAGCAGAGATCCACAAGACAGAATACCCAAAGATCTAGCATTTGTACTATCAGAGACCTAAAAAGAGGAAAAACAGATTGATGAAGGATAGGTAAAAACTTCCAAAATTTGGTGAGACAAACATTTACAGATTTAAAAAGCCCAGCAAAACCCATTAAGATATGCAAAAATAAAATCATACCTAGAAATATCATAAACAAAAAAATGAAATACAAATAGAAACGATCTTAAAAGCAGGCCAAAAAAATATATGTTATATAGTGGAATAACTATACAAGATTATGGATTTGCCATCAGAAATCATACAAGCAAGAAGAGAAAATATTTTTAAAGGTTTTGGACTATAAACCCAGAAATCTATATCCAGCACAAATATCCTTCAGAAATGAAGGCAAAATGAAGACATCCTCGTGTAAAAGAGACTAAGAATCTGTCACCAGCAGAACTGATCTAAAGGAGATGCTAAAGAAATTTCTACAAGCTGAACAGAAATAATCCTAGAAACAGGTCCACTGTGTGGTTCAAATGATTTTCTAAAAAAGTACCAAGGCACACAGGAAAAGAGTAGTCTTTTATATCAATGGAGCTTTAACAATTGAATTTCTAAACTGAAATATATGAACTTTGACCCAGACCTCACTCCATGCACAAAATTAAACTTAAAAATGGAACACAGATTTAAATGCTGGCATTCAAACCATAAAACTTCTTCAAACAAACACTGGAAAGAAACACTTTCTAACTTGATTTAGGCAAAGATGTGATATGTAGGAGGTAGAGAATAAAACATTAAATAAGAAATTCATGGCGCTTTCCGGGTGGTCCAGTGGGTAAAGAGTCTGCCTTGCAGCGCAAGGGGCAGCAGTTCGATCTCTGACATGGGAAGATCCCACATGCTGCAGAGCAGCTAGATCGGTGTGTCCAGCTGCAAGCAGGTGTTCTGGAGCGTGTGTGCCCAAAGCCAGTGTTCTGCGATGAGAGAGGCAGCTGTGATGGGAGGCCCACACAGGCCAAGGAGAATTAAGATGGAAAAAACCAATAAATGAAAGACCAATAAAAAGAGGCCAAAATTTTTTTTAAAAAAAAAAAGAAAGAAAAAGAAAAAGAAGCTCATTATGGCAGATACTGCCCAAAGATGCACACACTAATTTATATCCTATCTCACATGTCTCTTTACTTCTCTCTCTTTACTTCTTAAAATGTGACACTGACTCTCCCCTGTATGGCATATATTCCCTGCCCCTGAAACTGAGACCATCTGGGTAACTATAATTTAAATAAATTGAGGTAGATGCTGACTTTTAAGGCTAAATCATAATGGGCAAAAATTTTGCCTGGTGTTCTCACTTTGAACATGCACCTTTGGAGTCCCTCTGCTACCATGTGAGAAATCCAACCACCCTGAAAAGGTAGTGTTTACATAGTTCTTAGATAGTTTTTCAACATGCTAGAAAACCTCTGCAAAAAGAGAGGGAGATACTTCAACATACAGCTACTTAACTATTCCAAGCCATAGTGCCATTCATGTGAGTGAGTCTTCAGATGATTCCAGGCTTCAGCTTTTGAGCTATACTAGCCAATATCAAGTAGAACAGTCACAGGCTCTTCTGGGCAAGCCCTTCTCAAACTGCAGACTTGTGCAAAGTGTATACTATTATTTTCAGCCACTAAATTTTGATGATTTGTTATACAGCATTGGATATATGTTGATAAAAATGTGCCTTATAAAAATTAAAGACCTTTTGCTCTTTGAAAGACTCAAGTGAGAAAATGAAAAAGCAAGCCACAGACTCACAGAAACTATATGTAAAAATATATCTGACAAGCACTTGCATTTAGAATATATAAATAATTCCTATAATTCAAAAATTAGACACATAACCAAAAGAAAAATAAAATGAGCAAAATATTTCAACAGACATTTCATCCAAAGGAAAAAATATGTGTACACACATACCTATAGTATATTTATATATATGTATGTATGCATGTATGTGTGTGTATATATTGTGTATGTACACATATACTCTTAAACAGACAATATATATATATATACACACACACACATATTTATTTACAAAGGGACAGAAAGTCAACAAAAAGATACTCAACATCATTGACCTTTATAGCAATGCAAATTAAAACCACAGTGAGGTCCTACTATACATGCACAAAGAGAGGTAGAAATACTAAAAAGAATGACAAAAGCAAGTCACAGTGGGAATATGGAGCTACTAGAACTCTCAGATGTTGCAGATGGCAGCACAAAATGGTACAGTCACTTTGGAAAACAGTTGGACGGTTTCCTATGAAGTTACATGAGACCCAACAATTCTATCCCTAGGTATCTACCAAAGAGAAATGAAAACATATGTCCATTTGTATGAACTGTAGAAAAGCCAAAATTATAATGACAGAGAGCAGATCAGGGATTGCTTGGAACCTGAGAAACATGGAGGGAGGGAACTGACTGCAAAGGAGGAAGAGCGGCTTTGTTAGGGAAAAGATTGTGATTATGGTTGTAGTCACACAACTATAAACATCTGTCAAAACTCATCAAACTGTACATTTAAAACAGATGATATTCATTAAATATATATCTGGGTTTTTTTTTTTTTTTTTAATGCACACCTGTCTCCCTCCTCAAAGCAGTTCCCAACTAATTGGTAACTTAATCACCATCAACCATTCGAAAAAACCTGGGTACTACTCTAATAACAAAGTTTATAGAAGAATATATACATGGTTTAGATACAGATCTCATCTTAAATTCATATAAGCTGGGGGCACTGATAAAGGCTGACTAAAGCAGAAGAAGATTAGCAGTAATACTAAAGCCAACAATAAGAGATGAATAATCTGGGAAATATACAGTCTACATGTCACTCTCATAAGAAGACTTAGGGACCCAAGAAGAGTAAAATGTTGTGAAAACTTTGCATCCCATACAAAATTCTACATTATCACCATTTAGGAACCACTGCTCTCTCATATATGTAACTTGAGAATTAAGGAAAGTAAGTACTATATGTAAAAACTGAGCAACTGGCAAACAAAAATCACTACTCTTACCTTCAGTTGCAGATGAGTGTTCTTGTACCTGTACTGCCATCCTCTATTGGTCCAAGGAGAAACTTGGACAAGGAGTCATCCCTGAATCTTTCTTTCCTCTCAATAAATATAATACTAGTTGTAAGCAATGTTTATTACAGTATTTTATGCATAATGTTTATTAGAGTCAAATACTTATGATAGTAACTACTTATTCATTTAAAATTCTCACTAGACTTATGTTTTATTACCCCGTAAATTTATCATAATGCTTCTAAACTAGAACTCTCAGATGTTGCAGATGGCAGCACAAAATGGTACAGTCACTTTGGAAAACAGTTGGACGGTTTCCTATGAAGTTACATGAGACCCAACAATTCTATCCCTAGGTATCTACCAAAGAGAAATGAAAACATATGTCCATTTGTATGAACTGTAGAAAAGCCAAAATTATAATGACAGAGAGCAGATCAGGGATTGCTTGGAACCTGAGAAACATGGAGGGAGGGAACTGACTGCAAAGGAGGAAGAGCGGCTTTGTTAGGGAAAAGATTGTGATTATGGTTGTAGTCACACAACTATAAACATCTGTCAAAACTCATCAAACTGTACATTTAAAACAGATGATATTCATTAAATATATATCTGGGTTTTTTTTTTTTTTTTTAATGCACACCTGTCTCCCTCCTCAAAGCAGTTCCCAACTAATTGGTAACTTAATCACCATCAACCATTCGAAAAAACCTGGGTACTACTCTAATAACAAAGTTTATAGAAGAATATATACATGGTTTAGATACAGATCTCATCTTAAATTCATATAAGCTGGGGGCACTGATAAAGGCTGACTAAAGCAGAAGAAGATTAGCAGTAATACTAAAGCCAACAATAAGAGATGAATAATCTGGGAAATATACAGTCTACATGTCACTCTCATAAGAAGACTTAGGGACCCAAGAAGAGTAAAATGTTGTGAAAACTTTGCATCCCATACAAAATTCTACATTATCACCATTTAGGAACCACTGCTCTCTCATATATGTAACTTGAGAATTAAGGAAAGTAAGTACTATATGTAAAAACTGAGCAACTGGCAAACAAAAATCACTACTCTTACCTTCAGTTGCAGATGAGTGTTCTTGTACCTGTACTGCCATCCTCTATTGGTCCAAGGAGAAACTTGGACAAGGAGTCATCCCTGAATCTTTCTTTCCTCTCAATAAATATAATACTAGTTGTAAGCAATGTTTATTACAGTATTTTATGCATAATGTTTATTAGAGTCAAATACTTATGATAGTAACTACTTATTCATTTAAAATTCTCACTAGACTTATGTCATATTTTACTAATCACTGCACCCCTAGCACCTAACACCTGAGGAACATTTAATAACTGCTGAATGAATGTAAGAATTAAGAGCTAATGCATAAATAGGCTATGTCAAGTAAGCACTTATTTATTGAGAGTCTGGGGGAATACGTTTTACCAAGGTGTAAACAAATATGTCCCAAGCTGTATAACAATTTCAAATGCTAAAAGTATAACTCATTAGCCTTTCGTGTTAATGAGATCAACTTGATGTTTTTAGACATCACAAATGACATAATCTGTTTTCATTCAATACACAGGAAATATGCATTACATATGGAGACAATGGACCTTAGTAGTGGTTTTAAGGTTATAAAGAATGCTACTTCTGTTTACAGATGCAAGTTGATTTAAGTTATCCAGAAATTTAAACAATAAGCAGATGGTTTGTTTCCAAATTGATACCAGTCATCTGGCTCTAAAGAAGAGCATACTTCTGTAAATATATATTCTGTCATGTTCTATCCAATATGACATGGTGAAATAATGTACTATGTTATGTTCTGCTTTTCCTCTCTGAACATAATAAAATTTAAGAAAAGCATGGATTTCCCCCTGACCACATCGTTATTTTCTTAGACTGAGAGTCAAAACAAACTTGGAAAGGATAACAACAAACAAAAGTAAACCCACAAATGTTGAGATGTAGAGATAGATTTCAATTCTGTTTTGAAGTAAAATAACAGACTTGAGTCACTTAGAGTTTTCTCAACCATTAAATGGTGATAATATCAAATATAATAGCTGAGAGAATTTAACTTCACATTTGAGAGTGGGGAACAAAGAATGACATATAAATTTTGCCTTTCATTTAATTAGCATATAAAATATTTTAAAGTAGGCAAGATTAGCATACATAATAATAGATGATTATACACCATCGCTCCCCCTTCCTTCAATTCCTTCCTCTATTCTAAAAAGACACTGATTTTGTTGAGGTAACCTATCTTCTTTTACAATGCTACTGGCTTAACTAAGTCAGGAACGTCAACCCCCTTCCTTATGCCAGTGATGTTTTCAGATTCAGGCATATGATACCTGAGATAAAGCAATTTTATGAAAATAAAGAGGTCAATTCATCAAGAGGACGTAAAAAACGTTCTATGTACCTAGAAACAGATATCCAAAATATTTGAGTCAAAATTTGATATAACTATATGGACAAATTAGAAAAATCCACAACTAGATTTAGAGACTTTAATGCGCTCTACAATGACTGATGGAATAGTAGAGGGAAAATCAATAAAGATAGGAACCTGGAAGAATACTATTAATCAATGCAACATCACTGATGTTAATAGATACCACACTAGACAAAAGCTGAAAAAGCATTGTTTTCAGATTCATATAAAACATGCCCCAGGGTAGACTAGAGTCTGGAAAAAAACAGAGAATGCACAAATTGCCATTATCAGGAACAAAACAGTATCACTACTAATTCCTCAGAAGTTAAAAGGATAACCAGAGAATATAGGAACAATTTTATGTCAATTAATTTTACAACTTAAATGAAATGGACAAATTACTTAAACAGCACAAACTACCAAACCTCACACAAGAAAAGTACTGCCTCAACAGCCCTGTGTCTATAAAAGAAACGAAATTGCTGGTCTAGATGGCTCCACTGGTAAATCCTTAAACATTTAAGGAAGCAAAATTTTCAGTTCTACACAAAGTCTTTCAGAAATCTGAAAAGAAGGGAATTCTTAACTCAGCATAAGAGGGCAGTGTTACCCTGACAGCAAGATATATTACAAGAAAATTACAGACCAAAATCCCCCATGAACATGCCTAACAAAATCTGAGCAGGCTGAATTCAACAATACATAAAAAGAATATACATCAAGAGGGGTTTATTTCTGGATGCAAGGTTAATTTAACACTCAAACATAAACCAATGTAATTCACCACACTAAACTAAAAAAGAGAACTACAAAATAACCTCTAGAGAGATGGAAAAAATATCTGACATAAACATTGATCCTGACAATAAAACCCCAAAACAGGAAGGGACTATCTCAAAAGGAAAAGAGGTATCTGCAAAAAATCTGTAGCTAATATATTAAAGGATGGAAAGATTGAATACATTGCCCCTAAGATCAGGAACAAAGTAAGACATCAGCTTGATTTCTTTTCAGTAGTATGATAGAATACCTGGCCATTGCAATAACACAAGGAAAAGAAATACAAGGGTAAAAGTAAAATTTTCTTTATTTTTCCACACAACATTCTAATAGCTAAAAAAACAAACAAATAATCCTATCCATTATAGAAAAGGCAAAACTATAAAGACAGTGAAAAGATTGAGAGGGATAAACAAGCGATTCCTAAGAGATTTTCAGGGCAATGGAACTATTCTACAGAATACTGTAATCATGGATATATAATGCATTTATCAAAACCCATGGAACTATACCATATAGACTGTACTCTCATATACTCTATGGGGTCTACTTAAAATGTATCAAAATAAGTTCAATCAAGTGTAACAAATGTGCCAGACTAATGCAATATGTTAACAATAGGGGAATAGGGAGAGGTAGAATGTAGGAACTATCTGTACTCTGTTCAATTTTCCTATAAACCTGAAACTGTTGTGTAACTTATCTAGTTTTAAAAAGTATATACATATAAACTAAAAAGAAAATGTAAGTTTATATAAACTAAAGGCCTCAACAAACTACCAAACCTCACACAAGAAAAGTACTGCCTCAACAGCCCTGTCTATAAAAGAAACGAAATTGCTGGTCTAGATGGCTCCACTGGTAAATCCTTAAACATTTAAGGAAGCAAAATTTTCAGTTCTACACAAAGTCTTTCAGAAATCTGAAAAGAAGGGAATTCTTAACTCAGCATAAGAGGGCAGTGTTACCCTGACAGCAAGATATATTACAAGAAAATTACAGACCAAAATCCCCCATGAACATGCCTAACAAAATCTGAGCAGGCTGAATTCAACAATACATAAAAAGAATATACATCAAGAGGGGTTTATTTCTGGATGCAAGGTTAATTTAACACTCAAACATAAACCAATGTAATTCACCACACTAAACTAAAAAAGAGAACTACAAAATAACCTCTAGAGAGATGGAAAAAATATCTGACATAAACATTGATCCTGACAATAAAACCCCAAAACAGGAAGGGACTATCTCAAAAGGAAAAGAGGTATCTGCAAAAAATCTGTAGCTAATATATTAAAGGATGGAAAGATTGAATACATTGCCCCTAAGATCAGGAACAAAGTAAGACATCAGCTTGATTTCTTTTCAGTAGTATGATAGAATACCTGGCCATTGCAATAACACAAGGAAAAGAAATACAAGGGTAAAAGTAAAATTTTCTTTATTTTTCCACACAACATTCTAATAGCTAAAAAAACAAACAAATAATCCTATCCATTATAGAAAAGGCAAAACTATAAAGACAGTGAAAAGATTGAGAGGGATAAACAAGCGATTCCTAAGAGATTTTCAGGGCAATGGAACTATTCTACAGAATACTGTAATCATGGATATATAATGCATTTATCAAAACCCATGGAACTATACCATATAGACTGTACTCTCATATACTCTATGGGGTCTACTTAAAATGTATCAAAATAAGTTCAATCAAGTGTAACAAATGTGCCAGACTAATGCAATATGTTAACAATAGGGGAATAGGGAGAGGTAGAATGTAGGAACTATCTGTACTCTGTTCAATTTTCCTATAAACCTGAAACTGTTGTGTAACTTATCTAGTTTTAAAAAGTATATACATATAAACTAAAAAGAAAATGTAAGTTTATATACCAAGACAAAAAAATAAAAGAACTCTTTAACAAAGCTAAGTTAGAAACCGCACCTTCATAAAACCAAATTAATTTAATAAAAATCAACATATAAGTGAAGTCAGATGAAAATGTGAATTTAAACTCTTAAAACATTTAACAGCTACTCATTCCACATTAGAATATTAAGAGTCATTAACAGTGCCTGTAATAACCAGATACACAGGACTAGTCTCTGTAGGCCATGAAAAGGACAGTAAAGAAAGAAAGAGCAAAAACAGAAGGAAGAATGGCAAATAGGAAAGGCCATTCTTTTCCATAATGTCTGGACTTTAGTCATGTGATTTCCAAAATATCATTGGAACATTATTTTAAAGAGTTATGTTCTAACATCCAATCTGTTTATACAGGTCTTCCTAAAAATATTAGAAAAAGAAACTGTATGTCCTTTACCATGATCACTGTCACCATTATCATGGAATATACTGAGAGACATAAAAGTAAAAGGTCGATGAACCAAAAATGGTAACGTGGAAGGATTTAAACAGCCTGAGTTCTTGATAACACCACTGAATTTGGAATTGCTACTCTGGAGACTCTTTGTAATTTATTTAAAAAAAAAAATGTACTTACACATTAAGTCACTTGTAATTGCTGTGATTCAGTCGCTGTGTCCGGCCATTTTGAGACCCCATGAACTACAGCACACCACATCTCCCTGTCCTTCACTGTCTCCTGGAGTTGGCTCAAACTCGTGTCCAACTGAGTCAGTGATGCTAATCTCATCTTCTACTGCCCTCTTCTCCTCTTGCCCTCAATCTTTCCCAGCATCTGGGTCTTTTCTAATGCTGGGTTTACAGCTAACTGCATCCAAATAAATCTACAATCCTTGTGAAGAACTTGCCTCAAAAGTTGTGAAAATGAAATCTTCATCTCAGAGTGGAACTCTAGACTTATGTATCATTCCTTAAATTCTGAATTCTAGATGTCTGGAAAATTATAAAATAATTTCCTATTTATATTAATTTGGGGTTTATTTTTATCAAAATAAAATATAAAGTTTTATGTTATTTGTGACAAAATGATTAAGGAACACCTCTAACAAAAAAAGAAACTATTCTAACAATACAAACCTTGATGTTCTGTTAATCTATAGCTCTATCAGTAATACATTTTTTATTTTTTCAATTTTTTATTATTTTTTATTAAAGTATAGTTGCTTTACAATGTTTTGTTAGTTTTTTCTCATACAGAAAAGTGAATCAGCTATATGTGTGTGTGTGTATATATATATATGTATATATATATATATATCTCCCCTCTTTTTTGGATTTCTTTCTCATATAAGCACTGAGTAGTTTCTTGGGCTACACATTAAGTTTTCATTTATGCATAGTATCAACAGTGTCTATATGCCATTCCTGATCTCCCAATCCATCTCATTCCCTCTTTCAATTTGTCCTCTATATCTGTGTCTCTATTCCTGCTTTGTAAATAAAACCATCTGATATTGACAATATATATTTTTTAGATTCCATATGTATGCATTAATATATTTTTTTCTGACTTACTTCACTCTGTGTGATGGTCTCTACAAATGGCCCAATTTTGTCCCTTTTTAATGGCTGAGTATTATTTTATTGCATCTATGTATGTACCGCAGTTTCTTTATCTACTCTTCCATTGATGGACATTTAAATTGCTTCCATTCCTGGCTACTGTGAGCAGTGAACACTGGGGTTCGTGTGGCTTTTTCCTTTTTGGCCACTTCTATTATCTTTCCCCATGAACTACAGCACACCACATCTCCCTGTCCTTCACTGTCTCCTGGAGTTGGCTCAAACTCGTGTCCAACTGAGTCAGTGATGCTAATCTCATCTTCTACTGCCCTCTTCTCCTCTTGCCCTCAATCTTTCCCAGCATCTGGGTCTTTTCTAATGCTGGGTTTACAGCTAACTGCATCCAAATAAATCTACAATCCTTGTGAAGAACTTGCCTCAAAAGTTGTGAAAATGAAATCTTCATCTCAGAGTGGAACTCTAGACTTATGTATCATTCCTTAAATTCTGAATTCTAGATGTCTGGAAAATTATAAAATAATTTCCTATTTATATTAATTTGGGGTTTATTTTTATCAAAATAAAATATAAAGTTTTATGTTATTTGTGACAAAATGATTAAGGAACACCTCTAACAAAAAAAGAAACTATTCTAACAATACAAACCTTGATGTTCTGTTAATCTATAGCTCTATCAGTAATACATTTTTTATTTTTTCAATTTTTTATTATTTTTTATTAAAGTATAGTTGCTTTACAATGTTTTGTTAGTTTTTTCTCATACAGAAAAGTGAATCAGCTATATGTGTGTGTGTGTATATATATATATGTATATATATATATATATCTCCCCTCTTTTTTGGATTTCTTTCTCATATAAGCACTGAGTAGTTTCTTGGGCTACACATTAAGTTTTCATTTATGCATAGTATCAACAGTGTCTATATGCCATTCCTGATCTCCCAATCCATCTCATTCCCTCTTTCAATTTGTCCTCTATATCTGTGTCTCTATTCCTGCTTTGTAAATAAAACCATCTGATATTGACAATATATATTTTTTAGATTCCATATGTATGCATTAATATATTTTTTTCTGACTTACTTCACTCTGTGTGATGGTCTCTACAAATGGCCCAATTTTGTCCCTTTTTAATGGCTGAGTATTATTTTATTGCATCTATGTATGTACCGCAGTTTCTTTATCTACTCTTCCATTGATGGACATTTAAATTGCTTCCATTCCTGGCTACTGTGAGCAGTGAACACTGGGGTTCGTGTGGCTTTTTCCTTTTTGGCCACTTCTATTGATCTTTCATTTATTTATCTTTGTTCTTTGGCCTGTGTGGGCCTCCCATTGCAGTGGCCTTTCTGGTCGCATGGCCTCTCTCGTCGCAGAGCACCGGCTCTGGGCGCATGCGCTCTAGAGCTCCGGCACAGAGTAACACACTAGTCCAGCCCCTCAGTGGCACGTGGGATCTTTCCAGGCCAGCGATCGAACCAGCACCGCTTGCACTGCAAGGCAGTGTCCTTACCCACTGGACCACCAGGGAAGCCCCGTGTGTCTTTTTGAATTATGGTTTTCTTAAGGTATATGCGCAGTACTGGGACTGCTGGGTCATAAAGTAGTTCTATTTTTAGTTTTGTAAGGAATTTCCATACTGTTCTCCATAGTCTCAGAATCAATTTACATTCCCATCAACAGTGTAAGAGGGTTTCTGTTTCTCCATGCCCTCTCCAGCATTTATTGTTTGTAGATTTTTTGATGATGGTCATCCTTCAGTGTAAGGTGATTCCTCATTGTACTTTTGATTTGCATTTCTGTAATAATTAGTGATGTTTAGCATCTTTTCATGTGTTTGTTGGACATCTGTAAGTCTTCTTTGGAGAAATGTCTACATCTGTCCATTTTTTGGATTGGGTTTTTTTTTTTTTTAATATTGAGCTGCATGAACTAGTTGTATATTTTGGAGAATAATTCTTTATAGGTTGCTTTGTTTGCAAGTATTTTCTCCCATTCTGAGAGTTGTCTTTCTGTCTTTTTTATGGTTACCATTGCTGTGCAAAAGCTTTAATTAGTTCTCATTTGCTCATTTTCATTTTTATTTTCATTACTCTAGGAGGTGGATCCAAAAAAAAAAATCCTGCTACGATTTATGTCAAAAGAGTATTCTGCCCATGTTTGACTCTATGGGTTTGAGAGAAACTGGCCTTACATTCAAGTCTTTAATCCATTTTGAGTTTATTTTTGTGTATGGTGTTAGGAAGTGTTCTAACTTCATTCTTTTACATGTAGCTGTCCCGTTTTCCCAGCACCACGTACTGAAGAAACTGTCTTTTCTCCATTGTATATTCTTGTCTCCTTTGCCATAGATTAGTAGGGCACCAAAATGCATGGGTCTTTTTCTGGGCTTTCAATCCTATTCCATTGATATATATTTCTGTTTTTTTTGCCAGTGCCATGCTATCTTGATTACTATAACCTATAACTTTGTAGTATAGTGTGAAGACAGGAAACCTGATACCTCCTGCTCTGTTTTTCTTTCTCAAGATTGCTTGGCTGTTCATGGTCTTTTGTATTTCCATGCTCACAAGATTTTTTAAGGAAAGTAGAGGTTACAAATTATAAAATCAGGAAGTGAGAAGACACGAAAACCTGAACAGCAACAAAGGCCCAGCACAGCTAAATACTCAGTGCTAAGCCATAACTCTAAGAAGAATAAACCTAAAGCGACTTAATTGCCAAAAATGACTGCATGGTTATTTGGAAGAAGTAGTTCACTCAAGTTTCTTAGAATCAAATTGAAGCTCCCATGCTATACAGTATTCAAGCATAGGAATTTGCTAAAAAACTATGAAATTTGCTCTTCTGTTTAACTGCTGGTGGATTTTGGGATGATGGTCATCCTTCAGTGTAAGGTGATTCCTCATTGTACTTTTGATTTGCATTTCTGTAATAATTAGTGATGTTTAGCATCTTTTCATGTGTTTGTTGGACATCTGTAAGTCTTCTTTGGAGAAATGTCTACATCTGTCCATTTTTTGGATTGGGTTTTTTTTTTTTTTAATATTGAGCTGCATGAACTAGTTGTATATTTTGGAGAATAATTCTTTATAGGTTGCTTTGTTTGCAAGTATTTTCTCCCATTCTGAGAGTTGTCTTTCTGTCTTTTTTATGGTTACCATTGCTGTGCAAAAGCTTTAATTAGTTCTCATTTGCTCATTTTCATTTTTATTTTCATTACTCTAGGAGGTGGATCCAAAAAAAAAAATCCTGCTACGATTTATGTCAAAAGAGTATTCTGCCCATGTTTGACTCTATGGGTTTGAGAGAAACTGGCCTTACATTCAAGTCTTTAATCCATTTTGAGTTTATTTTTGTGTATGGTGTTAGGAAGTGTTCTAACTTCATTCTTTTACATGTAGCTGTCCCGTTTTCCCAGCACCACGTACTGAAGAAACTGTCTTTTCTCCATTGTATATTCTTGTCTCCTTTGCCATAGATTAGTAGGGCACCAAAATGCATGGGTCTTTTTCTGGGCTTTCAATCCTATTCCATTGATATATATTTCTGTTTTTTTTGCCAGTGCCATGCTATCTTGATTACTATAACCTATAACTTTGTAGTATAGTGTGAAGACAGGAAACCTGATACCTCCTGCTCTGTTTTTCTTTCTCAAGATTGCTTGGCTGTTCATGGTCTTTTGTATTTCCATGCTCACAAGATTTTTTAAGGAAAGTAGAGGTTACAAATTATAAAATCAGGAAGTGAGAAGACACGAAAACCTGAACAGCAACAAAGGCCCAGCACAGCTAAATACTCAGTGCTAAGCCATAACTCTAAGAAGAATAAACCTAAAGCGACTTAATTGCCAAAAATGACTGCATGGTTATTTGGAAGAAGTAGTTCACTCAAGTTTCTTAGAATCAAATTGAAGCTCCCATGCTATACAGTATTCAAGCATAGGAATTTGCTAAAAAACTATGAAATTTGCTCTTCTGTTTAACTGCTGGTGGATCCTTGAGTTGAACTGAGTTTTCATAATTATGAACATACTACTCAAAATATTCTCATTGGTTTCTCCTGTTATATATAAGAAAAAAACTTCCCTAATACATAAAGATAGACTGATGAGTTGTAGGATATATGTTCAAATTTAGTAAAAAGTACTAAATTGTTTTCTAAAGTGATTGTACAAATTTGTACTCCTACCACAACAGATTAACAATTATTATTTCTAGTAGTATTTTTCTCCAGGTGAACAAAGGAAAGTTCATCAAGCATCCAGTAAGTATCTAACAAAACTTAGAAATGTAATTATTCATTTTTTCATGTATTGACAAAGTACATAATGATACTATCTATACATGTGGTAGGAACTCAGTAATCATTTCATTAGTCTTCTCCTAGTAGCAAAATCAGAGACATCTGTTCTGCTAAAGATTTTCTTACAACATAAACCTACCAGAAAAAAAAAAAACAATAAGTTGTAAGAGCTGGAGCAAAGATCTAGTGAATGGGAGTAGAAGGTTTGTAGGAAGTATGTGTACACACATATGAACACACATAATCTTATCTCTAACATGCATGCACACATGCACAATTAAGACTAGGTAAAAAGGTGGTACCAAAGTGTAGAGGGACTATAGTTTTGTTTCTAGATCTAATGTTCTTAACGGGAAATTATAAAAGATTAGAAGAATTTTACTAAACTCAACAACTGTATTTACAGCAATTTCTCTATTAACTATGTAACCAACTCAGAGATAACTGGGACTAGACACAATAAAGCCAAAGTGAGACTGTAGAACCAGCATGATCAGATATTCGGAGAACTTACTTATTTACCTATTTGGATTTAAGAGATGTTGAAAGTCCCTTTCACGTCCAACACAGATCTTCATTTCCTCTCACAGTGCCTGAAACCACATCTGCACTACTGAATTTTGTTGAATATTCAGGACTTTTCATTCATTAACAAATATTTGCATTTTGCTGCAAATATCTCTGGACCCAGGAAAATTGCTCATTTTAGAATCAAATTGAAGCTCCCATGCTATACAGTATTCAAGCATAGGAATTTGCTAAAAAACTATGAAATTTGCTCTTCTGTTTAACTGCTGGTGGATCCTTGAGTTGAACTGAGTTTTCATAATTATGAACATACTACTCAAAATATTCTCATTGGTTTCTCCTGTTATATATAAGAAAAAAACTTCCCTAATACATAAAGATAGACTGATGAGTTGTAGGATATATGTTCAAATTTAGTAAAAAGTACTAAATTGTTTTCTAAAGTGATTGTACAAATTTGTACTCCTACCACAACAGATTAACAATTATTATTTCTAGTAGTATTTTTCTCCAGGTGAACAAAGGAAAGTTCATCAAGCATCCAGTAAGTATCTAACAAAACTTAGAAATGTAATTATTCATTTTTTCATGTATTGACAAAGTACATAATGATACTATCTATACATGTGGTAGGAACTCAGTAATCATTTCATTAGTCTTCTCCTAGTAGCAAAATCAGAGACATCTGTTCTGCTAAAGATTTTCTTACAACATAAACCTACCAGAAAAAAAAAAAACAATAAGTTGTAAGAGCTGGAGCAAAGATCTAGTGAATGGGAGTAGAAGGTTTGTAGGAAGTATGTGTACACACATATGAACACACATAATCTTATCTCTAACATGCATGCACACATGCACAATTAAGACTAGGTAAAAAGGTGGTACCAAAGTGTAGAGGGACTATAGTTTTGTTTCTAGATCTAATGTTCTTAACGGGAAATTATAAAAGATTAGAAGAATTTTACTAAACTCAACAACTGTATTTACAGCAATTTCTCTATTAACTATGTAACCAACTCAGAGATAACTGGGACTAGACACAATAAAGCCAAAGTGAGACTGTAGAACCAGCATGATCAGATATTCGGAGAACTTACTTATTTACCTATTTGGATTTAAGAGATGTTGAAAGTCCCTTTCACGTCCAACACAGATCTTCATTTCCTCTCACAGTGCCTGAAACCACATCTGCACTACTGAATTTTGTTGAATATTCAGGACTTTTCATTCATTAACAAATATTTGCATTTTGCTGCAAATATCTCTGGACCCAGGAAACTTAATGAATAATTAGCTGACAAGGGTAGGACCTGAAGAAAAACAGAAACAGGAACAGAGATGCTGAAAAAGGTGGAAGACCAAGCAAAAAATCTACCTACTTTCACTATTTTACTGATATCTGGCCCCCAAATTACTGCTGTCTTTAACTGACTGGAAATTTCACCTACTGGAGACCAAAATCCTAAATTGCCAAAAACTTTTGTTTGTATATGTTTATTTATTGTCATAGCTTTTCAGTGTGTTCTACTAAACTTACTCAGTTCTAACTACATTAGAATACAAGCTCGATTTTACACACCTTAAAATGAGAGAAAGAACTAGGGAGAAAAACAAACTAATAAAAAAGGGAAAAGGGGACATTTCAGACACTAAAATGCTAGAGCCACAAAACCTGGAGGCCATGGATCATGATTAGTCTGCTCATGGAGACTGTGTGGCTGGCACCTCTGGAGCAAGTAACTTGGAATGAATGGAACCCTTACTATTTTGTATTAATTCAACTAAAACGTGCAAGAATCTGACACTTTAACTGGTTAGTTCACACTAATTGAACACAGGCTAAACATTATCCTTAAACACCAAACAAATGCTTAACAATCTATAAACAGTAAGTCAATATTGAATTCTTTGTCTTATTTAAGTCAAAAGGAACCAGATTACCTTGTTACAGTTTTAACAAAGTAAACAGGAGTTGAGAAAAATCTAAAATTGCTAAATTAATACTGCTTTCTACAAGGCTCAGGCTGTTAATAAATATCTCATAAATGAACTTAGGCTTTTTAATCTCGGTATGTTTAAAAAGAACATAATAGATTCAATTCTTAACTATGTAACCAACTCAGAGATAACTGGGACTAGACACAATAAAGCCAAAGTGAGACTGTAGAACCAGCATGATCAGATATTCGGAGAACTTACTTATTTACCTATTTGGATTTAAGAGATGTTGAAAGTCCCTTTCACGTCCAACACAGATCTTCATTTCCTCTCACAGTGCCTGAAACCACATCTGCACTACTGAATTTTGTTGAATATTCAGGACTTTTCATTCATTAACAAATATTTGCATTTTGCTGCAAATATCTCTGGACCCAGGAAACTTAATGAATAATTAGCTGACAAGGGTAGGACCTGAAGAAAAACAGAAACAGGAACAGAGATGCTGAAAAAGGTGGAAGACCAAGCAAAAAATCTACCTACTTTCACTATTTTACTGATATCTGGCCCCCAAATTACTGCTGTCTTTAACTGACTGGAAATTTCACCTACTGGAGACCAAAATCCTAAATTGCCAAAAACTTTTGTTTGTATATGTTTATTTATTGTCATAGCTTTTCAGTGTGTTCTACTAAACTTACTCAGTTCTAACTACATTAGAATACAAGCTCGATTTTACACACCTTAAAATGAGAGAAAGAACTAGGGAGAAAAACAAACTAATAAAAAGGAAAGGTGACATTTCAGACACTAAAATGCTAGAGCCACAAAACCTGGAGGCCATGGATCATGATTAGTCTGCTCATGGAGACTGTGTGGCTGGCACCTCTGGAGCAAGTAACTTGGAATGAATGGAACCCTTACTATTTTGTATTAATTCAACTAAAACGTGCAAGAATCTGACACTTTAACTGGTTAGTTCACACTAATTGAACACAGGCTAAACATTATCCTTAAACACCAAACAAATGCTTAACAATCTATAAACAGTAAGTCAATATTGAATTCTTTGTCTTATTTAAGTCAAAAGGAACCAGATTACCTTGTTACAGTTTTAACAAAGTAAACAGGAGTTGAGAAAAATCTAAAATTGCTAAATTAATACTGCTTTCTACAAGGCTCAGGCTGTTAATAAATATCTCATAAATGAACTTAGGCTTTTTAATCTCGGTATGTTTAAAAAGAACATAATAGATTCCAATTCTTAATCATTCCCCCTAAATCCACAATTTCTCACAATTTCCTGTACCAGTTTGCCTCTGTTGTTGACTTTTATTTCCATCATAAATCACTCTAATAAAAATTCAGGATCCAAACATAAATTTTATAAACACATATAGTATATATGCCTACTTAATAATCAAAACCAGCCTTCTTTAAGTGTAATGCTTCCTCTCTAGTACTTCCAGATATGCATACACTTCATAGGGCCTTTATTTTATTAGCACTTTTAACACCAAAAATAGAAAACATGCCCTTTTTTAAGTATACGTATATATTTATTATATTTTTGGTTATGCTGGCTCTGCGCTGCTGTGCAGGCTTTCCTCTCGTTGTGGCGAGTGCCCTTCTGGTTGAGGTGCACGGGCCTTGCACCGCGGGGGCGTTTCTGGTTTGTGGAGCACAGCTCTAGAGCACAGGCTCAATAGTTGTGGCCCACGGGCTTAGCTGCTCTGTGGTCTGTGGGATCTTCCTAGATCAAGGATCAAACCTGTGTCTCATTAGCAGGAAGACTTGTTACCACTAAGACACCAGAGAAGGCCGAATGTGTCTTTTTAAAAACACCAGATTCATAATGGTACAGTCAATAGGTCCCTTTCTCCCTAAGTGCTTATATACACAGACAGTGTCCTATATGGACACAAAAAACGGTACTGCAAAGTCTATATACTGTTAAGCAAGGACAAGATTTCCTTCTCAAAAAAAAAAAAAAACAAAATTAACAAACAAGAGAGAAAAATACAGTATGCTAATGTTTTCCTAGAAAGTTAAATTAATGGTTTTAATTATGGTTATTTAAAATCATTTTTGATAGAAGGATGAATAATAATCAACTGTTAGATGTAATACTTTAAAATATTTGATGAAAGTGAAATAAAATTAAGAAAAAATTTTTGTCCAAACTTTTAAAGAAACAGATACAAAAATTAAGTTTCAAAACCATACTAATAAAGATGTAGATTATAATTATTTTTCAAAATAATCATCAAGATTTACATTGATCCTATGAATTAAAATCCTCTGTATGTCAGATGGATAATAAAAACATGAAAAAATGCTCAACTTCACTCATTAGAGAAATGCAAATCAAAACGACAGTGAGGTATCATCACACAGAGGTCAGAACGACCATCATCAAAAAGTCTACAAACAATAAATGCTGGAGAGGGTGTGGAGAAAACCCTCTTACACTGTTGGTAGGATGCAAACTGGTATAGCCACTATGGAGAACACTGTGGAGATTCCTTAAAAAACTGGTAATAGAACTGCCATACGACCCAGCAACCCCACTGCTGGGCATATACCCTGTGGAAATCAGAACTGAAAGACTCTACCCCAGTGTTCACTGCAGCACTATTTACAGTAGCTAGGACATGGAAACAACCTAGATGTCCATCAGCAGATGAATGGATAAGGGAATTGTGGTACATATATCCAACGGAATATTATTCAGCTATAAAAAGGAATGCATTTGAGTCAGTTCTAATGAGGTGGATGAACCTGGGGCCTATTACACAGAGAGAAATGTCAGAAAGAGAAAGACAAATATGGTATATTGAAGTATGTATATGGAATTTAGAAAGATAGTAATGACGATCCTACATGCAGGACAGGAAAGGAGACACAGATTTAAAGAATGTACTTTTTGACTCAGTGGGAGAAGGCGAGAATGTGATGATTAGAGAGAAGAGCACTGAAATGTGTTCTTTACCATATGCAAAACAGATGGCCAGTGCAAGTCCAGTGCATGAAGCAGGGCACAGCATACTGTGCCCTGGGACACAGGGCTCTGGGACAACCCAGAGGGATGGGATGGGCAGGGAGGTGGGAGGGGAGTTCAGGATGGGGGGTGGTGGAGGAACATGTATACATGTGGCCAATTCATGTTGATGTATGGCTAAAACCATCACAGTATTATAATTATGCTCCAAATAAAATGAATAAGTAAATCAAAAAAAAAAAAAAACTTCTCTGTACATGCATGGGTGCTCAGTCACCTAGTCCTGTCTAACTCTTTGTGACCCCAGGGACTGTAGCCTGTCAGGCTCCTCTGTCCATGGAATGTTCCAGGTAAGAATACTGTACTACGTTGCTACCTCCTACTCCAGGGGATCTTCCCAACCTAGGGGTCGAACCCATGATTCCTGCATCTCCTGGATTGGCAGGAGGATTCTTTCCCACTAAGCCAGCCCAATTACTTGCAAATATATGTTTTAATTTAGAATAATTTCTAACTCTAATAAAAGTAAAATGATTAATAAATAAATGGTTACATTTTTGTCTGGAACAGAGATTTTAACCTGTTTTGGATCATGACCCCTAAGATGTTTAACTTAACACTCCCCTACATGTTTCTAATATTAGAGATAATTAACATCAGGCTAGCTATAATTTGCTCCTGTTTCCCACTGAAAAAAAGTATATTAGGATGCAACCCAGGGAAAGCTATGGTACTAAATTATTATTTTCACTAGTGTAAGTAAATATTTAATAGCACATGACTCATATAAGATTTTAGTACAATACTGTTCCTTCATCAACTGCTGAATGCAACTGATACAGGAGAAAGGGAAAGAGGCAAGGAGAGAGTAATTATATTCTGTGTACTAATTACAAACTTTACTTCAGTAAAAGAATAAAACAAATTAGTATAAATTTTAGCAGTTAACCAAAATTTATCTATCTACATGACATTTTAATTTTCTAGAGTGCTTACAGTCCTCTACAATATGCTGAGAAGTGCCCCTAAGGCTTCCAATATTGCTGCCCATTTCTTCTATATTTACTCCCAAATCAGTTAGAGAAATTGTTTGAAAGGGCAAATCATATTCTCTTACTCTTTTGTTTAAAAGTCTCCAATGGATTTCATAGCATATACACACTGCTATATATAAGTAAAGACAAGGATCTACTATATATCACAGGGGATTATACTCAATATCTATAACATTAATAATAACCTATAACAGAAAAGAATCTGAAAAAAACAAATATATACATGTATAGCTGAATCACTTTGTGGAACACTTGAAACTAACACAACATTGTAAATTAACTATCGAAAATGCATAAAAATGAATTTTTAAAAAAGAATTTTCAAAAATTCTCCAACACTTTTCTATTAAAGGTTAAAAAAAAAAAGCCCCCTAAACTCCTTACCAAGGCAACAATATCCTGAACATAAACTGTCTTTTGCCTGTTTTTCTAACCTCACTTTATACCATTCTGTCCACCCATACTAGTGCTCTGGGCTACAAACCAAATGCATCAGGCTTATTCCCATCCAGGCGTCTAATTCTAATGTACTTGCTGTTCATGCTTCCTGAACACTCTTTCACAAGATCTTCTTGGGCTCTGGATCATTAGAGTACAGCTGGGACTAAGGTAACATCTCGATTATGCTGAGGCTCTACAGTCCAGCCAATGGTGACCTCCGCCAAGAGGACTTATGCCACATGCCGCACCTTCCAGGACTACTGCAGGCCACTGCTGACCCTTACCTCCACAGGAGACGTTCAGATACTCAAAGGCAGGTCTGGTTCAGTCTCTTGTGGAGGTCACTACTGCTTTTCCAAATCATAAAAATAGTGACAGACTTTATTTACTTGGACTCCAAAATCACTGCAGATGGTGACTGCAGACATGAAATTAAAGGACGCTTGCTCCTTGGAAGAAAAGCTATGACAAACAAAGACAGTGGATTAAAAAGTAGAGATGTCACTTTGCCGACAAAAGTCCATATAGTCAAAGCTATGTTTTTTCCAGAAGTCATGTATAGATGTAAGAGTTGGATCATAAAGAAGGCTGAGCACCAAGGAATTGATGCCTTTGAACTGTGGTGAAGCCCAAGCTCCCCTAAGCCAATATTGGCCCATTTCCTATATTTACTCCCAAATCAGTTAGAGAAATTGTTTGAAAGGGCAAATCATATTCTCTTACTCTTTTGTTTAAAAGTCTCCAATGGATTTCATAGCATATACACACTGCTATATATAAGTAAAGACAAGGATCTACTATATATCACAGGGGATTATACTCAATATCTATAACATTAATAATAACCTATAACAGAAAAGAATCTGAAAAAAACAAATATATACATGTATAGCTGAATCACTTTGTGGAACACTTGAAACTAACACAACATTGTAAATTAACTATCGAAAATGCATAAAAATGAATTTTTAAAAAAGAATTTTCAAAAATTCTCCAACACTTTTCTATTAAAGGTTAAAAAAAAAAAGCCCCCTAAACTCCTTACCAAGGCAACAATATCCTGAACATAAACTGTCTTTTGCCTGTTTTTCTAACCTCACTTTATACCATTCTGTCCACCCATACTAGTGCTCTGGGCTACAAACCAAATGCATCAGGCTTATTCCCATCCAGGCGTCTAATTCTAATGTACTTGCTGTTCATGCTTCCTGAACACTCTTTCACAAGATCTTCTTGGGCTCTGGATCATTAGAGTACAGCTGGGACTAAGGTAACATCTCGATTATGCTGAGGCTCTACAGTCCAGCCAATGGTGACCTCCGCCAAGAGGACTTATGCCACATGCCGCACCTTCCAGGACTACTGCAGGCCACTGCTGACCCTTACCTCCACAGGAGACGTTCAGATACTCAAAGGCAGGTCTGGTTCAGTCTCTTGTGGAGGTCACTACTGCTTTTCCAAATCATAAAAATAGTGACAGACTTTATTTACTTGGACTCCAAAATCACTGCAGATGGTGACTGCAGACATGAAATTAAAGGACGCTTGCTCCTTGGAAGAAAAGCTATGACAAACAAAGACAGTGGATTAAAAAGTAGAGATGTCACTTTGCCGACAAAAGTCCATATAGTCAAAGCTATGTTTTTTCCAGAAGTCATGTATAGATGTAAGAGTTGGATCATAAAGAAGGCTGAGCACCAAGGAATTGATGCCTTTGAACTGTGGTGTTGGAGAAGACTCTTGAGAGTCCCCTGGACTACAAGGAGATCAAACCAGTCAATCCTAAAGGAAATCAACCTTGAATAGTCATTAGAAGGACTGATGCTGAAGCTGAAGCTCCAATACTTTGGCCACTTGATGCAAAGAGCTGACTTACTAGAAAAGACCCTGATGCTGGGAAAAATGAAAGGCAGAAGGAGAAGGGGACAACAGAGGATGAGATGGTTGGAAAGCATCACCAATGCAATGGACATGAACTTGGGCAACACCAGGAAATGGTGAAGGACAGGGAAACCTGGTGTGCTGCAGTTCCTGGGGCTGCAAAGAATCAGACACTACTAAACCACTGAACTGAACTGAACAGCCAAGGAAGGTCAAGGATTATCAGGGGCCACCTGAAGTTGGAAGAGGTAAGGAACTAATCTTCCCCAGAGACTTTGAGGGAGCATGGCTCTGCCGACACCTTGATTTCAGGTTTCTGGTCTCTAGCAGTGTGTGAAAACATGTTCCTATTGTCTTAAGTCACCCAGTTTGTGGTGATTTGTTACGGCAGCCTAGGAAAGTAACATAAATTGGTTTTCTTTTTAATCAAAATAATAGCATTTCCCAACATGTGAAGCTATATAAAATTCAAATTTCACTGTCCATAAATCAATTTTTACTGCTCACAGCCTCACTTGTTTACAACTTTTCTATGGATGCTTCTGTCCTACAATGGCAATGTTGAATAGTTACCTCAGAGACCATATGGCCCTCAAACTGGAACTAGTTAGTATCTGGATCCATACAGAAAGTTTCACTAACCCTGATCTTAAGCATTACTGCTGAAGACATGAATAGTAGCTGGAGAGGGGAAAAACTTGATGAAAGAAATAAACACAAGGCCTAGGAATTTTTATCATGGAAAAATGATTTAAAGTTTTAAAATAAATCAGGATTTAAGAAAGAAAAAAAGAAAACCTAGTAGATCACAAAGGTTTGCCAAGAATAGTCTGATTCTTGTAAAATAAGTTAGATGACATCAATCATTACTATGGAGAAGCTGGGCACAGTGGACGGATGTGGAGTAAGACTGCTAATTTGCTTTATGATGTATCATTTAAGACAGGCAGAAAACATCTAGTTGAGGTCTTCTTAAAATAGCATAAAGTGGCAGAGAAAAATGATTTAAAATAATCAGAACCATACACCCGGGTCTTCTATTACCAGTCTAAATGTCAGTTCTAAGCAATTAAAACTGTTTACTGACATTATAAAAATTTCCCAACTGGCCACGTTATAAATCTATCCCTACTATAATCTCATCCTTAAGAGTACCTTCAGAATGACTGTCCTAAAATTCAAAGTGTGATCATGCCATTTGTTTTGTATGGCCCACAAATCAGTGAATGTTTTAATGATATTTAAATTCCTATACTCAGTATATAAGGCCCTTCATAATAAGACCCAACCCCATCTAGTCCCATTCCATTCCACTCCTTAATATTCCCAAACTTCTCCTATATTTAACTTTGTTACACACCTATAACATCCTTGGTTTTGCTCTTTGTAACACCCATTATGATTTTAATTACCTGCTTATCCTTCCCCACTAAACTGAGTTGTATGATAGAAGCATGGCTGTCAAGTTCACTAGCATATGCACGATATGATATGATATACAGAGCACTCCAACACTGATCATCAGTATGTAGTAAGTATAGGTTGAACAAATAATGAATAAATTGACAAGGATGACTAAATATGCTAGGACTTTTTTGCACATATTGTTCCCTCTCTCCTAAGAATTACCCTTGTGTTTTTCACCTATCTGAAAAATTCCTTGCTCATCCTTCACATACAGTCTCCTCAGGAAACCTTTCCTTACATTTTCCCGCAAACTGATCTTTCCTTCACATCTCTGAAATAATATGTACCGTATGATACTGCAGTATCTATTTTCTGGTACTTAAGCTTCATTATACCTTGAGTTTCTCAAGGACAAAAACCCTCTTTTATTCAGTACAGTTTTCTCCAACACTTCGCTCAATGTATGGAGCGTGTGAAGAATAAAAATGTATTTACTGAGTACATAAATTAAAATAATTTCACAAATATAATAAAGCTCTCAATCATAGTACAGTATACATTTTACTATTCTCATAACAAGTCAATTTGTTTTAATAATTTACTGAACAGTTTTTAAACAATTGTGACTACATATTTTAAGAAAAATTTGTAAATGAATGAAATTTCGTCTCATTATAAATTATTATAGCAATAACGTTGTTGTTGTTCAGTCATCAAGTTGTATCCAACTCTTTGTGGCCCCATGGACTGCAGCACACCAGGCTTCCCTGTCCCTCACCATCTCCTGGTGGTTGCCCAAGTTCATGTCCATTGCATTCGTAATACCATCCAACCATCTCATCTGATGCCCTCTTCTCCTCCTGCTGTCAATCTTTCCTAGCATCAGGGTCTTTTCCAATGAGTCAGCTGTTTGTATCAGATGGCCAAAGTATTGGAGCTTCAGATTCAGCATCAGTCCTTCCAAAGAGTATTCAGGATTGATTTCCTCTAAGATTGACTGGTCTGCTCTCCTTTTAGTCCAAGGGACTCTCAAGAGTCTTCTTCAGCACCACAGTTTGAAAGCATCAGTTCTTTAGCACACAAGCCTTCTTTATGGTCCAGCTCTCACATCCATACTTGACTACTTGAAAGACCACAGCTTTGACTATACGGACCTTTGTTAGCAAAGTTATGTCTTTGCTTTTTAGTACACTGTTTAGGTTTGTCATAGCCTTCCTGCCCAAAAGCAATCATCTTCTAATTTCATGGCTGCAATCACCATCTGCAGTGATCTTAGGACCCAAGAAGAGGAAATCTGTCATGCTTCCACCTTTTCCCCTTCTTTTTGCCATGAAGTGATGGGGCCAAATGCCATGATCTTAGTTTTTTTAATATTGAGTTTTAAGCTGTTTTTTTTCACTCTCCTCCTTCACCCTCATCAATAGGCTCTTTAGTTCCTCTTCACTTTCTACCATTAGAAACTCAAAATATTTAGAATAAAATCTAAAATTCCTTTGTTCGCCATTTCAATTTAGAGACATTAAAAACAATTAAGCCATTAAGCATTTTCAAACAATCCTTTCTCTACATATTTATATATGTATATTTAAATAAATATGCTATGTTTGAACATATGATGTAAATGTTTATAGATATTAATCATAAATTATACCAATCCTATTAAGATAGTTCAATTGAAATATGTCCAAAATAAATGTCGTAATTTAATTATAATTGTCTAATATCTGGAATCAATTAAGTTCAGGAAAGTTTCAAGAAGGCCACCCAGTAATAAACACAAAATAAATTGTGTCTGCTGTCCTGTTAGTCATAATTTTTTATTGCTACCTCAGTTTCAGATGTCAGAGTAATGACTTCCATATTCTGATTAAAATGCAAATTGAAACCATATGTTAGAAAAGCATACGCTTTCAACATCACTGTTTTCTGACTTTAAGCAAAATAAAAGTATGTTTATAAAAGCTAACAATTACCTGGATGAATTCTATTGATTCTAGATGTAGAAAATACAGACTTTATATTACACAGTATGGCAATACACGAAGTTATCGCACATCAATTAACAGCTACAGTCACATACACACACACACACACACACACACACACACATGTATATACATGTAATAAATGGGGGGTGAAAATTATAAAATAATATAAATCTTAACCTCAAAACAGAATGAATCTTAACTGATTTTATTTTCTTCAAAAGTGAAAAATGAAAATGATTGTATAAACCTCTTTCTAATCTTCAGATTGCTAAATTACTTTATATTCTTAGAAAAATGAAAGCAAATAATAGATTGATATTTTTGTTTTGTTTTGCCAATACATAAATAAATTCTACATAAATCAATTCAACATTTAGTGAATTTCTATGACTATGCTATGAGTTTCCCAAATATCTTCTGAGATTGAAATTCAACAATAACCAGTCCAATAATTACACACTACAAGCTTTGCTCTTTTTCATTTTCATTTGTGACATTAAACTAAAATTGTTTTAGTTTAGTTCCTTTTGAAACTTCCTTTGGTTTTGAAAGGAAAACTTTGAAGTGGTAAGAAAACTTCTCTTATAAATAGTACTCCCAATAAAGCTGAATTGTGAATATTCAAGGAGCATTTCTGGGAGTTCCCTGGTGTGGTTGGGACTCTAGCACTTTCTTTGCTATAGCTTGGGCTGAATCCTTGGTCAGGGAACTAAGAGCTTGTAAATCACACAGCTACAAAAAGACTGAGTATTTCTTTCTTCCTTTTTTCTTTTCTTTTTGTTTTGTAAGAGTATTTCTAAATTTAACATATTTCCTCCCAATTTCAGCTAGATGCAAAAACTTAAGAGTCAATGCCAGCTAAGCTTACAATAATTTATAGACCTCAAAGGCTGTAAACCCAATGTAAGTGTAATTCCATTGCATAAGAAAAACAGTGAAGGTAGCCATAAAAGTGCTTACTGAAAAGCGAGACTGGCATGAGGTTGGGTAGGGGTAAACCAAAGTTATCAAGACAACTAAAATCACTTTATTTTACCTTAAAACATGCTCAACTTGAAATACAGAGACAGAATCGTTAAAGAGCAAAGTCATTAAGGACATTTTCGATGTAGAGAAAAACATGTAAAAACTGAAAGAATCCAGAATATAGCTTAATAATTAACTTCTTAATAAATAAGACAATATTAATAAACATCAGAGGCATTAAGCATTATTTTTGGGGGGCCACTTCTATTGGTCTTTCATTTATTTATGTTTGTTCTTTGGCCTGTGTGGGCCTCCCATCACAGTGGCCTCTCTTCCCCTTATGCCAGCTCTTGTTCTTTAAAGTGAAAATGAAAATGATTGTATAAACCTCTTTCTAATCTTCAGATTGCTAAATTACTTTATATTCTTAGAAAAATGAAAGCAAATAATAGATTGATATTTTTGTTTTGTTTTGCCAATACATAAATAAATTCTACATAAATCAATTCAACATTTAGTGAATTTCTATGACTATGCTATGAGTTTCCCAAATATCTTCTGAGATTGAAATTCAACAATAACCAGTCCAATAATTACACACTACAAGCTTTGCTCTTTTTCATTTTCATTTGTGACATTAAACTAAAATTGTTTTAGTTTAGTTCCTTTTGAAACTTCCTTTGGTTTTGAAAGGAAAACTTTGAAGTGGTAAGAAAACTTCTCTTATAAATAGTACTCCCAATAAAGCTGAATTGTGAATATTCAAGGAGCATTTCTGGGAGTTCCCTGGTGTGGTTGGGACTCTAGCACTTTCTTTGCTATAGCTTGGGCTGAATCCTTGGTCAGGGAACTAAGAGCTTGTAAATCACACAGCTACAAAAAGACTGAGTATTTCTTTCTTCCTTTTTTCTTTTCTTTTTGTTTTGTAAGAGTATTTCTAAATTTAACATATTTCCTCCCAATTTCAGCTAGATGCAAAAACTTAAGAGTCAATGCCAGCTAAGCTTACAATAATTTATAGACCTCAAAGGCTGTAAACCCAATGTAAGTGTAATTCCATTGCATAAGAAAAACAGTGAAGGTAGCCATAAAAGTGCTTACTGAAAAGCGAGACTGGCATGAGGTTGGGTAGGGGTAAACCAAAGTTATCAAGACAACTAAAATCACTTTATTTTACCTTAAAACATGCTCAACTTGAAATACAGAGACAGAATCGTTAAAGAGCAAAGTCATTAAGGACATTTTCGATGTAGAGAAAAACATGTAAAAACTGAAAGAATCCAGAATATAGCTTAATAATTAACTTCTTAATAAATAAGACAATATTAATAAACATCAGAGGCATTAAGCATTATTTTTGGGGGGCCACTTCTATTGGTCTTTCATTTATTTATGTTTGTTCTTTGGCCTGTGTGGGCCTCCCATCACAGTGGCCTCTCTCACTGCAGAGCACCAGCTCTGGGCGCATGCACTCCAGAGCTCTTGTTCGGTAATTGGACACATCAGTCCAGCTGCGACGCAGCATGCGAGATCTTCCCAGGCCAGTGATCGAACCAGCGCCCCTTGCACTGCAAGGCGATGTCCTTACCCACTGGACCACCATAGAAGCCCCAGCATTAAGCATTATTAATGAACGTTTTAAATAAGTAATGGATAGTATAAAAAGATCTGGCTTATGAAAATTTCTTTTAAAGTAAATGAGATTAGTTCAAGATGGCAGAGGAGAAGAATGTGCACTAATCTTCTCCTGCAAGAGCACCAAAACTGCAACTAGCTATTGAACAACCATCAATATGAAAACACTGTAGTCCACCCCCCCAAAAAAAGATACCCCACATCCAACAAGAAAGGAGAAGCCACAATGAGAGGGATACAGTCACAATAAAGTCAAATCCTATACCTGCTGGATGGGCGACTCACAAATGCCAAAGACATTCTCACACTGTTGTGAAGGTCCTCGGCCCCACATCAGGCTCCCCAGCCTGAGGATCCAGTCAAGAGCTGGGAACCCCCAGGGAATCTGACTTTGAAAGCCAGCAGTATTTGATTACAAGATTTCCACAGGACGGGGATAAACAGGGGCTCCACTTTTGGAGGGCACAAATGAAACACTGTGTGCACCAGGATGCCAGGGAAAATGAATAGGGACCCACAGGAGACTGAGCCAGACCTACCTGTGAGTGTCTAAGGATCTTCTGCAGGGGTGTGGGTCAGCAGTGGCCCACCATGGGGACAGGGGCACTGGCAGCAGCTGTCCTAGGAGATGTGTCTTGGTGTAACTTCTCTTGGAGGTCACCTTTGGCCCTACCATAGAGCCTGTAGACTCCAGGACCAGGTCTTCCCAGGTCAAACTGTCCCATCCATCAGCAGACAATTGGATTAAAGTTTTGCTGAGCATGGCCCTGCCCATCAGAGCAAGATCTGTTTCCCCACAGCCAGTGCCTCCCGTTAGGAAGCTTGCACAAGCCTCTTATCCTCACCCATCAGAGGGCAGACAGAAGAAAGAACTGGTCCCACAGCCTCCAGAACGACACCACAATCACAGAAATTTAACCAGAATAAAAAGAAACAGGAGCTCTTGTTCGGTAATTGGACACATCAGTCCAGCTGCGACGCAGCATGCGAGATCTTCCCAGGCCAGTGATCGAACCAGCGCCCCTTGCACTGCAAGGCGATGTCCTTACCCACTGGACCACCATAGAAGCCCCAGCATTAAGCATTATTAATGAACGTTTTAAATAAGTAATGGATAGTATAAAAAGATCTGGCTTATGAAAATTTCTTTTAAAGTAAATGAGATTAGTTCAAGATGGCAGAGGAGAAGAATGTGCACTAATCTTCTCCTGCAAGAGCACCAAAACTGCAACTAGCTATTGAACAACCATCAATATGAAAACACTGTAGTCCACCCCCCCAAAAAAAGATACCCCACATCCAACAAGAAAGGAGAAGCCACAATGAGAGGGATACAGTCACAATAAAGTCAAATCCTATACCTGCTGGATGGGCGACTCACAAATGCCAAAGACATTCTCACACTGTTGTGAAGGTCCTCGGCCCCACATCAGGCTCCCCAGCCTGAGGATCCAGTCAAGAGCTGGGAACCCCCAGGGAATCTGACTTTGAAAGCCAGCAGTATTTGATTACAAGATTTCCACAGGACGGGGATAAACAGGGGCTCCACTTTTGGAGGGCACAAATGAAACACTGTGTGCACCAGGATGCCAGGGAAAATGAATAGGGACCCACAGGAGACTGAGCCAGACCTACCTGTGAGTGTCTAAGGATCTTCTGCAGGGGTGTGGGTCAGCAGTGGCCCACCATGGGGACAGGGGCACTGGCAGCAGCTGTCCTAGGAGATGTGTCTTGGTGTAACTTCTCTTGGAGGTCACCTTTGGCCCTACCATAGAGCCTGTAGACTCCAGGACCAGGTCTTCCCAGGTCAAACTGTCCCATCCATCAGCAGACAATTGGATTAAAGTTTTGCTGAGCATGGCCCTGCCCATCAGAGCAAGATCTGTTTCCCCACAGCCAGTGCCTCCCGTTAGGAAGCTTGCACAAGCCTCTTATCCTCACCCATCAGAGGGCAGACAGAAGAAAGAACTGGTCCCACAGCCTCCAGAACGACACCACAATCACAGAAATTTAACCAGAATAAAAAGAAACAGGATTATATCCCAGAGGAAGGGCAAGATAAATCTCCAGAAAAACAACTAAATAAAGTGGAGATAGACAACCTCCTAGAAAAAGAATTCAGAATCATGATAGTGACAATGACTCATAATCTCATAAAAAGAATGGAGAAGATGCAAGAAATGCTTACCAAGACCTAAAAGAACTAAAAAAAACAAATAGAGATAAACTATACACTAAAAAATAATCAACAGCAGAATAACTAAAGCAGAAGAATGGATAACTGACCTGGAAGACAGATTGGTAGAAATCACTGCTGCAAAACAGAATACAGAAGAAAAAATGAAATGAAATGAAGACAGCTTAAGAGACCTCTGGAACAATATTAAACACACCAATATTCTATTTATATGGATCTCAGAAGGAGAAGAGAGAAAGGATTCAAGAAAATATTGAAGAGGTAACAGCTGAAAACTTCCCTAACATGAGAAAGGAAATAGTCAACCGTGTCCAGGAAACACAGAGAGCTCCAGGCAGGATAAACCCAAGGAGGAACATACCAAGATACATAGTAATCAATATGACAAAAATCAAAGAGAAAGATAAAATATTAAAAGCAACAAGAGAAAAAAGACAACATACAAGGAAAATCCCATAAGATTATCAGCAATTTCTCAATAAAAACTCTACAAGCCAGAAGGGAATGGTATGATAAATTCCAAGTGATGAAAGGGAAGAACCTACAACTAAAAGTGAGTGTCTAAGGATCTTCTGCAGGGGTGTGGGTCAGCAGTGGCCCACCATGGGGACAGGGGCACTGGCAGCAGCTGTCCTAGGAGATGTGTCTTGGTGTAACTTCTCTTGGAGGTCACCTTTGGCCCTACCATAGAGCCTGTAGACTCCAGGACCAGGTCTTCCCAGGTCAAACTGTCCCATCCATCAGCAGACAATTGGATTAAAGTTTTGCTGAGCATGGCCCTGCCCATCAGAGCAAGATCTGTTTCCCCACAGCCAGTGCCTCCCGTTAGGAAGCTTGCACAAGCCTCTTATCCTCACCCATCAGAGGGCAGACAGAAGAAAGAACTGGTCCCACAGCCTCCAGAACGACACCACAATCACAGAAATTTAACCAGAATAAAAAGAAACAGGATTATATCCCAGAGGAAGGGCAAGATAAATCTCCAGAAAAACAACTAAATAAAGTGGAGATAGACAACCTCCTAGAAAAAGAATTCAGAATCATGATAGTGACAATGACTCATAATCTCATAAAAAGAATGGAGAAGATGCAAGAAATGCTTACCAAGACCTAAAAGAACTAAAAAAAACAAATAGAGATAAACTATACACTAAAAAATAATCAACAGCAGAATAACTAAAGCAGAAGAATGGATAACTGACCTGGAAGACAGATTGGTAGAAATCACTGCTGCAAAACAGAATACAGAAGAAAAAATGAAATGAAATGAAGACAGCTTAAGAGACCTCTGGAACAATATTAAACACACCAATATTCTATTTATATGGATCTCAGAAGGAGAAGAGAGAAAGGATTCAAGAAAATATTGAAGAGGTAACAGCTGAAAACTTCCCTAACATGAGAAAGGAAATAGTCAACCGTGTCCAGGAAACACAGAGAGCTCCAGGCAGGATAAACCCAAGGAGGAACATACCAAGATACATAGTAATCAATATGACAAAAATCAAAGAGAAAGATAAAATATTAAAAGCAACAAGAGAAAAAAGACAACATACAAGGAAAATCCCATAAGATTATCAGCAATTTCTCAATAAAAACTCTACAAGCCAGAAGGGAATGGTATGATAAATTCCAAGTGATGAAAGGGAAGAACCTACAACTAAAAGTAAGTAAGTTTAAATATCTTTGCCCTTTAACTTTTACAATAGAGTTAAGTTGTTTAACACAACATGATATTACAGTATTAGTATTTTGAATTTGACTATATGCTTACTTTTACTATTTGGTTATATATTTTCATGTTAACAGTTAGTATCCTTTCTTCTGAACTTGAAGAATTCCTTCATGCATTTCTTGTAGGACAAGTCTTAGGGGTGATTAACTCTCAAGTTCTGTGTGTTTTGGAAATTCATTATCTCCCCTTCATTCTGAAGTACAAGTGGCAGGTAAAGACTTCTCGGTTAGCAGGTTGGTTTGGTTTTTTCCCCCCAGCACTTGGAATATATCATTCCATTCTCTCCTAGCTTACAAGATTTTTGCTAAGAAATTTGTTAGTAGCCTTATGGAGTTTCCTTTGTGTACAGGAACTTTTTTCTTACTGCTTTTAACATTTTCTTTGCAGCTCTGATTTTCAACAGCTGTATTATAATGCATTTGAGAGAAGATCTCTTTATTAAATTTGTTTGGGGATCTAATAGCTTCATGAAGCTGGATTTCTAAGTCTCTTCCCAGATCCCAGAAGTTCTCAATTGGGAAATCTGCAAGCAAAGCATTCCCAAGAGCTTCTAGACAGGCTTCCTGACAGTCTTAAGACATGGTTAGTAGGATCTATGTTCCAATAGCTTCTAGACCGGCTTCCTCACAGAGTTTAACACATGGTTAGCAGGATCTATGTTCCTTCAATGCACTTAAAGAGGCCTATCTACCACTCTCCCATCTCTTATTTTCTCTTTCTAGAACTCCTAATTAAGCACAGCTCATCATTTTTATTAATTTATCTTTGAGTGTTTTCCATCTATAGCTTTTGCTCTATTTTCTGCATAGTAACCTATCTTACCTTTCAAACGTTTGTTTTTATGGGGTTTTAAATCAAATGTACTTTTTACTTCTGAGAATGACATTTCTCTAACTGCTTCTTTTGCAAAGAAATCTATTCTCATTTTGTGATTACTGTATTTTCTCAAAATTCTCTGAGGAACTTTTTTTTTCAAGTTTGCACTTATTCCTAAATTCTGTTTTCTCCAAAATCAAATGCTTACTTGGCCTGCTCTATTTTGTGCTACTCATTTCCTGCAAATGCCTAGTGAAACCTGTTGTATATTCACACTTATGAATGGAAAACCAGGAAGATACTCCTCCCCCAACACACACACACACATGCACACACACACAGACACACACACCCATGCATCCCAGAAGTATACAATGCTGCAGTTCTGGGGTTGTTTATCCAACACTGTCTTTCTCCAAATGGGAAGCCAACTGTCAGTAATATATATAAACTAGGAATATTGAATAGAAGTCTTCATTTGAACAGAATAAATACTGAGCAAATAAGCAAGTCAAGAATGAGAGTTCCAGAAAGGCACACAGTCCTTAAATAAAGTTTACTTTTGGATAAAGTTACCCTGATTCATCCCAATAGTGGGGGGAAATGATTCCACTTTTCCAGGTACACCCTGGCTGATTCCTGCTCATTTGCAAGCTCTCAGTCTGAGGTCTCTCCAGAGTTTTACAGTAAAGAATATTTCCAACCTCTTCTGCAACATTTACCTGTGAGTGTGTAACCATGGTTTACTCCTCATGGATTTTTAGTTATTGGGATTAAAAGTCCAATTCTCAGAAATTTATTATAATGTCTAGTCTACTGCAATTTTTTATATATTGTGACATTTTTTAAGATATCTTCCTTTCTGCAAAAGTTTACTACAATTTCTTTAAAATCTGAGAGAAAGAAGGGAAAGACATAAGTAGTAAATGACTGGGCACAAAATAATTGCAAAGGTAAAATAATAAATGCCATATCTGAAAAATTCAGGTCTGTGTAGCCAAAGTACATTTTAAAGTAAATGCCTTTTTATTTTCATCTTTTCCTTTCTCTTTTCTTTTTCTGTTTTTTCTTTGAATAAATATTTCACAAATATAAGATTAAGTTTTAGCATAAGTAGTCCTTACCTGCTTCCTATAACTTTTTCAGACAAAGAGTCCACTGTTTTTCATCAGATTATATTCACATGATGGGCCAGGACACTTCATCCTCTTACTGTTCTAATTGCTACTAGCAGTGTAAAGGGTGTACCTTAGAGATATATTCCAAGTGAGCTATTTTTTTCCCTACATATTAAACTCATTTATATATCTTAAATTCCTTCATTGGACTGCTCAGTTTGTTGAGCCAATTACAGTATATCTTACGTCAGAGTGCAAAAAATTCTAGAATGCATACATTGTAGAATACATCTACATGTAATTTCTCAAACAATGTATCATTTCTGATAAGCAATACAATTGCTAGTTTAAGCTCATGATGTTTATGAGAGTTGCTGAACATACCATGAGTATTATGAGTAGCTAAGAAGTACCACTAAATGGTACAAGATTAGCTGGTAGAAAAAAATCAAAGAGCCCTTTTATCACATGCCATCAGTCATGCAATTCAAAAAATGATAAAATGATAAAAAAGAATCTACATCTTTTCCTCCAAAAAAAACTTAACACATGCATTATCTTTTAATTTAAGTCCTTCATTAGTAAATGTACATTTCCCCATATCTTTACATTTTCTTTAAGGGTGACAAACATTTTGATGATTTTGTGTAGATGATTAAAAGGTGATATTTAGCTTTGTAATTAACTGTTATATCTCACAATAAGAATGAGCATGATAAATGTCACACTACGAAAGTCACAGTTCTTTGCTCCTAGTTTTAAAAACTACCAAATACTATAGTAGGTTACATTAGATCATACTTTTGAATATCAAAATACAAAAAAAAAGAGAAAGAAACACACAAAAATCATAAAAACCCAGTAGAATACTGCCAGATGACCAAAGAGCTACAAAATATAGTGAAGTTATATAATGAAGCATAAAAGAGGTTTTCTTTAGGACTTAAATTGTTGGATAAATGAATATAAACTAAGAAATTTATTTTTCCTTTGACTTTTAAAATAGAACACACTTGAATAATTTAACTCCTAGAAATACAATTAATGCTTACCTTCCTGACCAAAGTGACATAAAATGATTTAACACAGAAGTGTATTGAGCTAACATCACATGCTATGGTCAAAAGCTGTCACAGCAGTGCTTTTTTAAATACTGCCATTACATTCCAGACCTCCAGATTTAACCTTAAGTAAAAGACCATAAATGAAAACAATCATATTCTGTATTGCAACTGTTGTCACATTTAAGGATTGTTTTTAATACCCATTATAAAGCCTAGGTTCTAAAAAGTCATCAACCAACAACATTTAAGCAGGATACAGTAGCTTGGAAAAAGCACTAATAAACTCAGTAAAAACCTGAGGCTTCAATATTACCTTACTGTATATCATAAATATGAGATTAGAAGTCACATAACCTTCCACACTCTGTTTTCATAATCTATAAATAGTATAATAAAAGCTATTACGCCTGTTTAACTGGGTGGCTTTGATATATTAAATGCAAAAAAGTATGGGAAAAGTGTTTATTAAAGCAATAGATAAACATGATATTATGCAGGTATTATGCACTGAATACAAAGGATTCTGATTATAAATTATAAAGAAAATTACAAAGATAGACATAGAAAATTTCAAACACTGAAGAACTTGTTTTAGGGAAAAAAAAAAAAAAAAACACCTGTAAATTCATATATTAAATACTGGAAAGGCCAAAAAAATATTTAACTTCATTCATTATTTCCTTTTAAATTCATGATATGTATATAAATATACACACACACACACACACACACCTTATCCAATGAAAGCAAAGAGAAGAGAAAAAATAAATTAAGCATTTCTTATGACTTCTTCCTTGTTAGGAGTGTCACTTCCCAGTGCAAATCCACATATACTTTATAGCCACATTAAGGACAGCTATGTTTCCAGACTTCATTAACAGTAACCTGCATAGTTTAGATTTAGTAAAAGAAAACAGAAATGGAAAAGTGAATACCTAGGTTCAAGCAAACAAGGCATCTATGGCAGGTCCAGGTCCTGGAACGTATCTTTACATCAGCTTTCAGAGAGCATTTTGGGAAACTAATCACACATTATGAAAATGACTGTGCAATGCTAATAATCCAAATATTATTTCATCTCTGGAACAATGTCTCTAATTTTAAAACGTATTAGTGATTGATGTGGTGATGTCAATGCTCTCCTGGCCAGGCCTAAGCCATAAAATGTATCTGTAATTAGTTACCCATTTCATCATAGCATATATTTATATGGATATCTTAAAAAGTTCTCATGCAATTATGAAGAGAATGCTGTGTATTTCTTGACTGCAGTTCTGTCAGTTTTTGTTTTATTTATTTGGAAGCTCTCTTATTAGATGCATAAAAATTTAGGAATATTATGTGCTCAATTCACTTAGCCCTTTACTGTTATGCTATTACCCTCTTTTTCTCTGGTAATACGCTCTGCTCTGAAATCTACTATGTCCAGCATTAATATAGCCACTCCAGCTTACTTCTAATTAGAGTGAGCATAATATTTATCTCTTGTCAAACCTTTTACGTTTAACCTGCTTTAAATTTATTTGTCCCTTTACTTTTTGTCTGAGGTTTAAAATACACATTTTAAAAGTATCAGTCTACCTTTAAGAGATTTATACAGTGTCCCATATGGTATGAAAATCTGTCACCACATTTCCATTTCTTCCCTCTTGAACTCTGTATTAATGTTAAACACTTTACTTTCACATAACCCCCTCATAAACTATAATACTATTATTTTTGCAATCAATTATACTTTTAAAGGGGGACATATGAGAAAAGCATCATCTATATCTACCAAGGAATTGACAGTTACCATTTCCAGTGCTCTTCATTTCTCTGTGTAGATCTAGATTTCCAACTACTATTGTTTTCCTGAAAATTTCTTGAAAAATTTTAACATTTCCTCTGGTACAGGTCTACTGGAGATAAATTCTTTCAGCTTTTGTATGTCTGAGAAAGTCTTTACTTCACATGCACTGGCTTCAAGGAAGACAGAAGCACATATTGGCTTCACAGAGCAAACAGAAAAACAAAGATGTGTATGAACACTAGTTATGATGAAATCTCATGCCTAAGGAAAAGCTGGACCCTTTTTCCTTTGGCCTAACTGACCCGCAGAGGTCTTTCAAGCTTTCAGAGAGCATTTTGGGAAACTAATCACACATTATGAAAATGACTGTGCAATGCTAATAATCCAAATATTATTTCATCTCTGGAACAATGTCTCTAATTTTAAAACGTATTAGTGATTGATGTGGTGATGTCAATGCTCTCCTGGCCAGGCCTAAGCCATAAAATGTATCTGTAATTAGTTACCCATTTCATCATAGCATATATTTATATGGATATCTTAAAAAGTTCTCATGCAATTATGAAGAGAATGCTGTGTATTTCTTGACTGCAGTTCTGTCAGTTTTTGTTTTATTTATTTGGAAGCTCTCTTATTAGATGCATAAAAATTTAGGAATATTATGTGCTCAATTCACTTAGCCCTTTACTGTTATGCTATTACCCTCTTTTTCTCTGGTAATACGCTCTGCTCTGAAATCTACTATGTCCAGCATTAATATAGCCACTCCAGCTTACTTCTAATTAGAGTGAGCATAATATTTATCTCTTGTCAAACCTTTTACGTTTAACCTGCTTTAAATTTATTTGTCCCTTTACTTTTTGTCTGAGGTTTAAAATACACATTTTAAAAGTATCAGTCTACCTTTAAGAGATTTATACAGTGTCCCATATGGTATGAAAATCTGTCACCACATTTCCATTTCTTCCTCTTTGAACTCTGTATTAATGTTAAACACTTTACTTTCACATAACCCCTCATAAACTATAATACTATTTTTTTTGCAATCAATTATACTTTTAAAGGGGGACATATGAGAAAAGCATCATCTATATCTACCAAGGAATTGACAGTTACCATTTCCAGTGCTCTTCATTTCTCTGTGTAGATCTAGATTTCCAACTACTATTGTTTTCCTGAAAATTTCTTGAAAAATTTTAACATTTCCTCTGGTACAGGTCTACTGGAGATAAATTCTTTCAGCTTTTGTATGTCTGAGAAAGTCTTTACTTCACATGCACTGGCTTCAAGGAAGACAGAAGCACATATTGGCTTCACAGAGCAAACAGAAAAACAAAGATGTGTATGAACACTAGTTATGATGAAATCTCATGCCTAAGGAAAAGCTGGACCCTTTTTTCCTTTGGCCTAACTGACCCTGCAGAGGTCTTTCAAGCCACTTAGAACAGAGTACCTACTAGTTTCAAAGTCAACCTCCAACCCTAAAATCCCTAGGATGAATAATCAAATTATTCAAATAGAAACAGAGGACAAAGAAACACAAAATTATCTCTAAAGTACCAATAAATATCTGTCCAAATGATTCTAGAATAATGGTATTTTCTCACATTCCAAGCCATCCTGTCTTTTCAGAAGTATTGAATCTAAAATTATATCTTCTTAGCTTTTATCCACGCACATCCAGAGAAATTCACCAAGTAGTAGTATATGGAGATGACTATCACAATACTGACCGTGATACTGAGGAGTGGGAAATAACCTGAATGTCCATCCACTGGCGAAATCAACAGTAAAGTGTAGATGAACTAGATGGTAGTAATGGAGCTCTGTGAAGGTACTAAAAACCACCGGAAAGTAAACTCCAAAGAGGTAAATTTTATGGTATGTGATTTATATCTCAGTAAAACTACTATAAGGCATATACAGGGGATCAATCAATGAATATTCTGACATACCACGTAGCAGTCAGAGCAACTGCATGGAAGGATATAAAGGAGTATACATAGGTCTCAAGAACATGGTGTCAAGTCAAAGCAAACACAACAACTTGGATGGATCTTCAAAATACAGTATTAAATTGCTTAATAAAAGAAAATAAGAGGGAGTCTCTAATAATTTCCCTTTTCATGCTCGTAAAACCCTCAATCCCCCCCCCCCCCCCGTGTCTGCCTTTGTATTCATGTAGGCCATGACAACTTTCCAGAATCTATTCACCTTGGAGAACAAAGTATCTCATCTTCTACCAAATGAAGATAAGAACTCAACATGGCCTAAATGTTATACTGGGTACCAAAAGTACATTTCTCAACGTGATTTAAAGAATCAGAGTAAGAACACAGAGAGAGGAATATCAACCATCATTCTAGTACTTGTAAGAAACCATCCAACAAAGGAATCTACCCCAGGAACTCTAATTGCTATGTAGAAAACAAACTATATATAAGAAGCACATATTGGCTTCACAGAGCAAACAGAAAAACAAAGATGTGTATGAACACTAGTTATGATGAAATCTCATGCCTAAGGAAAAGCTGGACCCTTTTTTCCTTTGGCCTAACTGACCCTGCAGAGGTCTTTCAAGCCACTTAGAACAGAGTACCTACTAGTTTCAAAGTCAACCTCCAACCCTAAAATCCCTAGGATGAATAATCAAATTATTCAAATAGAAACAGAGGACAAAGAAACACAAAATTATCTCTAAAGTACCAATAAATATCTGTCCAAATGATTCTAGAATAATGGTATTTTCTCACATTCCAAGCCATCCTGTCTTTTCAGAAGTATTGAATCTAAAATTATATCTTCTTAGCTTTTATCCACGCACATCCAGAGAAATTCACCAAGTAGTAGTATATGGAGATGACTATCACAATACTGACCGTGATACTGAGGAGTGGGAAATAACCTGAATGTCCATCCACTGGCGAAATCAACAGTAAAGTGTAGATGAACTAGATGGTAGTAATGGAGCTCTGTGAAGGTACTAAAAACCACCGGAAAGTAAACTCCAAAGAGGTAAATTTTATGGTATGTGATTTATATCTCAGTAAAACTACTATAAGGCATATACAGGGGATCAATCAATGAATATTCTGACATACCACGTAGCAGTCAGAGCAACTGCATGGAAGGATATAAAGGAGTATACATAGGTCTCAAGAACATGGTGTCAAGTCAAAGCAAACACAACAACTTGGATGGATCTTCAAAATACAGTATTAAATTGCTTAATAAAAGAAAATAAGAGGGAGTCTCTAATAATTTCCCTTTTCATGCTCGTAAAACCCTCAATCCCCGTGTCTGCCTTTGTATTCATGTAGGCCATGACAACTTTCCAGAATCTATTCACCTTGGAGAACAAAGTATCTCATCTTCTACCAAATGAAGATAAGAACTCAACATGGCCTAAATGTTATACTGGGTACCAAAAGTACATTTCTCAACGTGATTTAAAGAATCAGAGTAAGAACACAGAGAGAGGAATATCAACCATCATTCTAGTACTTGTAAGAAACCATCCAACAAAGGAATCTACTCGCTCAGGAACTCTAATTGCTATGTAGAAAACAAACTATATATAAGAAGACAGAATTGGTGAGACTGTAAACCAATCAGGCTATTTAGGCAGCTCAGGCAAGAGATTTTAGGCTCAGATTCTAGTTATAACTGTGTATATAATGAGTCACTATAAGATCCAAAGTATATTTTCCAAGTACAATAAGATTTTCCAATGGACTGGACCAAGAGGACAGATGAAGAAAACAGTTAAAATTCCTCAGTTTCTGGCCTGAGCAACTGGATGGATGGTTGACATCTTCTGCTGCAAAAGGAAGGCCTAGGGGAACAACTTGAGAGAGAGTATTTATAATTGTTTTTTGAACTTAATACTTTCAGCTTATTTTTTTTTCAAGTTCATCTATCAAATTTCTCAGACTAGTTTACAATCCACTTTGTATTTCTTTTGTATCCTCACGTGCCTAGCATAGCTGATATATAATAAATACCTGCTGACTCTAATTAAATTGAAGTGGTCTTACAAGAAAACATATGAGTCAACATTTTCAAACCTTATGTTTGAAAAATCAAATACTCATGTTTTAATCAAAGACACTGCATGTTTAAAATTAAAAAACAAATGCTAGAGACAAGCCTGTAGATATATGTTAATAATTTTAAAATGCATGTTTGTTGAATGCTTGGTGGCATAAAGGAAATTGCATAGAGAAGCTTTTAAAAGAACTTACATAGATTTTTAAATGTCATAAATTATAATTAAACTAAACAGAAATGAACTACACTTGACATCATATCCTAAATAACAGCAGCAAATTATAAATTTTGAAAAACTGGAATCCTCAGTCATCATCACAATCAACAGAATAAAAGGAAATCATGTAAATGCTAACTTTTATGTGTTCTCTTTTAATCAAACTGTGGCAAAGTTGAATCCTAGCAGCTGGTGTTCTTGTGGGTAATTGGTTCTGGCATATTAGCTCCATGAAAACACTTCAATCATATCTTAGCCATTTCTTGGGTAAACGTCAGAGAAAATATTTGATTCTTTTTTGTATATCTTTTATACATTTTGCCCCTTAACAACTAATTCTCTATCAATTCTAAAAATTTGAAAAAAAGCTATACAATTTTTAAAATTGTACATTTTTCTTTTAAAAATTTGCTAACATAGAACTTAAAGCAACATTATCGCATGGGTATTAATTAAACTGTATAAAACTGTAAGACTTTGTAATTATTAAAACTGCTAGTTAATTTTTAAAACTGCTAGTTTAGCTACAGTTTATGATACTTATAGCTAAGGCAATAAACTACCTAGGTCTAATATAATACTAGAGTAATAAGACAATCTTCTTATAAAAGCAAAAGCATGAATAGAGATGTTCGTTATTTAGAATATTTAGAGTTCTCCACCTGTTCCCTACAACACTAACATAAACACAGCTAGCAAAATTTACATTCACAACTACATAGTATAAACACTGTAATGTTTTCTGTTTTGCGACAACTATCAATACTAAAAAATAGAGATGAGGTTTAACATCCCTTTCTCTCCTAGTAAAACATAAAGTCCTCAGAAGAAGGAACTATACCAAGTTGATTTTGGTAACTCCCGTTTCACCATGTCTAATAGAGCAGATACTCGACAAATGTTCCTTATTCTGTTTTTTGTTCCTAAATGTTGTCCTCAACTTGGCAATCCTCGGAAAGGCAAGAATTTTGCCCTGTGATCACCAGTGACACATCTCTAAGATCGAGCTACCTCCAACTCCTCTCCTCTCCTCTCCATGTTCAGGTCGTATGTAATTCATCAAAACTTCTTGGGACTTTCCTGGTGGCTGGGACTACAGGCTCCCAATGCAGGGTGCCTAGGTTCAATCCCTAGTCAGGGAACTAGATCTCACATTTTGCATCTAAGATCAACCGCAGCCAAATAAATAACATAAAATCAAAATAAATATTAACAAAATTAAACCTCATTTTCCCAGCCCAAAACTAACTCCCTTTAAAGTTTTTAAGACTTCAGTGTCTAACCGTATACTTGACAATGACTACACTATTGTTTTATTTTAATTTTTTTTTACAGCTTACAGGTCATTGCCAGTTAATTTTTAATCAACATTGTATTCTGTACTGGGATCTAGCCAATTAACAAACAATGTGGTGATAGCTGCAAGCAAACATGGAAGAGATTCAGTCACATATATACATGTATCTTTTCCCCCAACTCCCCTCCTATCCAGGCTGCCACATAACATTGAATAGAGTTCCATGTTCTGTACAGTAGGTCCTTGTTGGTTATCCATTTGAAATATAGCCATATATTATCATTTTAAACCCAGATCTAGATATACCTTTTTGCCTCAACTAAATTACTTTCAAGGACAGAATAATGACCTAAGTATTTTTTGGTATTCATTTAGTCACTAAGTTGCATTCGCCTCTTTTGCAAGCCCACAGATTGTAGCCTGCCAGGTTCCTCTGTCCATGCAATTTTACAGGTAAGAATACTGGAGTGGGTTGTCATTTCCTTCTCCAGGGATCTTCCTGACCAGGCATCAAACCAGCATCTCCTGCGTGGGTAGGCAAATTCTTTACCACTGAGCTACCAGGGAAGCCCATCATGACTTATACTTGTGTCCAAATACACAGGAAAGTGCTTTGCACCTGATTAACGTTCACTGGTAAATATAAAGACAAAGATGATAAAGATAATATGAAGTCAGTTTTCCATATTTTTCTATCAGTTATTCAAATCAAAATAATTTAGGAATGGATAACTGTCATAGCCAACACTAATAAAATGGTATTATTACTAACCGGATAATATTTTATTGTCACCCAACCTTTTGAGTGGGACTGTGTACAGTATAAAACTAACCCAATATAATTAAAGTACAACCAAGAAGTATAAGAAAAGGTATGATTATGCTTTCCAAAATACTGATTATTTAACACCATGAGTTATCATAACTATATGACATAGTAACAAAAGCCATCACAAAATAATATGCCCCCAATTTTTTCCTGGATATATAATGTGTAATATCAATGTGCATCTGTGTGTATTTATGTAGAGACACTGGAGGAAAGGAAAGGGAATAAAAAAATAAACACTGAAGTGTTAGTAATTACTACATGGTAAAACTACAGATGACGTTTTTCTTTCTTCTTCATGTTTCTCTCTACTGTCCAACTCAGAAACATATACCTAAATACAATAAATAATTTTCTTAAAATAAAACCTCCCAACATTTAGAAATTTTGTCATTCATGTTAAAACAACAAAACTCTGTAAAAGCAAAATTTAAAAAAAAAACAGTAAACAAACAAGCTATAAAATAAACAATAATGTGAAACAAGAAAAAAAAAAAAAGCTGTGCTCGCTTCAGCAGCACATATACTAAAACTGGAACAATAGAGTAGATTAGCACGGTCCCTGCATTTTAAACCCAGATCTAGATATACCTTTTGCCTCATTTTTGGTATTTTTTCATTTAGTCACTAAGTTGCATTCGCCTCTTTTGCAAGCCCACAGATTGTAGCCTGCCAGGTTCCTCTGTCCATGCAATTTTACAGGTAAGAATACTGGAGTGGGTTGTCATTTCCTTCTCCAGGGATCTTCCTGACCAGGCATCAAACCAGCATCTCCTGCGTGGGTAGGCAAATTCTTTACCACTGAGCTACCAGGGAAGCCCATCATGACTTATACTTGTGTCCAAATACACAGGAAAGTGCTTTGCACCTGATTAACGTTCACTGGTAAATATAAAGACAAAGATGATAAAGATAATATGAAGTCAGTTTTCCATATTTTTCTATCAGTTATTCAAATCAAAATAATTTAGGAATGGATAACTGTCATAGCCAACACTAATAAAATGGTATTATTACTAACCGGATAATCTTTTATTGTCCCCCAAACCCTTTTTGAGTGGGACTGTGTACAGTATAAAACTAACCCAATATAATTAAAGTACAACCAAGAAGTATAAGAAAAGGTATGATTATGCTTTCCAAAATACTGATTATTTAACACCATGAGTTATCATAACTATATGACATAGTAACAAAAGCCATCACAAAATAATATGCCCCCAATTTTTTCCTGGATATATAATGTGTAATATCAATGTGCATCTGTGTGTATTTATGTAGAGACACTGGAGGAAAGGAAAGGGAATAAAAAAATAAACACTGAAGTGTTAGTAATTACTACATGGTAAAACTACAGATGACGTTTTTCTTTCTTCTTCATGTTTCTCTCTACTGTCCAACTCAGAAACATATACCTAAATACAATAAATAATTTTCTTAAAATAAAACCTCCCAACATTTAGAAATTTTGTCATTCATGTTAAAACAACAAAACTCTGTAAAAGCAAAATTTAAAAAAAAAACAGTAAACAAACAAGCTATAAAATAAACAATAATGTGAAACAAGAAAAAAAAAAAAAGCTGTGCTCGCTTCAGCAGCACATATACTAAAACTGGAACAATAGAGTAGATTAGCACGGTCCCTGCACAAGGATGACACACAAATTCGTGAAGTGTTCCGTATTTTTGCAGGGGTGCTGTGCGACGGCCTGGAGGGGTGGGATGGGGGGGACATACATATGACTAATCTGGGATCATACATATCTGTAAACAACAGAACTCTGTAAAAGTAAAAAGTAAAATAAAAGTAATAATAAAAAGAAGCCAACAATCTCAACTCAGTCTAGTGAGCAATATGATGTATGAGTTCTAGAACAGAGTTATTTCTTAAGGCTAAATTCAGGCTCTGAAAATATTTCCTACCTTTTCTGTACTAAACACCCTCTTACTTAAGTTAATTCTTTTTTTTTTTTTTTTTAGAATATTGAATATTTTTTTTAATTCTTTATTTTAAAGGTTTTACAGAGTTTTGTTGTTCACAGACATGTATGTTCCCAGATCAGTCATATCCATGGTCCCCACCATCTCAGCCCTCCAGACCTTCACCCCAAGCCATTACAGCAACAGTGTAAATAAAAGGCTCTATTCAAAGGAGGAGGAGGAGATGAACACATGGGACAATGAAGATACTAACATTAGTATCCCAAATACATCATGTATAAATTCCTTTGAACATAGGCAAAACCCATGTTTATAAGCCTTTGATTGCATTAAATTTTTAAATGATAGCAGATCCTGGGTAACAAAAGATAAAAGACCAATTTATATTTTGAACATTCTGAAAAGCTTTTTAATACTGAATGTACTAATCTGGACATAAAAAATATAAATCTACTTAACAGACAAATGTTACTCCCCCAGCCACACACGAAAAGTTTCCTGTTTAGAAAGAACTAGACATTCAAAGATTTACTTTAGATTGCAAACACTATCAAAACAACATAGTATAGTTACTCAGGAAAACAGTTTAACTGTTTCTTTAAAAACTAACCATTCAGCTACCATACAACCTGGCAACTGCATTCTGGCGCATTTATCCCAGAGAAACAAAAACGTGTGTTCACACAAAACCTGCACGTGAATATTTACAGCAGCTTTATTTATAACAGCCCCAAACCGGAACCAAGCCAGATGTTCTTCAATAAGTGAACAGTTAAATCAACTAGTACAGCCATACCAAGGTATGCTTAACTCAGCAATAAAAAGGAATGAACTCCTGGCATGCCCACCAACTTGAATCAGTCTCCAGAGAATTAAGTTGAGTCAAAACAGCTAATGACAAGGAATATGTACTATATAATTCTATTTATAAAACATTCTTGAAATGACTATAGAAATGAAAGAATTATAGAAAGAAAGAATAAATTAGTGCTTGCCAGAAGGATCAGAGTAAAGTATTATGTTGGTCAAAAAGTGTGTTCAGGTTTTCCTATAATATTTTAGTCAACCCAATAAATACAGCTACAAAACAGTAGCATAAAGCAAATTTTCTTTTTTTTTAAGATTGATTTATTTATTTATTTTGGTGGGGGTGGGGTGGGGAGGGAGGGGAACAGGCGGGCCACTTCTATTAGCCTTTCATTTGTCCATTTTCATCCATCTTTGTTCTTTGGCTCCTGCGGGCCTCCCATCGCGGTGGCCTCTGTTGTTGCAGAGCACCGGCTCTGGGTGCATGCGCTCCAGAGCTCTGGCTCGGTAATTGGACACATCAGTTCAGCCGCTCCGCGGCACGTGGGATCTTCCCAGGCCATGGATCGAACCAGGGCCCCTTGCACTGCAAGGCGGTGTCCTTACCCACTGGACCACCAGGGAAGCCCTAAAGCAAATGTTATCTATCTTATATAGGATATATACCAATATAAATATCCTAATTTTTATGCATATACAATAGTTTTTTAAGATGATATTAAGGGAAAGTGTAAAGAGTATGTGAGATCTCTCTATTATTTCTTATAACTGCATATAAACCTATGATTATTTCAAAATAAAAAGCCTATAGTAATTTTAGGATATCTTCTAACATTGATTCTATCAATCAAAATCAAGTATCTTCTCTCCAGGAATTTCTAATCTAAACCAGGCAACACAAAATCTTTGTGGAAACTTAACTTAAAATTTAAGGTAAGTGTATACATACATATAGTAATTGGGTATTAAAATATCACCATGTGGTGATACAGAAAAACATGTACAGGAGGAAAAGGGGAAAACTGCATTAAAAAAAGACCCCCAAACCGGAACCAAGCCAGATGTTCTTCAATAAGTGAACAGTTAAATCAACTAGTACAGCCATACCAAGGTATGCTTAACTCAGCAATAAAAAGGAATGAACTCCTGGCATGCCCACCAACTTGAATCAGTCTCCAGAGAATTAAGTTGAGTCAAAACAGCTAATGACAAGGAATATGTACTATATAATTCTATTTATAAAACATTCTTGAAATGACTATAGAAATGAAAGAATTACAGAAAGAAAGAATAAATTAGTGCTTGCCAGAAGGATCAGAGTAAAGTATTATGTTGGTCAAAAAGTGTGTTCAGGTTTTCCTATAATATTTTAGTCAACCCAATAAATACAGCTACAAAACAGTAGCATAAAGCAAATTTTCTTTTTTTTTAAGATTGATTTATTTATTTATTTTGGTGGGGGTGGGGTGGGAGGGAGGGAACAGGCGGGCCACTTCTATTAGCCTTTCATTTGTCCATTTTCATCCATCTTTGTTCTTTGGCTCCTGGGGCCTCCCATCGCGGTGGCCTCTGTTGTTGCAGAGCACCGGCTCTGGGTGCATGCGCCCAGAGCTCTGGCTCGCATTTGGACACATCAGTTCAGCCGCTCCGCGGCACGTGGGATCTTCCCAGGCCATGGATCGAACCAGGGCCCCTTGCACTGCAAGGCGGTGTCCTTACCCACTGGACCACCAGGGAAGCCCTAAAGCAAATGTTATCTATCTTATATAGGATATATACCAATATAAATATCCTAATTTTTATGCATATACAATAGTTTTTTAAGATGATATTAAGGGAAAGTGTAAAGAGTATGTGAGATCTCTCTATTATTTCTTATAACTGCATATAAACCTATGATTATTTCAAAATAAAAAGCCTATAGTAATTTTAGGATATCTTCTAACATTGATTCTATCAATCAAAATCAAGTATCTTCTCTCCAGGAATTTCTAATCTAAACCAGGCAACACAAAATCTTTGTGGAAACTTAACTTAAAATTTAAGGTAAGTGTATACATACATATAGTAATTGGGTATTAAAATATCACCATGTGGTGATACAGAAAAACATGTACAGGAGGAAAAGGGGAAAGAAAACTGCATTAAAACTCAAATACATTCTGGGCATGCAGATGTACTATTTTTAAGTTTTGTATAAGATATGTAAGTCGAGCAGGACCTGGAATAGTTTAGTGCTACTCTTATGATTTCCACAGCACTCTAGAATTCACCTTTCAGTCTCATTCAAACTGTATTATTTCTACGGTGAATTTTCCACCAGATAGCAAACTCTAAAAGTATGAAGACTGTCTTCATCTTTGCTTTCAGCACATAGCACAGTCACTGACACAGAACACAAATGAAATATTCTAAAACTGAAATAAGTTGCTGAAGCCAATCCTGAACTCCATTCACTTCTTGTGACAGAACTCAAAAAACGTTAGGTAAACAAGAAATTATTTACCTTTCCTTAATTGAATTTTTGAATGTTGCCCATTAATTCTATTGAATAAATTTAAAAGGTTTTAATACAAATATGTTTTCAAAATATGGATTTGACAATGAAAATCATATACCTTGATTATATACCTATAGTAAAGAACATCAAACTAAACAACATTAATCCCAATTCTGAAAACTTAGATATTTAGAAGCCTAGCTAATCATATTATTAAATATATTCAGTATTTAGAAATAGAATCAATGCTATTCTGATATCCAGGAAAACTGCACACCATAAAAGCTTGTCCTTAAATCATTTTTTTGCATAAGAAATTAACAACAGAAGTAGAGTATGAAATGAAACTAAAGATAAATAGAGGATATAGATATAGATATGCATTCTGTATAGATACAGATACAAAGACCTAAGTTTAAAATAAAAAAAGGAACTGTGAAGAACACAGGACAGTGAGTAAATTTCCTCCTAAAATAAGTGCAATTCAATCATATGAACATTACAGGAATAAACCAGAAACTGTCAAAGCTAAACATTTAAGTCTATCCTTTAAAACAAAGATAGATAACATTCTCAAATTTAAGTATGTTTCCTTTTTTTTTTTTTTAAGGGAACATGACTTAAAAAAACCAACCAAACAAACAACAAAGGTTAAAAAGAAGTGCATGGGAAAACCTCAAAAGAAAAAAGAAAAAAAAAATGTACTTACCAAATTGGCCATATAAATTGTTAGCAGTCCTCTCCTGTAAATAATTTTAAAAAGAGACACAGTGAGACTAAGCACCAATTTGACTAAAAAACCACTTCATCACTTTTTTAGAAATCTACCAAATCAATTATTAGGAGTTGTGGAAAAGGGCTAGATTATTCAGAAGTGTTTAGTACCACAATAGCTTGCTGTATAAATAATAAATTCTACAAGTCATTCTACATGGTAGTCATTAAATATTCTGCTTAGTGTTCATTAATTAAAATTTTTTATAACTACTATTGCCTGGGACTTCCCTAGGGGTCCAGCTGTAAGGAATCCACCTTCCAGTACAGGGGATGTGAGTTCAATCTCCACTTGGGAACTAAGATCCCACATGCTGCAGGGCAACAGAGCCCATGCGAGGCAACTACTGAGCCCTTGTGCCAGAACTAGAGAGCCCACGTGCTGCAACAAGAGAGGAGCCTGCACGCTCCAACTAGAGAAGGCCCGCATGCCACATGAAAGACCCAGCACAACCAAAATTTTAAAATTAAAAATTAAATTAAAAAAAGTCAAAACTCTAACATTTCTTAAAAGAAAATTACTATCGTCTAGTAATTGTTAACTAGATTTATTATGATGATCATTCTGTGATATATACCAGTATCTAATATAAAAAACTAATGCAATGTTAAACATATATCAATTACATCTCAATTTTTTAAATTACTAATTCTTTATTATGTCTTAATAGGTATAATTTGCTATTAGTCTATGTTCATGCTAGAGACTTCTACACTTAATGAAGAATCTCAGCCAAGAAGTCAAGGATACATCAATTTTAACTAAATGCAAATTTATTTTTTAAAAAATAATGTCTTTTGTTATTTTACACATAATGCTACTCTTCGTTAGATGGTGTTACAAATACTAAATCATCTTGTTTTAATTTCATTGTTAAGTGAGAAGTCAGGCACTAAGTGAACTTTTTAATGCCAAAGAATAAACAAAAGTTCACACTTTTTTAACAGAAAAGCTGCGTTTTTACTAAATGCATATTTACTCTTACTTAATGAGAATTTATCTAGAAGCTCAAAGATAAGGACAATTTTATGACCTTAATCACTTTAACTTACACTGTACATGAGACCATAAATGAAGACATCTATCAAAGAAAGAAGTCTTTAATAATTTAAGAGCTCAAGGGCAGAGTTCAAATAACGAACTCTGAAAATTATAGAAATGTATTTGAGCTTCAATTATGAACATTTTTAGTACATTTATATTATTTTGCAATAGAAAGAATTAAAAATATCAAATCACTTTAATTTAAATATCTGCCAGATCTTGATATTAATATCATCAATCAATCTTCTTGAAGTCAGATTCAGTCACACAAAGCCTTGATTGTTCATCACTTAAAATGGCTTAATAGGATCTTCAATTTACTAAAGCCACATGGAGGCAGTATGATATAACTGAACAATGCTGAAGTGAAGAAATCAGGGCTCCAGTTAACTTTAATTCTCCGGTACTCTAATTTTGCCATTAAAGTAAAGGAACTAGTTATCTAACTTAAATTTTTAAACATGAAAGTTATTTAAAGAAAAAACCACCAATGACTGGTTAAAGAAGCTATGGTACATATATACAATGGAATGTTTCTCAGTTGTAAAAGGAAACGCAAAATAATCAGTTCTAATGAGGCAGTTGAATTTAGAACCTATCATACAAAGTGAAGTAAGTCAAAAAAAGGACAAATACAGTATACTAACACATATATATGGAAGCTAGTAAGGCGGTACTGATAAATACACATGCAGAGCAGCAATGGAGACACAGGCATAGAGAACAGACTTACGGACACTGCAGGAAGGGAAGAGTGGCTGAGAGAGATGGAAAGAGTAACATGCAAACCTATACTATCATCTGTAAAAGATGTAACTATTGTGAACGTGCTGTGGGACTAAGGGATCTCACACTGGGGCTGTGAGATGGCCTGGAGGGCGGGACGGGGTGGGAGGTCTGGGGAGGGGGCACAGGTGGGAGGGGTCAGGGATAATATACCTAGGACTGGTCTGGGATTATATATATCTGTAGACAATAAAACTCTGTAAAACTAAAATAAAAATAATTAATTAAAAAAAGAAAAAAACTGACATTTATCACCAATATATAAAACATTACACTGGGCCCACTGTGGGTGAAAGGGGGAGGTGGCCTGGGCATACCCAACGAGCCTAACCGCCCCGCCCGCAGTGCTCCTCCTTCAGCAGGGCCTAATGCACCTCAGCAGAACAACAGAATGCTACCACTCTTCTAAAAATGAGTTTCAAATCAGTGATAAGATGATCTGCAACGTCCCTTTTAGTTCTTCTTTTCTATGATTTATACATTGAACTGAAATTGTTCTTACTAATCCTTACTAAACTTATTAGTTCCTACCAAATTCTAAATCAAAGATGTCCTAACAGTATGTATTTTAAATAAATCACATCAAAAAAAATAGAGTAATATCATCAGCTAAGAGTCACACATATATGGCAAAATTAAGTTCTCCAGTGATAACCTATTCTTGTCAACAGTTGGTTACATATGAAGACTAAAACAATATTCTTTATTACAAAACCAAAATAAAAACATTTCTGTCATTTCAGTGGTTGTGCCTGAACACACATTTCATTATGATGTGAACCATCTTTAAAATACAATATGATGCTAACTTTAGAAACATTTGTTCCACTAATTTTATTCATCACTAGCTTCTATCTATAACTGTTTATCTTTACTGAGCAAAGATGACCTTGTTAACCTTTACATTTTCACAGACTTGCAATAGTACCTGGCATGTAACAGACACTAAACAAATGCTAGAATTACTAAGTAAGGTACTACTAGGAACCCAGCCTACATGGAATACATTATAGACACAATTTGTAGAAATATATGTTAGCCACTAGACAGAGGGAGGACTGACTAATGATACTAATTTATTAGCAAGCAAAAACATGATCCATTTGTACAAATAGTAATACTTTACAAGATATAATTAATATTTTGAAATCAGATTTTAACCTCTCCCTAGCTCTACAAAGTATAATGCATATATTACTGTCCTCACTCTATTGAAAAGTAAAAATCAGAGAAGTGGTTTAACTAAAAATCTAAAGGCAGCAAAAACCAAGTTCATCTGACTCTAGCATCATATTCTCTCCAATGCACATTGCTTTACTAAGTTATCTTTCAATTCTAAAATTCACTGACTTGTTTAATATGGTATCCTAGCAGGGTTCTGGGCAGTAAGAATGAACAGAGCCTTGACACAATTCAACTATCAGTAAAAACCAGAGGATGTACTGTTACTGGAGCATGTCCTAGTCTGGTCTCAAGTTTCAATTTGTTGTTGTTGTTCAGTCGCTAAGTCTTGTCTGACCCTGTGTAACCCTTGAAGTGTAGCCTGCCAGGCTTCTCTGTCCATGAGATTTCCCAGGCAAAAATATGGAGTGGGTTGCCATTTCCTTCTCCAGGAGATCTCCCCATCCAGGGATCGAACCCACATCACATTCATTGACAAGGCAGATTCTATACCACTGAGCCACCAGGGAAGCCCCAAGTTTCAAATTACCATTTTGAAATAATGAAGAAAAGGACCTCCTCCTTAGCTTCATCTGAATTCCAACCCAAAGCTAACAGCCTCAGGAATGAGAGGACAATTTATGTGAAGGGCCTGATATGTTGGATTTATATAACCAGGCTCTTTCTGGTGCATTTCCCTAGTATACTATTTTAACCTCCATTCCAGCATTTAATTTGGTAGGTCAGAATATCAGAACAGTGATATATTTTATCACCTCTTCAGAAACGATCAGTATGGGAAATCACTACGTTAATTAAATATCATTTTATTATTTAACACTTGACTGTATCTAGCCTAAGTCTAAAGACAAACAAGTTACTCCCTTCCTAGTCAGTAAATTCTCTCTGGAAACCAAGTTAAAACACCGCTACAACGATGGGGAATGGGGAGGCGTCAATTAGAATAAAAGGGAGCCTAGAGGAAGGGGCGGGGCCAAGGAGCACAATAACGTTTTAAACTTCACAAGAGAGGATTCTGATACACAAATACATCCATTCTTCTAACTAATCACTAGATTAGAAGATTGGTGAAATCCAGTCAATAAGCAGTCCAAAGTTAGTTATTTCTTTCAACCACAGATAAAGTTCTTTTTTTGTTGTTTGAATGGGGAAAGATGAATCTTTTAAACTTTCATGAAAAATGTAAGTCGGTGTGTACATCAAGGAGTACTATCTAAAAAAGTATTAAGAACCACTGTTGTAAGAACTGTGTAATCAGAGTATCAATATTCTTTATGAGAAAGTATTAAAATAACATTAATTTAATTTAATTTAAAATAATATTAAAATAATTAAATTGTCTTAACATCTCATTGATATTCCAAGGACTATCTTTTAATTAGACATTATTTTGTCTAATTAGATGGAAAATAATGCTTTTTTTTTCTGGAAACTTTAGTGTAAATATTCTTTAGTTAACTTTGTCAAATTTCTGAATGATACTATATGCAACACATTTCGTAACTAAGGTCACTAGAAGATACAGTAAGAAGAGTGTAGCTTCTAAATCCTTCATATTTATATATGCATACAAAATATGTCTGTGTTCTATGGATAAGGAGAAATTAAAGATTAAAGAAAAAAAAGTGAATGTTCATAAATACTGTAATAGTTTACCAAGAGATGCTGTTCAATCATTTTAGAAAGTCTTTCGAAAATCATTTAATTTCATCTGTCAGTATGTTTTAGAATAGTATAAAATACTTCTTTAAAGTACAGGAATGGGTAACATGAACTTCTAGTCTACAGTAAGAGTCTATAATCATACTCTATTATATACAGTGGATAATACAGAGTAAGCCTTTCAGAAGACTGCATGGGAATTTAATTTTCTTCCTGTGAACATGACACTGAAACCTGAAGACACCATGAATGTACTGGCCAATGTATAGGTATTCTTTTATTCTCAGCAAAACACGTTAATTAAATATCATTTTATTATTTAACACTTGACTGTATCTAGCCTAAGTCTAAAGACAAACAAGTTACTCCTTCCTAGTCAGTAAATTCTCTCTGGAAACCAAGTTAAAACACCGCTACAACGATGGGGAATGGGGAGGCGTCAATTAGAATAAAAGGGAGCCTAGAGGAAGGGGCGGGGCCAAGGAGCACAATAACGTTTTAAACTTCACAAGAGAGGATTCTGATACACAAATACATCCATTCTTCTAACTAATCACTAGATTAGAAGATTGGTGAAATCCAGTCAATAAGCAGTCCAAAGTTAGTTATTTCTTTCAACCACAGATAAAGTTCTTTTTTTGTTGTTTGAATGGGGAAAGATGAATCTTTTAAACTTTCATGAAAAATGTAAGTCGGTGTGTACATCAAGGAGTACTATCTAAAAAAGTATTAAGAACCACTGTTGTAAGAACTGTGTAATCAGAGTATCAATATTCTTTATGAGAAAGTATTAAAATAACATTAATTTAATTTAATTTAAAATAATATTAAAATAATTAAATTGTCTTAACATCTCATTGATATTCCAAGGACTATCTTTTAATTAGACATTATTTTGTCTAATTAGATGGAAAATAATGCTTTTTTTTTCTGGAAACTTTAGTGTAAATATTCTTTAGTTAACTTTGTCAAATTTCTGAATGATACTATATGCAACACATTTCGTAACTAAGGTCACTAGAAGATACAGTAAGAAGAGTGTAGCTTCTAAATCCTTCATATTTATATATGCATACAAAATATGTCTGTGTTCTATGGATAAGGAGAAATTAAAGATTAAAGAAAAAAAAGTGAATGTTCATAAATACTGTAATAGTTTACCAAGAGATGCTGTTCAATCATTTTAGAAAGTCTTTCGAAAATCATTTAATTTCATCTGTCAGTATGTTTTAGAATAGTATAAAATACTTCTTTAAAGTACAGGAATGGGTAACATGAACTTCTAGTCTACAGTAAGAGTCTATAATCATACTCTATTATATACAGTGGATAATACAGAGTAAGCCTTTCAGAAGACTGCATGGGAATTTAATTTTCTTCCTGTGAACATGACACTGAAACCTGAAGACACCATGAATGTACTGGCCAATGTATAGGTATTCTTTTATTCAAATACTATACTTGTGATTCCTTTTGGTCCTATCTGCTTAGGAGTTCCATAACCATGATAGTGTAGTTTAACAACTTTAGCCATGAATATGCTTAAAATAAATATGCAACTTTTGATAATCTAATCCATGTTTGAGCACCCTGCAGTTTTAACTTATCTAAACTAATAGTAAATATCAAAGTGAACCCATAGCCATTCTAGGAAACAAAATCCGTCAGAACAACTTCTTCTTGAACCACAAACAAAGCACTTCCTAGAAAAAGAAAGAGAAGACTAGTTCTTAACAGCCCACCTAGGGATAAACTAGATGTTACCAGTGCTTCCTGCTGAGTTACTATGATCACAGTTCTTTGTGGCACATATTTTTTTAGCAACCCTGGAAACAACTTCAAAGCATTTGCAGAACCCCACAGTGAAGCGATTAAGATTTAAGTAAGCTGCCCTCTTACAAGGTGTTAGGAACTAGCTGGCAAAGCATGTTTAATTCTGTTGGTGGAAGGAGACCGGGAAAGATGGACAGATGGATAGATGAATGCATGGGTGGATGGGTGGATGGGTGGATGGATGAATAAACGGATAGATGAGTTGGAGAGGGGAAAAACTGGGTGATAAACTGAAACCAACATAAATGGAAACATATTCATGAATATAGACAGATCTTCACTTATACATCTATACATATACACACACACACACACACACACACACACACACACATATATATCCCTCATACACATATGTATATATAGCCAGGTTGTATGCTTGTACTTCGTTAAGTTCTTTTAAAAAAAAAACTGATTATATATAATCGAGTAAAAATTTATTAATTTTATACCACCAAATTTTAGAAAGTCTTTGAAAATCATTTAATTTCATCTGTCAGTATGTTTTAGAATAGTATAAAATACTTCTTTAAAGTACAGGAATGGGTAACATGAACTTCTAGTCTACAGTAAGAGTCTATAATCATACTCTATTATATACAGTGGATAATACAGAGTAAGCCTTTCAGAAGACTGCATGGGAATTTAATTTTCTTCCTGTGAACATGACACTGAAACCTGAAGACACCATGAATGTACTGGCCAATGTATAGGTATTCTTTTATTCAAATACTATACTTGTGATTCCTTTTGGTCCTATCTGCTTAGGAGTTCCATAACCATGATAGTGTAGTTTAACAACTTTAGCCATGAATATGCTTAAAATAAATATGCAACTTTTGATAATCTAATCCATGTTTGAGCACCCTGCAGTTTTAACTTATCTAAACTAATAGTAAATATCAAAGTGAACCCATAGCCATTCTAGGAAACAAAATCCGTCAGAACAACTTCTTCTTGAACCACAAACAAAGCACTTCCTAGAAAAAGAAAGAGAAGACTAGTTCTTAACAGCCCACCTAGGGATAAACTAGATGTTACCAGTGCTTCCTGCTGAGTTACTATGATCACAGTTCTTTGTGGCACATATTTTTTTAGCAACCCTGGAAACAACTTCAAAGCATTTGCAGAACCCCACAGTGAAGCGATTAAGATTTAAGTAAGCTGCCCTCTTACAAGGTGTTAGGAACTAGCTGGCAAAGCATGTTTAATTCTGTTGGTGGAAGGAGACCGGGAAAGATGGACAGATGGATAGATGAATGCATGGGTGGATGGGTGGATGGGTGGATGGATGAATAAACGGATAGATGAGTTGGAGAGGGGAAAAACTGGGTGATAAACTGAAACCAACATAAATGGAAACATATTCATGAATATAGACAGATCTTCACTTATACATCTATACATATACACACACACACACACACACACACACACACACACACATATATATCCCTCATACACATATGTATATATAGCCAGGTTGTATGCTTGTACTTCGTTAAGTTCTTTTAAAAAAAAAACTGATTATATATAATCGAGTAAAAATTTATTAATTTTATACCCCAAAATTTAAAGATTTCATTATTGAATAAAGCTTCAGAGATTTAAAAAATTAGAACTGCAATAACCTGCTAATTTGGAAAAAGCTGCTAATTCTCCATACTGTTTTTCTTCTACTCTATTTTTAAAAATAAACTGAACAACTGATCAAATGAACTGACAACTGATCAATTAACTAAAAAAATCAAGTGAAAACTGATTCTTTAAATGTTGCTATTTCCCAACATCTAACCTCAGAACTCTTCTTTCTCTGAGCTTCAAGACTCTGATCTTCTCCAATAGCTTCAATGATCACCTACAAGAAGGAAACTTCTAATTTTATTTTATAACTACTATGCTTCTCCTGCATCTAGACTCACACTTCAAGCAGCCTACTGGCTATCTCCATTAACATACCATTGACTTTCTTTGTGAGTTAAAAGTATAATTATAAATTTCTTTTCCTTAAATACTATAAGATTAATATGCTTCATTTGGGGCTAGATGTAATAATTTTGAAATACACTTGTCAAACTTACTAAGTTAGTTACAATCTACTTAGGTATCTTGATGTTTAACGAAATTTTAATAAAAATTTGCTGTTAAGTAACAAATATGTTTTCAAAGCAATTAAGATCCCTAAGTTGACTTTTGCACAATTTAAGATAAAGAGACCAGACTTTCTTAAAATAAAATACACTATAAAGCACTTTATAAAGAAATAAAGCCAAAAGCTTTGCTTTTCTACTTTTAGTTCGTTAAGGCCAAAAGCTTTTTAAACCTGAATTTTTAAAAGTCAGTCCCTAGCTTCTGAACAATACTATAAAATTTAATCTTAAAGTTTTTTTTTTTAAAACATTTATTTTATTTATTTATCTTTTGAGGGTGGGGTGGAGAGGGAGGGGGATGGGCGGGTCACTTCTATTGGTCTTTCATTTCTCTATTTTCATCCGTCTCTGACTCCTGTGGGCCTCCCATCGCGGTGGCCTCTGTCATCGCAGAGCTCTGGCTCGGTTGTTGGACACATCGGTCCAGCCGCTCCGCGGCACGTGGCATCTTCCCAGGCCAGGGATCGAACTGATGCCCCTTGCACTTCCAGGCAGACTGTGTCCACTGGACCACCAGGAAAACCCCTCCCAGCAGTTTTGACTGGCATTTCACTAACAGTCATCCTGAGCATCATTTCATGTGTTTTATGGACATCTGGATGCCTTCTTTGGTGAAGTGTCCATCTGGATCTTTAGCCCATTTTTCTATTGGGTTGTTTGTTTTTCTGATATTGAGCCATGAGCTGTTTGCATGTATTGGAGATGAATTCTTTGTGGGTGTCCTCATTGGGAAACCTTTTTCTCCCAATCTGAGGGTGGACTTTTTCTTTCATTTAGAATTTCCTTTGCTGTGCAAATGCTTTAAGGTCAATGAGGTCCCTTTTATGAAAATAAAGGCTACTATGCTTCTCCTGCATCTAGACTCACACTTCAAGCAGCCTACTGGCTATCTCCATTAACATACCATTGACTTTCTTTGTGAGTTAAAAGTATAATTATAAATTTCTTTTCCTTAAATACTATAAGATTAATATGCTTCATTTGGGGCTAGATGTAATAATTTTGAAATACACTTGTCAAACTTACTAAGTTAGTTACAATCTACTTAGGTATCTTGATGTTTAACGAAATTTTAATAAAAATTTGCTGTTAAGTAACAAATATGTTTTCAAAGCAATTAAGATCCCTAAGTTGACTTTTGCACAATTTAAGATAAAGAGACCAGACTTTCTTAAAATAAAATACACTATAAAGCACTTTATAAAGAAATAAAGCCAAAAGCTTTGCTTTTCTACTTTTAGTTCGTTAAGGCCAAAAGCTTTTTAAACCTGAATTTTTAAAAGTCAGTCCCTAGCTTCTGAACAATACTATAAAATTTAATCTTAAAGTTTTTTTTTTTAAAACATTTATTTTATTTATTTATCTTTTGAGGGTGGGGTGGAGAGGGAGGGGGATGGGCGGGTCACTTCTATTGGTCTTTCATTTCTCTATTTTCATCCGTCTCTGACTCCTGTGGGCCTCCCATCGCGGTGGCCTCTGTCATCGCAGAGCGCCGGCTCTGGGCGCATGCGCCCCAGAGCTCCAGCTCGGTAATTGGACACATCAGTCCAGCCACTCCGCGGCACGTGGCATCTTCCCAGGCCAGGGATCGAACTGATGCCCCTTGCACTTCCAGGCAGACTGTGTCCACTGGACCACCAGGAAAACCCCTCCCAGCAGTTTTGACTGGCATTTCACTAACAGTCATCCTGAGCATCATTTCATGTGTTTTATGGACATCTGGATGCCTTCTTTGGTGAAGTGTCCATCTGGATCTTTAGCCCATTTTTCTATTGGGTTGTTTGTTTTTCTGATATTGAGCCATGAGCTGTTTGCATGTATTGGAGATGAATTCTTTGTGGGTGTCCTCATTGGGAAACCTTTTTCTCCCAATCTGAGGGTGGACTTTTTCTTTCATTTAGAATTTCCTTTGCTGTGCAAATGCTTTAAGGTCAATGAGGTCCCTTTTATGACTTCCATTTTATTTTTCATTACTCTAAAAGGTGGATCCAAAAATAACTGGCTGTGATTCCTGTCAAAGTGTGTTCTGCATGTATTTTTCTCACGTGGTGGAAAGTCATCGCCCCTCTGTTTAGGTCTTTCATCAATTTGTAATTCCTTTTTCTCAGTGGGATTAAGGAGTGTGGTAATTTCATTTTCTTTTCACTTCTTTAAAGAATCTCCACATTCTCCTCCCTACTGGCTGTTAACAGTTTATATTGCCAGCATTCAAGCAGGAGGGTTCCTTTTTTTTCTACAACCTCTTCAGCTTTTATTGTTTGTAGACTTTTAGATAAAGGCCATTCTGACAGGTTTGAGCTGATACATCATTGTAGTTTTGATTTTCATTTCTGCATGTTTTCACAATGTTGAAATCTTTGCATGTGATTTTTCTAAAAACTGTGTGTGAATAAAACTGAACTCCTGACTTTGGCCTCTTGACAGTCTGCTCTGTTTATTTTTTTTTAAGATTTATTTATTTATTTATTATTGGTGGGGGGTGGGGTGGGGAGGGAGGGGAGCAGGCGGGCCACTTCTATTGGCTTTTCATTTATCAATTTTCATCCGTCTTTGTTCTTTGGCCCGTGTGGGCCTCCCATCGTGGTGGCCTCTGTTGTCGCAGAGCACCGGCTGTGGGCGCATTCGCTCCAGAGCTCCGGCTCAGTAATTGGACACATCGGTCCAGCAGCTCCGTGGCACGTGGGATCTTCCCAGGCCAGGGATCGAACCGGCACCCCTTGCACTGCAAGGTGGTGTCCTTACCCACTGGACCACCAGGGGAAGCCCAATCTTAAAGTTTTTAATGTGACCCAAATCTAATTTGTATTAGACCCAAATCTACATACACACACACACAAAACTCTAAAAAAAACCCAAAAACCTTAAGAGCTATATCCAGGTTTTAACTTCGCCATCTAATAAGCAACAGAACTAAATCAACACCTGTCACAAGAAGTTCAACTATTAAACAATCACATCAAGATAAGGATCAATTTTTCTTCAGCAACCATGGGATAATACTTATAAAGAAACTAAACTTAAAATTCTAATCAGGGCTCCTAAAGAGTAAATCCACTCCAACTAATATTTATAACAAGCCATAAACAAGGACAAATTTTCTATGCATACCTAGTATCTGTGAATAAACACTAGAGCACTAGCTCACTTAAAGAAATAAAAACAGCTTAAAAAAAAGGTCACTATAAAATGCAAAAGGAGAACAGGAAATAAACTACTAAATAAAATTTAAATTATTATCTCACTTTCAGGAAACCTCTTTTACCTTAAGGAGTTATAGCTTTTACTATCAATAACACAATTTTATTTCGGTATTTTTATGGTATTTAAACAAACATTGGTCTTCAAAGAAAAGTTTTTTGACTTTTTAAAAAAAATGTTAAAAAGAAATAAATACATAAAAATGGAATTATTAAAAAGAAATTCTTCTTCAGTTCCCAGTCTCTGTGTAAAGAGCGTGAAAATGATCACTTTGTCCTAACATGAAGCAAAAAACTTAACAAACTTTCTCCACACAAGAAGTAAGGTCACACTGTAAACTGCTGTCCCCCCAACCCCCAGCAAATTGGAGAAACTGCAAGCAGATACTGAGAATAACACCTTAACAGACCAGAAACTCACAAGCTGAAACTTCTGAGGGAATGAGAGTCAGGAAAGAAAAATCTGCACTGGAACTGATAAATAGCAGGAGGTTCAGTGTTGGAGTCAAAATAAACAGTAGAAGGCACAGTCTGGGGGGTTAAAAATTCCATGGGTATTGCTCTCAAGGGGGCCCCACACATCTGTGAGTTTTACCTCCAGGAAAGTGACTGTAATAGCTTTTAGAAAAACTCGATCAAGCTTTTTGGCCAATCCAATATATTAAACGTTGATTAAAACCACTAAAGGCAGAATAAGAGTGCAAGACAAAAATCAGAACAACTATCAAAGGCAACAAAGGAAAAACAGTAACAAGTATTGTAGAAATTGATTCTACTGTATCAATAATCACTTTGCTAGCTATGTGCATGCTCAGTGGTGTCTGTACTCAACACCTGTCACAAGAAGTTCAACTATTAAACAATCACATCAAGATAAGGATCAATTTTTCTTCAGCAACCATGGGATAATACTTATAAAGAAACTAAACTTAAAATTCTAATCAGGGCTCCTAAAGAGTAAATCCACTCCAACTAATATTTATAACAAGCCATAAACAAGGACAAATTTTCTATGCATACCTAGTATCTGTGAATAAACACTAGAGCACTAGCTCACTTAAAGAAATAAAAACAGCTTAAAAAAAAGGTCACTATAAAATGCAAAAGGAGAACAGGAAATAAACTACTAAATAAAATTTAAATTATTATCTCACTTTCAGGAAACCTCTTTTACCTTAAGGAGTTATAGCTTTTACTATCAATAACACAATTTTATTTCGGTATTTTTATGGTATTTAAACAAACATTGGTCTTCAAAGAAAAGTTTTTTGACTTTTTAAAAAAAATGTTAAAAAGAAATAAATACATAAAAATGGAATTATTAAAAAGAAATTCTTCTTCAGTTCCCAGTCTCTGTGTAAAGAGCGTGAAAATGATCACTTTGTCCTAACATGAAGCAAAAAACTTAACAAACTTTCTCCACACAAGAAGTAAGGTCACACTGTAAACTGCTGTCCCCCCAACCCCCAGCAAATTGGAGAAACTGCAAGCAGATACTGAGAATAACACCTTAACAGACCAGAAACTCACAAGCTGAAACTTCTGAGGGAATGAGAGTCAGGAAAGAAAAATCTGCACTGGAACTGATAAATAGCAGGAGGTTCAGTGTTGGAGTCAAAATAAACAGTAGAAGGCACAGTCTGGGGGGTTAAAAATTCCATGGGTATTGCTCTCAAGGGGGCCCCACACATCTGTGAGTTTTACCTCCAGGAAAGTGACTGTAATAGCTTTTAGAAAAACTCGATCAAGCTTTTTGGCCAATCCAATATATTAAACGTTGATTAAAACCACTAAAGGCAGAATAAGAGTGCAAGACAAAAATCAGAACAACTATCAAAGGCAACAAAGGAAAAACAGTAACAAGTATTGTAGAAATTGATTCTACTGTATCAATAATCACTTTGCTAGCTATGTGCATGCTCAGTGGTGTCTGACTCTGCAGCTCTATGGACTACAGTCTGCCAGTCTCCTCTGTCCATGGAATCTTGCAGGCAAGAACGCTGGAGTGGGTTGCCATTTCATACTCCAAGGAATCCTCCCAACCTAGGGATTGAACCCATGTCTCTTGGGTCTTCTGCATTGGCAGGTGAATTTTTTACAACTGTAGCAATTACTTTGAAAACCGGTTAAAAGATGGAGTTCTCTGAGTTGATTCAAAATGTAACCCAATTATATGTTAAATACAAGAAACCAACTTTAAATATATGGATACATAGAGATTTAAAAAAATAAGCATGAAAAAAATGCCCCACAACATGCATATATCATCAAGGAAATACAAATTAAAACAACTAACGGGCTTCCCTGGTGGCCCAGTGGGCAAGGACATCGCCTTGCAGTGCAAAGGGCGCCGGTTCGATGCCTGGCCTGGGAAGATTCCACGTGCTACAACTACTGGAGCCTGTGTGCCCTAGAGCCCGAGTTCCACAACAAGAAAAGTCACTGCAACAAGGACCTGCTCTCCTCAACTAGAGAGTAGCCCCCACTCCCTGCAATTGGAGAAGAGCCTGCAGCGGCAGTGAAAACCCAGACTAGCCAAAAATAAATAAATAATTTTAAATTTAAAAAAATAAAAAAAATACAGCAAACATATTAGAATGGTCAAAAAAAAAAAAAAAAGGCCAAAAATTCAGATAATACTAAATGCTGGTAAAGACACAGACCAACAGGAATAGTAAAACAGCCAAGACCCTTTGGAAGATATTTGGCAATTTCTTACAAAATTAAATATACTTTGACTACATGAGCAATCATACTCCTTACTAATTATCCAAGGGAGTTGAAGCTTTATGTCTACATAAAAACCTGCACCTGGAAGTTTACAGCAGCTTTATCCATAATTACCAAAACTTGGAAGCCATCAAGATGTCTGTCAGTAGGTCAACGGATAAATAAATCGTGGTACATCAGACCATAAAATATTACTTAGTTGCAAAAAAAAATACGGCAACAAAGGAAAAACAGTAACAAGTATTGTAGAAATTGATTCTACTGTATCAATAATCACTTTGCTAGCTATGTGCATGCTCAGTGGTGTCTGACTCTGCAGCTCTATGGACTACAGTCTGCCAGTCTCCTCTGTCCATGGAATCTTGCAGGCAAGAACGCTGGAGTGGGTTGCCATTTCATACTCCAAGGAATCCTCCCAACCTAGGGATTGAACCCATGTCTCTTGGGTCTTCTGCATTGGCAGGTGAATTTTTTACAACTGTAGCAATTACTTTGAAAACCGGTTAAAAGATGGAGTTCTCTGAGTTGATTCAAAATGTAACCCAATTATATGTTAAATACAAGAAACCAACTTTAAATATATGGATACATAGAGATTTAAAAAAATAAGCATGAAAAAAATGCCCCACAACATGCATATATCATCAAGGAAATACAAATTAAAACAACTAACGGGCTTCCCTGGTGGCCCAGTGGGCAAGGACATCGCCTTGCAGTGCAAAGGGCGCCGGTTCGATGCCTGGCCTGGGAAGATTCCACGTGCTACAACTACTGGAGCCTGTGTGCCCTAGAGCCCGAGTTCCACAACAAGAAAAGTCACTGCAACAAGGACCTGCTCTCCTCAACTAGAGAGTAGCCCCCACTCCCTGCAATTGGAGAAGAGCCTGCAGCGGCAGTGAAAACCCAGACTAGCCAAAAATAAATAAATAATTTTAAATTTAAAAAAAAAAAAAAAAAAACTACTGCACACATATTAGAATGGTCAAAAAAAAAAAAAAAAGGCCAAAAATTCAGATAATACTAAATGCTGGTAAAGACACAGACCAACAGGAATAGTAAAACAGCCAAGACCCTTTGGAAGATATTTGGCAATTTCTTACAAAATTAAATATACTTTGACTACATGAGCAATCATACTCCTTACTAATTATCCAAGGGAGTTGAAGCTTTATGTCTACATAAAAACCTGCACCTGGAAGTTTACAGCAGCTTTATCCATAATTACCAAAACTTGGAAGCCATCAAGATGTCTGTCAGTAGGTCAACGGATAAATAAATCGTGGTACATCAGACCATAAAATATTACTTAGTTGCAAAAAGAAATTACCTATCAAGCCATGAAAAGACATGGAGGAAACTTGAATGAGTATCACTAAGAAAAAGATGCTAATCAGAAAAGCCAACATACTGTGTGATTCCAACTATATAACATTCTAGAAAAAATAAAACTATGGCGACAGTTAATGATCAGTGTTGAGGGGCTGAGGAGAGACAGGGATCAATAAAGCAAGCACAGAGGGATTTTAGGACAGTGAAATTATTCTGCACGATACTATAATGGTCTGTATGTGTCCTTACACATTTGTCCAAACCCGTAAATGTAAATTACAGACTTCGAATGATAATAACATGTCCATGTATGTTAACTGATTGTAAAAACTGTGCTATTCTGTTCAGTGATGCTGATAATTGGGAAGGCTATGCATGTTTAATAATAGAGTATATATGAAAAATCTTTTACTTTCTCTTCAATTTTGCTTTGAACCTAAGACAGCACCCCCTGAAATATTTTAAAAAGGGAGTGGAGGACAATTTTTTTTAAGTAATAACACATAGTGTCACCTTCTACAAAAAAAAAAAGAAAAAAGTCATGTAATGGAAAAGAATGCAAGAAAAGGAACAGAGAAAGGATAAAAAGAAATATAGTACTGAAACACTAATCTAATCTAGACACATCACAGTAAATATACCAAATGTTAATGGACTAATTGATTTAATTAAAAGAAAAATATTACCAAAATAGATTCAAAAAATCAAGACCCAGGGAATTCCTTGGCGGTCCAGTAATTATGACTTGGCTTTCACTGCCATGGGCTTGGATTCAATCCCTGGTCAGGGAAACTAAGATTCCCCCAAACCACATGGTTAGCCAAAACTTTTTTTTAATTTAAAATTTTAAAAAATTATAATATCCAAGATCCAACTATATTCTACCTGTAAAAATCACATTTTAAATATAAAGACAGAGGCACCTGAAATTAATTGGAAAGAAAATACACACAATGCAAACCCTAAGAGAAGGATGAGTGGTTATATTAATACCAAATAAAATGGAATTCAGGGCTTCCCTGGTGGTCCAGAGAGTAAAGAGTCCACCTTGCAGTGCAAAGGGCACAGGTTCAATCCCTGGCCCAGGAAGATCCCACGTGCCACAGAGCAGCTGGACCAGTGTGTCCAATTAGGAGCCAGCGCTCTGGAGAGCATGCGCCCAGAGCCGGTGCTCTGCAGTAAGGGAAGCCACTGCAATGGGAGGCCCACATATGCCAAAGAATATGATAGATGAAAATAAATATAAACAAAAGAGGCATGGTGGGGAAAAGAAAAAAAATAGAATTCAGAGCAAAGGGAATTATCTGAGCTATAGAGGAACATCTTCTATTGTAATCATGAAGAAAATGACAGTCATAAATGTGTATATACCAATAAAACCATCACAGAAACTGATAGCATTAAAATGAGAACCAGACAAATCCAGAACCACAGTTGGGAGATGTTAGCATCTTTCTCTCAGCAAATGATAAAACTAGACAAAAAATCTAGTAACAATATAAACTGGTAGTTTTCAACAAAGGAGGGATTTATTCCATGGGGTCATGTGTCCCATTGAAATATTTCATGTTGTCCAATTTGGTGGGGAGGGGAAGCAAGTACTAATGGCATGAGTACAGTAGACAGAAGAGCCCTCCTGAAAACAAAGAATTACCTCGCCCAAAACATGTCAATAGTGCCAGGATCAAGAACCCCTCCGAGATATGATAAACTATACCAACTTGACCTTGTTGATATTTTTAAATACTAGAAACAGGCTAAAATAAATCACACACACAAAAAATACACAACCATATCAATGGATTCAGAAAAGACATTTGACAAAATACTCTACCCATTCACAATCAAGGCTCTCACAAAACTAGGAATACATGCGAACTTCCTAGATTTGATAAAGAACAGCTTAAAAAAAGACCCTACAAGTAACATCATACTTAGAGATGAAAGACTGGAATCCTTCCCCTAAGATCAGGAACAAGGAGAGGAAGTATTAACACAATAAAGCAAGAAAAGAAAAGATATACAGACTGGGAAGGAAAGACTAAAATCATCCCTATTTACAACAACATAATTTTCCAAGCAAAAATATCTCAAAAGGGCTTCCCTGGTGGCTCAGTGGTCAAGAGTTCACTTGCCAGTGTGGGAGACACGGGTTCCATCCTGATCCAGGAAGATCCCACATGCTGCGAAGCAACTAAACCCTTGAGCAACAGCTCTTGATCCTGTGTTCTAGATCCTCGGAGCCGCAACTATTTGTGTTCTAGATCCTCAGAGCTGCAACTATTAAGCCCACATGCTGCAACTATTGAAGCCCGTGTGCCCTAGAGCCCAAGTCCTACAAGAGAAGTCACCCAACAAGAGGCCTGCTCAGCTCAGCTAGAGAATTGCCCCAACTCCCTGCAACTAGAGAAGAGCCTGCAGCAGCAGTGAAAACCCAGAATAGCCAAAAATAAATAAACAAATAAAATGCATTTTAAAAAATGAAATAAAAAAATCTCAAAGAACATGCAAAGAAAAACTTCCTAGAATAAATTCAGCAAGGTCTCAGGAATCAAGCTCACACTCAAAAAGCCAATACCGGGCTTCCCTGGTGGTCCAGTGGATAGAGAGTCCGCTTTGTAGTGCAAGGGACACCAGTTCGATCCCCAGCGGGTGGACGGGTATGTCCAATTACGAGCCAGCACTCTGGACCACATGCGACCACAGCCAGTGTTCTGCAAGGACACCGCAATGTGAGGACCACACAGGCCAAAGAATAAAGATGGATCAAAATAAATAAATAGAAAATCAACACAAGAGGCCAAAATTGAAAACAAAAAAATTGACAAAAAAAAAAAAAAAAAAGCCCATACCCTTTTATGTGTAGCAAGTAAATCTGAAAAGTGGTTTAATAACATAATATACCCCTACTTCACATCATAGACAAAAATTAACTTAAAATGGGTCAAAGACCCAAACACAAGAACAAAAACTATAAAACTCTTAAAGGAAAACGTAGAGGCAAGTCTTTGTGGCCTTAGGTTTGATAATGGGCTTCTTAAAGATGACACAAAAACACAAGAAAGGAATAAACTATATAAATTGGATTTCGTTAAGATGTAAAATGTATGTGCTTCAAAAAATGTGATCAACAAGACAAAAAAATAAGACACTGAATGGGAGAAAATCATTTCAACACAATTCCAGCAAAATATCTCAAAAGGGCTTCCCTGGTGGCTCAGTGGTCAAGAGTTCACTTGCCAGTGTGGGAGACACGGGTTCCATCCTGATCCAGGAAGATCCCACATGCTGCGAAGCAACTAAACCCTTGAGCAACAGCTCTTGATCCTGTGTTCTAGATCCTCGGAGCCGCAACTATTTGTGTTCTAGATCCTCAGAGCTGCAACTATTAAGCCCACATGCTGCAACTATTGAAGCCCGTGTGCCCTAGAGCCCAAGTCCTACAAGAGAAGTCACCCAACAAGAGGCCTGCTCAGCTCAGCTAGAGAATTGCCCCAACTCCCTGCAACTAGAGAAGAGCCTGCAGCAGCAGTGAAAACCCAGAATAGCCAAAAATAAATAAACAAATAAAATGCATTTTAAAAAATGAAATAAAAAAATCTCAAAGAACATGCAAAGAAAAACTTCCTAGAATAAATTCAGCAAGGTCTCAGGAATCAAGCTCACACTCAAAAAGCCAATACCGGGCTTCCCTGGTGGTCCAGTGGATAGAGAGTCCGCTTTGTAGTGCAAGGGACACCAGTTCGATCCCCAGCGGGTGGACGGGTATGTCCAATTACGAGCCAGCACTCTGGACCACATGCGACCACAGCCAGTGTTCTGCAAGGACACCGCAATGTGAGGACCACACAGGCCAAAGAATAAAGATGGATCAAAATAAATAAATAGAAAATCAACACAAGAGGCCAAAATTGAAAACAAAAAAATTGACCAAAAAAAAGTAAAAAGCCCATACCCTTTTATGTGTAGCAAGTAAATCTGAAAAGTGGTTTAATAACATAATATACCCCTACTTCACATCATAGACAAAAATTAACTTAAAATGGGTCAAAGACCCAAACACAAGAACAAAAACTATAAAACTCTTAAAGGAAAACGTAGAGGCAAGTCTTTGTGGCCTTAGGTTTGATAATGGGCTTCTTAAAGATGACACAAAAACACAAGAAAGGAATAAACTATATAAATTGGATTTCGTTAAGATGTAAAATGTATGTGCTTCAAAAAATGTGATCAACAAGACAAAAAAATAAGACACTGAATGGGAGAAAATATTTGCAAAACCATATATCTAATAATGGCTTTTATCTAGAATAGCTGAAGAACTCTTACAAATTAATAATGAAAAGATAAATAACCCAACAAGAAGCAGGCAAAGGATCTGAACATTTTCAAGAAGATCTACAAATAGCTAGTAGGCACATCAGAGAATTCTCTAGTTTTTTAGTAAACAAAAGATACTGAGCATTTCTTTTTTTCTTTTTAGAATATTTTTTGCCTGTAAGTCATCATTTATTTTTTAATCCATCTTTTATTCTTTGACCTGTGTGGGCCTCCCATCACAGTGGCCTCTCTTGTTGCAGAGCACCAGCTCTGGGCACATGCGCTCCAGAGCGCTGGCTGGTAACTGGACACACTGGCCCAGCCACTCCTCAGCATGTGGGATCCTCCCAGGCCAGGGATCAAAGGTGCACCTTGCACTGCAAGGCGGACTCTACCCACTGGACCACCAGGGAAGCCCTGGGCATTATTAGTATATAATTTTTTCATAGGCTTAAAAACAAATAATACAAAGTTTCATGCAAATGAAATGTTTGCAAGATTGAAAAATGTATGTGGAAATATGTCTCCTTCCTGGGCCACAATAAATAATAAGCAAAAAAAAAATCTCTAATTGGGGTGAGAATGGTTCTACTAAATATGTAGGTATGCAAAATTTTACCTGCTTTTTCTCTCAATTAGAATGGCCACGTAAGATGCTGGCAAAGCGGCACCAAAGCCGGGACTCCATAAGTAGAATTTTCCAAGTATCTTCCTGAAATTGAAATTTGGAATGATTGAATAAAATTTCTCGTTGGTCAGTGTATTTATTACGCATAGAAGTTTCCCTTCTCAGTTCACTCTCTATCTAAGTGTCCCACAGCACCTCAAATTCAACATTTCCAAAACTAAGTTCATTCTTTTTTCCCTCTGTCTCTATGGACTTGTCCTTCTCCTTCTCAAGTTCACTCTCCCATTCTAAGTGTCCCACAGAAATCATTCCAACTATGGCCTTAGGTTTGATAATGGGCTTCTTAAAGATGACACAAAAACACAAGAAAGGAATAAACTATATAAATTGGATTTCGTTAAGATGTAAAATGTATGTGCTTCAAAAAATGTGATCAACAAGACAAAAAAATAAGACACTGAATGGGAGAAAATATTTGCAAAACCATATATCTAATAATGGCTTTTATCTAGAATAGCTGAAGAACTCTTACAAATTAATAATGAAAAGATAAATAACCCAACAAGAAGCAGGCAAAGGATCTGAACATTTTCAAGAAGATCTACAAATAGCTAGTAGGCACATCAGAGAATTCTCTAGTTTTTTAGTAAACAAAAGATACTGAGCATTTCTTTTTTTCTTTTTAGAATATTTTTTGCCTGTAAGTCATCATTTATTTTTTATCCATCTTTTATTCTTTGACCTGTGTGGGCCTCCCATCACAGTGGCCTCTCTTGTTGCAGAGCACCAGCTCTGGGCACATGCGCTCCAGAGCGCTGGCTGGTAACTGGACACACTGGCCCAGCCACTCCTCAGCATGTGGGATCCTCCCAGGCCAGGGATCAAAGGTGCACCTTGCACTGCAAGGCGGACTCTACCCACTGGACCACCAGGGAAGCCCTGGGCATTATTAGTATATAATTTTTTCATAGGCTTAAAAACAAATAATACAAAGTTTCATGCAAATGAAATGTTTGCAAGATTGAAAAATGTATGTGGAAATATGTCTCCTTCCTGGGCCACAATAAATAATAAGCAAAAAAAAAAAATCTCTAATTGGGGTGAGAATGGTTCTACTAAATATGTAGGTATGCAAAATTTTACCTGCTTTTTCTCTCAATTAGAATGGCCACGTAAGATGCTGGCAAAGCGGCACCAAAGCCGGGACTCCATAAGTAGAATTTTCCAAGTATCTTCCTGAAATTGAAATTTGGAATGATTGAATAAAATTTCTCGTTGGTCAGTGTATTTATTACGCATAGAAGTTTCCCTTCTCAGTTCACTCTCTATCTAAGTGTCCCACAGCACCTCAAATTCAACATTTCCAAAACTAAGTTCATTCTTTTTTCCCTCTGTCTCTATGGACTTGTCCTTTCTCCTCTCTTTTCCTAGGTTAATGATATCAACAACTACTTATTCACCTATGTGTGACACTTTGAGGCATTGTTGGCTTTTCCCTCTTCTATACAAGAAATCATCCCTTTAAATATTTCTAAACACAATTTCACTCTCATCTTCGTTTCCAGTCTTCTGCCCGTGCCTCAGTTAAGTCCGTCAGCATCTTTTCTTCAGGCTAGCACAACAGCAAACTAACAGGTGTCCTTCCTGGTAATAATTTTTTTTTCTTTTTTTTAATCTTTTCGGGGGTAAGGTGGGGAGGGAGGGGGTGGGCGGGCCACTTCTATTGGTCTTTCATTTCTCTATTTTCATCCATCTTTGTTCTTTGGCACCTGTGGGCCTCCCATCACGGTGGCCTCTGACGCAGCAGAGCGCCGGCTCTGGGTGCACGCGCGCCAGAGCTCCAGCTCAGTAATTGGACACATCTGTCCAGCCGCTCCGTGGCACGTGGGATCTTCCCAGGCCAGGGATCGAACCGGCGCCCCTTGCACTGCAAGGCGGTGTCCTTACCCACTGGACCACCAGGGGAAGCCCTCCTGGTAATAATTTAATCTGTTATATTCCTCCAAACATAGCCTGGATCCAATATTGTTCACTCTGCAAATCTCTGGGTTCTCAGTCTTCTTACCTAGCACATGGGAATAAATGCATTACCTGTCTCACATAGCTGTTACAACGGCTACATGAGATACTCCCCAGGACCATGCCCAACACAGAACGTACTCAGAAAATGTTAGCTATTATTGCTATTATTATCACTACTACTATTTTATAGCTCTTTTATTGACATATAATTGATTTACTAATGGTGTGTTAATTTCATGTGTACAGCAAAGTAATTCAGTTCATTTATCCTTTTTTTTCTTTTTTTGGCCTCTTTTATTGGTTTATTTATTTATTTATTTTATTCTTTGGCCTGTGTGGGCCTCCCATTTCAGTGGCCTCATTGCAGAGCACCAGCTCTGGGCACATGTGCTCCAGAGCACTGGCTCCCAATTGGACACACCAGTCCAGCCACTCCTCGGCATGTGGGATCTTCCTGGGCCAGGGATCGAACTGGTGGCCCTTGCACTGCAAGGAGGATTCTTTACCCACTGAACCAGCAGGGAAGCCCCAGTAATTTAGTTATATATATTTTTTTTTTCAGATTTTTTTGCCTTAGGTTATTATTAATACAAAATGTTGAGTAGAGCTCCCTGTGCGAGAATGGGTCCTTGTCGGCTACCTATTTTTTGTAGAGTAGTGTGTATATGCTAATCCCAGACTCCTACTTTATGCCCAACCTTTCCCCTTCTATAATCATAACTTTTTTCTATGTCTGTGGGTCTCTTTTAGTTTGGTATTACATATAAGTTCATTATATCTTTTTTTGTTGACTGCTATTTTTTTAACACACAATAGATATTCAACAAATGTCTATCCTACTTCTTCTACAACCCTTGGTAAGTTTCTCCTACATCACTTGTAAACTATTTTATATCTTTCATTTACTGTACATACAATTTTTCATTTACTAGAAAGTTACTGCTTGAAAGAAAGAATTTGCATACTGTCTCACTATGGTGTTTCACTATAAATGGCCATTAATTGCTTGGGTTTTGAAAAAAAATAAATAAAAGAAGTCCAAAGATAATAGGAAATTCAATTCTTTTTTCCCTTCAAAGGCAATATATTCCAATTCTTTTTTCCCTTCAAAGGCAATATATTCCAAAGAAAGGCAGAAACAAAAAAACATAATAAGAAGTTATCTGAAAAAGTTGATCAACTTCTAAATGATGTACTACAGGAAAAATTATATACTATATACATACAGAGAAGGATTAAGGATCATAGATGAAATGATCTTTTCAATTGGAGCTTAGCCTTGAAAAAGTAGAAAACTTGCATATAACATGGGTATTTCTGAAATGGACATTAGAGACCTTCTGCCTGAGAAAACTGGAAGTGGTTCTCCTCTAATAAAATCCACAAAGGACTTAATAAGTTTCTGAATGTCAAACTAAAGGAAAATAACTCAGTGAGTCAGTTATAGGAGGAACACAGATGTTACCTTATTATATGTATTTAATATTTTCACAACTTAACCAAAGTGTTCATAGAACATACACAAGCTGCTAGAGCAATTTATTATTATTAAATATAATAACTCTATTTTTAGAGTTTTAACAAGCATTAGAAACTTTCCAAGAGACTATGTGATAAAGAGTTTCTTGTACAGATTTTCAGGTCAATTTAAAGGCATGATTTACTCAACAGTATCAATGTTATCAATTATTTCTGCATAACTTAGAAGCTGATAAATATTATTGTTCTTAAGGTAGAAGAATCTATGAAAGACACCTGGAAATTATATTTCTAATTGCAGTTAAAATTTACCTGCAGAATTACTTTGAAAAATACTAAGTAACATTAATATTAATATAATGTGAAGTTAGTATTTCAACTTGATAAATGAAATATCTAGCTTGGGTTTTCAATAATCAGTGGGGTAAAAGATAAAAAGTAAATATCTAACAAATATTCTAGGTACATCACAACACCGAAAACTGAATTTTTACTCCATGTATATGGTATGAAGTATGTGGCACAGATAATGTACTGAATCAGGACCAAAAGTTTCATCAGAAGGGTATGTCAGAAGCTTTAGAATAAACATGAGCATTTTATAGTCCTTCTGAAGTCCGTTCACTGCATATGGACCTAAGCTATACCATGGACAGTTGCTTTGAATTACTAATCTGTGAAACTGAAAAGTTAAGAAATCCTCATTAACAATTTAGTAAATACAGTGGGGCTCAGAAAATGTATGATGCATTAAAGCCTTTTGTTATGTAATCACAGCAATAATTTGAAGTTTATATTACACCTTCAGGCCAAGAGACCCACAACTCCTGGTTTTGCAAGCCTTGAGATAAATTTCACGGAGAGAAAAAAATACACAAGCGGTGGCCTGCACAATATTTATATCAACATGTTTGTTTCAGTTTCAGTAAAGGAAATTTGTGCTAACCTCTGGGGTTATTATGAGTACCAACCTTAAAATGCAAAAGAAAGCCATATACAAGGCCCCATTGGCAGTCAAAAATGAAGCCGATTGTAGGATCTCAGGGAGCAGTTTGTGTAAATAATAGTCTAATTTTCGTTTCCGGAGAATTGCTGCAATCACAAGCTTAAAAAACCAAAAGTGTTCATAGAACATACACAAGCTGCTAGAGCAATTTATTATTATTAAATATAATAACTCTATTTTTAGAGTTTTAACAAGCATTAGAAACTTTCCAAGAGACTATGTGATAAAGAGTTTCTTGTACAGATTTTCAGGTCAATTTAAAGGCATGATTTACTCAACAGTATCAATGTTATCAATTATTTCTGCATAACTTAGAAGCTGATAAATATTATTGTTCTTAAGGTAGAAGAATCTATGAAAGACACCTGGAAATTATATTTCTAATTGCAGTTAAAATTTACCTGCAGAATTACTTTGAAAAATACTAAGTAACATTAATATTAATATAATGTGAAGTTAGTATTTCAACTTGATAAATGAAATATCTAGCTTGGGTTTTCAATAATCAGTGGGGTAAAAGATAAAAAGTAAATATCTAACAAATATTCTAGGTACATCACAACACCGAAAACTGAATTTTTACTCCATGTATATGGTATGAAGTATGTGGCACAGATAATGTACTGAATCAGGACCAAAAGTTTCATCAGAAGGGTATGTCAGAAGCTTTAGAATAAACATGAGCATTTTATAGTCCTTCTGAAGTCCGTTCACTGCATATGGACCTAAGCTATACCATGGACAGTTGCTTTGAATTACTAATCTGTGAAACTGAAAAGTTAAGAAATCCTCATTAACAATTTAGTAAATACAGTGGGGCTCAGAAAATGTATGATGCATTAAAGCCTTTTGTTATGTAATCACAGCAATAATTTGAAGTTTATATTACACCTTCAGGCCAAGAGACCCACAACTCCTGGTTTTGCAAGCCTTGAGATAAATTTCACGGAGAGAAAAAAATACACAAGCGGTGGCCTGCACAATATTTATATCAACATGTTTGTTTCAGTTTCAGTAAAGGAAATTTGTGCTAACCTCTGGGGTTATTATGAGTACCAACCTTAAAATGCAAAAGAAAGCCATATACAAGGCCCCATTGGCAGTCAAAAATGAAGCCGATTGTAGGATCTCAGGGAGCAGTTTGTGTAAATAATAGTCTAATTTTCGTTTCCGGAGAATTGCTGCAATCTGGAGAAAAAGAAAAAGAAAGAACGGTCTTTTGTTTCAATCCAACCAACTTTTCCCACTTAAGTTAGTTCTGAAGTGGCAGATACTGAAAAAACAGCATATTTTTAAAAATTAAAGTAAAAACCTTGGTATTTTACCAGACCCTCTGTGAAAATCCAGTTTTCAGGACAGAAGACACTCTGATTTATTGAAGGTATAATGGATAAAGAGCCCACAACATAGATCACATGATGAGTAACCCCCAAATGCTGAGGTAAATATTTATAACGTCTTGAAAGTTTTAAATCTAAAAAACGACATATCTTTTAAATGCGTAAACTAAAGTTCAATTCAAATAGAAATTGAATGCTAAACAAAACTACATTATAGATATTATCAGCCTGAATATTAGAGAACTTCAGTGATAAATACCAGAAACATTCATTCATTCAGTTTCAATGAAAAAGGAATATGAGCTAGATTAGCAAGAACAGTAGCATTCTCATAGGTCACCAGGAAGAAATGCAGTCCTATCTTGGTGAAACAGTATTTATCAAAAGAACAAAAGACGGCAGAATTAGGGAATGAGTGAGGGGAATGTAAGAAAGTGCAAGGCAGACTTGAGAAAAGGAAAACCTGAGAATTCACAGTTCACCATTTTGGACACCCCACTTTCCCTGTGTTTTGGGATCAACAGTTCTTGATCCCTCTTCTCAGTTCTTTTCTTACTCCACCCCTTAGAAGCTCCTGACAATCTCCTTCTTTATTCAATTAAGCAAAGTGTTACTCAGAATTATACCACACACAAGAAAAACAATGATGAGTAAGATCTAATCCTTGCCTTCAAGGAACATAAAAACTTAATAGAGAGCTTCCCTGGTGGTCCAGTGGGTAAGGACACCGCCTTGCAGTGCAAGGGGCGCCGGTTCCATCCCTGGCCTGGGAAGATCCCAGGTGCCGCGCTGCTGGACGGATGTGTCCAATTACTGAAGGGGCGCCGGTTCCCCCCTGCCCTGGCAAAATGAAAGCCATATACAAGGCCCCATTGGCAGTCAAAAATGAAGCCGATTGTAGGATCTCAGGGAGCAGTTTGTGTAAATAATAGTCTAATTTTCGTTTCCGGAGAATTGCTGCAATCTGGAGAAAAAGAAAAAGAAAGAACGGTCTTTTGTTTCAATCCAACCAACTTTTCCCACTTAAGTTAGTTCTGAAGTGGCAGATACTGAAAAAACAGCATATTTTTAAAAATTAAAGTAAAAACCTTGGTATTTTACCAGACCCTCTGTGAAAATCCAGTTTTCAGGACAGAAGACACTCTGATTTATTGAAGGTATAATGGATAAAGAGCCCACAACATAGATCACATGATGAGTAACCCCCAAATGCTGAGGTAAATATTTATAACGTCTTGAAAGTTTTAAATCTAAAAAACGACATATCTTTTAAATGCGTAAACTAAAGTTCAATTCAAATAGAAATTGAATGCTAAACAAAACTACATTATAGATATTATCAGCCTGAATATTAGAGAACTTCAGTGATAAATACCAGAAACATTCATTCATTCAGTTTCAATGAAAAAGGAATATGAGCTAGATTAGCAAGAACAGTAGCATTCTCATAGGTCACCAGGAAGAAATGCAGTCCTATCTTGGTGAAACAGTATTTATCAAAAGAACAAAAGACGGCAGAATTAGGGAATGAGTGAGGGGAATGTAAGAAAGTGCAAGGCAGACTTGAGAAAAGGAAAACCTGAGAATTCACAGTTCACCATTTTGGACACCCCACTTTCCCTGTGTTTTGGGATCAACAGTTCTTGATCCCTCTTCTCAGTTCTTTTCTTACTCCACCCCTTAGAAGCTCCTGACAATCTCCTTCTTTATTCAATTAAGCAAAGTGTTACTCAGAATTATACCACACACAAGAAAAACAATGATGAGTAAGATCTAATCCTTGCCTTCAAGGAACATAAAAACTTAATAGAGAGCTTCCCTGGTGGTCCAGTGGGTAAGGACACCGCCTTGCAGTGCAAGGGGCGCCGGTTCCATCCCTGGCCTGGGAAGATCCCAGGTGCCGCGCTGCTGGACGGATGTGTCCAATTACTGAGCCGGAGCTCTGGAGCGCATGTATCCAGAGCCGGCGCTCTGCGACGACAGAGGCCACCGCGATGGGAGGCCCACAGGAGCCAAAGAACAAAGACGGATGAAAATAGAGAAATGAAAGACCAATAGGAAGTGGCCCGCCCACCCCCTCCCTCCCCAACCCGCCCCCCCCAATAAATAAATAAATGTTTTTTTAAAAAAAGCTTATTAGAGAAACAGACATACAATTAACTAGAATTATGGTAATGTATTAAATGCTAGACTAGAGCAGGAAGAAACTGCTATAGAAACACATATGGGACTGGGCAGGTAACTATGTCTGGAAGATGGGTCTTGGCAAATAGGTAAAACTTTGACAAAAGAGAAGTTTCCATGATTTCTGTGACTGCAGTCTTCTCATGCTCCCATTTTATCTCTAAATGTTATTCCTTTGTTAGCATTTCTTCCTTAGATCTCAATTCACTCTATATATGTTCTCTCCCACAGTATCATTTATCATGTCAAAGTAGAAATTCCAATATAATTCTAACATTTCCCCTAAATTCTTAATCCATACTTCACATGTCAATAAAGATGTACCAGAGACATCCCCCCCCTCCACAAAAACCATCCTATTTGAAGTAGAACTTGTTATATTTCCCCAAAGTACTTTTACTTCTGAGTTTCCAACCTCACATCCACCTTATTAAGTAATTAGGGAACAAAACATTGATGCCATTTTCAATTACTCCCTGGATCCTCAACCATCTCTTCTGTTCTAATGGTCTTCTACTATCTTCAGGTTTTAGAATGTAATGTCTCTCTCATTTTAGACTTAACTATGGGCAGAATATGGTACTCTGCGAGGTACTGCAGCAGTTACAGAAAAATTTCTCCTATTCCTAGAAAGGAACATAATGTCTCATATAACAATCAGGTATCATGCAAGTATCCCTATTTACATATAATCTGATTGTGTAGTACACAGGAACACAATGTCTCATATAACAATGAGGTATCATGCAAGTATCCCTATTTACATATAATCTGATTGTATAGTACACATAACTCCCAACCAGTTTACATATACACAGATACACACACACACACACACACACACACCCCTCCTAGAACTAATAAAGCAGTTTAGCAAGAGCATAGGATACAAGATAAACATACAAAAATTATTGGTATTTCTAAAGGAGAATAATGAATACATGCACATCAAAATTAAAAATACAACAGCATTTATAACTCCCCCAAAACTAAAACACATAGGGAAAAGTACACAACACTTGTATAGGACTTGTATGTTGAAAGTTACCCACCTGATGCTGATGCTAGAAATCAAAACCAAACATATAAATAAACGTTCATAGGTAGAAAGACTCAATATGGGGAAAACATTAATTCTCCCCCAAAGTGATATACAGATTTAACACAATTCCTATTACAACCTCAGAAAAAGTTTTCCAGATGTCAACAAGATTATTCTGAAATTTACACAGAAAAGCAAAGGAACTCTAAGAGCTAAAAATAACATTGAAAAACAGAATAAAGTGGGAGGAATGAGACTACCCAACTTCAAGACATATTATACAGCTACAACAATCACATTGTGTGATACTGGCAGAGTGATTGACAAAAAGATTAATGAAACAGAAAGAGAACATAGATACAGACCCACACAAATATATCCAAATGAATTCTGACAAGATACAATAGCAATTCCATGGAGAAAAAATAGCTTTTTCAGCAAATGGTGCAGAAGCAAAAAGAGATCCACAGGCAGAAAAAATAAATAAATAATAACTTCAGTCCAAGTCTCACACTTTATATAAAAATTACTTCGAATTGTATCATAGACATACATGTAAAACATAAAACTACAAGATTTAAGAGGGAAAAAATCAGAGAAAATCTTAGGGATCTAAGTCTAAGCAAAAGCACAATTCATAAAAGGAAAAACTACAAATTACACTTCAAAATTCAAACTTCTTCTCTGTGAAAGACCTGTTAAGAAGATAAAATCCCAAGCTACAGAGGGGAGAAAATACTTATAAACTACAGATCTAGCAAAGGACTGGTATCTAGAACATAGAAGGAAATATCAAAATTCAACAATAAAAAAATAAATGATCCAATTAGAAAATACAAAGAGTATGAACAGATATTCACCAAAGAGAATCTGCAATTGGAAGACAAGCACATTAGCCATTAAGGAAAAACACACTAAAACCACAATAAGCCATCACTAGAGAACTATCAGAACAATTACGTTTAAAAATACTGAAAACACCCAATGCTGGCAAGGATGCAGAGAGACTGGATCTCTAAGGATTTATCAGAGAGAATGTCAGAGAGAATGACACATTGTCAGAGAGAATGTGAAAAAGCAAAATGCATTCTAAACAATAGTTTGACTGTTTCTTAAAAAAAAACTAAGCAAGCAACTATCATATGATCCAACAACTGCAGTCTCAGATGTTCACCCTAGAAGAATGAAAGTGTTCACCCACAAATGTTTACAGCTGCTTTGTTTACCATAAATGGAAACAACCCATATGTCCTTTAAAACATACACAATTTAAAAACTGGGTCATCTCCACAGTATGGAATATCATTCAGCAATAACAAGGAACAAACTAGTAATACATGACACAATATTGATGAATTTCCAGAGAATTATGCTAAGTGAAAAAAGCAAACCACAAAAGACTACATACTATATAATTCTATTTATATAACATACATGAAATGACAAATTCATAGAAATGAAGAATAAATTAATAGTGATCAGGAATTAAGAGGAGTTGGGAGGCAAGTGGGTCCTGCTCTCATGGGGCACCATGAGGGCTCCTTATGGGGATAGAAATAGCCTGCATATAGGCTACACTACTGTTTAGTCACTAAGTCATGTTTGAGCCTGCCAGGCTCCTCTGTCCAAGGAATTGTTCCAGCAAGAATACTGGAGTGGGTTCCCATTTCCTCCTCCAGGGAATCTTCCCAACTTAGGAATCGAACCCATATCTCCTGCACTGCAGGGGGATTCTTTACCACTGAGCCACAAGGAACTATATTAAGGCAATTATTCAGGTTGTGTTATTTTATTATCATTTTGCAGGATGATACCATTGACAGAAACCAGATAAAGTGTACAGAGAATCTCTCTATTATTTCTTCCAACTTCATAAGAATCTACAATTATCTCAAAGTTAAAAGTTCAGAACATAGAAGGAAATATCAAAATTCAACAATAAAAAAATAAATGATCCAATTAGAAAATACAAAGAGTATGAACAGATATTCACCAAAGAGAATCTGCAATTGGAAGACAAGCACATTAGCCATTAAGGAAAAACACACTAAAACCACAATAAGCCATCACTAGAGAACTATCAGAACAATTACGTTTAAAAATACTGAAAACACCCAATGCTGGCAAGGATGCAGAGAGACTGGATCTCTAAGGATTTATCAGAGAGAATGTCAGAGAGAATGACACATTGTCAGAGAGAATGTGAAAAAGCAAAATGCATTCTAAACAATAGTTTGACTGTTTCTTAAAAAAAAACTAAGCAAGCAACTATCATATGATCCAACAACTGCAGTCTCAGATGTTCACCCTAGAAGAATGAAAGTGTTCACCCACAAATGTTTACAGCTGCTTTGTTTACCATAAATGGAAACAACCCATATGTCCTTTAAAACATACACAATTTAAAAACTGGGTCATCTCCACAGTATGGAATATCATTCAGCAATAACAAGGAACAAACTAGTAATACATGACACAATATTGATGAATTTCCAGAGAATTATGCTAAGTGAAAAAAGCAAACCACAAAAGACTACATACTATATAATTCTATTTATATAACATACATGAAATGACAAATTCATAGAAATGAAGAATAAATTAATAGTGATCAGGAATTAAGAGGAGTTGGGAGGCAAGTGGGTCCTGCTCTCATGGGGCACCATGAGGGCTCCTTATGGGGATAGAAATAGCCTGCATATAGGCTACACTACTGTTTAGTCACTAAGTCATGTTTGAGCCTGCCAGGCTCCTCTGTCCAAGGAATTGTTCCAGCAAGAATACTGGAGTGGGTTCCCATTTCCTCCTCCAGGGAATCTTCCCAACTTAGGAATCGAACCCATATCTCCTGCACTGCAGGGGGATTCTTTACCACTGAGCCACAAGGAACTATATTAAGGCAATTATTCAGGTTGTGTTATTTTATTATCATTTTGCAGGATGATACCATTGACAGAAACCAGATAAAGTGTACAGAGAATCTCTCTATTATTTCTTCCAACTTCATAAGAATCTACAATTATCTCAAAGTTAAAAGTTCAGTTTTAAAAAAGCAGTCACCCATATGGCCACCGGGCATACAAAACATGTGCAGCATCATTAGTCATCAGAAAACTGCACAATGAAATACCACCCCTCACACATCAGGATGTCGAAAATAAGGAGAAATGGCGATGCAAAGCACTGTCGGGAATAAAGTAACTGCAGCTTCACACACTGTTGACAGGAATGTAAAACTGCATACTTACTTTGGAAAACTGTTATTATCTAATAAAATTAAATGTAAGCGTATGCTATGATCTAGCAATTCCACTCTGAGGTTTATACCCAAGAGAAATAACTGCCTATTTCCATCAAAAGTCATATTCATAACACTATCTGTAATTATAAATACCACAAAATATCTAAATGTTCATCAACAGTTAGGTAGACAAATTGTACATATTTGCAACATTGGTAGATCAAACTAGAGAGTCTGTTGTGAAAAACGGGGAAAATCTAACATAATACCACAGGAAATAATCTTAACTCTGGTTAAGACTAGAAAAAGAATAGAAGACAAGACAAGAAAAAGAAATAGGGAGTATCTGTGTCAGAAAGGCAGAAGTAAAATTGTCTCTGTGTGCAGAAAACCCTGAAACCTTTACCCAAAAAAGAAAAAAAAAAAACACCAAAATGAATGAATAATAATAAATGAATTCAATAAAGTTGCAGGATTCAAAATCAACACACAAAAATCAGTTACATCTCTATGCATTTACACCAAAAGCGCGAAAAACACACTAAGAAAACAATCCCATTTAGAACTACATCATCAATAAAATACTTTGGAATAAACTAAACCAAGGAGGTGAAAGATATGCACACTGAAAACTTTAAACTATTAATGAAAGAAATTGAAGAAGATGCAAATAAATGGAAAGACAGTCTATATTCATGGATTGGAAAAAATAACATTGTTAAAATGTCCATAATACTCAATGCCATCTGTGGAAAAAAGACAGTCTTATCATGGATTGGAAAAAATTATTATCATTTTGCAGGATGATACCATTGACAGAAACCAGATAAAGTGTACAGAGAATCTCTATTATTTCTTCCAACTTCATAAGAATCTACAATTATCTCAAAGTTAAAAGTTCAGTTTTAAAAAAGCAGTCACCCATATGGCCACCGGGCATACAAAACATGTGCAGCATCATTAGTCATCAGAAAACTGCACAATGAAATACCACCCCTCACACATCAGGATGTCGAAAATAAGGAGAAATGGCGATGCAAAGCACTGTCGGGAATAAAGTAACTGCAGCTTCACACACTGTTGACAGGAATGTAAAACTGCATACTTACTTTGGAAAACTGTTATTATCTAATAAAATTAAATGTAAGCGTATGCTATGATCTAGCAATTCCACTCTGAGGTTTATACCCAAGAGAAATAACTGCCTATTTCCATCAAAAGTCATATTCATAACACTATCTGTAATTATAAATACCACAAAATATCTAAATGTTCATCAACAGTTAGGTAGACAAATTGTACATATTTGCAACATTGGTAGATCAAACTAGAGAGTCTGTTGTGAAAAACGGGGAAAATCTAACATAATACCACAGGAAATAATCTTAACTCTGGTTAAGACTAGAAAAAGAATAGAAGACAAGACAAGAAAAAGAAATAGGGAGTATCTGTGTCAGAAAGGCAGAAGTAAAATTGTCTCTGTGTGCAGAAAACCCTGAAACCTTTACCCAAAAAAGAAAAAAAAAAAACACCAAAATGAATGAATAATAATAAATGAATTCAATAAAGTTGCAGGATTCAAAATCAACACACAAAAATCAGTTACATCTCTATGCATTTACACCAAAAGCGCGAAAAACACACTAAGAAAACAATCCCATTTAGAACTACATCATCAATAAAATACTTTGGAATAAACTAAACCAAGGAGGTGAAAGATATGCACACTGAAAACTTTAAACTATTAATGAAAGAAATTGAAGAAGATGCAAATAAATGGAAAGACAGTCTATATTCATGGATTGGAAAAAATAACATTGTTAAAATGTCCATAATACTCAATGCCATCTGTAGATTCAATGCAATCCTTATCAAAATCTCAAAGGTGTTTTTCACAGACATGGAAAAAACAATCCTAAAATCCATATGGAATAGCCAAAGCAATCTTGAAAAAGAACAAAGTTGGAGGCAATACATGTACCTGACTTCAAAATATACTACAAAGCTGTTGTAGTGCTTATAGCTACTTTATAGCTATAAAAATAGAAGAGTACTGACAGAAACACAGACACGCAGACCAAAGGAACAGAGTTGAGAGCCCAGAAATAAAATCATGCATATATGGTCAAAGGTTCCAAGAACACAATAGGGAAAAGCCAGTCTCTCCAATGAATGGTGCTGGGAAAACTGGTTATCCACATGCTAAAGAAGGAAATTAGATCCTTACCTTATTCAATATATACAAAATAATTCAGAGTCATTAAAGACTTCAATATAAGACCTGAAATCACCAGAAGAAAACATAGAGGAAAAGCTTCCTGACACTGATTTGAACAATACTTTTTTGAATATAATTCTAAAAGCACAGCAACAAACGCAAAAACAGACAGATGAAATGATATCAAACTAAAAAGCTCCTACATTGAAAAAAAAGTGATCAACAGAATGAAGAAACAACCTACAAAATTGAAGAAAATATTTGCAAGCCACTTGCAAAATTTCATAAGCGATTAATGCCCAAACTATAAAAGTAACTCAAACAACCCAATAGTAAGAAAACAATAACCATTTTAAAAATGAGTAAAGGACCTGAACACACATTTCTCAAAAGAAGACATACAAATGGTGAACAGGTACATAAGAAGATGTCCCACATGACTAATTCCATCGTGGAAATGCAAATCAAAACAACAATAAGCTACTACCATACAGCTGTTATAATGGCTATCATCAAAAAGACTAAAGGTGACTAGTGTTGGTGAGGGTGTGGAGAACAGCGAATCCTTGTAGTACACACACGTACACACACACACACACACATACACACACACAATGGATTATTCAGACTTAAAAAAAGAAGGAAATCCTGCCATTTGGGACAACTGGATAAACATGGAGGAAATTATGCCAAGTAAAACAAACAAGGCACAGAAGGATGAATACTATATGATCTCACTTATATGTGGAATCTTAAAAACCTATAGAAGCAGGGTAGATGATGGTTGCCAGTGGCTGAGGGGGTGGGGAAAAACAAAGAGACGTTGATCAAAGGATACAAAGCTACATCTGACAAAGTTTTGTAGGATGAATAAATCTGGTAGATCTAATGCACACTATAATGACTATAGTTAATAACACTGTACTGAATACTGAAAATATGCTAAGGTGGATTGCAGGTACCACTGAGACATTCACTTTGTCACAACAATCAGTTTATTGAAGTAGTCTGAAACTGAACCTGCAGTACCTGCAGTATGCTGCTGCTAAGTCACTTTAGTCGTGTCCGACTGTGCGACCCTATGGACTGTAGCCTACCAGCCTCCTCTGTCCATGGGATTCCCCAGAGGTATGCATGTATACCAGATCATCATGTTGAAAAAGAAAATAAAAAGTTAACACTAAAAATGTGATAGAGCTCTTTTTTTCCCTAATCATGTTGAAAAAGAAAATTAAAAGTTAACAGTAAAAATATGATAGACTTCTTTTTTCCCTACTTCTGAAATCAGTATCTTTTTTCTTTTTTTTTTTTAAATAAATGGTGCTGAAGGAACTGGACACCTGTGTAGAACAAAAAAGTTAACTTTGACTCCTTCCTCATAGTATATATAAAAGATAACTTGAGATGGATCACAGACTTACATTTGCAAAGTATGAACAATAAAGTCTATGGAAGAAGACATAGATGAGTATCTTTATGAACAGTCCAGGTATCAGGGCTCCCCTGGTGGTCCAGTGGGTAAGGACACCGCCTTGCAGTACAGGGGTTGCCGGTTCAATCCCTGGCCTAGGAGGATCCCGTGTGCCACAGAGCAGCTGGGCCAATGTGTCCAACTACTGAGCCAGCGCTCTGGAGCACGTATGCCCAGAGCCGGCGCTCAGCAGCGACAGAGGCCACTGCAATGGAAGGCCTACACCGGCCTAAGAACAAAAATGGAAATAAGTGAAAGACCAATAGAAGTGGCAAAAAAAAAAAAAAATTCCAGGCATTAGTCAAAAGACAGACAACATTAAACACAGTTCATCAAGGGCAAGTGCAAAGACCAAGTCGACTATCACAGAGGCTACAGACTGAAGACCAATGCAAAATTATAATGAAAGGCCCCCAATTTAGGAGCTTTTCCCTTTACAAAAATATCACTATTAAACATCTCACTGTTAAGCATCTATCAGGCCAATATACATTTCATCTTCTTCCTTTATTCTGCCTATCTGTTTCACCCTGTGTTAACACTGCATATTTGCCATACAAACAGTTGATTAGCATTTGGATTGCATGGCTACGGAATAGAGTATGGTTAATTAGCCCTCAAAGGGAGCTGATCCCATGATCTTAGCCTTATCAGTACCAAACTTTAAGTTAGTAGTCTTTTTTTTTTTAAGATTTATTTATTTATTTATTTTGGTGGGGGAGGGGTGGGGAGGGAGGGGAACAGGCGGGCCACTTCTATTGGTCTTTCATTTGTCCATTTTCATCCATCTTTGTTCTTTGGCCCATGTGGGCCTCCCATCACGGTGGCCTCTGTGGTCACAGAGCACCGGGTCTGGGCGCATGCGCTCCAGAGCTCTGGCTCAGTAATTGGACACATCAGTCCAGCCACTCCGTGGCACGTGGGATCTTCCCAGGCCAGGGATCGAACCAGCACCCCTTGCACTGTAAGGCGGTGTCCTTACCCACTGGACCACCTGGGAAGCCCTAAATTAGTAGTCTTTGTTAGCCCCAAAGTTTGATCAGTAACTCTCCTAGATGACTATTTCTAGAGAGTCTAACAAATCTAGGTTCTGGAAAATAATCTCTGCAGTAAGAGTTGATGATCACTTTAAAGAAGACTCTCTCAACCTCCACACTAATTACATTTGGGGTCAGATAATTTGCTCCGCTGGAGGGTTACCCTACACATTATGGGATGTTGAGCAGTATGCCTGGCTTCTACTCTATAACTGCCGGTAGCATAGCCTGAGCTGTGAAACCAAAATGTCTCCAGGTAGGGTCATGTGTGTCCTAGAAGGCAATATCACCTCTTATAGAGAACAAAGCTTTAAAGAAAACAGCATAATATAAGGATTGATAAACAGTACTTTTGTTTGTTGTTTAACTTTTCATTTAATTTGGAGTATAGCTGATGAACAATGCTGTGACAGTTCCAGGTGGACAGCAAAGAGACTAGGCCATGCATACACATGTATCCATTCTCCCCAAAACTTTCCTCCCATCCAGACTGTCATATAACACTAAGCAGAGTTCCCTGTGCTACACAGGAAGTCCTTGTTGGTCATCCATTTTAAATATAGCAGTGGGCACATGTCCATCCCAAAGTCCCTAACTATCTCTTCCCCCCGTATTCTTCCCTCACTGCCAACCACAAATGTGTTCTCTAGTCTGTGAGTCCATTTCTGTTACATAAATAAGTTCTTCTGTATCATTTCTTTTTAGACATTACATATAAGGGATATCATATGATATTTCTCCCCCTCGGTCTGACTTACTTCACGCAGCGTGACAATCTCTAGATCCTTCCATATTGCTGCAAGTGGCATTACTTCATTCTTTTTAATGACTGAGTATTATTCCATTGTATATATGTACCACATTTTCTTTATTCTCCTGTCAATGGACATTTAGGTTGCCTCCAGATCTTGGCTATTGTAAACAGGGCTCCAATGAACGCTGGGGTGCATGTATTCCTTCAGACCATGTTTTTCTCTGGGTATATGCCCACAAGTAGGATTACAGAGTCATTACAGTAGCTCTATTTTTAGTTTTTAAAGGAACCTCCATACTGTTCTCCATAGTGGTTGTACCAATTACACTCCCACCAACAGAGCAGGTGGGTTCCCTTCAGGACTGAAGCACTTTTTGACAAAGGGTCAAACAGGTTGGACATCCTCCCTATAGCAGGAATGTCTGAAAAAGTGAAAATTACTCTTGCATGTCCAACAGATTTCTAAGTATCCTATTAGTCATTTAGGTGAACTACTTGATCACTGTGACCTGGGTCTAAAACCTAACTTCATCTTACAAATGAACACAAACTATTTTTGTAAGATTTTGATATTTGCTAAAAATTTTTAGAATAAATCTACTGTATTAATAAGAGGAGGAGAAAACAGCATTAAAATATTAACAGAGGGCTTCCCCTGGTGGTCCAGTGGGTAAGGACGCCACCTTGCAGTGCAAGGGGCGCCGGTTCGAGCCCTGGCCTGGGAAGATCCCACGTGCCGCGGAGCAGCTGGACTGATGTGTCCAATTACCGAGCCTGAGCTCTGGGGCGCATGCGCCCAGAGCCTGCGCTCTGCAACAACAGAGGCCACCGCGATGGGAGGCCCACAGGAGCCAAAGAACAAAGACGGATGAAAACAGATAAATGAAAGACCAATAGAAGTGGCCCACCCGCTCCCTCCCTCCCTACCCCACCCCCCAAAAAAGATAAATAAATAAAAAATGTTTAAAAAAATAAAAAATATTAACAGAATAACAAACACAGCACTGCTCTAAACACTACACAAATGCTAACTCAATGCTCATTAACAATCTATGAGACAGACATGATCAGCATTCCACTTCAGAGATAAGAAAGCACGTTCACAAAGAGATTATCTTGTCCAAAGTCACACAATGAACAGGTAGGAGAGCAAATACTGAACACAGGTAACTGGTTCCAGAGTCCATGCTCATAACCACCATATCTGATGTTGAAATCGGACATTCTAAATGAGGGGAAATATCACACATAGTGAGTACTACCCCCCAAAAACAACAGCAATAGCAATTTGTGACTCACTAGCCCTTACAGGAATTCCGGCTGCCTGTCCTGAAGAAACACTAAAATATAGTGCAAACATGACTGATACATATATACATATAACATAACTTATATATATATATATATATATATATATATATATATATATATAACCTAATAAAATATTTATAAATTTGATATATATACATTCCAGTTATAGAACCTGGGGGATGACTACCTAAGGCACCGTGATGACTCCAGGACTAGAAATTACACTCCCAGTATACAAGAGCTAAAAATGAAAGAAATGAAAATGAAATAGTATGTACACAAGACAAAGTCAGCAAATAAAAAGAACTAATCTCAGCGGAAGAAAGTGGAACCAACCAGCTATGCACCTAACTTGACTCTGCTTTCCTTCTTCTAAGACCTCAGAACATTTTAAATAAATGAGATAATAAATACAAGTATTCAGCTGAATAATCAGCACATAGAAGGCACTTGAAAATATTAGTTTCCCTTACTCTACACAATGTCTACTTCTTTTAATCTCAGTTCTTTTTTGTGCTGTGCGCGTCTGTTCTGGGCTTCCCTGGTGGCTCAGGTGGTAAAAAATCCACCTGCAGTGTGGAAGATCTGACTGCGATCCCTGCATTGAGAAGATCCCTTGGAGAAGGGAGGGCTGCCCACTCCAGTATTCTTGCCTGGAAAATCCCATGAGAGAGGAGCCTGGGGGAAATGGTTTGGACATGAATTTGAGTAAACTCCAGGAGATGATGAAGCACAGGGAAGCCCAGCATGCTGAGGTCCGTGGGGTCACAAAGAGTAGGACACTACTTAGTGACTGAACAACAACAATGGGATCTGTTCTATGAAATGTTCTGAAGACAGTTCTGTCTCTAGCAAATCAAGATGTTTGGGGAAAAATGAATGGCAATTAAAATAATTATAGAAGAAGTTGTGGTTCTCATGAGACTCAAAACTAAAAGAAGCACCAGCTGATTGAAAATAAAAACAGAACTTAGCGAACTGGTTCCAGAGTCCATGCTCATAACCACCATATCTGATGTTGAAATCGGACATTCTAAATGAGGGGAAATATCACACATAGTGAGTACTACCCCCCAAAAACAACAGCAATAGCAATTTGTGACTCACTAGCCCTTACAGGAATTCCGGCTGCCTGTCCTGAAGAAACACTAAAATATAGTGCAAACATGACTGATACATATATACATATAACATAACTTATATATATATATATATATATATATATATATATATATAACCTAATAAAATATTTATAAATTTGATATATATACATTCCAGTTATAGAACCTGGGGGATGACTACCTAAGGCACCGTGATGACTCCAGGACTAGAAATTACACTCCCAGTATACAAGAGCTAAAAATGAAAGAAATGAAAATGAAATAGTATGTACACAAGACAAAGTCAGCAAATAAAAAGAACTAATCTCAGCGGAAGAAAGTGGAACCAACCAGCTATGCACCTAACTTGACTCTGCTTTCCTTCTTCTAAGACCTCAGAACATTTTAAATAAATGAGATAATAAATACAAGTATTCAGCTGAATAATCAGCACATAGAAGGCACTTGAAAATATTAGTTTCCCTTACTCTACACAATGTCTACTTCTTTTAATCTCAGTTCTTTTTTGTGCTGTGCGCGTCTGTTCTGGGCTTCCCTGGTGGCTCAGGTGGTAAAAAATCCACCTGCAGTGTGGAAGATCTGACTGCGATCCCTGCATTGAGAAGATCCCTTGGAGAAGGGAGGGCTGCCCACTCCAGTATTCTTGCCTGGAAAATCCCATGAGAGAGGAGCCTGGGGGAAATGGTTTGGACATGAATTTGAGTAAACTCCAGGAGATGATGAAGCACAGGGAAGCCCAGCATGCTGAGGTCCGTGGGGTCACAAAGAGTAGGACACTACTTAGTGACTGAACAACAACAATGGGATCTGTTCTATGAAATGTTCTGAAGACAGTTCTGTCTCTAGCAAATCAAGATGTTTGGGGAAAAATGAATGGCAATTAAAATAATTATAGAAGAAGTTAAGTGGTTCTCATGAGACTCAAAACTAAACCACATGTTTATAGCACCAGCTGATTGAAAATAAAAACAGAACTTAGCGAACAGAAATGAAGTAGAACATTCATCTCTGGCAAGAAGACTTCCTCTAGTTTTTTCTCTAACACATTTCAAAATCCTTCTAAAAGAGTAAGATCTCATTAAAAAAATATATTTAGCATAATAAGGGAAGCTGAATTACTTTATGGTCACACAGAAATTTATAGTGCATGTGCTGGTTAAGTTTGCGTCTACTTGACTAGGCCACAGGGTTGCCACACATTCTGGGCGTGACTGTGAAGGTGTTTCTGGATGAAATGAACATTGGCAGTCTACAGAGGAAAGCAGATTACCCTCCATAATGTGGGTGGGCCTCATCCAATGAACCAAAGATCCAAACAGAACAAAACAGCTGAGTAAGTGGCAGACCTTCTGCCTGCAAGCCCTCAAGCTGAGGCATTAATCTCTCCCCAGACACAGAGTAAAACCTTTACTCCTGCTGACTTTTAAACTGGAGTTCACACTATTGGCTTTCCTTGTTATCAGGCTTTAGGATGTGGACTAAAAGGAACCACAGCTTGCCAACAGAAGACGCTGGAACTCCTAGCCTTTAATAACTATGTGAGCCAATTCCTTGTAAGAAGTCAGTCTGTCCGTCTATACCTATATATACACTGTGTGTGTCTGTATGTGTCATGCACACCATGCAGTTTCACACATAACACACGTACTTTCACATACTCACATCCCCTTCAGATTCTGTGCTCTCTAGACAACCCTAACAAATACACTGAATTTAAATTCTTTCCAACTCTTTAATTTTTAAGGTTAAAACTATTTTTAAGCTCCAAAGGCCAAATTTAAATTCTAAAACAAAAAGACAAGGAACCTAGCGTCACAGACCGATATTTCCATGTCTTTTTGCAATTTTCAAAGCTTTAACTTACGTACTATCTCATATAATTACCACAGCATATCATGAAGCAATTGAAACTGGGAGTCAAATTGTTAAGTCGCAGAGAAAACAAAAACTCAGATCTAGCATACTCCTCCATGCTGCCTTATCACACACGGACAAACAGCTTATTAAAAACTAGAAGTTTTCACTCATCTCTCATGGTCAGCCAACGTATGATCAGGTCACTAAAGATAGCCGTTCCCTTGCTCTTGGGAACATCCTCTGCTGGACCAGTGCCTACTTCACCTACACCCTACTCACATGCCTGCATACTTGTACCACTAGTGACTGTTCTACGATTCAGATTAGAACACCTCCACCATGACAGCTTATCAAAGGGATAGTTAGGGGGATTCTTCCTGCTAGTTTCCCCGCTAACCGATGAGCCAATCAGACGCCACTTCCCCTACAACTGGTTACCTCCCCCTCCTCTGGGAGTGAGGGCTGCTACCATGTCCTGCCCACCATGTCCTGTTGTATATGATGGATTGTCGCCCAGGACCTGGCCGACATATAAGATCCAAACAGAACAAAACAGCTGAGTAAGTGGCAGACCTTCTGCCTGCAAGCCCTCAAGCTGAGGCATTAATCTCTCCCCAGACACAGAGTAAAACCTTTACTCCTGCTGACTTTTAAACTGGAGTTCACACTATTGGCTTTCCTTGTTATCAGGCTTTAGGATGTGGACTAAAAGGAACCACAGCTTGCCAACAGAAGACGCTGGAACTCCTAGCCTTTAATAACTATGTGAGCCAATTCCTTGTAAGAAGTCAGTCTGTCCGTCTATACCTATATATACACTGTGTGTGTCTGTATGTGTCATGCACACCATGCAGTTTCACACATAACACACGTACTTTCACATACTCACATCCCCTTCAGATTCTGTGCTCTCTAGACAACCCTAACAAATACACTGAATTTAAATTCTTTCCAACTCTTTAATTTTTAAGGTTAAAACTATTTTTAAGCTCCAAAGGCCAAATTTAAATTCTAAAACAAAAAGACAAGGAACCTAGCGTCACAGACCGATATTTCCATGTCTTTTTGCAATTTTCAAAGCTTTAACTTACGTACTATCTCATATAATTACCACAGCATATCATGAAGCAATTGAAACTGGGAGTCAAATTGTTAAGTCGCAGAGAAAACAAAAACTCAGATCTAGCATACTCCTCCATGCTGCCTTATCACACACGGACAAACAGCTTATTAAAAACTAGAAGTTTTCACTCATCTCTCATGGTCAGCCAACGTATGATCAGGTCACTAAAGATAGCCGTTCCCTTGCTCTTGGGAACATCCTCTGCTGGACCAGTGCCTACTTCACCTACACCCTACTCACATGCCTGCATACTTGTACCACTAGTGACTGTTCTACGATTCAGATTAGAACACCTCCACCATGACAGCTTATCAAAGGGATAGTTAGGGGGATTCTTCCTGCTAGTTTCCCTGCTAACCGATGAGCCAATCAGACGCCACTTCCCCCTACAACTGGTTACCTCCCTCTCCCTCTGGGAGTGAGGGCTGCTACCATGTCCTGCCCACCATGTCCTGTTGTATATGATGGATTGTCGCTCCAGGACCTGGCTTCGACATATAAGATCCCCCCTTCCATTCCACCACTGATGCCTCTGTTGCTGACTCCAGGTTCTTCCTTTGGTCTTGAAGCTGGACAGCTACAGGGATTGTGGACCTGGAGGGTGTAGCCCAACAGTGAATGCGGATGCTTATGAAAAACTTCAATATCAGGAGCAACTAAGAAGCACTGCCTCCTCCAGTGACCATGTCCTCAAAAGAGGAAGAGATCAGATGGTAAAGTCAGATGGACACATGAGCTCACTTCCCCCCATGAACACATCAAAAATAGAGCTATTATGCAGAACAACTCTCACTGAAAACAAACAAGACTGGCAGAAAGACTCTCCTATAACCAAGGTTGTGAGGACAAGTGATCAGGTCAGTACCTATACCGCTAGGATGGGACACAGAAGAGAGAGAGATCACGGGCTGGGAGACTCTCCCTGGGCTATGAGGGATTCAAACCACATACCTGACACCTGAGCCAGAAGACAAGTCCTTTTACTGGTTTGAAAACCAGTAGTATTTACAAGTGAGCTCTAACAAAACTGACACTCAAAGGACACGTGCACATAGCTTACTCCTGAGAGCAAGTCAGACGAAGCAAACTGAGACTGCCTGGGGCTCTGATCAGTTTCTCTTTTAAAAGGGCCCCAGGTTCTCAGGCCCACATCCACTGCCTGCTCCAGCCTCTGCTGTTCCAGTGCCGCTTCCCTCTTGGATGAAGCTGCCCTTTCCAGGAGGGGGGAGAACGCACACTTAGAGGGAATGGAACCAGCTCGGACCCAGTCCTCAGGGTTTCTGCTCCAGCACCTTGGGACTTAACTATACCCCAAATAGAGCCGTGATGACCACTGAGTGGAGGAAGAAATCTGGCTCTCACTTGGTTCTGGGCCATCAATGTCCAACCCCGCTTCCCATCAAGGCGACCACTGCCAGCACACCCTGGGCAAAGCATGACCCGAGCTCACTGCAGATCAAGCTCTCCCACCAAAGCCTGGGCACATGCAGACTGCTTACGGATATGTCCACATAAGAACATGCAACAATGCCATTTGCAGCAGCATAGGTGGACCTGGAGATTATCCTATTAAGTGAAGTAAGTCAGGCAGAAAAAAACAAATACCATACAGTACCAATTCTATGTTGACTCTAAAAATAAAATGATACAAACGAGCTTATTTACAAAACAGAAACAGACTCACAGACTTTGAAAACAGACTATGGTCACCAAAGGTAAAAGACTGGAAGGAGGGATAAATTAGGAGTTTGGGATTAACATATACACACTATTATATATAAAATAGATTATCAAGAAGGACATACTGTATGGCAGAGAGAACTCAAAATTCTGTAATGACTTACATGAGAAAATAATCTGAAAAAAGAATAGATACATGTTATACGTATGACTGAACCACTCTGGTATACACCTGAAACCAAGACAGTGCTCTAAGTCAATTATAATCAATATAAAATAAAAGTTAAATTAAAAAAAAAACTGAAAATATCTAGGAAGATAACTACATATAAAATAAATAGCTACAAGGATATATTATACAGAAAAGAGAATATAATCAATATTTTAGAATAACTTGAAATGGAATATAATCTAAAAAATGTTTGAATCACTATGTTGTGCACCTGAAATTAAGACAAAATTGCAAATCAACTATAATTCAATAAAATATAAAATATTTAAATAATAATAAAATAAAAACAAACAAGAAGAAACTAAGGCAATTTTATTACTAGTATATGCCAGAGAATACAAACAAATCTTCAAAAGTTTCCTTAGGTACTTACTATTAAACCTCCCATAATGAAAATCATACTATCAGGCTCAGTGATGATCCTTAAGCTTATAATCATCTACTCTCAGTAAAAGGGCCACTTTCATATTTACAAAGAAGTTGACATAGGCTTTAAAGATAAACCAGAAAACATATTTCAGATATAATATTGAGACAAAATATGATCAAGAACAAAACTCAGATTGAGTCCTGGGTATCCTATAGCCACATTCCAAACTGAGTAATACTAATACTTTTAGTAATGCAGGGATAATCTTGAAAACACACACCTGTTACTTCAATTTATTGTTATAATTCTCCCGGCAATACTATAATCTTAAACCAAAACATTTTTCATAACCTGCTATCTTCTGCAAACTTAGATGCAAATATCATGCGCTCTAATGTGAAAATACCTTAAGGAAGAAAAATTCAAAGAATACACTTCTTACTGAAGAGCTGTATTCAGATGAAAAATAGAAGGTATGTACATACACTCCAGTCTCTCTAATAAGAGTACTGGGTACACGGAATGAATCCTTCAAAGAGAACTCTAGCAAATGGAGAGCTCAAGCCAGAGAAGAAATCACAGACGTGAGGAGACCATGGTACTAAAAAATACCAAACTGCCTCATCATTTGTTGTGCTATGAATTTCCTTTAACAAAAAACAAAACCAGTCTCAAAAGGTTAAACTGTACTTGTAGTGACACACTTGTTAAAACTCACCCAGGGTACCTTATTTTTGACAAAGGAGGAGAAACTATAAAATGGGACAAAGACAGCCTCTTCAACAAATGGTGCTGGGAAAATTGGACAGCTACATGCAAAAAAATGAAGTTGGAACATTCCCTGTCCCCATACACAAAGATCAACTCAAAATGGATTAAAGACCTAAATGTAAGACCAGAAACCATCAAACTCTTAAGAGGAGAATATAGGCAAAACCCTCAAGGACATCAATCAAAGCAAGATCTTCTCTGAAAAAAAAAACCCAAATCAACTATAATTCAATAAAATATAAAATATTTAAATAATAATAAAATAAAAACAAACAAGAAGAAACTAAGGCAATTTTATTACTAGTATATGCCAGAGAATACAAACAAATCTTCAAAAGTTTCCTTAGGTACTTACTATTAAACCTCCCATAATGAAAATCATACTATCAGGCTCAGTGATGATCCTTAAGCTTATAATCATCTACTCTCAGTAAAAGGGCCACTTTCATATTTACAAAGAAGTTGACATAGGCTTTAAAGATAAACCAGAAAACATATTTCAGATATAATATTGAGACAAAATATGATCAAGAACAAAACTCAGATTGAGTCCTGGGTATCCTATAGCCACATTCCAAACTGAGTAATACTAATACTTTTAGTAATGCAGGGATAATCTTGAAAACACACACCTGTTACTTCAATTTATTGTTATAATTCTCCCGGCAATACTATAATCTTAAACCAAAACATTTTTCATAACCTGCTATCTTCTGCAAACTTAGATGCAAATATCATGCGCTCTAATGTGAAAATACCTTAAGGAAGAAAAATTCAAAGAATACACTTCTTACTGAAGAGCTGTATTCAGATGAAAAATAGAAGGTATGTACATACACTCCAGTCTCTCTAATAAGAGTACTGGGTACACGGAATGAATCCTTCAAAGAGAACTCTAGCAAATGGAGAGCTCAAGCCAGAGAAGAAATCACAGACGTGAGGAGACCATGGTACTAAAAAATACCAAACTGCCTCATCATTTGTTGTGCTATGAATTTCCTTTAACAAAAAACAAAACCAGTCTCAAAAGGTTAAACTGTACTTGTAGTGACACACTTGTTAAAACTCACCCAGGGTACCTTATTTTTGACAAAGGAGGAGAAACTATAAAATGGGACAAAGACAGCCTCTTCAACAAATGGTGCTGGGAAAATTGGACAGCTACATGCAAAAAAATGAAGTTGGAACATTCCCTGTCCCCATACACAAAGATCAACTCAAAATGGATTAAAGACCTAAATGTAAGACCAGAAACCATCAAACTCTTAAGAGGAGAATATAGGCAAAACCCTCAAGGACATCAATCAAAGCAAGATCTTCTCTGACCCACCTACTAAAATAGTGGAACTGAAAAGAAAAGTGAACACGTGGGACCTCATGAAACTTAAAAGCTTTTGTACAGCAAAAGAAATCACCAAAAAGTTGAACAGACACCCCACAGAGTGGGAGAAAATCATAGCAAATGAAACAACAGACAAAGAATTAATCTCCAAAATCTACAAGCAACTCAGACAACTCAGCACAGGGAAAATGAGCAGCCCAATCAAAAAATGAGGAAAAGATCTAAAGAGACGCCTCTCCAAAGAGGACATACAGATGGCCCCAAAACACATGAAACGATGCTCAACCTCACTTATTATTAGAGAAATGCAAATTAAAACCACAATGAGATACCACCTCACACCCGTCAGAATGGCCATCATCAACAAATCGACAGACAACAAATGCTGGAGAGGGTGCGGAGAAAAGGGAACCCTCTCGCATTGTTGGTGGGAATGTAAATTGATACAACCTCTATGGAAGACAATATGGAGATTCCTTAAAAAACTAAAAATAGAAGCACCCTAGGACCCAGCAATCCCACTATTAGGCCTATATCCTGATGAAATCAAAAATGAAAGAGGCACCTGTACCCCAATGTTCATTGCAGCTCTCTACACAATAGCCAGAACATGGAAGCAACCTAGATGTCCATCGACAAATGAATGGATACAGAAGCTCTGGTACATATATACAATGGAATACTACTCAGCTGTTAAAAGAAATGCAGAAGACTCAGTCCTAATGAGGTGGCTGGTTCTAGAACCTATCATAAAAAGTGAAGTGAGTCAAAAAGAGAAAGACAAGTATAGTATACTAACTCATATATATGGGATCTAGTAAGATGGTCATGATAACACATGCAGTGAACTCAAAAGAAAAACAGAGGGATAGAACCATTAAAAGATTGTCATTTGGTGCGGAAAATTGGCAGCTACATGCAAAAATGAAGTTGGAACATTCCCTGACACCATACACAAAGATCAACTCAAAATGGATTAAAGACCTAAATGTAAGACCAGAAACCATCAAACTCTTAAGAGGAGAATATAGGCAAAACCCTCAAGGACATCAATCAAAGCAAGATCTTCTCTGACCCACCTACTAAAATAGTGGAACTGAAAAGAAAAGTGAACACGTGGGACCTCATGAAACTTAAAAGCTTTTGTACAGCAAAAGAAATCACCAAAAAGTTGAACAGACACCCCACAGAGTGGGAGAAAATCATAGCAAATGAAACAACAGACAAAGAATTAATCTCCAAAATCTACAAGCAACTCAGACAACTCAGCACAGGGAAAATGAGCAGCCCAATCAAAAAATGAGGAAAAGATCTAAAGAGACGCCTCTCCAAAGAGGACATACAGATGGCCCCAAAACACATGAAACGATGCTCAACCTCACTTATTATTAGAGAAATGCAAATTAAAACCACAATGAGATACCACCTCACACCCGTCAGAATGGCCATCATCAACAAATCGACAGACAACAAATGCTGGAGAGGGTGCGGAGAAAAGGGAACCCTCTCGCATTGTTGGTGGGAATGTAAATTGATACAACCTCTATGGAAGACAATATGGAGATTCCTTAAAAAACTAAAAATAGAAGCACCCTAGGACCCAGCAATCCCACTATTAGGCCTATATCCTGATGAAATCAAAAATGAAAGAGGCACCTGTACCCCAATGTTCATTGCAGCTCTCTACACAATAGCCAGAACATGGAAGCAACCTAGATGTCCATCGACAAATGAATGGATACAGAAGCTCTGGTACATATATACAATGGAATACTACTCAGCTGTTAAAAGAAATGCAGAAGACTCAGTCCTAATGAGGTGGCTGGTTCTAGAACCTATCATAAAAAGTGAAGTGAGTCAAAAAGAGAAAGACAAGTATAGTATACTAACTCATATATATGGGATCTAGTAAGATGGTCATGATAACACATGCAGTGAACTCATGAAAAAACAGAGAATAGACATAAAGACATTGTGGAGACCGAACAATGGGAGGGAGTAACATGGGAACCTATACTGTCATGTGTAGAAAAGATAGCTATTGTCATTGTGCTAGGGGAATAGGAGTACCTACAACCACTTGGGGCGATGGTCTGGAGGGATGGGAGGGGGGGAACTGGGTGGGGGGAGGATCCAGGGATATGCATATGAATATCTGGGAACATACATGTTGGTGAACAACAAAACTCTGTAAAATCTTTAAAATAAAGGAAAAAAAAAAAAAACTCACCCACACTGAAGTCTAATAATTAAGAAATATAAAATTCCTTACTATGTTTGATGGGGATGACCCTGACCACCAATCTAAGGCAGAAAAGAAATTTAACCATAAACATAACCACGGAGTGGGGTGGAGAGGAGGCTTTAAAAAGATGATTATCTTTTCAGATCATCAGATAATTTTATCTTAAAACACTTTGATTTACTTTTAAATCAGTGAAGACAGAGTTTAAAACAGTTCTTGACAACCTTAATTTAAAAATATGAATTTTATTAGAAGGGTGTCCAATTACAGAGAATCGGCTAGCCCAGGTATTTGTGTGGTCTGAGTTGTTTTATTACTGCATTTGGCTTTGGGTTTAAGACCAAAGCCAAAAGGAAAGAAATCAAATTCTTGCCCAGCGTACTAGACTTAAAGAATCATTAAACGATCTCTCTTTCTACAAGTAACTGCCTCTTATTTCTCTGAATTTCCACATGCTAAAATTTGGGTTATGTGCCATAAATGTTTTTAAGCCTAGTACATATTCACTTAGGTTCTTCCCTGGTGGCAAAGATGGTAAAGTAACTGCCTGCAATGCAGGAGGTTCAATCCCTGGGTTAGAAAGGTCTCTGGGTCAGGAAGATCCCTAGCGAAGGAAACAGAAACCCAGTCCAGTATTCTTGCCTGGAGAATCCCATGAGCAGAGGAGCCTGGTGGTCTCCACCGGGTCACAAAGAGTCGGACACAACTGAGTGACTAACACACACACACACACATTTTTACTTAATAGATAGTCATATACCCAGTTACTTCACTGGGAAAGCCTTCCCTAACCGATCACACTAGAGTAGGTCTCATGTAAGACTCTAGTAACACCCTGTACTTCTCAACAGCATTTACTACAGCTGAAATCACTTTCTGCATGCTTCTTTTATCTTCCCCCTTAACTGAAAAGTCCACACACAGCTTGTTCCCCCACCCCTGTACTTCTGACACATTGTAGGCAATCTGCGATATTTAAAGAATAAAATGAGGATAGGAGAGAGAAAATGAAGATTCAGAGTAAATACAGTTAACTCCACATGCTCCAAATAGAGCTACAAAAGCACTCTGAAATCTTGATTCAGTGTCTCCTGGCCTTGAGAGTTTCTGAGATAGAGGCCTTACAAAGATGGTTAACATGTCTCCTTTTTTCAAGGTTTAGGAATCAAAAATGATTAGAATAATAACCCTTCCGTCACTGCCAAGAGATATTGCATCCTTCAAGTCAACTCCCAAACTGGACTAACCAGAATCCAAACTCTAAAGATCCAGTTAGAATCAGGAAGCCAAAGCAACCTGACACATGTAATGAGTCAAAAGACTAGAAGAAATAAATAATAAGTTACAATTCAGCATTCATAAAAAAGGAACCTGCTCAAATCTGATGACACTTGATCCAGGATTCCTCCCTCTTTTCATACTTTTTTTCACATATAAATTCATTTCACCAAACATTTTTCAATGCTGCTGAAAGCAAAATTACTTAAAATCCTCAACCATTCACTGCAACTGATTCTCCTCAAGTATAATTATTATAAGGAAAGAGAGAACTTCATATACAATCTGAATATCAATTTACAGTACCAATTTGGCTCACTAATAAATCAGGCTCATTGACAAATACTTACTAATTACACTCCTATTTTCCCAAGATGAAACAGATTTGTCAGGGTAAACAGACTGAAACCGCCCACACTGGCCAGGCACCATAGTAACTGTTTGTGTGAGTTATTTTATGACAGGAGGTTCTGGTAAGAAGCACAGAACTAACAAGCCAACCAACAAGTTTCCTAAACTGGAAGAATTTAGGAAAAATCAAAAGGAGATGCCATGTGTCCTACCACCTCCCAGAAACCTTTCAACTGGCATCCATCTTGGTTGAGCAATGTGTGCGCCACAAGAAACGACCTTAAGTCAGAACAATTGGCCAAAAACAACCCAGAAACTAATTTCATCACCATGAAACCCAAGACTGCAAGCCATGGAGGAGAGCAGCTCTCCTGGGCTCCCTTACCCTTCTGTTGGTCTCCACTCAGGTGCCTCTTCCCAATAAAGTCTCTTGCTTTGTCAGCACATGTGTCTCCTCAGACAATTCATTTCCAAGTGTTAGACAAGAGCCCACTCTTGGGCCCTGGCAGGGGTCCCCCTTCCCGCAACAGATTCATGTACCCAAAAAATTCTTAAATCACAATAACACCTTTTTATTTTTTTTAGCCATACTCTGCAGCTTGTGGGATCTTCAATCCCTGACCAGGGATTGAACCCACGCCCCACAAGCACTGGAAGCTCTGAGTCTTAACCAAAACACTGCCAAGGAAATTCCCATTCCTTTTGATCTGAAGAGAATTTTCTAGTGACAGGCAAGAGAAAATAATGCTGACACTGAAAAATACTTATTAAGGATTTGAAGTCTTTAAAAAACTGTTTTAATTCAAACAAGCAGTCCATTTTAATAAGAATGGATGACATAGAAATGTGAACAGTAATGAATCATAATTATTTAGATATTCCAATGTTTATATGAATTTAATTTTTATTCCTGAGCTATGATAACTAAAGGGACAAGCAACAGTAAGATTTGGCCAAATGTACTCAGATTATCTACAAAAAAGGGTGAGTTATGAAAGTATTTAGTACAATATGTCTTCAACTTTCAACTAGAAGTAATATGCTAAATGTGTATTTTGAACTCAACAGAGATCAGTCAAAGAATAACAAGATGTCACACTGAAAACCAAATCTCTTATTAACACTCACAGTCTCTTATTAATGAATGGGAAGACTCATTATCTAATTGCTCATTTGAAAGACAAAGACCAAAATGACTCTTACACCTCGAAAGGAACAGTAACAAATCTTGTTAAAAAAAAAATCCCCAGGGGAAGGACATTGCCTTGAAGTGCAAGGCGCGGTTCGATCCCTGGCCTGGGAAGCCATGAAAAATCAAAAGGAGATGCCATGTGTCCTACCACCTCCCAGAAACCTTTCAACTGGCATCCATCTTGGTTGAGCAATGTGCGCCACAAGAAACGACCTTAAGTCAGAACAATTGGCCAAAAACAACCCAGAAACTAATTTCATCACCATGAAACCCAAGACTGCAAGCCATGGAGGAGAGCAGCTCTCCTGGGCTCCCTTACCCTTCTGTTGGTCTCCACTCAGGTGCCTCTTCCCAATAAAGTCTCTTGCTTTGTCAGCACATGTGTCTCCTCAGACAATTCATTTCCAAGTGTTAGACAAGAGCCCACTCTTGGGCCCTGGCAGGGGTCCCCCTTCCCGCAACAGATTCATGTACCCAAAAAATTCTTAAATCACAATAACACCTTTTTATTTTTTTTAGCCATACTCTGCAGCTTGTGGGATCTTCAATCCCTGACCAGGGATTGAACCCACGCCCCACAAGCACTGGAAGCTCTGAGTCTTAACCAAAACACTGCCAAGGAAATTCCCATTCCTTTTGATCTGAAGAGAATTTTCTAGTGACAGGCAAGAGAAAATAATGCTGACACTGAAAAATACTTATTAAGGATTTGAAGTCTTTAAAAAACTGTTTTAATTCAAACAAGCAGTCCATTTTAATAAGAATGGATGACATAGAAATGTGAACAGTAATGAATCATAATTATTTAGATATTCCAATGTTTATATGAATTTAATTTTTATTCCTGAGCTATGATAACTAAAGGGACAAGCAACAGTAAGATTTGGCCAAATGTACTCAGATTATCTACAAAAAAGGGTGAGTTATGAAAGTATTTAGTACAATATGTCTTCAACTTTCAACTAGAAGTAATATGCTAAATGTGTATTTTGAACTCAACAGAGATCAGTCAAAGAATAACAAGATGTCACACTGAAAACCAAATCTCTTATTAACACTCACAGTCTCTTATTAATGAATGGGAAGACTCATTATCTAATTGCTCATTTGAAAGACAAAGACCAAAATGACTCTTACACCTCGAAAGGAACAGTAACAAATCTTGTTAAAAAAAAAAAAAAAATCAGGGCTTCCCTGGTGGTCCAGTGGGTAAGGACATTGCCTTGAAGTGCAAGGGGCGCCGGTTCGATCCCTGGCCTGGGAAGATCCCACGTGCCACAGAGCAGCTGGACCGATGTGTCCAATTGCCAAGCTGGAGCTATGCAGCGCATGCACCCAGAGCCGGCGCTCTGCGACAACAGAGGCCACTGCGATGGGAGGCCCACACGGGCCAAAAGAAGAAGGATGGATGAAAATAGATAAATGAAAGACCAATAGAAGTGGCCCACCTGTCCCCCTCCCTCCCCAACTCACCCCCCAACCAAAAAATTCATCATTTACTTATGGACTAGAAAGATAAAATGAGCCCTTCACCTCCAACCCCTAAAGTAGGCCTCAGGCAAAAAAAAAATCAGAGGGGGTATTAATCCATCATATTTACAAATTCCATGGTCTCCATATGTTAAACAATCCAAATATTCAGAAGTCTATATTCCTTAGTGACTTTAGTTTCTCTGTTTTTAAGTAAAGAAGAAAAACAAATGGCCTATTACCAAAAACTTCAAATAGTCTCATTTTCTTGAGAAAATCTGCTAAAGCACTGCCATTAAAAACACAATTGCATACCATATGCCAGAAGCACTTCACATATTCTGCCTCATTCAGTCCTCACCACGGCCTCCAAAGTTAAAATCTATCATTTCTCCCACAGTACAGACACAAAAACTGAGTCTTGAAGCAGTTAGGCAATTTGTTTGAGGTTACCCAGCTAATAAGTAGTGAGCATTTCATGTCAAACTAAAGGGACAAGCAACAGTAAGATTTGGCCAAATGTACTCAGATTATCTACAAAAAAGGGTGAGTTATGAAAGTATTTAGTACAATATGTCTTCAACTTTCAACTAGAAGTAATATGCTAAATGTGTATTTTGAACTCAACAGAGATCAGTCAAAGAATAACAAGATGTCACACTGAAAACCAAATCTCTTATTAACACTCACAGTCTCTTATTAATGAATGGGAAGACTCATTATCTAATTGCTCATTTGAAAGACAAAGACCAAAATGACTCTTACACCTCGAAAGGAACAGTAACAAATCTTGTTAAAAAAAAAAAAAAAATCAGGGCTTCCCTGGTGGTCCAGTGGGTAAGGACATTGCCTTGAAGTGCAAGGGGCGCCGGTTCGATCCCTGGCCTGGGAAGATCCCACGTGCCACAGAGCAGCTGGACCGATGTGTCCAATTGCCAAGCTGGAGCTATGCAGCGCATGCACCCAGAGCCGGCGCTCTGCGACAACAGAGGCCACTGCGATGGGAGGCCCACACGGGCCAAAAGAAGAAGGATGGATGAAAATAGATAAATGAAAGACCAATAGAAGTGGCCCACCTGTCCCCCTCCCTCCCCAACTCACCCCCCAACCAAAAAATTCATCATTTACTTATGGACTAGAAAGATAAAATGAGCCCTTCACCTCCAACCCCTAAAGTAGGCCCCACGCCAAAAAAAAAACAGAGGGGGTATTAATCCATCATATTTACAAATTCCATGGTCTCCATATGTTAAACAATCCAAATATTCAGAAGTCTATATTCCTTAGTGACTTTAGTTTCTCTGTTTTTAAGTAAAGAAGAAAAACAAATGGCCTATTACCAAAAACTTCAAATAGTCTCATTTTCTTGAGAAAATCTGCTAAAGCACTGCCATTAAAAACACAATTGCATACCATATGCCAGAAGCACTTCACATATTCTGCCTCATTCAGTCCTCACCACGGCCTCCAAAGTTAAAATCTATCATTTCTCCCACAGTACAGACACAAAAACTGAGTCTTGAAGCAGTTAGGCAATTTGTTTGAGGTTACCCAGCTAATAAGTAGTGAGCAAGAATTCTAACACAGGCAATTTGATCCCAGAATCCAGGTTCCTGCCTCCTAAATCATAGGGAAATGCAGAAATCTGCACAGCAACCTGAAAGTGGAAGTAAACTTGTGAAGTTTTGTAGAATTACTGTTTTTTCCATAAAATAAAACTATATGAAACATTCAAAAAAAAACCTTCATCCATATCAGTGAAATTTTACAGTCAGTGGTTTGCAACTCCTTTGCAACTAACTCAAGACTGTCCATAAGTTGTTTTGTTTTTTCATTCCTAAGAAGTCCAACTCTTGCTTATTTATTCAGTCTAAAGGTTATGAACTGATCCTTTATCATTTAACAAGTCTGTTTAGATGATAAGATTCAAGGCAGGTAAAAATTTTTTTTTAAAGATTTATTTATTTATTATTTATTTTGGGTGGGGGACAGGTTGGGGAGGGAGGGAAGTGGACAGGCCACTTTTATTGGTCTTTAATTTGTCTATTTTCATCCATCTTTGTTCTTTGGCCCGTGTGGGCCTCCCAATGTAGTGGTCTCTGTTGTCACAGAGCACTGGCTCTGGGCGCATGCGCTCCAGAGCTCCGGCTCCGTAATTGGAAACATCGGTCCAGCCGCTCCGTGGCATGTGGGATCTTCCCAGGCCAGGGATCAAACTGGCACTCTTTGCACTGCAAGGCAGTGTCCTTACTCACTGGACCACCAGGGGAAGCCCAAGGCAGGTAAATATTAAGTAAATATTTTCATACTCTGAAGAAGAATGTAAACATCTGAAGGTCAATAAAGAAGTAGGTTTTTAAATCACTCATTCCCCAAACTGCAAAAGGTTCTACTCTAATAATCAAAAATCAGTTAATGATAAATACCAGTACCCTAATCTGGAGGTCCTGTGGAAAGACACCAGGAAAAATGTAAGAAAGCTTTTAGAACCACCTGAGATAAGTGAACATGTTTTCCTTTTAGAAAAGGCACCTAAGAATTCAAACAGCATAGTCCATCCTCCTAGATGAGCAACTGTGTATTCTAACTTTGACGCAAAGTACCAAGGGCACTATGCTTTCATTAATTTTAGTGGTTTAACAACTGTTCCATATATGTAGCAATGGGTACCACTTATTGTGAATGTGTGACAATAAGTAAGATTCAAGAAATAAATATATTTTATTCAAGAAATAAATATATCCTGAAATACATTTTCCGTGCATGCATTACTGTTAGGATATATTACAATATTTGTAGGATTCTTAAAAAAAAATACAGCAAGTGGATTTATAATGGGGATTGATGTTTTTTACAAATCATGAAAACACAAAGATTCACTGTGAAAAGGCACAGTCCACCTGCATTTCAAAATGGTTCAAGCATTAGAAGGTGAAGGTGATACTAAGACGTGATACTAGATACCAAGATGAGAAAGACACATGAGAGCAGATGTACAGAATGAGAGGAAACCTAAAAGGAAAAAAATGAATCAGTTTAGTACAACACACATGGTAATATTTCAAATGAAAAGCAGATTTCTATAGGCTCCAGAAAACACTTCTGATTAAAATTTTCCCCAAACCCAGCTTCCCTTAAAGTTCTCCCCTTCTATCAATGATGATGGTGATAGCATCAATCAGACTTGAAATCCTGGAAGCATAAGCAAGCTCTCACAGTGCCCCAGTCTTCTCAGTTTCTAAGTCCGGTTAATTCTTCCTATGAAATGCCTCTCCTGTGAAATGCCTTTACAATTGCCCTACCATTCTCTCCAGGCACTACCTTGGACCTGCCAAATACTACTTCTTCACTCGTGAATTATTCATGAGCTCATTCATTCATACCTCCACTCATTCAAATACTTACTGAAGCACCTACTAAAGTATCCTGCTTGTTCCGGATACATAGCACCATTCAATTCAGTGGAGACATAAATCATAACAAATACACTATTGTGATAACGCCAACACTTGATCAGGGCCCTACTATGTGATAGGGGCTATTCCTACACACTATTATCCCATTTAAATCTTCACACTATCCCTAAGAGATGGGTATAATTATCTTCCACAAAACAGAGACACTAAGGCTAAGAGGTGAGATCATTTTCCTGAGGTCACATTGCTAACAAGTTACAAAGTAGGATTCCATGAGAACTGATTTCCTACCACTTAAACAAATCCACTGCATCAACTCCTAAACACTTTCTAATCCAGTCTACCCATTTCAACCAGATTCACCTTCTGAGAACACCATTCTGTACTTGCAACCCCTTTGGTTAAAAAAAAAAAAAAAAAAAACTCAATGGCATCCTCAGCTTGGCCCTTAGTTTTTGAGTCAAAAGAGAGAGAGAAAAAAAAATAGCCTGTTTCTTTCCCTTACTAATTCTGCAACTTGGAAGCTACTCAAAGTCTCTAATTTTCAGTTTTCCTACCTATGAAATGGGGAGAAGACAGAGTTGTGTAAGGATTAAATATGAGAAAAAACGTAAAGGTCTAAGCACATGAATGTTCAATAAGTTAAAGCTGTCATTATTCATACAGCCTATACACAAAATTTCTGCTTCAATCAATCAATGCACCTGTTACTTCTTTTAACCCCTTAAATTTCAAAACCCCTTAGAAATCAAGTCATATTATTCTCTCTCCATTAAGAATAAGTATTCTAGGGCTTCCCCTGGTGGTCCAGTGGATAAGGACACCGCCTTACAGTGCAAGGGACGCCGGTTCGATCCCTGACCTGGGAAGATCCCACGTGCCGCGGAGCGGCTGGACGGATGTGTCCAATTACCGAGCCGGAGCTCTGGAGCACATTCGCCCAGAGCCAGCGCTCTGCAACGATAGACGCCACCGCGATGGGAGGCCCACATGGGCCAAAGAACAAAGACGGATGAAAATAGAGAAATGAAAGACCAATAGAAGTGGCCCGCCCGCTCCCCTCCCTCCCCAACCCGACCCCCACCCAAAAAAAAAAAAAGAGTAAGTATTCTATAAATATGACTACAGGAATCAGTAGCTGTAATTCTTCTCTCCAAAGCCCGAGGCAAACATTACTTCTGCCAAGAAGCCCTACCTACTTGACCTCAATGAATTTTGCACCTAACTTAAGTACCACTGAGGCAATGGGAAAGAAAACAATGCCTAATTATTCAAGACATATTATGAATTAGAAAAAACGATACATGTTCAGTATATTACTTCACTTAATTCTCACAGACGAAGAGAAAGGAACTTGCACAAAGTCAAACAGCAAGTGACTGATGGAGCTGAGACTCACAATCAGAAGTGGCTGATACCTTTTAAAAGCCCACTTCTTCCCCCACCACCTGGTATCCTGCCATCAGGATTACACATTTAATCATCAACTGCCCGACACTGACAAAGAGCAAAGGGCTGCTATCTGCTCTGAGAGCCCCAGCCACCCATACAAATATTAACAGACAAAACTGTCATGAAATAGTGCTTCTCCATACCACCTGTGATGGCCTCTCACTTTTTTCTGTTCTTTTCCATTTCACTTAAAACAGAATACTGGGGCTTCCCTGGGGGCCCAGTGAGTAAGGACACTGCCTTGCAGTGCAAGGGGCGCTGGTTCAATTCCTGGCCTGGGAAGATCCCACGTGCTGTGGAGCTGCTGGACCAATGTGTCCAACTACCAAGCTGGAGCTCTGGAGCACAAGCGCCCAGAGTGGGTGCTCTGCAACAGAGAGGCCACTGCCATATGAGGCCCACACAGTCCAAAGAACAAAGATAAATAAATGAAAGACAATAGAAGTGGCCAAAAAAAAAGAAAACAGAATATGGGTCAGATCCCACTAATTTTATTGCACAACCACTCATGAATAGTGACCCAAAGTTTAAAACACCCAGCAGTATTTCAAATACAGATACAAGGCCAAATAAGATCAAGAATTCATCCTCAAGAAGTACTTAATCTAGCTGGAGATATAACAGTAAAACACAAACTCTTCTTGCCCCCCTTGCCCCTACCCCACCTGCTGGAATAGAAGAACCATGTTTCTGTTGCTCCCCTGAACTACTCTGTCATGGAACATAACCAATACATTATCTAGGCTGTAAATATGCAAAATATCAGGCATTCAATGAATAGGTGTTGAATGAATGAATGACTGAGGCACAGTAAAAGGACTACGGATTTTCAGCAGGAGAAAGCACATACCATGGACTCCCTCCCCACATACATTATAATCTTCTAAGGGAAGGAAAAATCTCTGAATATACCAAGAGCTCAGTCATGTTTTTATTCTAATTTTTTTAATAAATGAGCTACAGACTAGCCACAATTCATGCGGAAAAGCAGATAAGCATGGATCTTTGCCAAAGAAAATCAAGGAAGACATCTACCACTCCAATGGTAAGTTTGTGATCACCCTCCACTCTAGATCCTTACTATTCAAAGTGTGACTCTTGGTCTCGAAGCATTAATATCACCTGGGAGTTTCTCAGAAATGTAGAATCTCAGGCCCCACCCAGATCTACTGAGTCAGAACCCCCACTTTAATATATTCCCCCAGCCGACTCCTAACACACATTAAAGTTTAAAAAGCATCAGTGTAAACGATACAAATGAAACTGGCTTCTGCGAAAGCTACAATCTTCTGTTATCTCCGTAATAAATAATCAGACTTTTCAAGAAGTACTATAGATAGGGCCATCAAACACCTTCAGGAATATTAGGGCATAAACTTAAATTATTATTCAATGAGAATAACTGACCATCCACTGAATATTAAATGGAACTTTTAGGAAACACAAAAAATATATCTCTGCCTTCTAAGGACACAGACTATCGGGCAAGAAAATAAGAGAATGAACTTCAAGAGCCAAAGTGATAAATCTTTAATACCAAGAATGAGATTATTGAAAAAAAGAGAGAGAGAGAGAGAGAAATGCTGGTGAGAACATTTAAGAACTACTGTAACAATTCTCAGTGATACTTACACAAAATTTTTTCATTCCAGATCCCACTAATTTTATTGCACAACCACTCATGAATAGTGACCCAAAGTTTAAAACACCCAGCAGTATTTCAAATACAGATACAAGGCCAAATAAGATCAAGAATTCATCCTCAAGAAGTACTTAATCTAGCTGGAGATATAACAGTAAAACACAAACTCTTCTTGCCCCCCTTGCCCCTACCCCACCTGCTGGAATAGAAGAACCATGTTTCTGTTGCTCCCCTGAACTACTCTGTCATGGAACATAACCAATACATTATCTAGGCTGTAAATATGCAAAATATCAGGCATTCAATGAATAGGTGTTGAATGAATGAATGACTGAGGCACAGTAAAAGGACTACGGATTTTCAGCAGGAGAAAGCACATACCATGGACTCCCTCCCCACATACATTATAATCTTCTAAGGGAAGGAAAAATCTCTGAATATACCAAGAGCTCAGTCATGTTTTTATTCTAATTTTTTTAATAAATGAGCTACAGACTAGCCACAATTCATGCGGAAAAGCAGATAAGCATGGATCTTTGCCAAAGAAAATCAAGGAAGACATCTACCACTCCAATGGTAAGTTTGTGATCACCCTCCACTCTAGATCCTTACTATTCAAAGTGTGACTCTTGGTCTCGAAGCATTAATATCACCTGGGAGTTTCTCAGAAATGTAGAATCTCAGGCCCCACCCAGATCTACTGAGTCAGAACCCCCACTTTAATATATTCCCCCAGCCGACTCCTAACACACATTAAAGTTTAAAAAGCATCAGTGTAAACGATACAAATGAAACTGGCTTCTGCGAAAGCTACAATCTTCTGTTATCTCCGTAATAAATAATCAGACTTTTCAAGAAGTACTATAGATAGGGCCATCAAACACCTTCAGGAATATTAGGGCATAAACTTAAATTATTATTCAATGAGAATAACTGACCATCCACTGAATATTAAATGGAACTTTTAGGAAACACAAAAAATATATCTCTGCCTTCTAAGGACACAGACTATCGGGCAAGAAAATAAGAGAATGAACTTCAAGAGCCAAAGTGATAAATCTTTAATACCAAGAATGAGATTATTGAAAAAAAGAGAGAGAGAGAGAGAGAAATGCTGGTGAGAACATTTAAGAACTACTGTAACAATTCTCAGTGATACTTACACATACATTTCCAAAGAGTCTCTATTTAAAACTCCAATTTAGAGTGCCCTACATGTAAAGCTGTGTGATAAAGGACCTACAGGTGACACACAGTCAGATCTAAACACTTTCACTGGCCCAAAGACTAGAACCACTCTGTAAACCTTAATCAAGCAAAATCTCAACCAGGAAGGAGATCACTTTGTGAATTTGCAAAAACACTTGCAAAACCTTCAGGCCACACTCCTGTCATGCCAAACTGACACAAGATCTGAGGCCATAGGGACCTGATGTCAAATATGACCTTAAAAAAAAAAAATGGGGGAGGGCGCCAAAACAGGGGGAATTAGATGCAGAATGATTGCAGGCCACTTCTCATCACCTCGCAGACCTACAACACCTCTCCATCACAAGGCAGGAGGGAGGGTAAATAACGCAGGTGTCTGCATTCACAATTTAAAGTGGCCCAAACTTAATCCATAAGTTGAGAATACATCCTCTCCCCAATTACAGGCATTCAGATGACAGCTCCCCTCCCCCTTCTTCCGTCCCCAGCAAGATTTAGGATACCAGCCGCTCTCGACCTATCTCCATCCCAGCCACCCCCGCCCAAAACATCCTGATCCCTCCCAACGAGAAACTGACAGAGGGCGAGTGCCCCGAGCCCCTCCGGCGCGCGACTGCACCCCCTGGCCCATCCTCCACACTAAACTTGCCCTGGGGAGAGGCTGATGGGTCTCACCAAGTACAGGGGAGCATAGATCTTCAGGGACTCCTCCAGGGCGCCCCTGGTGATCTGCACGAAGGAGACCCCGCAGGAAGGTTGCCAAGTGTGGCCGATCTCGTAGCAGTTATGAGGGATGGACTTGCTGAGAGCCGCCATGACGAGGAGCCGCGCGCAGGGGCCGGGACTGGGTGAGCCGGCGCTAGGGAGGGAGTTGGGGGGGAGGCTGCGAGCGCCCAAATGCCGCGGGCTCGCCCGGCTGGCGGAGAGGAGGTGCGGAATTGAGGGGAAAGGTCACGCGAGCAGGGTTACTCTGGGCCAAAGTCCTCGGATGTTGAGGGCTCGGCGTATGGCAGCTCGAGGGGGCGGGGCGCGCACGAGGGAGGCGGGGAGAGGCGGAGCGTGCGCGCTCCCTCCAGCGGCCTCGGCCCGGGGCGCGCTCCCACCCGCTCGCGGGCCCGAGCGGCGCGGGCAGCGGAAAGGGAGAGGGCGCGCAGCTCGGGGACGCGCCTGCAGCTCGGGGACGCGCCCGCCTTCCTGCTAGCCCCGCCCCTCTCTGGCGCGCGCCGTGAAAGATGCCCAAAGATAGGTGACATGGGTCACCGTGTAGCCCCTGTCCTCTCAAAGCCCAGCCACGTAGAACTGAGGGCAGTGAAAGAAAGGTATTACATGTCTTTGTTGGGAGCTGGTGGAGGAAGACAGTTGCCAGAGGAGAGAGAGAGCATGGACAACCATCCTCCTCAGAACTGCCAGCTCTCCTGCCTTAGAGTGCCAGGTAATAAATAGCTAAGGGTGTCTGCTGGTTGGGACCACAGTGCTCCCAATTACTGGGCTGTCTAAGCTCTCTGATGCCTGAGAAGGCTTGAAAAAATTTTCTAGGTTTAAGAGGAAAGGACGGTAGTAGGTCTTCCTCTCCAAACTGTGGGCTGCTGAGCTATGCATCCTATCTATAGCATCTTCACAAGTACTCAGCAGCCAAATATGTAACCCAGCAAGGATTCACTTGCCCCAGGCGGAGAAAGCCAGACTCTGACAGCAGCTGTTCGCAGCAAAGAAAGGGTTTATTGCCAAGTACCAAGTATGGGGGGGATAGAGGCGGACTGCTTGACAAGCCTCAGATCCAGTCCCACTTAGTCTGTGAGTGATGGGTTTCCCCAAAAAGGGAAAGAAAAAATAGGATTAATCACCGTCTTGTGATATTTCCTAGTGGTAGCTTCAGGAGTCAGGATGTCTTGGATTCTCAGGTCAGGTGGCCCGTGTCTTAAGGGGATTTGTGAGCTCACCTTGCCCTGGAGAAAAAGCCTAAGCTTATACATTAATGATGTTACCTATAATAGAAATTTTAGTACATTAACTGGCGGAGAGGAGGTGCGGAATTGAGGGGAAAGGTCACGCGAGCAGGGTTACTCTGGGCCAAAGTCCTCGGATGTTGAGGGCTCGGCGTATGGCAGCTCGAGGGGGCGGGGCGCGCACGAGGGAGGCGGGGAGAGGCGGAGCGTGCGCGCTCCCTCCAGCGGCCTCGGCCCGGGGCGCGCTCCCACCCGCTCGCGGGCCCGAGCGGCGCGGGCAGCGGAAAGGGAGGGGGCGCGCAGCTCGGGGACGCGCCTGCAGCTCGGGGACGCGCCCGCCTTCCTGCTAGCCCCGCCCCTCTCTGGCGCGCGCCGTGAAAGATGCCCAAAGATAGGTGACATGGGTCACCGTGTAGCCCCTGTCCTCTCAAAGCCCAGCCACGTAGAACTGAGGGCAGTGAAAGAAAGGTATTACATGTCTTTGTTGGGAGCTGGTGGAGGAAGACAGTTGCCAGAGGAGAGAGAGAGCATGGACAACCATCCTCCTCAGAACTGCCAGCTCTCCTGCCTTAGAGTGCCAGGTAATAAATAGCTAAGGGTGTCTGCTGGTTGGGACCACAGTGCTCCCAATTACTGGGCTGTCTAAGCTCTCTGATGCCTGAGAAGGCTTGAAAAAATTTTCTAGGTTTAAGAGGAAAGGACGGTAGTAGGTCTTCCTCTCCAAACTGTGGGCTGCTGAGCTATGCATCCTATCTATAGCATCTTCACAAGTACTCAGCAGCCAAATATGTAACCCAGCAAGGATTCACTTGCCCCAGGCGGAGAAAGCCAGACTCTGACAGCAGCTGTTCGCAGCAAAGAAAGGGTTTATTGCCAAGTACCAAGTATGGGGGTGAGAGAGGCTGACTGCTTGACAAGCCTCAGATCCAGTCCCACTTAGTCTGTGAGTTAGGGGTTTCCCAAAAAAGGGAAAGAAAAACTAGGATTAATCACCGTCTTGTGATATTTCCTAGTGGTAGCTTCAGGAGTCAGGATGTCTTGGATTCTCAGGTCAGGTGGCCCGTGTCTTAAGGGGATTTGTGAGCTCACCTTGCCCTGGAGAAAAAGCCTAAGCTTATACATTAATGATGTTACCTATAATAGAAATTTTAGTACATTAACAACATCATCGACAACAGCAGTTTCAGTCATCTGGCTAGCTGACTAGTGTTCAGTTAGCACAGGATTGAGGTCAGGGGAGGGGGAGATAAAAAAGGTAGTGAAGTCCTACATAGCTAGATTAATCACAAACTCAGGAAGGGAACTCAGTTTTAGGGAGACTTGGCTTCAAATCATACACTTAGTAGAGGAAGCCGTTGTCTTAGAACTAACTCATACCTGGCTAGACGGCTGCCAACAACTGGCATGACAAGGAACCTATGTGGCCTATGAGTCTCATAACCCCTCTAAAAGTCAGTTTCTCACACATAACTTTCCAGGTTCCCTGGAATTCCACATTCTAAAGTTTCTTAAAGCAGGAGCTTGTCATGAGACTGGTTAAGACTATTGCTTTTATATACAGCATTTAGACGAATTCCATTCTAATCTAGTCTTCATTTATTCATTCTATAAATATTTACTGAGCAGGTACAATTTTCAGGCAGGCTTCCCAGGTGGCTCTGTGAGAGAATCCGCCTGCCAACTCAGGAAACATTGGGAAGATCCCCTGGAGTAAGAAATGGCGACCCACTCCAATATTCTTATCTGGAAAATTCTTTGGACAGAGGAGCCTCGCAGGCTACAATCCATGGGGTCACAAAGAGTCACACATGACTGAGCGCGCGCGCACACACACACACACTTTTCAGGCACTATTCTAAACTTGGTAGATTCAGAGGTGAACAAGAAATGTTTCCACCTGCCTATCCATCTCCTCCCAGTGCCACAGAGCTGGGACCAGCGCTGCTATGGCCACCCCAGGCACTATGGCTTCTGGAGTCACAGAGAATAATGAAGTCACCAAAAATTTTAATGGTAGGAAAATCAAGAAATATTCTATACAAAACAAAGATTAAAGAAAGAAAATTCTGTTTAAATGATGAGAAAAGACAAATAATTATATAGGAAGCAAAACTGATCTTGCCAAATGATACTAGTGACACCGTAAAGGACCCCAGGCACTTTTTGTGAGGTTGCTACCTCTGATAGTGGTAAGTTCCCTTGGAGAAAAGCCTAAGTTTAAAAGTTCAAAAGAAATTTTAGTACATTAACAACATCATCGACAACAGCAGTTTCAGTCATCTGGCTAGCTGACTAGTGTTCAGTTAGCACAGGATTGAGGTCAGGGGAGGGGGAGATAAAAAAGGTAGTGAAGTCCTACATAGCTAGATTAATCACAAACTCAGGAAGGGAACTCAGTTTTAGGGAGACTTGGCTTCAAATCATACACTTAGTAGAGGAAGCCGTTGTCTTAGAACTAACTCATACCTGGCTAGACGGCTGCCAACAACTGGCATGACAAGGAACCTATGTGGCCTATGAGTCTCATAACCCCTCTAAAAGTCAGTTTCTCACACATAACTTTCCAGGTTCCCTGGAATTCCACATTCTAAAGTTTCTTAAAGCAGGAGCTTGTCATGAGACTGGTTAAGACTATTGCTTTTATATACAGCATTTAGACGAATTCCATTCTAATCTAGTCTTCATTTATTCATTCTATAAATATTTACTGAGCAGGTACAATTTTCAGGCAGGCTTCCCAGGTGGCTCTGTGAGAGAATCCGCCTGCCAACTCAGGAAACATTGGGAAGATCCCCTGGAGTAAGAAATGGCGACCCACTCCAATATTCTTATCTGGAAAATTCTTTGGACAGAGGAGCCTCGCAGGCTACAATCCATGGGGTCACAAAGAGTCACACATGACTGAGCGCGCGCGCACACACACACACACTTTTCAGGCACTATTCTAAACTTGGTAGATTCAGAGGTGAACAAGAAATGTTTCCACCTGCCTATCCATCTCCTCCCAGTGCCACAGAGCTGGGACCAGCGCTGCTATGGCCACCCCAGGCACTATGGCTTCTGGAGTCACAGAGAATAATGAAGTCACCAAAAATTTTAATGGTAGGAAAATCAAGAAATATTCTATACAAAACAAAGATTAAAGAAAGAAAATTCTGTTTAAATGATGAGAAAAGACAAATAATTATATAGGAAGCAAAACTGATCTTGCCAAATGATACTAGTGACACCGTAAAGGACCCCAGGCACTTTTTGTGAGGTTGCTACCTCTGAGTGATTCCCGGTTTGTTTGTAAGAGGCCGTATAAACCACCAAAAATCTTAAAAAAAAAAGGAAACCTAGTATTTATACTCTGGGCTTCTAAGAGTGCCCCTTTGAAAGAGCTGCTTATGCTAGCTCTAAAGAGGCCATTAAAAAGAAATACATATATATTAGACATGAGTGGCATGTAAATGGCCTGGATGAGATTAAGGAGCAGTCATTACTTGGAGAGAAATTGGGAAACATTGCAGATGTCTCACCTGAAGGAAATGACAGGAGTGTTAAGCTGTTTCCACTTCTACAGCTCAGTCCATTGGAGTAGTGTTGGATTTTGCTTTGGTTTTTCCCTTCCCCAATGGGTCTTTTCAAAGCAATAAATGAAGGAAATATTCATGAAGCAGCCTATCAAAGATTGCTGTTAGACTGTTTAATACTATTACCTTTATGTACAACCCCAAAAATGCCTTCCCATACAGTTTAAACAAACCAACTAGTTACCTGAAAACTAAGTTATAAGAAAGTCAAACAAAATAAGATAGGTGTGATAATAATATAAGATTGTGTAAACTAAATAAGATAATAAAAGAGAAGTACTCAGAGCGAACATCCAAAATAAGAGTGGGAAAAAGATTAAAGTTTGTCTCTCTCAGAACAACATAAGCAGTCTTAATCTAAGACGGTGACTATGCATCCATCAGGGATCCCAGACTTCTGACAGTTGCTCTGCAAACTGTTAGCTGTGACTTCCATCCTTACTTGTAAATTGACCATTTCACCTTGGATCATGACATCTAAGTGCTATACAGGAAGACCAGCCAAAGAGGATAAAAGGACACACTTCCTCTTTTTAAGTAAACTTCATGGTAGATCTATGCAAACCACTTCTCCTTGAAAATATTGCCCCAATCTTTGTCAACATAGCCACTCTTAGTTGCAAGGGGGACTGGGAAATATAATTTTTTTTACTGGTTTGACCAATGCCCAACTAACACTTGGTGTTTTATTACTGAAAAAAGTGAAAAGGACTGATACTGGGGGCAACTGGACGTGTCTGCGGTAGTTCTGTGCCTCTGGCTGCCCGTAAAGGACCCCAGGCACTTTTGTGAGGTTGCTACCTCTGAGTGATTCCCGGTTTGTTTGTAAGAGGCCGTATAAACCACCAAAAATCTTAAAAAAGGAAACCTAGTATTTATACTCTGGGCTTCTAAGAGTGCCCTTTGAAAGAGCTGCTTATGCTAGCTCTAAAGAGGCCATTAAAAGAAATACATATATATTAGACATGAGTGGCATGTAAATGGCCTGGATGAGATTAAGGAGCAGTCATTATTTGGGAGAGAAATTGGGAAACATTGCAGATGTCTCACCTGAAGGAAATGACAGGAGTGTTAAGCTGTTTCCACTTCTACAGCTCAGTCCATTGGAGTAGTGTTGGATTTTGCTTTGGTTTTTCCCTTCCCCAATGGGTCTTTTCAAAGCAATAAATGAAGGAAATATTCATGAAGCAGCCTATCAAAGATTGCTGTTAGACTGTTTAATACTATTACCTTTATGTACAACCCCAAAAATGCCTTCCCATACAGTTTAAACAAACCAACTAGTTACCTGAAAACTAAGTTATAAGAAAGTCAAACAAAATAAGATAGGTGTGATAATAATATAAGATTGTGTAAACTAAATAAGATAATAAAAGAGAAGTACTCAGAGCGAACATCCAAAATAAGAGTGGGAAAAAGATTAAAGTTTGTCTCTCTCAGAACAACATAAGCAGTCTTAATCTAAGACGGTGACTATGCATCCATCAGGGATCCCAGACTTCTGACAGTTGCTCTGCAAACTGTTAGCTGTGACTTCCATCCTTACTTGTAAATTGACCATTTCACCTTGGATCATGACATCTAAGTGCTATACAGGAAGACCAGCCAAAGAGGATAAAAGGACACACTTCCTCTTTTTAAGTAAACTTCATGGTAGATCTATGCAAACCACTTCTCCTTGAAAATATTGCCCCAATCTTTGTCAACATAGCCACTCTTAGTTGCAAGGGAGACTGGGAAATATAATTTTTTTTACTGGTTTGACCAATGCCCAACTAACACTTGGTGTTTTATTACTGAAAAAAGTGAAAAGGACTGATACTGGGGGCAACTGGACGTGTCTGCGGTAGTTCTGTGCCTCTGGCTGCCCAAATATCTGAGCACATCCTTTCCCCTCAGATAACCATATAACCTCTCTTTCTCAACAGGAACAACCTACATTCCTATGTGCTGACGCCATCCTGTTCAACAGCCAGGATCTTCAGTAGGCTCAAATACAGTTCTCAAGTCCAAGTTAGCTCCTTTTTTAATATACCCAATATACAGTGATAGGATAATAACAAGATAATCACAGGTTTTTTTTTTAACCTCCAATTCAAAATATGAAAGAATCAGAAACACAGCATAAACTTGTCTTATCCTACTTAACTTCAAGAATCTATCCCTGAAAATCTGATGGTCCTCAAGAAAATGCTGAATGGGAACCTATTATCAAGTGGGAAAAAATATAATATGTTATATACCAACCCCCAAATTCCTAAAATGTATTTAACATAAAGCAAATGCCAAATATGAGTTAGGATGTACAATACTTAAAAGTGTTTTAATCGGTCGGTTCTCCTTTGAGCCGACCCGCTGTTCTAGCAGCATCTTCCATGCTGATTCTCCCTTAAACCTGCCCGCTGTGCTGGCAGCGACTCTCCCTTCCCCCACTCGAATAAACTTTACTTTCCTCTCAAAAAAAAAAAAAGTGTTTTAATCACCAAACTATATAATTGCTAATTGTCAGTTGCATTTGAATGTAATGGGAGACCTGGGTTTGATCCGTGGGTTGGAAAGAACCCCTGAAGGAGGGCACAGCCACCCAATCCAGTATTCTTGTCTAGAGAATGCCATGGATGGAGGAGCCTGGCAGGCTAGAAGTCCATGGGGTGGCAAAGAGTTGGACATGACTGAGCAACTAAGCACCTGTAGTTTGTGTGCATAACGATAAGCGTTATGTTTACCATGTGGTACATCAAATATGTACCAGGAAATAAAGAAAATTTTAAATCACAGTTAAAAGCATGCAGCTTCTTTTAATGAACTGTTAAATGGATGAAGCTTAAAGATATTTGAGAAGAGGAGAATGCAGTTGTTATCCCAGGTGTCAAAAAATGACAGCGGTAATGAGTTGGATGGCGAAGAGGCGATTTCAGGCAAACTCTCGGATTCAAAGGAATGCAAAGAATATTCTCTACCTTTGCTGGTGCTGCTAGAGAGACTACAGAATAGGGAGGCATTAATAAATCTCAGGAAGGGTGTGCTGTGCTTTAGGATTTAAAAAAATGCAAAAAGGAATAGTTTACGTTTGTAACCCTTTATATGATATTACCACATATTTAAGGTTGTTATTCAAAAGAAAGTTTTCTCATTATGTTGCCAATAATGTTAAAGCTAATGTTACACACTGCGCTTGCATGTGCTTTTTTTATTCTTTTAGGGTCTGTATATGACCAGTAACATGACTTGGTACTCTCCTGGGCCTTTATTGTTGCCTCTTTTCCATTTGAGAGAAAAAAAAAAAAAAAAACACGTTAGGGCTATCAATAAAGTGAACCAGACTTTCTGCAGAAAAAGATACGCAGTGAATGAAAGTAATTCATCTGACCATCAGTGGCTGAATTCAAAGTTTTCAAAGATATGCCAAGCTGAAAACTGTTGCTCTTGCAAGATTCTGACTTTTAAGATATCTTTGAAAAAGAATCTTAAGATCTCATGTAAACGATTTAAGCACACTAAATTGTCCACCTTTATGTGCCATCATGATAGAAATGCTGCTCGGGTGCAGCATAAGGATAAAGTATGGCTCGAACAAAGTATGAGACTGTGGCTCCTCCTAATACCAGCAACATTCAGATACACTTTCTCTTTGTTAATTCTGGACAAGCTTTTCAAAGTAGCTACATATGACTCTGTCTTTCTCCCAGTTTTGGTTGCAACATAACCACACATTAATTCTTTATATCATTTTATTTAAAATATTAGATTCCATTTTTAAGATATAAATATACATTTTTGCTCATAGAAATGTTGAGAGCTGCAGTATTGAGAGATACGTAGGCTCTGTAAGTCAAGCAGGTATTGCTTCTGCCAATATAGTTTTCTTTAAAAATTTTGTGGATTCTCATATATCAAACTCTAAATTGACTTTTCTTTAAGATTTATACAAAGAGAAATGCAGTTGTTATCCCAGGTGTCAAAAAATGACAGCGGTAATGAGTTGGATGGCGAAGAGGCGATTTCAGGCAAACTCTCGGATTCAAAGGAATGCAAAGAATATTCTCTACCTTTGCTGGTGCTGCTAGAGAGACTACAGAATAGGGAGGCATTAATAAATCTCAGGAAGGGTGTGCTGTGCTTTAGGATTTAAAAAAATGCAAAAAGGAATAGTTTACGTTTGTAACCCTTTATATGATATTACCACATATTTAAGGTTGTTATTCAAAAGAAAGTTTTCTCATTATGTTGCCAATAATGTTAAAGCTAATGTTACACACTGCGCTTGCATGTGCTTTTTTTATTCTTTTAGGGTCTGTATATGACCAGTAACATGACTTGGTACTCTCCTGGGCCTTTATTGTTGCCTCTTTTCCATTTGAGAGACAAAAAAAAAAAAAACACGTTAGGGCTATCAATAAAGTGAACCAGACTTTCTGCAGAAAAGATACGCAGTGAATGAAAGTAATTCATCTGACCATCAGTGGCTGAATTCAAAGTTTTCAAAGATATGCCAAGCTGAAAACTGTTGCTCTTGCAAGATTCTGACTTTTAAGATATCTTTGAAAAAGAATCTTAAGATCTCATGTAAACGATTTAAGCACACTAAATTGTCCACCTTTATGTGCCATCATGATAGAAATGCTGCTCGGGTGCAGCATAAGGATAAAGTATGGCTCGAACAAAGTATGAGACTGTGGCTCCTCCTAATACCAGCAACATTCAGATACACTTTCTCTTTGTTAATTCTGGACAAGCTTTTCAAAGTAGCTACATATGACTCTGTCTTTCTCCCAGTTTTGGTTGCAACATAACCACACATTAATTCTTTATATCATTTTATTTAAAATATTAGATTCCATTTTTAAGATATAAATATACATTTTTGCTCATAGAAATGTTGAGAGCTGCAGTATTGAGAGATACGTAGGCTCTGTAAGTCCAAGCAGGTATTGCTTCTGCCAATATAGTTTTCTTTAAAAATTTTGTGGATTCTCATATATCAAACTCTAACCACTTGACTTTTCTTTAAGATTTTTTGTTCTTTGGATGTGGATTATTTTTAAAGTCTTTATTGAATTTGTTATAATAATACTTCTGTTTTATGTTTTGGTGTTTTGCACACGAGGCATGTGGTCAAAACTTAGCTCCCCAACCAGGGATTGAACCTGCACCCCTTGCACTAGAAGGTGAATGGATCACCAGAGAAATCCCACCACCCTATTTTTTAAAAAGCCGTATTCACTCTTTGAGAGTGTAAATCTCTGAGACAGACTCTTCCCATTTTGAGCTGAGAGTCAGGAAGCTGTGGGAAAATGCCCTTAAAACATTTAGAAGCCCTCTTATCAAACTGAGAAGATCTAGAAGGAATATTCTTAACTCTTTCTACAGCCAAAAAAAAAGTCTTACAGCTGCACCCTGCTGTTTACCTTTGCCTTAAAGCCATTCCTGACCTTTTACCATCTGGACGGGGTAGGAATAAAAAACTGCCTTCTTTTTTAACTCAGAGATCTTCAATTCTTTATATTTCCTCTAATTTCTGCGTAAAAATTGAATAGTTCTTTCACCTCTGTCTGTGTCTTATCACACCTGGTTAAAAAATTTTTTTAATTATTGCTTCTTTTAAAATTCTGCCTGGAGGGCTTCCCTGGTGGCCCAGTGGGTAAGGACACCACCTTGCAGTGCAAGGGGCGCCGGTTGCATCCCTGGCCTGGGAAGATCCCACGTGCCGTGGAGCGGCTGGTCCCATGTGTCCAATTACCAAGCCGGAGCTCTGGAGCGCATGCGCCCAGAGCCGGTGCTCTGCAGCGAGAGAGGCCACAGCGATGGGAGGCCCACACGGGCCAAAGAACAAAGATGGATGAAAACAGATAAATAAAAGACCAATAGAAGTGTCCCGCCCGCCCCCCTCTCTCCCTAACCCGCCCCCACCCACCCTCCAAAAAAAAATTTATGCCTGGAAATTTCCTTAACCTAATGTACGAATTTGTTGGAGATATTTTCTATATTCCACGATTCGGCAGGCAACAGTGTTACCAGACTTCTTCCACTTCAGAACAAGTACTTCACAGGGATCCTTTGTCCCTAACCTCTGACAACCATTTCCTCATCTTCCTTCAGGCGTTCAAGAATTCTACTAAGTGACTCTCAAGTAACCTTACGAAAATTCAGAAATGCTGTGTGAAATTTCCAGTGTCGGGACTTCCCTGGTGGACCAGTGGTTAAGAATCTGCCTTCCACTGCAGGGTACATGGATTCAGTTCTTGATTGGGGAACTAAGATTCCATGTGCTGCTGGGCAGCTAAACCCACACATCGCATTCAAGACCCAGTGCAGCCAAAATTTTAAAATAAATAAAATTAAAATAAAAACAGCAACCAAAAAAAAAAAAAAAAATTCTCAGTGTCTATATCAGTTTGAGGATGTTATCAGTATTTGGAGATAATGGTTAGGACTCTATTCTCCCCACCTCAAACTCCTACTGTTCCCACCACAGAGTTTGAAAGTAAAAGATACATGATCGTTCTTTGAGAGGAAAAACGAATAAACTACACATAATAGGAGTAGATGTACAAAAAAGATAAGTTAAAGTCAAAGTCACTCCATCAGGTCTGACTCTTTGTGACCCCCGTGGACTAGGGCCGGGCAAGCTTCTCTGTGCGTGGGATTTCCTAAGTAAGAATACCCGAGTGCGTAGCCATTCCCTTCTCTAGGAGATCTTTCCAACCCAGGGATCAAACCTTGTGGGGAAACAAACCAGTGAAGGTTTTTGCAGCTTTGGCCGAGCCAGGAGAAAATCATCCTGGAAATAAGAAAACTAAGAGAAAAACGAATCAATTTGATTCACACTGGCTCATGAGATGGGGTCATACTGAACAGCGACAGGTGGGAGATCTGCTGTGGACTTTGGAACGCCAGGTCTGGGCAGACTCCTTAACTTCTTGCTGGTACCATTGCCCCCCAACACGCTCTGTCCATTGGGAGGATAATGAAAGTGACTTAGAGTCACAAAGGGTGATTATTGAATAGGGATGTGACTGATTCCCAGCCCGTGCTAATATCCTTGCCTGGAAACACCTGGAGGCTTCAGCATTGGATAAAAGCAGACTGGTGAATGTGTTTGGGTCCTTGACCCAAGAGATCTTGAGCCCCCCATTCCAATATTTTCTCTCTGTCCGTCTGTCTGTCTGTGTATATTTCTTAAAGTCTCACCACACCTACTATTTTCTCTATGCACCCGGCTGACGAGTCACGGCAGAACCTGCATCTCTGAAATTGCAGGCGGAATCTTTACTGCCTGAGCCACTAGAGAAGCATGAAATTCCCTGGTAGTCCAATGGTTAGGACTCCGTGCTCTCACTGCCTGCTGAGGGCCTGGGGTTCAATCCCAGTCAGGGAACTAAGACCCTACAAGCCCTGTGGCACAGTCAAAAAATAAATCAGCAAGTAAAAATTAAAAGGAATGCTTCAGAGGCCAGATGCATCTATCTAAAAAGTTAGAATGCAATATCATGCCTAAAAAAGTGAAGTTAGTATGACTGGAAACAAAAAAAAAAGAGAGAGAGAGAGAGGGAGCCATGAAGGCAAGTCAGGTATATGCTGAGGGGAGTGGAAACTGCAGCCCAGGGACCTCAGGTATTCCCCAGGGACCCACTGACAAGGCCTCTTTACCAAGAAATGGATTCACAAGCTCTGTCAGAAGGATAATACTAAACATTTGATTCGTCAAATTAGTGCTCTTTTTCTGAGAACACATGCACCAAACTGTTATTATGGTTTGATTTTCCTTGCAGGTCTATATTGGAAGAATGGACTTGAACATGGTAACACAGATATCTAAGTTTGAATGTGAAGGCTTTTCTGCCTTTCGCCTTAGTATTTTTGTTTATACATTCATTTATAAGCTTGCTTGGGTCACTTGGCCTATGAAAGGCAGAACCTCCAATGGTGAGTTGACAAAACCAGGTTTCTTACCTTGGCAGTTTGTGGCTGATGAATGCTATAGTAGTCAAGAAAGGTTAGGCCATGCTGTGATGCCAAATACACCCCTAAATCTGAGGGGCTTAGAGTAAGAAAGGTTTATGTAGTGCTCACACAAAGTCCAAAGCAAGTTGGTCAGCACTTCAGGGTAACTTTTCTCCAAGTAGTGATTCAAGGTGAAAACTGATTCCCAGCCCGTGCTAATATCCTTGCCTGGAAACACCTGGAGGCTTCAGCATTGGATAAAAGCAGACTGGTGAATGTGTTTGGGTCCTTGACCCAAGAGATCTTGAGCCCCCCATTCCAATATTTTCTCTCTGTCCGTCTGTCTGTCTGTGTATATTTCTTAAAGTCTCACCACACCTACTATTTTCTCTATGCACCCGGCTGACGAGTCACGGCAGAACCTGCATCTCTGAAATTGCAGGCGGAATCTTTACTGCCTGAGCCACTAGAGAAGCATGAAATTCCCTGGTAGTCCAATGGTTAGGACTCCGTGCTCTCACTGCCTGCTGAGGGCCTGGGGTTCAATCCCAGTCAGGGAACTAAGACCCTACAAGCCCTGTGGCACAGTCAAAAAATAAATCAGCAAGTAAAAATTAAAAGGAATGCTTCAGAGGCCAGATGCATCTATCTAAAAAGTTAGAATGCAATATCATGCCTAAAAAAGTGAAGTTAGTATGACTGGAAACAAAAAAAAAAGAGAGAGAGAGAGGAGCCATGAAGGCAAGTCAGGTATATGCTGAGGGAGTGGAAACTGCAGCCCAGGGACCTCAGGTATTCCCCAGGGACCCACTGACAAGGCCTCTTTACCAAGAAATGGATTCACAAGCTCTGTCAGAAGGATAATACTAAACATTTGATTCGTCAAATTAGTGCTCTTTTTCTGAGAACACATGCACCAAACTGTTATTATGGTTTGATTTTCCTTGCAGGTCTATATTGGAAGAATGGACTTGAACATGGTAACACAGATATCTAAGTTTGAATGTGAAGGCTTTTCTGCCTTTCGCCTTAGTATTTTTGTTTATACATTCATTTATAAGCTTGCTTGGGTCACTTGGCCTATGAAAGGCAGAACCTCCAATGGTGAGTTGACAAAACCAGGTTTCTTACCTTGGCAGTTTGTGGCTGATGAATGCTATAGTAGTCAAGAAAGGTTAGGCCATGCTGTGATGCCAAATACACCCCTAAATCTGAGGGGCTTAGAGTAAGAAAGGTTTATGTAGTGCTCACACAAAGTCCAAAGCAAGTTGGTCAGCACTTCAGGGTAACTTTTCTCCAAGTAGTGATTCAAGGTGAAAGATTCCTCTAACTTTAGTGGGCTTTCAATGGTCACTTTTGGGGTTTGGGGGGTTTTTTGCTTTGATTTGTTGTGCATAATGTTTAGTTGTTGTACGCAGTAATGTGCCAAAATATTTAAGTTTACAGCTTGTCGAATTTTACATTTGCCTTCACTCCCAAGACAACTATCCTAAAGAAAGGAATATTTTCATCATGCCAGATGTGCACTTTTCTAGTTAAAACATGTGCAAATAGACCTAGCCACAATTCTGACTTCTATCTCCATGTATTATTTTTGCCTTTTCCTCAAATTTACACTAATCAAAGCATACAGTAACGTTTTTTGGCATCTGGCTTCTTTCACTCAAGAGTTCGTGTATGTTCTTGTGTGTAGCTATAGTACATTATTTTTTAACCACTATGTAATATTTTATTATAATGCAATTTTCACATTCCAAGGCGTTAGGTTATTAAGTTTGGGGCTACTATAACTAAATCTGCTATGAACACCTTTGCACTTGTCTTTCTGTAGCATATACTTTTGTTTCTCTTGGGCATATACTAGGAGTGAAATTGCTAGGCTATGAGGCAGGCAAATGCTTAGCATTAGTAGGTATAAATTGTTTTTACTTTTAAGCACCAGGACTCAAAGTGGTTTATGTTACAATGAACTCGCCCTCTCAGTTGATTCTTCTTCACCTTTGTTGACTACATGACCATCCTTCTCAAATGAATACGTGTGCAACTCTACAACTTGTTTTAAATGAACTGAAGCAAGAGGATCATCCTCACTGACTGCAATAGACCAAAGGTTTATCTCCCCCCGCCCTCCCCAGTACTTAGCTGCTGAAATCCCAGCTACCACGGTGATGGTGCTTGGAAGTGGTAGCCTCTGGAGGCTATTAGGCCATGGCATAGAGCCCTCACTAAGGAACGAGTGCCTTAATAAAAAAGGCTCCAGAGAGCTCCCTCATTCCTCTGGCCTTGTGAGAACATAGCCAGAAGGCATGAGTAATGAACCAGGTAGTGAGCCCTCACCAGGCATGGAATCAGCTGGTGCCTTCATCTTGGGCTTTTCAGCTTCTGAAACTGTCAAAAGTGAATGTTTGCTACTTAAGGCCCCCAGTCTATAATACTTCATTATAGCAGCCCCAACAAAGACACGTAACATTTAAATTTTTCATAAAACACACTCACCTTGTTAACTCCTTGAAGGTAATATCTGCTGATTCTTCTTTGTTTATTCATTTATTTGGTTGGGTTTTGGTGGCACCAAAAACAAAGGAAGCGTGCAGTTTCTTAGCTCCCAGACCAGGGGTCAAACCTGCACCACCTACATTGAAAGTGCAGGGTCTTAACCACTGGACAGCCAGGGAAGTCTCCTTCTTTGTTGTTTTCTGTACCACTTAGCACAGTGCCTTGCACATAGAACACATTTAATAAAATATTGAATCCATAGATAAATGAAAGATGTGGGAAATGTAAAGCACTGGATAATCTCCTTAAAGAAGAAAGCAAGGGCTTCCCTGGTAGTCCAGTGGGTAAGGACACTGCCTTGCAGTGCAGGGGGCACCAGTTTGATCCCTGGCCTGGGAGGATCCCACGTGCTGTGGAGCAGCTGGACCGATGTGTCCAACTACTGAGTCGGAGCTCTGGAGCACATGCGCCTGGAGCCGGTGCTCTGCAGCGACGGAGGCCACTGTGATGGGAGGCCCACACGGGCCAAAGAACAAAGATGGAAATAAATGAAAGACCAATAGAAGTGGTCAAAAAAAAAAGAGAGAGCAAGACCAAACTATTTATAACTTATCATTTCTTATTCATCTACTTGCTTGTTTTTGGTTTACTTCTTTAACTCTCTTATTAAACTTTCCATTCCTTGAAGGTAGAATCTGTGTCCTATGTTCCTGTCTGTATTTTCCCTCAGCACCTAGCATACTAATCTGATATTTTGAGTCAAGAAATAACTGACTGTAATTGACAAGGAACTGATTCCCATATAGAATTTTTGGCTTATCACCCGATCTATATAGTTTCTAGATATGGCATTTTATACTTCTTAAAATAGTGGGACAGTATTAGCCTGATCTTAAGCTTCTGAGTACACAAAACTATCCAAAAGTGCCATAATTTTGCAATATTCACAAGTTTTTATCATTCCATGATATATAATTTATGAAATTTACTTGAGCCTAGACAGTTGAATTCATGGAAAATAGCTAAATATTTATTGTCTTCTCACCCACTGTGGCCTTCAATGATTCCTAATTTTATTCTTCTTTTAGAAGGGGACAGAGTGACAGATTCAGTGACAGATTTCATTTTCTTGGACTCCAAAATCACCTTGTTAACTCCTTGAAGGTAATATCTGCTGATTCTTCTTTGTTTATTCATTTATTTGGTTGGGTTTTGGTGGCACCAAAAACAAAGGAAGCGTGCAGTTTCTTAGCTCCCAGACCAGGGGTCAAACCTGCACCACCTACATTGAAAGTGCAGGGTCTTAACCACTGGACAGCCAGGGAAGTCTCCTTCTTTGTTGTTTTCTGTACCACTTAGCACAGTGCCTTGCACATAGAACACATTTAATAAAATATTGAATCCATAGATAAATGAAAGATGTGGGAAATGTAAAGCACTGGATAATCTCCTTAAAGAAGAAAGCAAGGGCTTCCCTGGTAGTCCAGTGGGTAAGGACACTGCCTTGCAGTGCAGGGGCACCAGTTTGATCCCTGGCCTGGGAGGATCCCACGTGCTGTGGAGCAGCTGGACCGATGTGTCCAACTACTGAGTCGGAGCTCTGGAGCACATGCGCCTGGAGCCGGTGCTCTGCAGCGACGGAGGCCACTGTGATGGGAGGCCCACACGGGCCAAAGAACAAAGATGGAAATAAATGAAAGACCAATAGAAGTGGTCAAAAAAAAAAGAGAGAGCAAGACCAAACTATTTATAACTTATCATTTCTTATTCATCTACTTGCTTGTTTTTGGTTTACTTCTTTAACTCTCTTATTAAACTTTCCATTCCTTGAAGGTAGAATCTGTGTCCTATGTTCCTGTCTGTATTTTCCCTCAGCACCTAGCATACTAATCTGATATTTTGAGTCAAGAAATAACTGACTGTAATTGACAAGGAACTGATTCCCATATAGAATTTTTGGCTTATCACCCGATCTATATAGTTTCTAGATATGGCATTTTATACTTCTTAAAATAGTGGGACAGTATTAGCCTGATCTTAAGCTTCTGAGTACACAAAACTATCCAAAAGTGCCATAATTTTGCAATATTCACAAGTTTTTATCATTCCATGATATATAATTTATGAAATTTACTTGAGCCTAGACAGTTGAATTCATGGAAAATAGCTAAATATTTATTGTCTTCTCACCCACTGTGGCCTTCAATGATTCCTAATTTTATTCTTCTTTTAGAAGGGGACAGAGTGACAGATTCAGTGACAGATTTCATTTTCTTGGACTCCAAAATCACCTTGGACTGTGACTGCAGCCATGAACTTGAACGACAGTTGTTCCTTGAAAGAAAAGCTACGACAAAGTTAGCATATTAAAAAGCAGAGACGGGCTTCCCCTGGTGGTCCAGTGAGTAAGGACACTGCCTTGCAGTGCAAGGGGCGCCAGTTCGATCCCTGGCCTGGGAAGATCCCACGTGCCGCGGAGCGGCTGGACCCATGTGTCCAATCACCGAGCCGGAGCTCTGGAGCACACGCGCCCATAGCCGGCGCTCTGCAGCGACAGACGCCACCGCGATGGGAGGCCCACAGGGGCCAAAGAACAAAGACAAGATGGATGAAAATAGTGAAATGAAAGACCAATAGAAGTGGCCCACCCCCACTTCCTCCCCAACCCGACCCCCGCCCAAAATAAATAAATAAATAAATCTTTTAAAAAAAGAAAAAGCAGAGACATCATTTTTCCAATAGAAGTACATGTAATCAAACTATGGTTTTTCCAGTAGTCATGTACAAATGTGAGAGTTCGACCATAAAGAAGGCTGAGCTATGGAGAATTGATGCTTTCAAATTGTGGTGCTCGAGTAGATGCTTTAATGTCCTTTGGACCATAAGGATATCAAACTAGTCGATCCTAAAGGAAATCAACCCGAAATACTCATTAGAAGGAATGATGCTGAAGCTGAAGCTTCAAATCTTTGGCCACCTGATGCAAAGTACCAACTCATTAGAAAAGACTCTAATTCTGGGAAAGACTGAGGGCAGGAGGAGAAGGAGGCAACACAGGATGAGATATTTGGTTAGATTCACCAACTCGGTGAACATCAGTCTGAGTAAGCTGGAGATGGTGAGGAACAGGAAGGGGAAGGCCGGGCTGATTCCCATATAGAATTTTGGCATACCGAATGAATACTTTTAAAAGTGGGACAGTATTAGCCTGATCTTAAGCTTCTGAGTACACAAAACTATCCAAAAGTGCCATAATTTTGCAATATTCACAAGTTTTTATCATTCCATGATATATAATTTATGAAATTTACTTGAGCCTAGACAGTTGAATTCATGGAAAATAGCTAAATATTTATTGTCTTCTCACCCACTGTGGCCTTCAATGATTCCTAATTTTATTCTTCTTTTAGAAGGGGACAGAGTGACAGATTCAGTGACAGATTTCATTTTCTTGGACTCCAAAATCACCTTGGACTGTGACTGCAGCCATGAACTTGAACGACAGTTGTTCCTTGAAAGAAAAGCTACGACAAAGTTAGCATATTAAAAAGCAGAGACGGGCTTCCCCTGGTGGTCCAGTGAGTAAGGACACTGCCTTGCAGTGCAAGGGGCGCCAGTTCGATCCCTGGCCTGGGAAGATCCCACGTGCCGCGGAGCGGCTGGACCCATGTGTCCAATCACCGAGCCGGAGCTCTGGAGCACACGCGCCCATAGCCGGCGCTCTGCAGCGACAGACGCCACCGCGATGGGAGGCCCACAGGGGCCAAAGAACAAAGACAAGATGGATGAAAATAGTGAAATGAAAGACCAATAGAAGTGGCCCACCCCCACTTCCTCCCCAACCCGACCCCCGCCCAAAATAAATAAATAAATAAATCTTTTAAAAAAAGAAAAAGCAGAGACATCATTTTTCCAATAGAAGTACATGTAATCAAACTATGGTTTTTCCAGTAGTCATGTACAAATGTGAGAGTTCGACCATAAAGAAGGCTGAGCTATGGAGAATTGATGCTTTCAAATTGTGGTGCTCGAGTAGATGCTTTAATGTCCTTTGGACCATAAGGATATCAAACTAGTCGATCCTAAAGGAAATCAACCCGAAATACTCATTAGAAGGAATGATGCTGAAGCTGAAGCTTCAAATCTTTGGCCACCTGATGCAAAGTACCAACTCATTAGAAAAGACTCTAATTCTGGGAAAGACTGAGGGCAGGAGGAGAAGGAGGCAACACAGGATGAGATATTTGGTTAGATTCACCAACTCGGTGAACATCAGTCTGAGTAAGCTTTCGGAGATGGTGAGGAACAGGAAAGCCTGGTGTGTTGCAGTCCATGGGGTCACAAGGAGTTGGACACAACTTAGTGAAAAATGGAGTTAATCACTTTGTAGTCTCTTTATCATCCCACTTAGATTATAGTATTTGCCCTTAAGCACAGGGCCTGCTCCTTCCTCTATCTGAGACGGAAACAAAGCTACAGTATCCTATTTGTTGACCACAATGAGGCTCAAACAATTGTTCATTCTGGAATTTAGCTACATCCTGTATCCTTCCTTAACAAAATGGCTCTTTTTCTAATTTTTCACAAGTTGTTTAAAAGCTGTGCATGGCATGTAATACCAGCATTTGGTTTCTCTTTTTAAATATTCTACTGCTTTTCTTTAAACAATGTTTTGTTTGTTTTTTAATCTCCTAATCAATTGTTTATTGTCTAACCAATATTTTTTGAAATTCTGTTACTTAAAAAACCTACAAGTGCTTTGAAGACAGGAATCCTCTCTTGTTATTCCTTTGTATGTCAGATGGCCTCAGAGTAGGTGGTCAATGTAATAAACTTTAAAATAAATGCCTCTCTGCTGTAGATATTGTCCTTTTGCCAAATTAAGCTATGTTTTTGCTTCAAGTAATTTAGAGAATCAAAACATATCAAATGCACGAAATTCTTCAAAACTGCAATGTCCTCCAAAATTGGTGGAGCATTGTCAGTCCCTAACCCAGTATTTAGCACATAGGCACACTGAAGTATTTGCTGGAAAATATAATTTAAAATATACTTTATATTTAAACTTCTATAGTCAGTACTCTATAGTTATTCTCTCATTTGAAGATTATACTGATGGTCCATTTATATATTTTTTCTTCTGTAAATTTTTCAATATCTGTTTCCCTAAAACTTTTAAGTGCATGTCTCAATCTACCCAACAATTATATTTTTATATATTACAAGTATTCCAGATTCTAAGATGACCTACAGACACTTTTAATTGAGGATCTTATCACTTCCACTGTACAAATCTGTGCTCCATGATGGTTAGAATTAAGTCCAAGGGGAGTAGTTTTCCTCATTAAAATTACTTTATGAAAAATAAAATTATCTGTAAGAATTTATTTAATAGTCTACTCTTAATAGACTAAGACCTAACTGAATAGTTGAGTTACTTCCTTACAAAATCTCTTTGGATTTGTTTTTGATCAATTTTTGAAAAGTATTTACCACATGGTCTAAAGGACAATCTATCATAGACACTCAAAGTCATTCTTATTTTCTGTCTCTTTGTTTAAAAATTCACAACACAGTTTCTTGTCCATTTGGTGTCTCTTCTCATGTTTCAGCAGGATCTATGAAAATATTAAATACACATATTCTTTGACCCAAGAATTCTAATTCAAGAGCTCTATTATACAGAAATACTGACAAAAAATTCTCCAAGCATTATTTATAAGCAAAAATGTTAAACAATGTCTAAATGTCTGTGTTCAAAATATGTTAAATGAATAGTGATGCATCTATATTGTGGAATATAGATAGTATAATGAGTAAGGCAGATCTGCATGTACCAATATTGATGAATATACATGACATTCCATGGAATGGAGAAAAAAACCCACTATCTATTTTACATAGTGTGGGCTCATTGTTTAAAGAATAAGAAATGGGACTTCCCTGGTGATCCAGTGGTTAAGAGTCCATGCCTCCAGGCAGGGGGCATGGGTTCCAATCCTGGTCCAGAAACTAAGATCCCCTATGCAGGATGGTGCAGCCAAAAGTAAATAATAAAATATATTTCTGTACATGTTTTGGCATCAAAAAAGAGGTAGGAGAATATAGAACAAATAAAGGGGTCAGGACACAGCTCTTTTCACTTTTTTTTTTACAATACTGTATTATTTAATTTTTTTCAACTTACTGTATATTATAGTTGCATTCTAACACTTCCTTCTGGATTATTTTTTTTCTTGATACAGTTTATTTTAGGTCATGAGTGCTAATTATTCTAAATCTTTAATATCCAAAAAGGCTTTTTTTTTTCACTCTACCTCAAACTATCCAGTTATGAATAAAATTGTAGATTCACAGTAAATTCCCCTCAGTATTTAGGAAATTTTTCCTCCATTATTTGCTTGCATAGAATTTGCTAATCAAATATCCAGGGTTATTTGAATCTTCTGCCTGTGTAGTTGATCTTTCTACTCTGGTAGTTTTTAGAGTTTTCTCTTTATGGCTGATATTTTACCCTATGTTTCTGTCATGTTTATTTATTTCATTTTTTATAGTATTCTGCTAGAATGTAGTGAACTCTCTTAATCTGAAATGTCTCTTTGTTCAAGTCTTGAAATTAAAGAATCAGATTTCTTCTGTTCTTGGGAAATCTCCTGGAAGTTCCATTAGGTCAGAGTTTTTTTAACCTGAGGGCTGTGAATAGAATTCAGGAGAGTCCATGTATAGATGAAAAACTGGTACATTTTAATTTTCATTTAGCCTTTAACCAAAATGCATTATTTCCTACCATTTGCATGTAGGCAACAAAACATAGTAGTATAGATAGCATCTGTGACATTATCACCAATGGAAATCACAGATATTATCATATTATGTTACAATTGTGACAGATATCTCAACAATGATAATAATCTGACTGTCACATCTTGTTATTCAATTTGTTAATATGTTTACATATGGTACAATTTTAATAGTTTAATAACTGCATTTCAATATATTTGATTTCTTATGTAATTCTATACATTTTATTTTATGCATTTGAAGGTAATAATCTGAGAAGGTGTTATGGTCTGAATGTTTGTGTCTCCCTAAAATTTGTATGTTGAAATTTTAATTTGCAATGTGATGGTATTATGAGATTGGGACTTTGAAAGGTGCTTAGGTCATGAGGGCAGAGCCTTCATAAATGGAATGTGTTGTTGTTGAGTCGCTATGTTGTGCCCAACTCTTTGCAATCCCGTGGGCTGCAGCACACCAGGCTACTTTGTCCTTGGGATTTTCCAGGCAAGAATACTGGATTGAGTTGCCATTCCCTTCTCCAGGTTTTCCGAGTCGCTGCAATGGCAGGCAGTTCTGGATTATTTTCTTGATACAGTTTATTTTAGGTCATGAGTGCTAATTATTCTAAATCTTTAATATCCAAAGGCTTTTTTCACTCTACCTCAAACTATCCAGTTATGAATAAAATTGTAGATTCACAGTAAATTCCCCTCAGTATTTAGGAAATTTTTCCTCCATTATTTGCTTGCATAGAATTTGCTAATCAAATATCCAGGGTTATTTGAATCTTCTGCCTGTGTAGTTGATCTTTCTACTCTGGTAGTTTTTAGAGTTTTCTCTTTATGGCTGATATTTTACCCTATGTTTCTGTCATGTTTATTTATTTCATTTTTTATAGTATTCTGCTAGAATGTAGTGAACTCTCTTAATCTGAAATGTCTCTTTGTTCAAGTCTTGAAATTAAAGAATCAGATTTCTTCTGTTCTTGGGAAATCTCCTGGAAGTTCCATTAGGTCAGAGTTTTTTTAACCTGAGGGCTGTGAATAGAATTCAGGAGAGTCCATGTATAGATGAAAAACTGGTACATTTTAATTTTCATTTAGCCTTTAACCAAAATGCATTATTTCCTACCATTTGCATGTAGGCAACAAAACATAGTAGTATAGATAGCATCTGTGACATTATCACCAATGGAAATCACAGATATTATCATATTATGTTACAATTGTGACAGATATCTCAACAATGATAATAATCTGACTGTCACATCTTGTTATTCAATTTGTTAATATGTTTACATATGGTACAATTTTAATAGTTTAATAACTGCATTTCAATATATTTGATTTCTTATGTAATTCTATACATTTTATTTTATGCATTTGAAGGTAATAATCTGAGAAGGTGTTATGGTCTGAATGTTTGTGTCTCCCTAAAATTTGTATGTTGAAATTTTAATTTGCAATGTGATGGTATTATGAGATTGGGACTTTGAAAGGTGCTTAGGTCATGAGGGCAGAGCCTTCATAAATGGAATGTGTTGTTGTTGAGTCGCTATGTTGTGCCCAACTCTTTGCAATCCCGTGGGCTGCAGCACACCAGGCTACTTTGTCCTTGGGATTTTCCAGGCAAGAATACTGGATTGAGTTGCCATTCCCTTCTCCAGGAAATCTTCTTGACCCAGAGATTGAACCTGTGTCTTCTGCAATGGCAGGCAGACTCTTACAACTGAGCCACTTGGGAAGTCCAAAAGTGGAATTAGTGCCCTTGTAATAGAAGCCCCAAAGAGCTCTCACACCCTTTCCACCATGTTAGGGCACAGCAAGAGTACTGGCTAGGGACAAGGAAGATGGTCCTCATCAGAATGCGATCATGCCAGCACCTTAATCTTGGACTGCTTATCCTCCAGAATTGTGATAAATAAATCTCTAAGTTACCTAGTCTGTAGTCTTTTGTTATAGCAGCCAGATAGGACTTAAGACAGAAGGGATTCCAGGTGCTAAGTCACTTCAGTAGTATACGACTCTTTGTGACCCCAGGGGACTGTAACCTACCAAGCTTCTCTGGAATAGAACTCTCCAGGCAAGAATACTAGAGTTGGTTGCCATTTCCTTCTACAGGGGATCTTCCTGAACCAGGGACCGAACCCAGGTCTCCTGCATTGCAGGCAGATTCTTTATCCTCTGAGCCACTAAAGAAGCCCTTCAGGGCTTCCATAGTCTTCACTAAGTAGCTAAAGAGAGATTCAAGGCACAAAAGATTTTTAAAACACCTGCATTAGATTGATGATAAAATCTTTGTAACCCAAGACCTTTTATCTTTCTTGTCAGTTTCAGTTTTTTTCTATCTCTTCATCTCTTTGGTTAGATCAGCGAGAACCAGAAGGGCCCTAGTCAGGGCAGCACATGACAGAGTAAGAGCTTTGAGCTGGTGGGAGCCTCATCTTACCGCTCTGGTTTCCCACTTGATCATGGCTTCTCATCCAAAGAAGCTTTCTTCTTTGTGTCTGAGTATTTACTCACACACACACACACACACACACACACACACACACACACATTTTAGTCCTTTAATTTTGGTGAGAGATGGAGAAATAGCCAATATGCACTCCATTTGCATCTTTAAGTTGGGAATGTGCTCAGATGCTCAATCATGCCCAACTCTTTGGGACCCATGGACTATAGCCCACCAGGCTCCTCTGCCCATGGGATTCTTTAGGGAAGAATACCGGAATGAGTTGCCATACCCTCATCCAGGGCGGTCTTCTCAACCCAGGGATTGAATCCAAGTCTCTTGCATCTCCTGCATAAGCAGGTTCTTTATCACTAGCACCACCTAGAAAGGCCTGGAATTGGAAAGCATGTATTAATTTTCATTTAGAAAATAAGAGAAAAGGTACAGTGCTATATTCTTTCCCCTTCTATTAACCATTTTTGTTCTTCACAATATACAATACTGTCATAATAAACCCTTACACAGTATTTTACAAGTCGGAAGACATAGGTGGATTCAGGATAATCATTATTCAAAGTCAGGTAACTCAATAACAGGGCTGGGTCTAAAGCTAAAGTCGTGGCTTCCTCTCTAGAGTCTACTCTTTTGAGCTATCTTGGGAGAGTTCTCTTTCCTTTCCAGAAACTGGTATTATAAACCACAGTCTACAAAATTCATCGTGTTTATTTGTTATTGTACATGTGGTTCTCTCTGCCAAGGATATTTTTAGTCAATCAGGTCAACTAATATTTTAGAACATTTGACGTGTGCCAGGTGCTGAGCTGGTCTCCAGTCATACACAATGAACAAGGTTAATTCCAACAACAAGGAATTTACCGTCGGTGTGATAAGAAGGCTAGGCATCAAATAGATGTTGAATTCTTCTCTGCTTCTTTTTTTTTTTTTTTTCTTTTCCCCATTAGGCCTTTTTTGTTTATAATTATTTTCATCCATCTTTTTATTCTTTGGCTTGTGTGGGCCTCCCATTGCAGTGGCCTCTCTCACTACAGAACACTGACTCTGGGCAAGTACGCTCCAGAGTGCTGGCTCATAATTGGACACACCAGTCCAGCCACTCCACGGCACGTGGGATCTTCCTGGGCCAGGGATTGAACCAGTGCCCCCTGCACTGCAAGGTGGACTCTTTACCCACTGGATCACCAGGGAAGCCCTCCTCTCTGCTTCTTTGGTGACCTTCCATTCATCTTTCTGGGCAGAGTTAGTTGTTTTCTTTACTTCTACAATGCATGACTCACCCCTGCATTATCAACTGAGAACAGGCTTTTTTTAGTTAACAATGTTTCCTGCCACCTTTCCCCTCTGCCCATGGGATTCTTTAGGGAAGAATACCGGAATGAGTTGCCATACCCTCATCCAGGGCGGTCTTCTCAACCCAGGGATTGAATCCAAGTCTCTTGCATCTCCTGCATAAGCAGGTTCTTTATCACTAGCACCACCTAGAAAGGCCTGGAATTGGAAAGCATGTATTAATTTTCATTTAGAAAATAAGAGAAAAGGTACAGTGCTATATTCTTTCCCCTTCTATTAACCATTTTTGTTCTTCACAATATACAATACTGTCATAATAAACCCTTACACAGTATTTTACAAGTCGGAAGACATAGGTGGATTCAGGATAATCATTATTCAAAGTCAGGTAACTCAATAACAGGGCTGGGTCTAAAGCTAAAGTCGTGGCTTCCTCTCTAGAGTCTACTCTTTTGAGCTATCTTGGGAGAGTTCTCTTTCCTTTCCAGAAACTGGTATTATAAACCACAGTCTACAAAATTCATCGTGTTTATTTGTTATTGTACATGTGGTTCTCTCTGCCAAGGATATTTTTAGTCAATCAGGTCAACTAATATTTTAGAACATTTGACGTGTGCCAGGTGCTGAGCTGGTCTCCAGTCATACACAATGAACAAGGTTAATTCCAACAACAAGGAATTTACCGTCGGTGTGATAAGAAGGCTAGGCATCAAATAGATGTTGAATTCTTCTCTGCTTCTTTTTTTTTTTTTTTTCTTTTCCCCATTAGGCCTTTTTTGTTTATAATTATTTTCATCCATCTTTTTATTCTTTGGCTTGTGTGGGCCTCCCATTGCAGTGGCCTCTCTCACTACAGAACACTGACTCTGGGCAAGTACGCTCCAGAGTGCTGGCTCATAATTGGACACACCAGTCCAGCCACTCCACGGCACGTGGGATCTTCCTGGGCCAGGGATTGAACCAGTGCCCCCTGCACTGCAAGGTGGACTCTTTACCCACTGGATCACCAGGGAAGCCCTCCTCTCTGCTTCTTTGGTGACCTTCCATTCATCTTTCTGGGCAGAGTTAGTTGTTTTCTTTACTTCTACAATGCATGACTCACCCCTGCATTATCAACTGAGAACAGGCTTTTTATTTTAACTCTTTAGTTAACAATGTTTCCTGCCACCCCACTCACCTCTCTCTACCAACCCGGTGGTAAAGAACTCAAGGATAGGCTTCTTCATTCATCTGTTGTTTTTTTAAGTTTGAGCCACACACCATAATATGTGGGACCTTAGTTCTCCCACCAGCGATCAAACCCCACACCCTCTGCATTGGAAAATGGAGTTATAACCACTGGACCACCAGGGAAGTCCCCCTTATTCATTTTGATAGCAACTTCTGGACCTAGCACAGTGCTTGGCAGATAGGTGGTAAGTACTTGAATGAATGAAACTGATGGCCAGAAAAAATAATGGAAAGTTCTATTGGACTCCTTTCTGTACACTGTATATCCACTTGTGGCTCTGCAATTTAAAATGACTTTCCCTATTGATGACTTTAGCTTTATGATTGGCAAAATTCCATTTCTCTTGTTTGGGTTAGTGGCCAATGCAAATGGAAAGAGACTTAAGTTCTTGCCAGCTGTTTTTAATTATACTTAAAGCCTATTCAGAAATATTGAGAAAATCCACCTTTTGCTTCAATTTATCTAAGTTGACAATCTCCACAAACTAAACCCCCTAAAATCCACACCTCCAAATTCATTTAATTCTGTGTGACCTATGACTACAGAAATTGAATCCCTAAAGAGTCTCAATTTCACAATTTGGCTAACTCTAATTCTTTAACCGTTATCAAATTCTTTTTGAATGACTGTTGACAAGCCAGGTATCTAAGGTTCAAGAAAAAGAAATCAAAATTAGTTCCATATTTATGTGGCTGGGAAAGGGCTGTGGTCCCTAGGAGGAGGAAGCAGTTTCCCTTCTTAGAGTTTGACTCTAAGCTTAACTACCTCGGAGTTAGATGCTAGGGAAAATCCACAATCTCTAGGGGTAGACTGGCACATGATTTTTGTAACCAGAGCCCTAACAAAAAATGGCCTGAGGTTTTTGAAGGGCAGAATGGGGAGAGTGGCTTGAATGTTATAATTTCAGATCTTCAAGCAGTTCTTCAATGATCGTTTTGGTTTGAGGGGAATGATCTAAACGGACAAGGTTAGATATACTGATGGGCTTCCTGGGTGGCTCAGGCATAAAGAATCTGCCTGCAATACAGGAGACATGGGTTTGATCTCTGGGTGGAGAATAACCCCTGGAAAATGGCATGGCAATTCACTTCAGTATTCTTGCCTGGAGAATCCCTTGGACAGAGGAGCCTGGTGGGCTATAGTCCATAGGGTTGCAAAGAGTCAGACAAGACTGAAGTGACTGAGCACAGATATACTGATACTGAACCAGATTCTTTTTTGGAATGGAGTTTGACAGTTCCAACTTCAGCGGCCTAAACTTTTCTGCATCATGATATCAAAAGTTGCCTCAGTTGTGGGTGGAGCCACATCTTTGCTGTTGAAGATGCCTTTGGAGAAATATTTCCTTTAAGGTGTGGGTGCAGACTGCCTTAGCCTGTATGCGATTGTTTATTTTTGTAGAGATGCTGGTGCTTCCTGTTTCAACAGCTTCTCACAGGAGATGCGGATCAAGGACTTTAGGACTACAGGGAAACTACAGTTCTGGGTTTTTATTTCATGTGAAGAAAATGCCTGAAAAAGAGACGGGACTGATGTAGGCTTAGTACAAAAAGACTGACCTGCGATTATCTCACATGTGGTAATACTCAAAACACTGACATGGGAATGTTGTCTCTCCGATATTTTGCTTTTCTGTGATGATCCTAAAAGTCTCAATTTCACAATTTGGCTAACTCTAATTCTTTAACCGTTATCAAATTCTTTTTGAATGACTGTTGACAAGCCAGGTATCTAAGGTTCAAGAAAAAGAAATCAAAATTAGTTCCATATTTATGTGGCTGGGAAAGGGCTGTGGTCCCTAGGAGGAGGAAGCAGTTTCCCTTCTTAGAGTTTGACTCTAAGCTTAACTACCTCGGAGTTAGATGCTAGGGAAAATCCACAATCTCTAGGGGTAGACTGGCACATGATTTTTGTAACCAGAGCCCTAACAAAAATGGCCTGGGGTTTTTTGAAGGGCAGAATGGGGAGAGTGGCTTGAATGTTATAATTTCAGATCTTCAAGCAGTTCTTCAATGATCGTTTTGGTTTGAGGGGAATGATCTAAACGGACAAGGTTAGATATACTGATGGGCTTCCTGGGTGGCTCAGGCATAAAGAATCTGCCTGCAATACAGGAGACATGGGTTTGATCTCTGGGTGGAGAATAACCCCTGGAAAATGGCATGGCAATTCACTTCAGTATTCTTGCCTGGAGAATCCCTTGGACAGAGGAGCCTGGTGGGCTATAGTCCATAGGGTTGCAAAGAGTCAGACAAGACTGAAGTGACTGAGCACAGATATACTGATACTGAACCAGATTCTTTTTTGGAATGGAGTTTGACAGTTCCAACTTCAGCGGCCTAAACTTTTCTGCATCATGATATCAAAAGTTGCCTCAGTTGTGGGTGGAGCCACATCTTTGCTGTTGAAGATGCCTTTGGAGAAATATTTCCTTTAAGGTGTGGGTGCAGACTGCCTTAGCCTGTATGCGATTGTTTATTTTTGTAGAGATGCTGGTGCTTCCTGTTTCAACAGCTTCTCACAGGAGATGCGGATCAAGGACTTTAGGACTACAGGGAAACTACAGTTCTGGGTTTTTATTTCATGTGAAGAAAATGCCTGAAAAAGAGACGGGACTGATGTAGGCTTAGTACAAAAAGACTGACCTGCGATTATCTCACATGTGGTAATACTCAAAACACAGACGTGGGGAATGTTGTCTCTCCGATATTTTGCTTTTCTGTGATGATCTCACAGAGGCCATAGACGCGGAGCTGACCCCGCTAGTGGGGGAGGGTTGGAGTTTCCTCGGAGGAAGTGGACAGGAAATGGGGGTAGGAGGGGCAGCCTTGAGGCTAGAGAGACTGCAGGGGGAAATGTGGTCTTCTCCTGGGGCCTCTGGAGATCGGGGCCTGAACTTTCGGTAGAGTGAACTCGCCGGAGGTCACTCCCAAAGGGAGAAGATAAGTAGCCCCTGCCAGAGAGCCCAAGCCTGGGAACTAGGCAAGGAGGCACCTCCACGGCCCCAAGATAGCCTGTGCTTTGGCTCGTGGACTCTGAGCACGTTCAGAACATACCACCATTTTAAAATCTCTCAGTTTTATCATTCCTTTAACTCTCTCACTCGCTCTCTCTCTTTTTTTTCTTTTTCTTTCTTTTTCTTTTTGTGTCGGGGACGGGTTGGGGAGGGAGGGGGGCGGGCGGGCCACTTCTATTGGTCTTTCATTTATCTATTTTCATCCATCTTTGTTCTTTGGGCTGTGTGGGCCTCCCATCGCGGTGGCCTCTGTTGTCGCAGAGCACCGGCTCTGGGTGCATGCGCTCCAGAGCTCTGGCTCGGTAATTGGACACATGGGTCCAGCCGCTCCATGGCACGTGGAATCTTCCCAGGCCAGGGATGGAACCGGTGTCCCTTGCATTGCAAGGCGGTCTCCTTACCCACTGGACCACCAGGGAAGCCCTCCTTTTTTTCTTGATGTGGATCATTTTTAAAGTATTCATTGAATTTGCTACAATATTACTTCTGTTTTATGGGTTGTTTATTTTTTGTTGTTATTGTGGTTTGTCTGGCCACAAGGCGTGTGAGGTCCTAGCTCACCAACCAGGGATTGAACTTGAACCTCCTGCAATAGAAAGCAACATCTTAACCACCCACTGGCCTGGCAAGGAAGTCCCTCGCATTCCTTTCTCTTCTCCTTAATCTTTTAATCAAATTTTGCTTAATGTTGTAGCCTAGTCCTGGTTATGCAATGAGAAATTAAAGGAAGGGTTTGTGTCCATCTTTGGGAACACTTAGTAAAGGGAAGAGAAGGCTTCCCATGAGGCCCACATGGCTGTGGTTGCTTCCGTTGTAGGGTTGCCTGAGAGCTGTAATGAACAGTCTGGGAACACATCCCTGGCTGGGTTAGTGTGGATTTGTGGAGCATGTGAGCCACTGGGAAGGGCAAAGACCTCTGTGGAGAGAGAAACCTCATAAATGATGAGACTGCCTGTCTTCAGACATGATGAGCATCTGAGCCATGGTAATTTGGATGTTACAAGGTAAACCTGACCTCATTGTTAATTATAGTCTGGTGGGGTTTGGGAGGCTTGGGTATATGCATCTGGAATGCACTATAAAATATAGTCTGCATCTCAGTAACCTACTTAACACAAGGTGTGCAAAGTATAAAGCAAGCATAACTAGGCCATGGTGCTTTGGCTCGTGGACTCTGAGCACGTTCAGAACATACCACCATTTTAAAATCTCTCAGTTTTATCATTCCTTTAACTCTCTCACTCGCTCTCTCTCTTTTTTTTCTTTTTCTTTCTTTTTCTTTTTGTGTCGGGGACGGGTTGGGGAGGGAGGGGGGCGGGCGGGCCACTTCTATTGGTCTTTCATTTATCTATTTTCATCCATCTTTGTTCTTTGGGCTGTGTGGGCCTCCCATCGCGGTGGCCTCTGTTGTCGCAGAGCACCGGCTCTGGGTGCATGCGCTCCAGAGCTCTGGCTCGGTAATTGGACACATGGGTCCAGCCGCTCCATGGCACGTGGAATCTTCCCAGGCCAGGGATGGAACCGGTGTCCCTTGCATTGCAAGGCGGTCTCCTTACCCACTGGACCACCAGGGAAGCCCTCCTTTTTTTCTTGATGTGGATCATTTTTAAAGTATTCATTGAATTTGCTACAATATTACTTCTGTTTTATGGGTTGTTTATTTTTTGTTGTTATTGTGGTTTGTCTGGCCACAAGGCGTGTGAGGTCCTAGCTCACCAACCAGGGATTGAACTTGAACCTCCTGCAATAGAAAGCAACATCTTAACCACCCACTGGCCTGGCAAGGAAGTCCCTCGCATTCCTTTCTCTTCTCCTTAATCTTTTAATCAAATTTTGCTTAATGTTGTAGCCTAGTCCTGGTTATGCAATGAGAAATTAAAGGAAGGGTTTGTGTCCATCTTTGGGAACACTTAGTAAAGGGAAGAGAAGGCTTCCCATGAGGCCCACATGGCTGTGGTTGCTTCCGTTGTAGGGTTGCCTGAGAGCTGTAATGAACAGTCTGGGAACACATCCCTGGCTGGGTTAGTGTGGATTTGTGGAGCATGTGAGCCACTGGGAAGGGCAAAGACCTCTGTGGAGAGAGAAACCTCATAAATGATGAGACTGCCTGTCTTCAGACATGATGAGCATCTGAGCCATGGTAATTTGGATGTTACAAGGTAAACCTGACCTCATTGTTAATTATAGTCTGGTGGGGTTTGGGAGGCTTGGGTATATGCATCTGGAATGCACTATAAAATATAGTCTGCATCTCAGTAACCTACTTAACACAAGGTGTGCAAAGTATAAAGCAAGCATAAAGGGGTCAGAATCATAATATCACGGGCTGTTTATTCATCCATTAGTAATCATGTCCTGGATTCCAGTGTGTGCCAGTAGAAATCAAAGTGGATCCAATGAAACAGAGCTGGAATAAACTGCTTCTTCATGCTCAGGGTAGAATTAGGGTCATATATTCAATTCTCCTAATAAAGGAAAATGACTTTAGGGAAATACCTGGTTCCTCATCAGAATTTCCATTTATATGTATATTCATTTATGCTGGTATGTCCTCACGGATTCTGATTTTATCAGATGAGCTATGTAAAACCCACTACTACCATTACTTATTTTGATGCTCAAATTGTCCCTGGTATGGCCAGTGAGAGTGCCTTCAAGATGGCTCAGGTGCTCTTTAGTCATTATCCTTTGACTTGTTTTTTTAATTATTATTATTTATTTGTTTACTTTTGGCTGTTCTGGCTTTTCACTGCTGCCACAGGTTCTTTAGTTGCAGGGAGTGGGGTCTACTCTCTAGTTGAGGTGAGCAGATTTCTATTTGCAGTGACTTTTCTTGTTGTGGAACTCAGGCTCTAGAGCACACAGGCTTCAGTAGTTGCGGCACATGGGCTCAATAATTACATCTCCAGGGCTCTAGAGCACAGGCTCAATAGCTGTGGCTCATTGGCTCAGTTGCTCCACAGCACATGGGATCTTTCAGATCAAGGATCGGACCTATGTCTCCTGCATTGGCAGGCAAACTCTTTTCCACTGAGCTACCAGGGAAGCCCTATTCTTTGACTTGTTTTTTTGGCACAAGATGTTCAGGTTCACTTTTTACTTTCACTGCTCCAGCACTGAAACCGGCCAATCCTGCAAAGAACTTTCAGAAATCAAGATGCTCCTTGTTCCTGGGGTGTTGCTGTTTCCAAGCTCTTCAAGTAAACATAACTAAGAAACAGATAGATAGCTAGATAGATGGATAGATAAATGATAGATAGACACATTCCTACATATTTATACATTCACACTATACCTACATTTATTTCTGTATCTACTTCTACACTGAATACAATGAGTCTCCCAATTCCTAATCCAACACCAGAAGATCCCTTCTAGTTTTCTCTTGTTCCATAGTTGTAATCTGGTGGGGTTTGGGAGGCTTGGGTATATGCATCTGGAATGCACTATAAAATATAGTCTGCATCTCAGTAACCTACTTAACACAAGGTGTGCAAAGTATAAAGCAAGCATAAAGGGGTCAGAATCATAATATCACGGGCTGTTTATTCATCCATTAGTAATCATGTCCTGGATTCCAGTGTGTGCCAGTAGAAATCAAAGTGGATCCAATGAAACAGAGCTGGAATAAACTGCTTCTTCATGCTCAGGGTAGAATTAGGGTCATATATTCAATTCTCCTAATAAAGGAAAAAATGACTTTAGGGAAATACCTGGTTCCTCATCAGAATTTCCATTTATATGTATATTCATTTATGCTGGTATGTCCTCACGGATTCTGATTTTATCAGATGAGCTATGTAAAACCCACTACTACCATTACTTATTTTGATGCTCAAATTGTCCCTGGTATGGCCAGTGAGAGTGCCTTCAAGATGGCTCAGGTGCTCTTTAGTCATTATCCTTTGACTTGTTTTTTTAATTATTATTATTTATTTGTTTACTTTTGGCTGTTCTGGCTTTTCACTGCTGCCACAGGTTCTTTAGTTGCAGGGAGTGGGGTCTACTCTCTAGTTGAGGTGAGCAGATTTCTATTTGCAGTGACTTTTCTTGTTGTGGAACTCAGGCTCTAGAGCACACAGGCTTCAGTAGTTGCGGCACATGGGCTCAATAATTACATCTCCAGGGCTCTAGAGCACAGGCTCAATAGCTGTGGCTCATTGGCTCAGTTGCTCCACAGCACATGGGATCTTTCAGATCAAGGATCGGACCTATGTCTCCTGCATTGGCAGGCAAACTCTTTTCCACTGAGCTACCAGGGAAGCCCTATTCTTTGACTTGTTTTTTTGGCACAAGATGTTCAGGTTCACTTTTTACTTTCACTGCTCCAGCACTGAAACCGGCCAATCCTGCAAAGAACTTTCAGAAATCAAGATGCTCCTTGTTCCTGGGGTGTTGCTGTTTCCAAGCTCTTCAAGTAAACATAACTAAGAAACAGATAGATAGCTAGATAGATGGATAGATAAATGATAGATAGACACATTCCTACATATTTATACATTCACACTATACCTACATTTATTTCTGTATCTACTTCTACACTGAATACAATGAGTCTCCCAATTCCTAATCCAACACCAGAAGATCCCTTCTAGTTTTCTCTTGTTCCATAGTTGTAATCCTGTGACAGTAGGAGACTTCCCAGTGATAAATACACTTGTTTACTAAGCTTTTCTCCTCCTAGTCCCCCAGTAGCTATGTTGATACTCTCCCCACTCCTCTGGGGCACGGATGCTGCATCTAAGCAGGAAAATGCTACACAGAGAACCTCTTGTCTTGCTTGGACTCCTTCCAGGGACACCCTTCTGACTCTGTTAGGTTCTGACACCCCATCCCAGGGCCCTTCTGCATGATTCCCTGTGTAAATGCCCTCCTTTCTCTGCTCAGGCTCTGGCATCCAGCTTGGGCCTTGCCACCCTATGTTGGGTCTCTGTCCCCCCACCACCATATAGATGCCTGCTTCGTTCACTTTACGGCTTTGGACTGAACTGTTCAGGAAGGAAAGCAATGTGAAGGAGAGGAGAAGGAGGGAGAACCATCTGGGAGACTTGAATGGAGAATGGCTCTAGTGGGTATTAGTACCTGTGTTCGTAAAAGAACCCCCAAGAGATTCTGATAATAGCCATGTTTGTAGAGACGCGGATGGATCTAGAGTCTGTCGTAAAGAGTGAAATGAATCAGAAAGAGAAAAGCCAGTATCATATATTAATTCCTATATATGGACTCTAGAAAAATGGTACAGATGAGCCTAGTTTCAGGGCAGGGATAGAGATGCAGATGTAAAGAAGGACATGTGGACACAGAGGGAGAAGGCGAGGGTGGAACAAACTAAGAAATGAGGATTAACATATATACACTAACATGTGTAACATAGCTAGCTAGTGGGAACATGCTATAAAGCACAGGAAGCTCAGCTCGAAGCTCTGTGATGCCCTACAGGGGTGGAATAGGTTGGGGTATGAGAGAGGCTCAAGAGGAGGATATATGTATACATGTGTCATTTAGAGTAGGTATGGGGATTAAAAAACAGAAATAGATAGCTAGATAGATGGATAGATAAATGATAGATAGACACATTCCTACATATTTATACATTCACACTATACCTACATTTATTTCTGTATCTACTTCTACACTGAATACAATGAGTCTCCCAATTCCTAATCCAACACCAGAAGATCCCTTCTAGTTTTCTCTTGTTCCATAGTTGTAATCCTGTGACAGTAGGAGACTTCCCAGTGATAAATACACTTGTTTACTAAGCTTTTCTCCTCCTAGTCCCCCAGTAGCTATGTTGATACTCTCCCCACTCCTCTGGGGCACGGATGCTGCATCTAAGCAGGAAAATGCTACACAGAGAACCTCTTGTCTTGCTTGGACTCCTTCCAGGGACACCCTTCTGACTCTGTTAGGTTCTGACACCCCATCCCAGGGCCCTTCTGCATGATTCCCTGTGTAAATGCCCTCCTTTCTCTGCTCAGGCTCTGGCATCCAGCTTGGGCCTTGCCACCCTATGTTGGGTCTCTGTCCCCCCACCACCATATAGATGCCTGCTTCGTTCACTTTACGGCTTTGGACTGAACTGTTCAGGAAGGAAAGCAATGTGAAGGAGAGGAGAAGGAGGGAGAACCATCTGGGAGACTTGAATGGAGAATGGCTCTAGTGGGTATTAGTACCTGTGTTCGTAAAAGAACCCCCAAGAGATTCTGATAATAGCCATGTTTGTAGAGACGCGGATGGATCTAGAGTCTGTCGTAAAGAGTGAAATGAATCAGAAAGAGAAAAGCCAGTATCATATATTAATTCCTATATATGGACTCTAGAAAAATGGTACAGATGAGCCTAGTTTCAGGGCAGGGATAGAGATGCAGATGTAAAGAAGGACATGTGGACACAGAGGGAGAAGGCGAGGGTGGAACAAACTAAGAAATGAGGATTAACATATATACACTAACATGTGTAACATAGCTAGCTAGTGGGAACATGCTATAAAGCACAGGAAGCTCAGCTCGAAGCTCTGTGATGCCCTACAGGGGTGGAATAGGTTGGGGTATGAGAGAGGCTCAAGAGGGAGGGGATATATGTATACATGTAGGTGATTCATTTCAGCAGATTCACTTCAGTTTCTGTGTACAGCAGGAACTAACACAACATGTAAAGCAATTTTAAAAATTAGCCATGTTTGGGGTCCACCAGATTTAAAACTCTTAGGTGGGCTGAGGAAACAAATCAATTGAACACTAAGTACTGTTCATTATATTAAGCTTGAAGAGAGAGACATAGAAAAATAAGATACTATCCCCACTCTGTGAAAGTGTTAGTCGTTCAGTCATGTCCGACTTTTTGTGACCCCGTGGACTGTAGTGCACCAGGCTCCTTGATCCATGAAATTCTCCAGGCTAGAACACTGTAGTGGGGTGCCACTGCCTTTTCTTCCTGGACCAAGGATCAAACCCGGGTCTCCCACATTGCAGGCAGATACTTTACCATCTGAACCACCACCAGGGAAGCCCATTCTTGCTCTGAGGAGCTATCAATTCAGAAGAGGAGACAGGTTGAGAATAGAACTAGAATACTTGGAGTAACTAATGGAAACAGAGCTATGTGTAAATGCTATGGTATCAAAGTGGAAATCACTAATTTCAATCCAGGGAGTTAGGGAAAAATAGGAGTTTACCAGGGGAAGAAGGGAACTGCAGCAGAAGGAACTACTTGTTTAAGGGAGGTAAGGTGGGAAAGCTGAGATCTTTATTAAGTATGAGAACCTCCCATGAACATCGTCATTTGGATTGGGAGGTAAGTTAGCTATTCATATCAGTGAAATGGTGTTCCATGTCAGCCCATTGAAGCCAGGTGGTCAGTCTTTTGAGGGGAATGTCAAGTGCACAGGGTCATAATACTATTCAGCCAATTTGTTTGCTAGAAAAATCAATACATGCTAGTATTTAACATTTTAACTATTCTAGGAAATAACCAGTGTAGAGTGTCAAAATCTCCATCCCCATTTCCATCTGTCAGAAAAATTCCATCTCCCACAAATAACTACAGCAATAATTTATTGTGTTTTCCTTGTGATTGTTTTTCCTATACATATACTACCAATTACATGTGGGTATATTTGTATTTTTCACCCAAATCGAAATTATGATACCACTTTAAACTTGCTATGTTTTTCAAACTTTTTAAAAATAATTTTATTTAAAAAATTTTGGCCTCTTTTATTGATTATTTATTTATTTATTTTCATCCATTTTTATTCTTTGGCCTGTGTGGGCCTCCCATTTCAGTGGCCTCTCTCGTTGCAGAGCACTGGCTCGTAATTGAACACGCCGGTCCAGCCGCTCAGCGACACGTGGGATCTTCTGGGGCCAGAGATCAAACGGGTGCTCCTTGCACTGCAAGGCAGGCTCTTTACCCACTGAACCACCACCAGGGAAGCCCATTCTTGCTCTGAGGAGCTATCAATTCAGAAGAGGAGACAGGTTGAGAATAGAACTAGAATACTTGGAGTAACTAATGGAAACAGAGCTATGTGTAAATGCTATGGTATCAAAGTGGAAATCACTAATTTCAATCCAGGGAGTTAGGGAAAAATAGGAGTTTACCAGGGGAAGAAGGGAACTGCAGCAGAAGGAACTACTTGTTTAAGGGAGGTAAGGTGGGAAAGCTGAGATCTTTATTAAGTATGAGAACCTCCCATGAACATCGTCATTTGGATTGGGAGGTAAGTTAGCTATTCATATCAGTGAAATGGTGTTCCATGTCAGCCCATTGAAGCCAGGTGGTCAGTCTTTTGAGGGGAATGTCAAGTGCACAGGGTCATAATACTATTCAGCCAATTTGTTTGCTAGAAAAATCAATACATGCTAGTATTTAACATTTTAACTATTCTAGGAAATAACCAGTGTAGAGTGTCAAAATCTCCATCCCCATTTCCATCTGTCAGAAAAATTCCATCTCCCACAAATAACTACAGCAATAATTTATTGTGTTTTCCTTGTGATTGTTTTTCCTATACATATACTACCAATTACATGTGGGTATATTTGTATTTTTCACCCAAATCGAAATTATGATACCACTTTAAACTTGCTATGTTTTTCAAACTTTTTAAAAATAATTTTATTTAAAAAATTTTGGCCTCTTTTATTGATTATTTATTTATTTATTTTCATCCATTTTTATTCTTTGGCCTGTGTGGGCCTCCCATTTCAGTGGCCTCTCTCGTTGCAGAGCACTGGCTCGTAATTGAACACGCCGGTCCAGCCGCTCAGCGACACGTGGGATCTTCTGGGGCCAGAGATCAAACGGGTGCTCCTTGCACTGCAAGGCAGGCTCTTTACCCACTGGACCACCAAGGAAGCTCTAAACTTGCTATTTCTAACTTAGCGTTTCTTGGAAAGTTTTACATAACAGTATATAAATTCTATTTAGTTCTTTTAAAACTCTTCCAATTTAAATCATTTTTTATTTATATTCATTCACACATTAAATAGTTGATATTAAAAAAGTGATGTATGTTAATCAATAGTCTGCTACTACTCCTATCTAATTTCACAACCTTTCCCAGAGCTTAAAATATGCATGAGTGCTCAGTCATGCCCGCCTCTTTGCAATAACATGGACTGTAGCCCACCAGGCTCCTCTCTCCATGGGATTTTCCAGGAATACCGGAATGAGTAGCCATTTCCTCCTCCAGGGCATCTCCTGACCCAGGGATCAAACCCTCATCTCTTGTGTCTTCTGTACTGTCAGTCAGAGATTCTATGCCCCCCCTGGCCCTCCCTGGGAAGCTGGAGCTAAGCACTGTCATCTATTAGTATGTGTCCTCCTACCTTTTCTTATTCATTTGCATACACACATACAGAAACACACACATTGGATTTTCTTTTTAATAAATGGGATCATAGACAATACTGAGTCTCAGGTATTATTAAATTTCAAAGCCTGAAAGAACATATAAGAAGAATTACAACCTGTCTATCTATGCAGGACTTTTCTTCTCAAGACCCTCCAATCTCACTTGTATCACAGCCACTGCAAACACATCATAGGCACTGAGAACTGAGCCACATCGAAGAAAGTGGTGCACCAATGAGGTCTCCCTGGGACAGCTGACCTCCTCAGCACTCTTATCTTATGGCTTTAGTATTACATGACCACACTGAGGAGAAACAGATGGAAGGAAGAGGAGAGGAAGGGAAAGACGTTATGTGTCCCTCGGGTCTTCAGGTTAAGCTAGAGTTCTCACTGGGGCTATGGACTTACTGCCTCTTGTAGCCAGAGGGGTGAAGTTTGAAGTATGTAAGACCTTGGAAAATGTGCAATTGAGCAAGGTCTAATCATCAGTGATTGGAAGAGAAATATGCAGTGAGAGCCAACTGGGACTTAACCAATTCAAAGGCATTTTGAAAGTTTGCTTCAGTGAGTTAGATTTGGAGCCTTTAGCCCCAAATTTCTCCACAAATACTCTATAGGCATTTTTTAAAGCTCCAGAGCCCTTAACTATTGTTATTTAAGGCAATTTTATGTGTCTAATTGGTCCAATTGTTTACTAACTTTTGAGCAAGAAATGATCTCCGAATACCCTTGTGTCTACTGATATTTCAAGGTAAGAGAATGCTTTGGAATGTTTCCCATTTTCCAAATGTAATATTTTCCAAAATAAATGTTGGAGTAACTGCATGGCTGATACCATGTGAACAATTTAATTCACACAATAATATTCTGGAGTTTATGGAAGCTTGGCCTTTTTCCAGGAGGCTTGGAAGTCCAAAAGTCAGCTGTTTCTTTTCAGTGGGAGAAAAGATGGAGGATGTGAATCAGAATTGGTAAATTGGAGAGGAGGTTACAAACTGAATGGAGTTAAGTAGACAAAAGTGCCTGGCAATCTTCAGTGGGAGAAAAGCCAGTTGCACAGAGAGGAAGGACTGGTTACCATTAAGAGTTTCAAAATGAGGGCCTTCAAGGAGAATTGAATGGAGAACTTAACAACGGCTCACTTCTCTCTCTCTTCTAAAGGATGGAGCTGTTGTAATGAGATCCAGGTGCAACCATGGGGTATCAGGGATCCCCAACCTTATCTGTTCTCCACACCTTCAGAGTGTATAGCTCACATGCCTTTTTTTTCTTTTTTTGCCTCCTCTTCTGAAGAGTCTGCCCTGATGGCCAGATTGCATTGATGAAATGACATCACACTGCCAAGATGGTCTGTTTCCAGTCTGGGAAATTCATGAGGCCAGGATGTAAAAGGTATGCAATAATTATGTGCTGAAGGGACAGCTGACCTCCTCAGCACTCTTATCTTATGGCTTTAGTATTACATGACCACACTGAGGAGAAACAGATGGAAGGAAGAGGAGAGGAAGGGAAAGACGTTATGTGTCCCTCGGGTCTTCAGGTTAAGCTAGAGTTCTCACTGGGGCTATGGACTTACTGCCTCTTGTAGCCAGAGGGGTGAAGTTTGAAGTATGTAAGACCTTGGAAAATGTGCAATTGAGCAAGGTCTAATCATCAGTGATTGGAAGAGAAATATGCAGTGAGAGCCAACTGGGACTTAACCAATTCAAAGGCATTTTGAAAGTTTGCTTCAGTGAGTTAGATTTGGAGCCTTTAGCCCCAAATTTCTCCACAAATACTCTATAGGCATTTTTTAAAGCTCCAGAGCCCTTAACTATTGTTATTTAAGGCAATTTTATGTGTCTAATTGGTCCAATTGTTTACTAACTTTTGAGCAAGAAATGATCTCCGAATACCCTTGTGTCTACTGATATTTCAAGGTAAGAGAATGCTTTGGAATGTTTCCCATTTTCCAAATGTAATATTTTCCAAAATAAATGTTGGAGTAACTGCATGGCTGATACCATGTGAACAATTTAATTCACACAATAATATTCTGGAGTTTATGGAAGCTTGGCCTTTTTCCAGGAGGCTTGGAAGTCCAAAAGTCAGCTGTTTCTTTTCAGTGGGAGAAAAGATGGAGGATGTGAATCAGAATTGGTAAATTGGAGAGGAGGTTACAAACTGAATGGAGTTAAGTAGACAAAAGTGCCTGGCAATCTTCAGTGGGAGAAAAGCCAGTTGCACAGAGAGGAAGGACTGGTTACCATTAAGAGTTTCAAAATGAGGGCCTTCAAGGAGAATTGAATGGAGAACTTAACAACGGCTCACTTCTCTCTCTTATAAAGGATGGAGCTGTTGTAATGAGATCCAGGTGCAACCATGGGGTATCAGGGATCCCCAACCTTATCTGTTCTCCACACCTTCAGAGTGTATAGCTCACATGCCTTTTTTTTCTTTTTTTGCCTCCTCTTCTGAAGAGTCTGCCCTGATGGCCAGATTGCATTGATGAAATGACATCACACTGCCAAGATGGTCTGTTTCCAGTCTGGGAAATTCATGAGGCCAGGATGTAAAAGGTATGCAATAATTATGTGCTGAATGTTGCTTGAATGAGAGTCTCCGGCTGGAAATAATCCCTCCATTCTCTAAGCTCTCTTTGTGCTTTGCACTTAACGTCACTCTTGTAATTTTTTTACATTATACCTTATGTTGCTGCTGCTGCTTAGTCACTTCAGTCATGTCCAACTCTGTGTGACCCCATGGACTGCAGCCCCCCAGGCTCCTTTGTCCATGGAATCCTCTAGGCAAGAATACTGAGGTGGGTTTCCATGTCCTCCTCCAGGAGGATCTTCCCATCCTAGGGATGAAACTCAGGTCTCCGGCACTGCAGGCAGATTCCTCACTACTGAACCATTAGGAAAGCCCCATAAACACACACACACACACACACATATGTGTGTATATATATGTATATAGATATAGATGTACAGATATATAGATATATTTGAGATCCTATAAACTGTAGCTCACCAAGCTTCTCCGTCCATGGAATTTTCCAGGCAAGAATACTGGAATGGGTTACCATTTTCTTCTCCAATTTTACCTTATATACTATTATATAGTTTCTGTACATTTTAGCTCCATTATTAGATTCAGAATTCTTCTATAAAAGAGATGAGCTAATGCATGTAAAATGTTAGTGTCATATCAACTAAATAAATGATAGTTTTTATTACTTGTGTAGCAGGATGCCTAGTGTTGCTGTTTTTTAGTAAGTCATGTCTAAGTCTTTCTTGAACCCATGGACTGTAACCCACCACACTCCTCTGTCCGAGAAATTTCCCAGGTGAGAATACTGAAGTGGGTTGCTATTTTCTTCTCCAAGGTATCTTCCTGACCCAGAGATCGAACCCAAGCCTCCTGTTTGGCAGACAGATTCTTTACCACTGAGCTACCAGGGAAGCCCATGTGGTAACTAGAAGAACAGAAAATGTATTTTATTTAAAAAAAAAAAAAGCTTCAGAGAATTACCTTGCAAATGATCTCCTTTATTTCACAGGAGTCATTCAAATAACTCTTCTTACTCATGCAATTACAAGAGACCGACTGCCCTGAAAGAAGGGAATAACAGGATATCTTAGTCTTGAAATATCTTTTTTTCCCCATTCCCCCTTGACAGAGAGCTGGAGTTGAGAATCACAGGGGAGTCAGTATTTAGTTGCACAGCTCCAGGGTGTTCCATTCATACTGCAGTCTACTGTGATGGATGTCTATAACCTTTGACAATGTGCTCCCAGAGATACCAGTCCTTCTGAATACAATATAGATGACACCTCTGGAGTTGTGTAATGGGGCAGCCCTAGGAAGATGGCAAGAAATGGTCTGTAAACTTTCTCTTTGGGGGTCATGTTTATTGGGCCTCAAGGGGATTGGGATGGTGCTCACTGAGTTCTGTTGGCAGAAAAGAAGGTGAAGAACCCCAGAGGGACACTTGCCAGAAGAGAAGAGCAGTATTCAAGGAGCCAGCAAAAGCTTTCTTGGGATGTCATCAGGGTTCAAGGACTGAATGCCTGACTGTGTACCAAGTGAGCTGAGGAGCTGAATCTTGAAGGCGAAGCTTGGTGCACCCTGCAGCCAGGGCAGGATCTAAACCAGCAACAGTATTTCACCAGTAGGAGACAAGTCCAGTAGACTGAAGGAACAGTGGAGACCCAGTATGGAAAACGTGGAAGAAAGAAACTTTTGGATTGATCAACTTACCAGTTCTCTTTCAACCTGGCTTTCTGTAGTAGATTAGAACCCTTTAAGGGCTTCCCTGGTGATTCAGATGATAAAGAATCTGCCTGCAATGCAGAAGACCTGGGTTCAATCCCTGGGTTGGGAAGATCCCCTGGAGGAGGTCATGGCAACCCGCTTCAGTATTCTTGCCTGGAGAATTCCATGGACAGAGGTGCCCCAGGGACTACAGACTGTGTGTTTGCAAAGAGTTGGACATGACTGAGAGACTAACACTTTTTTCTATGATCCTTTAGACTAAGGAAATGTTTTGAATTAATTTTTGAGCTTTTTTAAAAATATTCATTTATATGTTTAGCTGTGTTGAGTCTTAGTTGCAGCATGCAGGATCTTTTATTGCAGAGCAGTAACTAGTTGCAGTGCATGTGCTTAGTGACTCCATGGCATGTGGAACCTTAGTTCCAAGACCAGGGATTGAACCCTCATCCCTCCCCTGCATTGCAAGACAATTTCTCAACCCCTGGACCATTACGGTAATTCTTTGAATTCTTAAGTAATTCAAGGCAGAGAGATATTGGACTTTCTGCTAATAAAAATATATGAGGTAGAGCTGTTAACTGAAAAATATTAGACATAATTATATTGCGATGCCAAGACAGTACATGAGGTCATAGTGGTTTTATCTTCTTTCTTATCATCATCAGCTCAGAGCATTTGGCATACGAAAGGTGATCCATGAGACCAAGGGATCTCAGTAGTCCAATTTCTTAATGAAATTGAGATTTCAGATCTTTTCAGAGAGAATCCAGAGTGAAGCCGACTCCAGTATGAAACAGATTCCAGGTCAGTTCAAGAATGGGTTGGAATGTCTGTGGGAACACTATAACCAAAACATTTTTCTGGGCCTCCTCTACCACAGGTAGGAAACACCGAGGTGGATCTGGAACCCTCCTTCCCTGCTGCTCTATATTTCACCTGCTACTTTTCCTAGAAAGTCCATCAAGTTGAGGTTGATGACGTAATTCCACTCTTCAAGTTCACAGTCTTGTACACTGTGTGCTCAGCTCATGTTAATGACTGACTAGATAGGTGGCTGAAAGCAAATTTTTGATGTTGAAAGAACTGGAGTACTTATTAATTGGTTCCAGACATGAGATCAGAGTGACAATTTAAGGAAATTATTTCCTTCTGCTTTTGTTTGTGTCTGTGTGGTTTTTCATTATTAAAAATTTAAATTTATCACTTCAGGGGACTTCTCTGGTGGTCCAGTGGTTAAGAATCTGCCTTCCTATCCAGGGAATGCAGGTTCAAGCCCTGGTCAGGGAGCTAAGATCCCACATACCACAAGCTGACTAAGCTTGCATGCCTCAACTAAGACCCAATGCAGCCAAATAAGTAATTTTTTTATTAATTTAAATTTGTCACTTCAAAAGAAGCATTGCATTTGTAATTTTATAACCAGATAAACAATAATACCCTTTGACCCTGCCTTATCTCCCAGCTCCTCTGTATTGAGCAAGACCTTGGGCTTTGGGTCAATCAGTACCAGTTCAGTCAGGTTTGAATCAATTTTTTATTAAATATTTAATCTTGTATTAGGTTAATAATTAACAGCAGCCAATTAACAATGTTGTGATAATTTCAGATGGGATTGAGCCACATACAAACATGTATCCAATCTGAATCATATTCTTACAACATGATTAGTTGAGACATCTTCAAGAACTCACTTAAACACACTCCAAAGTGTGTTGCTGGTGTATAAAGGGGGATCATAATTGTACATGATTTGTAAAATGAAATAAGAAGTTATATGACAGGCACTGAGCCTAACATAGAATCAGCATTCAATAAATATTAACTGTCACTATATTTATTATCTCCTTCATCACCAAACTCCTCTCCATTCCCTTTTACTCCTTATTTCATGGTCATACTTGAACCCACTGCACTCCAGTGGCTATGCTACACACACTCTGATATTCTTTTTTTTTTTTTTTGGCCATTTCTATTGATCTTTCATTTCTTTATTTCCATCCATCTTTGTTTCTTGGCCTGTGCGGGCCTCCCATCACGGTGGCCTCTGTCACCGCAGAGCACCGTCTCTGGGCGTATGCGCTCAAGAGCTCCGGCTTGGTAGTTGGTCCAGCCGCTCCATGGCACGTGGGATCCTTCCAGGCCAGGGATCAAACCATCACCCTTTGCACTGCAAGGCGGTGTCCTCAGCCCCTGGACCACCAGGGAAACCCTCTGATATTCTTTTAAAAGATCTTCAGTGATCTTCTTATTGCCAAGGCCAGTAAACACTTTTCACTGTTTTTCTGTTTTCTCTGGAGTATTTGGTATTATCAAATATGCATTTCTTTTGGGAATGTTCTCCTCTCCCGGCTTCCATGACAATCCATTTCCTGATTTTCTGATGATCTCAAATTAATTTCTATCCATTTATTTTATGTTTCACTAAGCTTGCATGCCTCAACTAAGACCCAATGCAGCCAAATAAGTAATTTTTTTATTAATTTAAATTTGTCACTTCAAAAGAAGCATTGCATTTGTAATTTTATAACCAGATAAACAATAATACCCTTTGACCCTGCCTTATCTCCCAGCTCCTCTGTATTGAGCAAGACCTTGGGCTTTGGGTCAATCAGTACCAGTTCAGTCAGGTTTGAATCAATTTTTTATTAAATATTTAATCTTGTATTAGGTTAATAATTAACAGCAGCCAATTAACAATGTTGTGATAATTTCAGATGGGATTGAGCCACATACAAACATGTATCCAATCTGAATCATATTCTTACAACATGATTAGTTGAGACATCTTCAAGAACTCACTTAAACACACTCCAAAGTGTGTTGCTGGTGTATAAAGGGGGATCATAATTGTACATGATTTGTAAAATGAAATAAGAAGTTATATGACAGGCACTGAGCCTAACATAGAATCAGCATTCAATAAATATTAACTGTCACTATATTTATTATCTCCTTCATCACCAAACTCCTCTCCATTCCCTTTTACTCCTTATTTCATGGTCATACTTGAACCCACTGCACTCCAGTGGCTATGCTACACACACTCTGATATTCTTTTTTTTTTTGGCCATTTCTATTGATCTTTCATTTCTTTATTTCCATCCATCTTTGTTTCTTGGCCTGTGCGGGCCTCCCATCACGGTGGCCTCTGTCACCGCAGAGCACCGTCTCTGGGCGTATGCGCTCAAGAGCTCCGGCTTGGTAGTTGGTCCAGCCGCTCCATGGCACGTGGGATCCTTCCAGGCCAGGGATCAAACCATCACCCTTTGCACTGCAAGGCGGTGTCCTCAGCCCCTGGACCACCAGGGAAACCCTCTGATATTCTTTTAAAAGATCTTCAGTGATCTTCTTATTGCCAAGGCCAGTAAACACTTTTCACTGTTTTTCTGTTTTCTCTGGAGTATTTGGTATTATCAAATATGCATTTCTTTTGGGAATGTTCTCCTCTCCCGGCTTCCATGACAATCCATTCTCCTGATTCTTCTGATGAATCTCAACATCTCAACTTTCTTACTCCCAGATTTAATTATTCATCTGTTTTCTTTTCACCTTGTACACTACTCTTTTGATTTCGATCATTTATAACCCAATTGTCCTTAAGTCTATATTTATACTTCTATCTTAATCTCTGCATCCATGCTAAATCGCTTAAGTTGTGTCTGACTCTTTGCGACCCTATGTACTGTAACCCTCCAGGACTCCTTTGTCATGGGATTGTCCAGGCAAGAATACTGGAGTGGGTTGCCAGGCCTCCTCCAGGGTCTTTATCTCTAGACATGTATTTTTGACATCTGGATTTCCCTTGGGGACCTCAAACCTAGCATGTATACATAGTAAAATGTGTCGTCTTCCATCCCAAATGAGATGTTTATCTTTTGGGTCCTTTTTCTATTAATGGTATTACTATTCCCCTGGTTATTCAAGGAAACTGGCTTTATCTATAACTTTTCCCTCTCTCTCATCAGTCCCCTGCCTCAATATTCAACTATTCTATTCATTGCACTCCTGAACAGTTCTCAAATCCATCCTTTCTTCTCCATCCTCACTGCCACAACCTCGATCTAGACCGTCATTAACTCTTCAAATTCTGCAGTAGCATTCTACATGGATGCCATTTTTCATGTCTAAAACACAAATCATCTGTTAAAGGTTTTTACAGATTGCACCCTCAAAAGTAAACAGACCAAAATGTTAGTGGCCCCGACTTCATATGTCAAAACCTTAACGCTCAAAGATGATGGATATCAGCAGGTGAGGCTTTTAGAAGATGCTTAAGTCATGAGGGTAGGACTCTTATGAATGAAACTAGTGCTTTATAAAAGAGGTCCCATGGGGACCCATAGTTCCTTCCATTATGTGAAGACACAGCTAGAAGGCACTTGCTATGAACCAGGAAGTGGGCACACACAAGAGCATGACCATGCTGGCAACTTAACCTTAAACTTCCAGCTTCTTGAGCTGTGAGAAATAAATTTCTGTTGTTTATATGCTAAAACCAACCAACAAACAAAACTGGACAGAAAAGTTCTCCTCCCGGCTTCCATGACAATCCATTCTCCTGATTCTTCTGATGAATCTCAACATCTCAACTTTCTTACTCCCAGATTTAATTATTCATCTGTTTTCTTTTCACCTTGTACACTACTCTTTTGATTTCGATCATTTATAACCCAATTGTCCTTAAGTCTATATTTATACTTCTATCTTAATCTCTGCATCCATGCTAAATCGCTTAAGTTGTGTCTGACTCTTTGCGACCCTATGTACTGTAACCCTCCAGGACTCCTTTGTCATGGGATTGTCCAGGCAAGAATACTGGAGTGGGTTGCCAGGCCTCCTCCAGGGTCTTTATCTCTAGACATGTATTTTTGACATCTGGATTTCCCTTGGGGACCTCAAACCTAGCATGTATACATAGTAAAATGTGTCGTCTTCCATCCCAAATGAGATGTTTATCTTTTGGGTCCTTTTTCTATTAATGGTATTACTATTCCCCTGGTTATTCAAGGAAACTGGCTTTATCTATAACTTTTCCCTCTCTCTCATCAGTCCCCTGCCTCAATATTCAACTATTCTATTCATTGCACTCCTGAACAGTTCTCAAATCCATCCTTTCTTCTCCATCCTCACTGCCACAACCTCGATCTAGACCGTCATTAACTCTTCAAATTCTGCAGTAGCATTCTACATGGATGCCATTTTTCATGTCTAAAACACAAATCATCTGTTAAAGGTTTTTACAGATTGCACCCTCAAAAGTAAACAGACCAAAATGTTAGTGGCCCCGACTTCATATGTCAAAACCTTAACGCTCAAAGATGATGGATATCAGCAGGTGAGGCTTTTAGAAGATGCTTAAGTCATGAGGGTAGGACTCTTATGAATGAAACTAGTGCTTTATAAAAGAGGTCCCATGGGGACCCATAGTTCCTTCCATTATGTGAAGACACAGCTAGAAGGCACTTGCTATGAACCAGGAAGTGGGCACACACAAGAGCATGACCATGCTGGCAACTTAACCTTAAACTTCCAGCTTCTTGAGCTGTGAGAAATAAATTTCTGTTGTTTATATGCTAAAACCAACCAACAAACAAAACTGGACAGAAAAGAGGGGGGAAAAAAAGTAATTTACTTAAAAAAATTAGAGCAGATTCGGGGTCTCCATGGCAACTTTGCAATCATATAATATTCATTTGCATTCTGATATGCTTTCTGAAGTAGAAAAGAAAGAAATAGAGTGAGACCCAGCACACTGGGAAGTCATGTAAGCCTAGGACAGTCCATAGGAACTGTTCACATGCACACCATTCACCTCGGGTGCTGTGGAACAAAGGTTGAGAGCTACTGGCCTTTGTCTTGATGACTGCCAACGTCTAAGCCCTCTGCCTTTGCTTTGCCAGTACATTCACTTTCTGAGCTCAGTGTTCAGGGATGATAGGGGCCTGCCAGTGACTCAGGATCAATGAAATACACAGGAGACTAAAAACAGACACCAGGATGATTGTTTAATATTTTCAGTGAGATCTAAGCTGCCAAATAGATTGGAATGTCAATATTACATTGAAGGATGCTTTGTGTTATTAAGCTATATAGGAAGTCTATAATCATAATATTACTCTGTGGGCCTGGCTAAGATTTCTTATGTCTTTCTCACAAATAAGGGTGGTCTTGATGATGGGACTGGAAGTTGATAGCTTCCTGTATCTATCACCACAGTAGGAACCAGCTTGACATTAGACATGAAAATGATTCAAATTGTATCTCCAGCAGTTAAGTTTCTAACACTGGGGCAAAGTCCTGATAGGAAATGCTCACATGTGCTTCTCAGACACTTTTTCTGTGCTTTGCAACTGAACAATCTCTCTTAGAGTTGTACCTTTTTTTTCTTTCAATCAAGTTAATGTCAAATCCTTTAGGATTTGAGAATTTTCCTATCTCTAGGTGATTTTTCAAATCTGCTCCAAACCAGAGAGGATTCATTATCTTTAGGGTCTCAGTATCACATGGGCAGTTTATTCGAAAGGTTTCTAACTTCTTGAACTTTAGACCTCAAGTACCAACAACTATGATCAGAATGGAGGAATTCATCCTTTCAGAAAATGACTATGGGCTTCAGAGATGACATAGGAGTTGATTCTTAAAAGATGGGCAGAGATTTTCCAGGCAGAGTAATGGCAATTACAAAGGCAAAGAGGCTTACAAAAAGCATGGTGTATCCTGGGAATGCTCAGATGTTTGGTATGGTTGTTTTGATAGAAGGTGGTAAGTGACAGGAGAAGGAACAAGGTAAACAGGTGAGGGTCAGATTAATGGAGAGCTTCATGTTGCTGGGGTGGGTCATGGATATTCAACAGAGCCATTGCTAGTAATATATGGACCCCAATGAAAAGTCTACTGCCCACCACAACCCCAGTATAAGAGAAAGCACTTCCTTTCTTTTCTGCCTACTGATAAGGCAGATATGCTCAGACAGGGTTTTGGGGAGGAATAAGAGAGTGTGTTTAATCTTCTGTGGTATAAGCAAACTTACCACAGAGTGAGTACCTGGTAAATGATCTGACACACAGCAGGTACTCAGCAAACTAGCTGAGTGAACAGTTGGATGGGTGGATAGACGGATGGGTGGGTGGGTGGATGGATGGTTGGATGAGTGGATGGATGGGTGGAAGGATGGCTGGGTGGTTGGCAGGTGCCTTTGTAATAGAGATAAGTGTTTTCCAAAGCTCTAGAGCTGTTAGTGGGTGAAATAACTATGCATGTCCAAGAAACTGTGATTTGAGCTAAACAAGTCATAAATCAAGAACATGTGTAAAGGCGGCAGAAACATTGAGTCCTGTATTAGCTCCATGCTGCCTTGACTACTTCTCTTGGGCTCTCCAGCAGTTAAGTTTCTAACACTGGGGCAAAGTCCTGATAGGAAATGCTCACATGTGCTTCTCAGACACTTTTTCTGTGCTTTGCAACTGAACAATCTCTCTTAGAGTTGTACCTTTTTTTTCTTTCAATCAAGTTAATGTCAAATCCTTTAGGATTTGAGAATTTTCCTATCTCTAGGTGATTTTTCAAATCTGCTCCAAACCAGAGAGGATTCATTATCTTTAGGGTCTCAGTATCACATGGGCAGTTTATTCGAAAGGTTTCTAACTTCTTGAACTTTAGACCTCAAGTACCAACAACTATGATCAGAATGGAGGAATTCATCCTTTCAGAAAATGACTATGGGCTTCAGAGATGACATAGGAGTTGATTCTTAAAAGATGGGCAGAGATTTTCCAGGCAGAGTAATGGCAATTACAAAGGCAAAGAGGCTTACAAAAAGCATGGTGTATCCTGGGAATGCTCAGATGTTTGGTATGGTTGTTTTGATAGAAGGTGGTAAGTGACAGGAGAAGGAACAAGGTAAACAGGTGAGGGTCAGATTAATGGAGAGCTTCATGTTGCTGGGGTGGGTCATGGATATTCAACAGAGCCATTGCTAGTAATATATGGACCCCAATGAAAAGTCTACTGCCCACCACAACCCCAGTATAAGAGAAAGCACTTCCTTTCTTTTCTGCCTACTGATAAGGCAGATATGCTCAGACAGGGTTTTGGGGAGGAATAAGAGAGTGTGTTTAATCTTCTGTGGTATAAGCAAACTTACCACAGAGTGAGTACCTGGTAAATGATCTGACACACAGCAGGTACTCAGCAAACTAGCTGAGTGAACAGTTGGATGGGTGGATAGACGGATGGGTGGGTGGGTGGATGGATGGTTGGATGAGTGGATGGATGGGTGGAAGGATGGCTGGGTGGTTGGCAGGTGCCTTTGTAATAGAGATAAGTGTTTTCCAAAGCTCTAGAGCTGTTAGTGGGTGAAATAACTATGCATGTCCAAGAAACTGTGATTTGAGCTAAACAAGTCATAAATCAAGAACATGTGTAAAGGCGGCAGAAACATTGAGTCCTGTATTAGCTCCATGCTGCCTTGACTACTTCCTCTTGGGCTCCCAGCCCATGGGGCTTAGCAGTGCCACCCTCACCACATCGCACAGAGCTCATGTTCACACTGCACTATCCTGGCCACACCATTTAATTCTGTCTTAGTTTCACCTCTGGGTTCTAGACTTGCTCCTCTACTGAAAAAAGGCTTAAATCCTTTCCCCCTTTCCCATTCACGATCTTTTATGATTACAAAAGTCAATCTTAGAAGACAACCAAAATCCAAGAAAAAAATTTTCACACAATTATCATTTAATCAAATCCATGCTTTATTTAACATGTGTCCTTGTTACCATTCAGGTCTTTTCTAAATGCATACTCAGTTATTACATATTTGTGGTAGTACTGCTATAGACTTGTCATATTTGACATTTTAACCTGACATTATACCATGCATATTGTTCCATTTTGTTTTCCTACCTTTCCTTATGTCCACTTTCCCCCACCCCAATATAAAAAGCCTGGTATATCCTAATTCTACCCAATCCTCATGAAATAATATATAAATATAAATATTATTTGATCATTGTTTTACAAAAATGGATCACACTATATACAGTTCTTAGCTCTTCTTATCTAAAGATACAGCATAGATATACCTCTAGGTTTATAGATCTAAACAAACTTCATTCAAAATATACCTACTAAAGATGGCTGGGGAGGGTGGTTTAGTCACTCAGTTATGTCCAACTGTTTGCAGACTCATGGACTGTAGGCCGCCAGGCTCCTCTGTCCATGGGATTCTCCAGGCAAGAATACTGGCACGGGTCACCATTTCCTTCTCTGGTCAAAGATGACTGATTCGCAGTTATTTCTGTCTCCACTTATTGACGGACATTTAAACATTTTCTAGTTCATACCAATGATGCTGCAATATTCTTATATGTAAGTTTCTTAATATGTTTATTTCTTCTGTAGAACATGTTGCTAGACTGTTAGGTCAAAGGCATGTGTAATTTGATTTTCTGGGGGAACCATGCCATGTGTCATGTAGGATCTTAGTTTGAGCTCATGTCCTCTGCTGTGGAAGCATGGAGTCTTAACCACTGGACTGCCAGGGACGTCTGCTGTGTTATTTAAATTTTAATAGATGTTGAAAGATGACTTTTCCAAAGGTCACATTCTCATATTCCCACAAGCTTATTTGCACTTGTCTGTGCAAATGCTCCAATAAGCAGTGAAGCATGATAGCTAACAATAGAAGCTCTGAGGCAGGACTGGCTGGTATGATGGATGCCTAGCTCTTCCATTACAACCTGTGTGACCTTGAGCAAGTTAAGTACTCATATTGTACCCTACTTTCATATCTGTAAAGTGGGGATAATAACAGACCCTATTACTAATATGTGTAAAATGTCTGGGACGCTATCAAATCAAAAATGCCTTTATTTAAAAATGTGTCCTTGTTACCATTCAGGTCTTTTCTAAATGCATACTCAGTTATTACATATTTGTGGTAGTACTGCTATAGACTTGTCATATTTGACATTTTAACCTGACATTATACCATGCATATTGTTCCATTTTGTTTTCCTACCTTTCCTTATGTCCACTTTCCCCCACCCCAATATAAAAAGCCTGGTATATCCTAATTCTACCCAATCCTCATGAAATAATATATAAATATAAATATTATTTGATCATTGTTTTACAAAAATGGATCACACTATATACAGTTCTTAGCTCTTCTTATCTAAAGATACAGCATAGATATACCTCTAGGTTTATAGATCTAAACAAACTTCATTCAAAATATACCTACTAAAGATGGCTGGGGAGGGTGGTTTAGTCACTCAGTTATGTCCAACTGTTTGCAGACTCATGGACTGTAGGCCGCCAGGCTCCTCTGTCCATGGGATTCTCCAGGCAAGAATACTGGCACGGGTCACCATTTCCTTCTCTGGTCAAAGATGACTGATTCGCAGTTATTTCTGTCTCCACTTATTGACGGACATTTAAACATTTTCTAGTTCATACCAATGATGCTGCAATATTCTTATATGTAAGTTTCTTAATATGTTTATTTCTTCTGTAGAACATGTTGCTAGACTGTTAGGTCAAAGGCATGTGTAATTTGATTTTCTGGGGGAACCATGCCATGTGTCATGTAGGATCTTAGTTTGAGCTCATGTCCTCTGCTGTGGAAGCATGGAGTCTTAACCACTGGACTGCCAGGGACGTCTGCTGTGTTATTTAAATTTTAATAGATGTTGAAAGATGACTTTTCCAAAGGTCACATTCTCATATTCCCACAAGCTTATTTGCACTTGTCTGTGCAAATGCTCCAATAAGCAGTGAAGCATGATAGCTAACAATAGAAGCTCTGAGGCAGGACTGGCTGGTATGATGGATGCCTAGCTCTTCCATTACAACCTGTGTGACCTTGAGCAAGTTAAGTACTCATATTGTACCCTACTTTCATATCTGTAAAGTGGGGATAATAACAGACCCTATTACTAATATGTGTAAAATGTCTGGGACGCTATCTGGTACATAATAACTATTCAATAAGGACCAGCCAATAATTATAGTTATGATAGATTGGATTATTCAAATGATCAACTCAAAATATTTTGAGTGGTTTTTTTTTTTTTGTCATAAAGATATGGCATAGAAAACTCTCCCTATTTTTCGATAGAAAGCACCCTCAGCATTTATTAGTCAAAGCAAATCAGGATTTTTCAGCTGTCCAAAACTGTGACACATCATTTAACAGTGTTTCTCAACGTGTTCTGAAAGGGTATCTTTCAGTCTGTGCCTCTGTTGTTTAACAAGCCCAGCCAGCCTGAACGTGCTGTGCTCCTAAACTGTGCACAACCGCAATAGCTCAAGGCCATTTGGGCACAGAACTCCTGCCAAGTTTTCACAGTAATACCCAGAAAAACATCCTATGCCTCTATCCTTTTTTTATTTGCGAGGATGTCAGTCTCTTGGTGTGAAAGGAATCAAGTCCCAGAGAAAAACTAGTTTTTTGCAGAGGACAGAAAAATAAGCATTTCATTTTATTGAAGCCCTGACAGGGCAATCCACTCTACATCTTCCAGGCTGTTTCGCTGGAGCGTGTAGTGAACATTCCAAGTTTGCATTGACATTAAACTCTAGTTGAACACGCAAACGGAAAAATCAAATATTTGGATCTTTTTTTGTAGATTACTTTTGTGATTAAGAGACAAAAGCGACAGTGAGCTTATAGACGGAAAGCTTTTCTGATGCAATTTTCAGGGTTTGTTGCAGAATTGACCCAATTGAATTCTCTTGAACCCATCAGGCATTTACTAAATACTTACTACACATAAGGCACCATCATAGGCATTGGTGGGGTGGAACATAGAAAGAAAAATATGAGAAAATGCATGAAAAATATGGCTGGGTCAGGGCACTCCTATGGCTAACATTCATACTGGGGAAGAAAATACCAAGCAGGTGGTACACATTAGGCCTTCCTTGGTATCAAGTGATAGAAAACCCCATTTGAACTGACCTAAACAAACAAAAATTATTAGCTCAAATAATGAAAATCACAGGCTTCCTTGGTGGCTGAGCAATTGAAAAAAAAAAAAAAAAAAACCCTGCCTGCCAATGCAGGAGACTCAAGTGTGATCCTTGGGTAGAGAAGATCCTCTGGAGAAGGAAATGACTACCCACTCCAGTGTTCTTGCCTGGAAAAATCCCATGGACAGAGGAGCCTGGTGGGCTACAGTCCATGGAGTCACGAAAAGTCGAACACAACTTAGCAACTGAACAATAACAATGAAAAGTACAAAGGTGCTTGCACAAAAGTACAAAGATTGAAAGGGGTTTGATCAAAGCCTTAAAGAACTCGTCAGGACTCCAGTTCTTTCCACCATTTCTGGGGCTGCTCTTCCATGTTTAGACTTTACTCTCAGATTCCATATGAAAAGTAGATGGCTTTCCGCAGATCCAGGTCTATGTCTTCCAAGATTCAAATTCCACAGAAAATAGGGCTTCTTTTCCTTTGCAGTATAATAAGTCCTGGATGAAATTTGCAGTGGCTTTAATTTGTTTGCAAGCTTATCCCTAACCTTATCACAAAAGCCAGAGGGATGTGATGTTGGAACTGGTCAAGACTCAGACCTGCCAAGATCTAGAGACAATCAAGGCAGCACTTCCTGAAGCAAGTAGTCAGTGACTGAGAGAATGGGTAATTCCTTAGAGGAAATAAAAATTAGACTTCTGTTACCAGAATACGGAGAGGTGATTTAAAACGAAGATAACAGAGGGATAAACATAGCATGATGAGTGCATGTGTGCTAAGTTGCTTCAGTCGTGTCCAGCTCTTTGCGACTCTATGAACTGTAGTCCACCAGGCTCCTCTGTCCATGAGATTCTCCAGGCAAGAATCCTAGAATTGGTTGCCATGTCCTCTTCCAGGGGATCCTCTCAATCCATGGATCAAATCTGTGTCTCTTATGTCTCCTACATTTGCAGGCAGGCTCTTTACCACTAGGGCCACCTGGGAAGACCCAGAATGATGAGAAGGTGGGGTAAAGACATACTCTGGTGTTCAGGATCTAAGAAAGAAGTCCAGAAGTGGAACCAAGAGGAACAGTTCAAAGACCCAGGTGCCTGCTTTTATCAAGTGCCCATTGATGAAAAAAAAAAAGCTCAAATAATGAAAATCACAGGCTTCCTTGGTGGCTGAGCAATTGAAAAAAAAAACCCTGCCTGCCAATGCAGGAGACTCAAGTGTGATCCTTGGGTAGAGAAGATCCTCTGGAGAAGGAAATGACTACCCACTCCAGTGTTCTTGCCTGGAAAAATCCCATGGACAGAGGAGCCTGGTGGGCTACAGTCCATGGAGTCACGAAAAGTCGAACACAACTTAGCAACTGAACAATAACAATGAAAAGTACAAAGGTGCTTGCACAAAAGTACAAAGATTGAAAGGGGTTTGATCAAAGCCTTAAAGAACTCGTCAGGACTCCAGTTCTTTCCACCATTTCTGGGGCTGCTCTTCCATGTTTAGACTTTACTCTCAGATTCCATATGAAAAGTAGATGGCTTTCCGCAGATCCAGGTCTATGTCTTCCAAGATTCAAATTCCACAGAAAATAGGGCTTCTTTTCCTTTGCAGTATAATAAGTCCTGGATGAAATTTGCAGTGGCTTTAATTTGTTTGCAAGCTTATCCCTAACCTTATCACAAAAGCCAGAGGGATGTGATGTTGGAACTGGTCAAGACTCAGACCTGCCAAGATCTAGAGACAATCAAGGCAGCACTTCCTGAAGCAAGTAGTCAGTGACTGAGAGAATGGGTAATTCCTTAGAGGAAATAAAAATTAGACTTCTGTTACCAGAATACGGAGAGGTGATTTAAAAACGAAGATAACAGAGGGATAAACATAGCATGATGAGTGCATGTGTGCTAAGTTGCTTCAGTCGTGTCCAGCTCTTTGCGACTCTATGAACTGTAGTCCACCAGGCTCCTCTGTCCATGAGATTCTCCAGGCAAGAATCCTAGAATTGGTTGCCATGTCCTCTTCCAGGGGATCCTCTCAATCCATGGATCAAATCTGTGTCTCTTATGTCTCCTACATTTGCAGGCAGGCTCTTTACCACTAGGGCCACCTGGGAAGACCCAGAATGATGAGAAGGTGGGGTAAAGACATACTCTGGTGTTCAGGATCTAAGAAAGAAGTCCAGAAGTGGAACCAAGAGGGAACAGTTCAAATCCCTTCTTATTGTGATAATCTATTATTATGGGGATTTCCCTAAAACACACAGTTATAATAAAATGTTGGCAGTGTGACCTAGTGCTTAAGGGTTCTTTCTGGTTCTGTATCAGATGAGTCTGAGTGTGAGAACCAGATCTGCCCCTTACATGACTTTGGGTCGCCTCTGTAATGTAGGGATAATAACAGTCCCTACCTCATACGACTTTTTTTTTTTTTTTAAAGATTTATTTATTTATTTATTTTGGGCGGTGGTCGGGTTGGGGAGGGAGGGGAGCAGGCGGGCCACTTCTATTGGTCTTTCATTTCTTTATTTTCATCCGTCTTTGTCCTTTGGTTCCTGCGGGCCTCCCATCGCGGTGGCGTCTGTCGCTGCAGAGCTCCGGCTCTGGGCGCATGCAGTCCAGAGCTCCGGCTCGGTAATTGGACACATCAGTCCAGCCGCTCCGCGGCACGTGGGATCTTCCCAGGCCAGGGATCAAACCGGCGCCCCTTGCACTGCAAGGCGGTGTCCTTACCCACTGGACCACCAGGGAAGCCCAAGAAATTTTTTAAAACAGGAAAATAGAGCTTAACTTTATCCATTTTAAATCAATGTAAGCATCCTAAGTCTACAATAATTAAATATTCATGATCAACACTTACATAGCACTTACTATAAGCTTCTAAGAACAATTCTATTTGCTTTACATATATTAACTGATTTAATTGTCACAGCAACTATTTGCAGTACAAGTGTCTTAGTGTCTACATTTTGCAGATGTAAAAATCAGGATGCTGGGAATTGAGGTAACTTGCCCCACATTATAGAACTGGTGAGTGACAGAGACAGTATTTGAATTTGAGCCATCTGACTCTGGATTTGGAGTTCTTTTTTTTTTTTTTGAATAAGAAGTGACTTACTTTATTCACAAGTACCTTCTGTTTACAAAAGATTAATACTGAAAAAATTTTAAAAAAATCTAAATGTAAAAATTTTAAACCACCTAAACAGAAAATGTATATGATGACAATTATTAAAGACATACTCTGGTGTTCAGGATCTAAGAAAGAAGTCCAGAAGTGGAACCAAGGGAACAGTTCAAATCCCTTCTTATTGTGATAATCTATTATTATGGGGATTTCCCTAAAACACACAGTTATAATAAAATGTTGGCAGTGTGACCTAGTGCTTAAGGGTTCTTTCTGGTTCTGTATCAGATGAGTCTGAGTGTGAGAACCAGATCTGCCCCTTACATGACTTTGGGTCGCCTCTGTAATGTAGGGATAATAACAGTCCCTACCTCATACGACTTTTTTTTTTTTTTTAAAGATTTATTTATTTATTTATTTTGGGCGGTGGTCGGGTTGGGGAGGGAGGGGAGCAGGCGGGCCACTTCTATTGGTCTTTCATTTCTTTATTTTCATCCGTCTTTGTCCTTTGGTTCCTGCGGGCCTCCCATCGCGGTGGCGTCTGTCGCTGCAGAGCTCCGGCTCTGGGCGCATGCAGTCCAGAGCTCCGGCTCGGTAATTGGACACATCAGTCCAGCCGCTCCGCGGCACGTGGGATCTTCCCAGGCCAGGGATCAAACCGGCGCCCCTTGCACTGCAAGGCGGTGTCCTTACCCACTGGACCACCAGGGAAGCCCAAGAAATTTTTTAAAACAGGAAAATAGAGCTTAACTTTATCCATTTTAAATCAATGTAAGCATCCTAAGTCTACAATAATTAAATATTCATGATCAACACTTACATAGCACTTACTATAAGCTTCTAAGAACAATTCTATTTGCTTTACATATATTAACTGATTTAATTGTCACAGCAACTATTTGCAGTACAAGTGTCTTAGTGTCTACATTTTGCAGATGTAAAAATCAGGATGCTGGGAATTGAGGTAACTTGCCCCACATTATAGAACTGGTGAGTGACAGAGACAGTATTTGAATTTGAGCCATCTGACTCTGGATTTGGAGTTCTTTTTTTTTTTTTGAATAAGAAGTGACTTACTTTATTCACAAGTACCTTCTGTTTACAAAAGATTAATACTGAAAAATTTAAAAACATCTAAATGTAAAAATTTTAAACCACCTAAACAGAAAATGTATATGATGACAATTATTAAAGAAATCACCTATGGAAAAATTAAAGAGAAACATGTCCAAATATACTAAATTGTTAAGACATTTTTTCCTTTGCATGTTTTGTTATTTGCCAGATTGTCTATGAACACTGATTACTTTTATAATGGTGAAAATAGAACTTTGGCTTTTAAAAACCAGTGAATGGCTTGTGTTATATATGTGTTAAGTTGACGGAACCCAATTACTCCCATCTCTCACTGGTACAGCTATCTGACCCAGGGGAGTGGTGTGCATATATCTCTTTGAAGAGCCAACTCTGGAGATAAGGCTCCATTGACCTGTGGGCTTGCTGACTTGCTAGCAATGCCAGATAAGGAATTTTAAACACCGAAGGAAACTTCAGAGCCACTGGCTGGTTCTCATCAGGGGAGCCCAATCAGTATGGTTTTTGTTTCCTCTGGTCCGTGGCCCTGAAAATAAGCAAGATTACACTGTAGCTTTTGCACTCTGTCCAGGGCGCCAGGCTCCACCACTTACAGGGTTGAGGTGCAGTCTCTTTGGCTGCTGAGGAACGCCTGGCTGAAGAGACAGAGGAAAACGACACCCGCCCCCCACCACTCCCGCCCTGTGGTGAAGGATGCAGATAAGATCTGCAAACAAAGAAGCCTGTTCTGGTTAACAGTTTTCCAAAGTCTGAGGAACAAACAGAAACCTCGAGGGAAGAGGCAATCCCAAGTCGGCTAGGAATTCCCAGGCCTGACTGGTGGAAAGGGCTGGGGCCCCTTGGAATTCTTACCCCTGTTCTCATTCTTTCATGGCTCAGTTACTAATTGAGCACAAAGGATAAGCTGGATGTGGCTCCACATAGGTTTTGCTTACAGACCCAAAGAAAAGATAAACTGGCAGACAGGCAATTAGGCCCAGAGTATAGGATGCTATGGGTGTGCTATCAAGGGCATCTTCAAATATTGAAGCAGGTTTTTTGGAGGACAGTTGACTCTAAAGTAAACTCTTAGAACAGGTCAAGTGAAGGGAATGAGAGGAAGGATCTCCCAGGTTAAGGAAATGAAATTTAAAAACATCTAAATGTAAAAATTTTAAACCACCTAAACAGAAAATGTATATGATGACAATTATTAAAGAAATCACCTATGGAAAAATTAAAGAGAAACATGTCCAAATATACTAAATTGTTAAGACATTTTTTCCTTTGCATGTTTTGTTATTTGCCAGATTGTCTATGAACACTGATTACTTTTATAATGGTGAAAATAGAACTTTGGCTTTTAAAAACCAGTGAATGGCTTGTGTTATATATGTGTTAAGTTGACGGAACCCAATTACTCCCATCTCTCACTGGTACAGCTATCTGACCCAGGGGAGTGGTGTGCATATATCTCTTTGAAGAGCCAACTCTGGAGATAAGGCTCCATTGACCTGTGGGCTTGCTGACTTGCTAGCAATGCCAGATAAGGAATTTTAAACACCGAAGGAAACTTCAGAGCCACTGGCTGGTTCTCATCAGGGGAGCCCAATCAGTATGGTTTTTGTTTCCTCTGGTCCGTGGCCCTGAAAATAAGCAAGATTACACTGTAGCTTTTGCACTCTGTCCAGGGCGCCAGGCTCCACCACTTACAGGGTTGAGGTGCAGTCTCTTTGGCTGCTGAGGAACGCCTGGCTGAAGAGACAGAGGAAAACGACACCCGCCCCCCACCACTCCCGCCCTGTGGTGAAGGATGCAGATAAGATCTGCAAACAAAGAAGCCTGTTCTGGTTAACAGTTTTCCAAAGTCTGAGGAACAAACAGAAACCTCGAGGGAAGAGGCAATCCCAAGTCGGCTAGGAATTCCCAGGCCTGACCGGTGGAAAGGGCTGGGGCCCCTTGGAATTCTTACCCCTGTTCTCATTCTTTCATGGCTCAGTTACTAATTGAGCACAAAGGATAAGCTGGATGTGGCTCCACATAGGTTTTGCTTACAGACCCAAAGAAAAGATAAACTGGCAGACAGGCAATTAGGCCCAGAGTATAGGATGCTATGGGTGTGCTATCAAGGGCATCTTCAAATATTGAAGCAGGTTTTTTGGAGGACAGTTGACTCTAAAGTAAACTCTTAGAACAGGAGTTAGTCTTTTGAAAGTGAAGGGAATGGAGAGGAAGGATCTCCCAGGTTAAGGAAATGGCAAAGACCAACAGGCAAGGGAGATAGAGAGCATTTGAGGAAGCTTAAGACATCTGGGATGGAAGATGGAAAGAGGGGAAGTGGTTTCTTCCTTTCCCCCTTAACACTGAGTTACAGAGGAAGGTGAGAAGAAAAGCAAGACAAATATATTTGCAAAAGCCTTCCTCTTCTTGGTTCAAAACTCTCCCCTTTTTATTCATCCCAAAGTATGCTGCTATTAGCTCTCTTAACCCTTGTGCTGCTGTTTCAAGGTTGCGGAGGAAGTGAAGGGACAGAGGCAGCCCGAGGTTGAAGTCTGAGATCCATATCAAGGCTGCTGCCTTCACGCAGAGAAGAGACTGGGTGGCCTGGCCAAAGGTGATCTATGCTGCCCTTTCACACTGCAAGTGCAATTCTTTTCAGGTCTTAGGAGCCAGTGGTAAGGTGGAGATGTCATTCAGTCATTCATCATATGTTGAGCGCATGGTGGATACTCATTGATGTAATTCACAGTTATTGGGAAGGTAATACATAAAACCATGAATGGCTTATGTATTTACTTGTTATGAGACAAGAATAGATTAGGAGGGTACAACAAACTTTTATTGAGTCCTTATTATGTATTAGACCCTTTGTGTATGTGAAATGCTGGGGAGAAAAGACGAAAAACAAAACAAACAATACAACACCTTTCCTTAAGTAGATCAGGATCTACTAAACCACAAGTACATGTAGTGGAAAGGGAACAAGGTGGAAAATGAGCACTGAAATGTAATTTTAAAGTAAATGTTTCATAGGATTTCCCTAGTGGTCCAGCGGTTAAGAATCCACCTTCCAATGCAGGAGACATGGGTTTGATCCCTGGTCAGGGAACTATGCCAAGGGGCAACTAAGCTCAAGTGCTACAACTAGAGAAGAAACCCCATGTGATACAGTGAAGATCCTGCAAGCTGCAACAAGGATCTACACAGCCAAAAATAATAATAATTAAAAAATAATGTTTCATTATATTCTGAACTGCTTAAGAAAGTCCCAATGATTCTCTGTCCTTTTCTACACCTCATTTAAGGGCAGACTTGAATATGGATATCTCACAGCTCCTTCACAGATGACAAAACACACAAAATGTGGTAGGGTGAAAAGGACATGGAGTCAGAGATCCCTGAGCTTGACCTTGAGGCTGCTCTCACTCAACCTGTGTCCTTTCCCCTTAACACCGAGTTACAGAGGAAGGTGAGAAGAAAAGCAAGACAAATATATTTGCAAAAGCCTTCCTCTTCTTGGTTCAAAACTCTCCCCTTTTTATTCATCCCAAAGTATGCTGCTATTAGCTCTCTTAACCCTTGTGCTGCTGTTTCAAGGTTGCGGAGGAAGTGAAGGGACAGAGGCAGCCCGAGGTTGAAGTCTGAGATCCATATCAAGGCTGCTGCCTTCACGCAGAGAAGAGACTGGGTGGCCTGGCCAAAGGTGATCTATGCTGCCCTTTCACACTGCAAGTGCAATTCTTTTCAGGTCTTAGGAGCCAGTGGTAAGGTGGAGATGTCATTCAGTCATTCATCATATGTTGAGCGCATGGTGGATACTCATTGATGTAATTCACAGTTATTGGGAAGGTAATACATAAAACCATGAATGGCTTATGTATTTACTTGTTATGAGACAAGAATAGATTAGGAGGGTACAACAAACTTTTATTGAGTCCTTATTATGTATTAGACCCTTTGTGTATGTGAAATGCTGGGGAGAAAAGACGAAAAACAAAACAAACAATACAACACCTTTCCTTAAGTAGATCAGGATCTACTAAACCACAAGTACATGTAGTGGAAAGGGAACAAGGTGGAAAATGAGCACTGAAATGTAATTTTAAAGTAAATGTTTCATAGGATTTCCCTAGTGGTCCAGCGGTTAAGAATCCACCTTCCAATGCAGGAGACATGGGTTTGATCCCTGGTCAGGGAACTATGCCAAGGGGCAACTAAGCTCAAGTGCTACAACTAGAGAAGAAACCCCATGTGATACAGTGAAGATCCTGCAAGCTGCAACAAGGATCTACACAGCCAAAAATAATAATAATTAAAAAATAATGTTTCATTATATTCTGAACTGCTTAAGAAAGTCCCAATGATTCTCTGTCCTTTTCTACACCTCATTTAAGGGCAGACTTGAATATGGATATCTCACAGCTCCTTCACAGATGACAAAACACACAAAATGTGGTAGGGTGAAAAGGACATGGAGTCAGAGATCCCTGAGCTTGACCTTGAGGCTGCTCTCACTCAACCTGTGTCCTTGCCAGTTAGAGCCTTGGTCTCCATATCAGAAACAAAAGTAACAGTGTGGCCGATCATGTTGCTAGCCTACCAAGGGACAGTATCTGTCCTTTTTGCTGTGAGACACTTTCCCAGTTTTGTTGGGGAGAGGAAAGTACCTAAACTAGGTGATAGTTCATGAGAGGTTTAAAGGAAAGATCAGCAAGCTTTTCTGTAGAAGACAAGAGAGCAAAATTTTAGACTTTGCAGATCATTGAGTCTTTATCACAGCTCTGCCACTGAGGCATGAAAACGGTCACAGACAATACATAAAAGAACAGGTGTGGATATATGGCAACAAACATTATTTACAAAAATAGGCAGTGATTCAGCTTTGGTTGCTGTTTGCCCATCTCTAGTCTAAGGCCACCCTGTCAAGCCTATTTTCTACATTGTCCACTTCTTTTGAAGCTAAATGTATGCATCTGGTCTAGTTCTGGTCAATGATATCTAACTAGAGTGATATCTATCTAGAAGTCTAAGGTAGGTTTGGGCAAAGTTCCTGATAAAATGGGGACAAATATGACTGACGCTGGGCTTCCTTCTCAATTGTACCTTGAATGTGGATGGGATATCTGGTGTTGATGTAGCCATCTTGCAAGCATGAGTAGACAAGCATAAGACTAAATGCCAACTTACTAAAGAGAATGAGGCCGCAAAAGAGACTAGTCCCTTGATGTCCATCTGAAGCTGAATTGATGCCAGCACCAGCTACTGGACTCCTAAATCCCTGATTTGTAAAACCACTCAGGTTAGATTTTCTGCATTTTGCAACTAAGTACCCTACAATATGTCACAGGCTTGTTATGAATATAAGATGAGATTAATGGCCAATCATTCCAATGAAAAGGGTTTCAATTACTATTCTAAAAAAACCCTGCTTAAGAAAGTCCCAAAATTTTGTTTTTTTCTCTGTTCCTTTTTTTTTACACCTCATTTAAGGGCAGACTTGAATATGGATATCTCACAGCTCCTTCACAGATGACAAAACACACAAAATGTGGTAGGGTGAAAAGGACATGGAGTCAGAGATCCCTGAGCTTGACCTTGAGGCTGCTCTCACTCAACCTGTGTCCTTGCCAGTTAGAGCCTTGGTCTCCATATCAGAAACAAAAGTAACAGTGTGGCCGATCATGTTGCTAGCCTACCAAGGGACAGTATCTGTCCTTTTTGCTGTGAGACACTTTCCCAGTTTTGTTGGGGAGAGGAAAGTACCTAAACTAGGTGATAGTTCATGAGAGGTTTAAAGGAAAGATCAGCAAGCTTTTCTGTAGAAGACAAGAGAGCAAAATTTTAGACTTTGCAGATCATTGAGTCTTTATCACAGCTCTGCCACTGAGGCATGAAAACGGTCACAGACAATACATAAAAGAACAGGTGTGGATATATGGCAACAAACATTATTTACAAAAATAGGCAGTGATTCAGCTTTGGTTGCTGTTTGCCCATCTCTAGTCTAAGGCCACCCTGTCAAGCCTATTTTCTACATTGTCCACTTCTTTTGAAGCTAAATGTATGCATCTGGTCTAGTTCTGGTCAATGATATCTAACTAGAGTGATATCTATCTAGAAGTCTAAGGTAGGTTTGGGCAAAGTTCCTGATAAAATGGGGACAAATATGACTGACGCTGGGCTTCCTTCTCAATTGTACCTTGAATGTGGATGGGATATCTGGTGTTGATGTAGCCATCTTGCAAGCATGAGTAGACAAGCATAAGACTAAATGCCAACTTACTAAAGAGAATGAGGCCGCAAAAGAGACTAGTCCCTTGATGTCCATCTGAAGCTGAATTGATGCCAGCACCAGCTACTGGACTCCTAAATCCCTGATTTGTAAAACCACTCAGGTTAGATTTTCTGCATTTTGCAACTAAGTATCTCCTTAACTAATTTCAATATGTCACAGGCTTGTTATGAATATAAGATGAGATTAATGGCCAATCACATAATAGATGCTCAGTAAACGATGCTTCTCTTCACATTTCATTTCACAGAAAATTGATACTATTCTCTTTGTGATCAGCATTATTAACATTTTTCACAAACTCCTTTAAAGAATATACCCTGTAGAATGGAAGTTTTCAGCGCCATCTTTAGTTTCACTCTAAGTTTCCAGGGCCTCTAAAAGACTAGGAAAGGAAAGGACTAAAAAGTATGTCTAGTTTAATAAGAACCTGATATGAAAAGATCCCAGGGAATTGTCAAACAATTTGGAACAACAAACTCTCCCCGGTGACTATTAATATGAGTGTCCTTCTGCATTCCCTTCTGCCACCACTTGCCAAGGTTCTTCATACCTAGGAGAGATGTGAAGATAAGAAGCATGTAGGGGGAACTGGGTGGTGGTGGGGAACAGGGATATGCATATGAGTGATCTGGGAACATACATGTCAGTGAGGAGCAAAACTCTGTAAAATCTTTAAAATAAAGAATTAAAAAAAAAAAAAAGAAGCATGTAGAGTGCACTGCACAATGAGACCCTCAGTAGATGCTATTTTACTTTCCTTTCTTCTCTTCTCTTTGCCATGCACTCTCACGGTCTCCACTTATTAAAGGATCAGACCCATGTACAAGGGAACCCCAAGAAGAAGGTACTCTAAAACTGAAGGAAGAGAAGGCAGAGGATGATTAGTCCAGGGACTGGGAGTAATAAGGAACTAGGGTTTAGAAATATTCATAGTCGGGCAATTCAAAAACCAGTTTCTAGAAAGAAGGTTTCTGGGAATCCCTCTCTCTTAAAATAGTACTGTGGTGGTGGTGGTGGTGGGCTTAAGGTACCCACACAGAGACAAATAGTACCCAATAGATGTTTTTGAAACTTTAAAAAAATATTTATTTATTTGGCAGCACAAGATCTTAGTTGTGACACTCAGGATCTTTGTCTTTGTTCTTTGTTGAGGTAGGTAGGATCTTAAGTTGCAGCATGTGGAATCTACTTGCCTGACCAAAGATCGAACTTGGGGCCCCTGCATTGGGAGCACGAACTTGAATTCTCTTTTGCAACTGCTCAATTCTATGATAAGATGAAAGCAGCCACAGATGGTATGTAAAGGATCTCAGAAGGATGTTTCCAATAAATCCTCACTTACAGAATCAAGTGGTGGTTGAGATTTGACCCAAGGATCGTAGTTTGCTCAAAGATAGATGAAAAGAAATAAATGAAAGACCAATAAAAGTGGCCAAAAAAAAGTACAGCTATAGGGTAGGCGTGCAATAGAAGTAGTTCTGTCATTATGATGGTACTCAGGGAATCTGTACCTTTTCACAAGGTTCTGAATAAACTATTTCCATCTTTGTTCTTTTGACCTGTGTGGGCCTCCCATCGCAGTGGCCTCTCTCACTGCAGAGCACCAGTTCTGGGCGCATGCACTCCAGAGCTCTGACTTGGTAGTTGGACTCCTCAGTCCAGCCGCTCCGCGACACATGGGATTTCCCCAGGCCAGGGATCAAACCAGCGGCCCTTGAATTGCAAGGCGGTGTCCTTACCCACTGGACCACCAGGAAAGCCTGGGCTCCCTCTATCTTAAAGCCAGAATTTTATTTTATTTTTTACAGAGTTTTGTTGTTTACTGTCACACATAGACCTGAATCCGTATGGCAGGAAACTTCTTATAAACCTCACCGAATTGGACACTTATCAGGTGTACAGTATATGTGTGTGCGTGTGTGCTTAGTTACTAAGTCGTTTCAGACTGATTGCAATCCTTCACACTGTAACCCAGCAGGCTACTGTCCATGGGATTTTTTTTAAGTTTTGGCCCCTTTTATTGTTTTTTTATTTATTAATTTTCATCCATCTTTATTCTTTGGCCTGTGTGGGACTCCCATTGCAGTGGTCTCCCTCGCTGCAGAGCGCTGGCTTTAGGCACACGTGCTCCAGAGCACTGGCTCATAATTGGGCACACAGATCCAGCCACTCTGAGGCATGTGGGATCTTCCCTGGCCAGGGATTGAACCAGTGCCTCTTGTATTGCAAGGCAGACTCTTTACCTACTGAACCACCAGGGAAGCCCTGTCCACAAGATTGTTCAGGCAAGAATACTGGAGTGGGTTGCTGTTTTTCTCCTCCAGGGCATCTTCCCAACCCAGGAATCGAACCTGTATCTTCTGTGTCTTCCTCATTGCAGGCAGATTCTTTACCCACTGAACCATCAGGGAAGTCTGGTATGCAGTATATGCATTATTAACTCAATTTTTGAGGGGTACTTTCATGAATACATTATAGAATAAGAACAATGTTGGATAATTTTAAATGGCACTAATCTGATCTAAACTACCTAGTGCAAAAAAAATTATTGAGCCTATCTCGAAATGTTTCTTTGTTTTGTTTTGTATTGACTTATGTGTATGGTATGTATATTGACTACAATTTGTATTAGTTTCTGGTGTACAGGAAAGTGATTCAGTTACACACACACACACACACACACACATTCTTTATCGTGTTCTTTTCGTTACAGTTTATTACACGATATTGAATATAGTTTCCTGTGTTATACAATGGGACCTTTTTGTTTATCTATTTTATATATAGTGGTTATATATAGTAGTCTGCTAATCCCAAACTTCTATTTTATCCCTCCTCCTTTAACCCCTTCAGTAATCACAAGTTTTTTTCTTTGCCTGTGAATCTGTTTCTTTTCTGTAAATCAACTCACTTGTATCAGTTTTTAGATAGTAAATAAAAGTGATATCATATAATATTTGCCTTTGTCTGGCTTACTTCAGAAAGCACGATGTCTATATCCAACCATGTCGTTGCAAATGGCACTACTTTATTTTTTTATGGCTGAGTAATGAAAATGTTTTTTGATTATTTTTAACTTTTGCCATTTTTGTATTTTATTTTAGAACTTACTTTGTTTCCTTTTACAGCAATTATCTTCAGGATTATAAGACATAGTATGATACCATGCACAGCTGCAGACGGACAGAACCCTCATTCAGAACCAGAGAAGAGTGGGAGGAGCTTCTCAGCCGGGCTGAGCCTGAGCCGAGGGTGCTTCCAGGGCGGAAGGAAAGGGCTGCGTGCAGCACAGGTAAGCCCGACTCAGTGCCGCCTGGTCCTGATTCCCGTCTCGATGGCTCCTTTGGAGGCAATTCCAAATAAATACAGAGAAGCTATTTTTCCCCTTCCTTTTCAGTTTTTGATGCTGTCTTTTAAATTAATAAAGACACAGGTTGGGTTTTTTTTCATAGTCAATAGTCTTAATACCAGGTGAACAACCTAATAGCTTTCAAAGAAATGCTCATCTCTAGGCTGCTTTGGGGGCTTTCCAGATGACTCAGCAGTAAAGTAAGGAATCGACCTGTAAAGCAAGAGACACAGAAAGGCAGGTTCTATCCTAGGTTTGGAAGATCCCCTGGAAGAGGAAATGGCAACCCATTCCAGTATTATTGCTTGGAGAATCCCATGGAGAGAGGCGGTCTACAGGCCATGAGGTCTCAAAGAGTCAGTCATGACTGAGCACACACACATGCAGGCTGCTTTTAATGTGTTATTCAGTTGGTTAAAACATAAAAGCTTACAGTTTCTTTCAAATAGAAAAACAAGATCTTTCCTTATAAATCAGAAACACCAGAAAAAGTTACTAATCTAACTCACAATATCATTACTGAGCAAGAACCTCCTGTGACTGGTGATGAAATAGGCAATGAAAGCAATTTCAGGACTGCCAAGCCGCTCCTGAGAGCTGAAATTTGGTAAGAGGGAGAATTTTGTTGTTGTTGTTGGGATACTAAGTTGTGTCAGACTCTTTGTGACTCTGTGGAAAATGCAAAGTGGCAAAACAAAATGCTTTTTTTTAAATTCAGTCAGTTTTGAACTATTGATTCATTCTTTCTCCAAGGGAAATATTTCCACTATAGAGAAACTTGTACCATGGGAATCCACTTGTCCAGTATATGACTGTTATAATCAGTATATCCCAATATGCACATGTTTACCATTCCGGTTCTGAAATTAATAAGATATTTATTGTTTTGTATGAATATCAGAGATGGGCCTGTATCTTTGGGGCAGTTTTCAAATATAATCGGGTAAAATATGTAAAAATAGTAAGTGAGGAGATGAAATTGGCTTATTATGGGAAATAAGAAAAAAAGAAAAGTCTGGTTTAGACTTGCCTTAATTACATCCTAAATGCCCTGAAATGTGGTAATTTGATCCAAGTTGATTAGTGGGATAATCCTTTTTTGTACTAGTAAATAGCCCCAAATTACCTTTCATATGAATTACATTACAAGAAATGTGTAATTCTATCAGAGGAATTGGTTAAACAAAAGAGACAAAATTTTAAAGGGAGTGTTTAAAAAAAAAAAAAAGAACACCAGGGAATTTTGTTTTTGAGGTTACTACAACCTCTAAGCACCTTACAGATTTATTTTTTTGGCCGTAAATATAATATGTGCACACTGTAGAAAGTACAAAGAAGAAACTAAAAATTATGCATAAGTTCAAAACCAAAGATAACCACTGTAAAAATTCTAGAACAGTTCTGTGTGTGTATGTGTGTGTGTGTGGTATGTGTGGTGTGTGTGTGCATGCATGTTTCCTTCTGGTTCATAGAAAATGATCTGTTTTAAGATCAATGGCTCAAAATATACCATATACCACCTATATTTTCCCAGATCATTAAGAATTTTTCATTAACCTTTGTAGATGCTCTTTTATTTTGGTTATTTTTCAGTATACTATGTTTTCCCCCTCAATTTTAATTTAAAAGATAAGACACTCAGGGCATTTAGAAAGCTTTTTAAAATAAAAATTGCTCACAATCCCATTATTCTAGTGTATTTATTTTCCTCCTCTTTCCTTACAAAGCAAGAGCTATTTTGTCTTATAGTGCATAATCAATACCTCTCCTATGGCTAATTCATGTTGGTGTTTGGCAGAAAACAACAAAATTCTGTAAAGCAATTATATATACTTTATTTAAAAAATCAATTAATTAAAGAAAGAAAAATACCGCTCAAGTGGATCATGGAGCTCTTTCTTCAGAGAAGAGTAGCCCCTGCTCACTGCAGCTAGAGAAAGTCTGTGCAGCCAAAAATAAAGAAATAAAGACATTTTTTAAAAAAGAGAGAATATCTGATGGTGAAAAGTGAAAGTCACTCAGTCATGTCCGATTCTTTGTCAAGATCACTTAGACTGTCGCCCACCAGGCTCCTCTGTCTGTGTAATTCTCTAGGCAAGAATACTGGAATGGGTTGCCATTCCCTCTTCCAAGGGATCTTCCTGACTCAGGGATCAAGCACATGTCTTCTATATTGCAGGCGGATTCTTTACCTCTGAGCCCCTAGGGAAGCTGGGGGTATTTCTCAAAGTGTGGACCCTGGACCAGCAGCACATCAGTTAAGAAGCACATTCCTAAATTCCACCCAACCTACTGAAGGAGAAGCTGGGGATGGGGGAAGGTGGGGCAGCAATCTTGTTAAGCTGTTCAGGCAATTCTGATGCTCACTAAAGTCTGAGAACCACATCCTATGGGATCAGCACTCTGCAGAACATCCTTTGGGAAACAATTTGCAAAATTGCCTTTCAGATGAATTTTTCTTTCCTGGAAGGAAGACGCAAATTGTTGGCCATCTCTGTTCCCTCAAGGGTAAAACAGGGGTATTAACTGCTTCCCATGGATAGAGATTAAATATAATAATTAGTAAAAGTGTTTTGTAAATTATGAAGTGTCGAAGTGATATATAGATATTATTCTTATGGTGACCTCGAGTTGAAGCGGAAAGATTTCTATTACGAAGCTCTGGGGAGAACCAAATGGAATGTGAGTACAGATGGCTCTCAAGTCTCACATGTTCAAGTTTTATAAAACCCAATTTTCACACACGACACATGCTACTCCTAAAATGCCTTTCCCACGCCAAATCTGGAATTTCCTACACTTGCAGTTTAATGAGCAATTTGAGGTATCCCATGGCTGCACCACCTGCCAACCCACAGCTCTGCATTGGCAGGCTCACGTCTTTTTCTATTTCGCAGTTTTTGTGCCTATTTTATTGTATCTAGTCAGTATTATTTACAAGGAAAACAAGAGAGAAACCATAAGAGACACAGTCTCCAGGCAGGTCTAGTTTCTATGAAATTTCCTTGGCAGTCTCAGGCGTGATTGTACATATTTTTCTTTCATGCATGTGATAACCTCTCAAATGTTCCTAAGCTACATAAGTTCATACTTTTCCAAGTCCTCCACTGCTCACTGAGTTCGCTTTACTTCCTCTGGTCCATTTGTTCTTTCTGCTTCTCCTTATCCCTGATGCTGATGATCCTCAGTTACATGGTCATTCCTAGTTGTCTGTTTGTCTACGTATGATTACCTCGTGTGGGCTGCCTCTGCAGCTACTCAGGTTCATTTTCCCCAGCAGGCTTCTCCTAAGAGGGAGCTTGTCTGTGATACTCGTTCGAGTGGGCGGGGCTTGGACAAAGAGATTCCACTTTGGGGACCTAGCTGTAGGGCAGAAAGCAGGGTAAAACCCCTACGCTCTTTACTACCACTTCCTCCCTCATTGCCAGAGAAGAGGGCTTTACTTTGGCGCTGGAAGATGTCAATGAATTTTTCACCTAAGCAAAGATGACTTGAATGTTTGTATTCCTTCTGAGTCCACTTCGGAATTTTTAATATATCTCTCTCAGCCCTCTACGGCCACATAGCCTATCCTTCCCCAGACAGGAAGGTCACATCATTTGCAGGGCTCTTCTACTGAGACTAACTCAGGGCCTAAGGCTGCTGCTATTGACTGGCTGGCTATTCAGTGGCCGTGGTGGTGATGGGAGTGGGGCTCAGGGGCCTGACTAACTTTGTGGCTCTGGATGCAGTTCTGTAATGAACTACCCAGGTAATTAATTATGCAAATTAACTTATGATTAGTTATCCAGGTAATTATGATCTCAAGGCCCCATTATTGCCCTTAACTGATAGTCACCCTTTCTATCAATTTTTTTTCAGTTTTATCTTTCTTTTTAAGTCAATCTATTTTTTAAATAGATTTCTTTATAAAAGTAGTTCTCCGAGTATAATACCTGAGCCATCAGCATCAATAAAATGTGTCAGAAATGCAAATTGTTTATTCATAATACTGCTGATGGAAAATCAGTTGTTTCTAGATTTTTGACTGTTATAAATAGAGTTGCTGTGAAATTCCGGTACAGGTGTTTCTATGGACATATCTTTTCATTTCTATTGGTTAACTACCTAGAAGTAGAATTGTAAGACAAATCCAATCTGATGCAGCCTCCAGATTCTCCTTAACTATGATCTACTAACAGTACTGTGTTATGGATTAGTTCTTTTTATGATTGCTAGATAAAATATAATAAATTAAAAATATTACATTCCCAAATGTTTACACTAGACATATTTACACTAGACATATTTACACTAGAAGATTATTAACTGTTTATCTAAAATATTTAACATGGGGTGCCTTTTTTATTTTTCCCTTTGGTTAAATGTTCCGACCCTAATTCCTTTTTTTTCTTTTTATCATTTATGTTATTTTAAAGGCTCCTGAGGGTGGGAAAAGTAAGATTAACTTGTATAATCATTGCACCATCTTAATCCAAGATAAAAATTTGACAGAAAGCAAATATCCTGACAATCCACTTATCAGTTGCCTCATTCCTCTGCAAAATACTCTGTCCAAGCCAGTGAAAAATTACAATCAGAAAGTCTTCCTTCCTAAAGGAGAGAGAAACTTCTTCTGGAAGATAGATTTCAGAAAAACTGTAAGGGCTTCCCTGGTGGTCCAGTGGGTAAAGACACCGCCTTGCAGTGCAAGGCGCTCATTGACTGGCTGGCTATTCAGTGGCCGTGGTGGTGATGGGAGTGGGGCTCAGGGGCCTGACTAACTTTGTGGCTCTGGATGCAGTTCTGTAATGAACTACCCAGGTAATTAATTATGCAAATTAACTTATGATTAGTTATCCAGGTAATTATGATCTCAAGGCCCCATTATTGCCCTTAACTGATAGTCACCCTTTCTATCAATTTTTTTTCAGTTTTATCTTTCTTTTAAGTCAATCTATTTTTAAATAGATTTCTTTATAAAAGTAGTTCTCCGAGTATAATACCTGAGCCATCAGCATCAATAAAATGTGTCAGAAATGCAAATTGTTTATTCATAATACTGCTGATGGAAAATCAGTTGTTTCTAGATTTTTGACTGTTATAAATAGAGTTGCTGTGAAATTCCGGTACAGGTGTTTCTATGGACATATCTTTTCATTTCTATTGGTTAACTACCTAGAAGTAGAATTGTAAGACAAATCCAATCTGATGCAGCCTCCAGATTCTCCTTAACTATGATCTACTAACAGTACTGTGTTATGGATTAGTTCTTTTTATGATTGCTAGATAAAATATAATAAATTAAAAATATTACATTCCCAAATGTTTACACTAGACATATTTACACTAGACATATTTACACTAGAAGATTATTAACTGTTTATCTAAAATATTTAACATGGGGTGCCTTTTTTATTTTTCCCTTTGGTTAAATGTTCCGACCCTAATTCCTTTTTTTTCTTTTTATCATTTATGTTATTTTAAAGGCTCCTGAGGGTGGGAAAAGTAAGATTAACTTGTATAATCATTGCACCATCTTAATCCAAGATAAAAATTTGACAGAAAGCAAATATCCTGACAATCCACTTATCAGTTGCCTCATTCCTCTGCAAAATACTCTGTCCAAGCCAGTGAAAAATTACAATCAGAAAGTCTTCCTTCCTAAAGGAGAGAGAAAACTTCTTCTGGAAGATAGATTTCAGAAAAACTGTAAGGGGCTTCCCCTGGTGGTCCAGTGGGTAAAGACACCGCCTTGCAGTGCAAGGGGCGCTGGTTCGATCCCTGGCCTGGGAAGATCCCACGTGCCGCGGAGCCACTGGACCAATGTGTCCAATTATCAAGCCGCAGCTCTGGCGCATGTGCGCCCAGAGCCGGCGCCCTGCGACGACAGTGGCCACTGCAATGGGAGGCCCACAGGAGCCAAGGAACAAAGACGGATGAAAAAGACCAATAGAAGTGGCCCACCCGCTCCCCTCCCTCCCCAACCTGACCCCTGCCCAAAATAAATAAATAAATAAATCTTTAAAAAAAAAAAAAATCAACCAATGGCCTTCTGTATTATGTGAAGAATTTTATCCCCATGAACTAAAAAAATGATTCAGTCCCTGATATATTTTATGCATGTTTTAATCTTAGGCTAAAAATTGAAGCCTGCGTGTTAGATGGCATATATATGTGATTATTCATAACAGTCCAAGCACAAATCAAATATTAAATACAGACAATAAAACTTCTTAAAGTAATTTCTTATCTGAAATTCTGCTCTGAACCTATTTGAAATGATATTTTGTGGACATAGATATTGGGTTAGGATTAGGAAGGAAGACATTGTTTTTTTGTCTTTTGACTTTGAAATATAGCTTTTATGGATGATTTCCATGTATCAGATACCGAGCTAAGTACTTTCCAGTGCATCTTATTTACATCTTCTAATATTCCTACTATGGGCCCTTGTTAGGTCCATTTCACAGAGGAGAAAAATCAAAGCACAAAGAAGTAATTGCTTAAAGTCACACAGCTAGAAGTTACACATCAAGATAACTTTAGTCTGTTGATGATAATTTATGTTATTTTAAAGGCTCCTGAGGGTGGGAAAAGTAAGATTAACTTGTATAATCATTGCACCATCTTAATCCAAGATAAAAATTTGACAGAAAGCAAATATCCTGACAATCCACTTATCAGTTGCCTCATTCCTCTGCAAAATACTCTGTCCAAGCCAGTGAAAAATTACAATCAGAAAGTCTTCCTTCCTAAAGGAGAGAGAAACTTCTTCTGGAAGATAGATTTCAGAAAAACTGTAAGGGGCTTCCCCTGGTGGTCCAGTGGGTAAAGACACCGCCTTGCAGTGCAAGGGGCGCTGGTTCGATCCCTGGCCTGGGAAGATCCCACGTGCCGCGGAGCCACTGGACCAATGTGTCCAATTATCAAGCCGCAGCTCTGGCGCATGTGCGCCCAGAGCCGGCGCCCTGCGACGACAGTGGCCACTGCAATGGGAGGCCCACAGGAGCCAAGGAACAAAGACGGATGAAAAAGACCAATAGAAGTGGCCCACCCGCTCCCCTCCCTCCCCAACCTGACCCCTGCCCAAAATAAATAAATAAATAAATCTTTAAAAAAAAAAAAAATCAACCAATGGCCTTCTGTATTATGTGAAGAATTTTATCCCCATGAACTAAAAAAATGATTCAGTCCCTGATATATTTTATGCATGTTTTAATCTTAGGCTAAAAATTGAAGCCTGCGTGTTAGATGGCATATATATGTGATTATTCATAACAGTCCAAGCACAAATCAAATATTAAATACAGACAATAAAACTTCTTAAAGTAATTTCTTATCTGAAATTCTGCTCTGAACCTATTTGAAATGATATTTTGTGGACATAGATATTGGGTTAGGATTAGGAAGGAAGACATTGTTTTTTTGTCTTTTGACTTTGAAATATAGCTTTTATGGATGATTTCCATGTATCAGATACCGAGCTAAGTACTTTCCAGTGCATCTTATTTACATCTTCTAATATTCCTACTATGGGCCCTTGTTAGGTCCATTTCACAGAGGAGAAAAATCAAAGCACAAAGAAGTAATTGCTTAAAGTCACACAGCTAGAAGTTACACATCAAGATAACTTTAGTCTGTTGATGATAATTAATGTTAGCATCAATATATTTTATGTTATTAAATATATATGTAATGCTCTATACTTACTGTTTTTCTTTTTTATTATTATTTTTTTATTTTAAAATTTTATTTATTTACCTTTTGGAGGGCGGCATGGGGAGGGAGGGGATGGGCGGGCCACTTCTATTGGTCTTTTTCATCCGTCTTTGTTCCTTGGCTCCTGTGGGCCTCCCATTGCAGTGGCGTCTGTCGTTGCAGAGTGCCGGTTCTGGGCACATGCGCTCCAGAGCTCCGGCTCGGTAATTGGACACATTGGTCCAGCCGCTCCGCAGCACGTGGGATCTTCCCAGGCCAGGGATTGAACCAGCGCCCCTTGCACTGCAAGGCGGTGTCTTTACCCACTGGACCACCAGGGGAAGCCCCATTGGTTGATTTTTAAACATTCAACTTTTCATGTGAGTTTTCAGAAACTCATTAAACACAAAAATTGACCATGCCTCCAAAAAGACATAATGGGCAGAAGAATATTTTAGGCGTAACCATGAGACCCTTCAGCTAGAAAAATAAATACCTAGGTGTTTTATTAGCTTTCTGGCATGCTTCACAAATTTTGTTACTCAATGGTAAGTTTTTATGAGATAAAGTGTCCTAGTGTAGTTAGTTCTGCCTTAGCAGTTGTGGATGTTATGAGATTATTATGCATTCTGCCCACGAATATTTTGGACTTGCATTTCCTTGTCCTGTAATTTTTAAAATGTGGCTCCTTCTTCCCCACTGTTTTGGTACAGTCTCTTGCGGTGAGTTGGTGGCAGGACATCGCCCTGATGTTGAGGTTTCTGTCAGAACATCATCTTTGTGGGACTGTGGTTGCTATTAAGTTATTGCTGAGGCTAAGTACTTTCGAACCAAGGGGGCTTTTTTCATTGTTTTTTGTCTTTTGACTTTGAAATATAGCTTTTATGGATGATTTCCATGTATCAGATACCGAGCTAAGTACTTTCCAGTGCATCTTATTTACATCTTCTAATATTCCTACTATGGGCCCTTGTTAGGTCCATTTCACAGAGGAGAAAAATCAAAGCACAAAGAAGTAATTGCTTAAAGTCACACAGCTAGAAGTTACACATCAAGATAACTTTAGTCTGTTGATGATAATTAATGTTAGCATCAATATATTTTATGTTATTAAATATATATGTAATGCTCTATACTTACTGTTTTTCTTTTTTATTATTATTTTTTTATTTTAAAATTTTATTTATTTACCTTTTGGAGGGCGGCATGGGGAGGGAGGGGATGGGCGGGCCACTTCTATTGGTCTTTTTCATCCGTCTTTGTTCCTTGGCTCCTGTGGGCCTCCCATTGCAGTGGCGTCTGTCGTTGCAGAGTGCCGGTTCTGGGCACATGCGCTCCAGAGCTCCGGCTCGGTAATTGGACACATTGGTCCAGCCGCTCCGCAGCACGTGGGATCTTCCCAGGCCAGGGATTGAACCAGCGCCCCTTGCACTGCAAGGCGGTGTCTTTACCCACTGGACCACCAGGGGAAGCCCCATTGGTTGATTTTTAAACATTCAACTTTTCATGTGAGTTTTCAGAAACTCATTAAACACAAAAATTGACCATGCCTCCAAAAAGACATAATGGGCAGAAGAATATTTTAGGCGTAACCATGAGACCCTTCAGCTAGAAAAATAAATACCTAGGTGTTTTATTAGCTTTCTGGCATGCTTCACAAATTTTGTTACTCAATGGTAAGTTTTTATGAGATAAAGTGTCCTAGTGTAGTTAGTTCTGCCTTAGCAGTTGTGGATGTTATGAGATTATTATGCATTCTGCCCACGAATATTTTGGACTTGCATTTCCTTGTCCTGTAATTTTTAAAATGTGGCTCCTTCTTCCCCACTGTTTTGGTACAGTCTCTTGCGGTGAGTTGGTGGCAGGACATCGCCCTGATGTTGAGGTTTCTGTCAGAACATCATCTTTGTGGGACTGTGGTTGCTATTAAGTTATTGCTGAGGAATCATGTCTGAGGCCTCTCCCCAGTTAGGGTTTTGCCTGTGCATTAAACACTGTTAGCGATTTGAGTCCCTTCACTGTTCCCATTTGAATCAAATGAAAACTCCTGTAAAATAGCATTTCCGGAGATGGAAGGAAAAGACTCAGGTCCAATAAAGCCCAGGTTGCCCTGCACAGATTGGATTTACTTCTGTTTTATTCAAACATTTTCTAGAGAGGCAGGAGAAATTTTGCCCCTAAATATTTTCTTCATACCTGGTAGAAACACTAATGATAATCATAATTAATATTTCCTGTATACCAACTTAAGTACTAGTCTACAAATTTAGTATGTGTTTCTTGCTTGATTAGGGACATAATTATGACCAGTATAATTCACAAAGCCCCATCTATGACTGAGTGCTTTACATACATTATTCAGTCTTCACAGCAGCTTTATGAGAGTCATATGTAGAGACCAGGAAATTGACAAGAAGCATGTCCAACATGTGGACACAGGGAGGGAGGGGAAGGGTGGAATGACCTGGGAGAGTAGCCCTGACAAATATACACTATCATGTGTAAAATAGAGAGCTAGTCAGAAGCTGCTGTATAGCATGGGGAACTCAGCTCAGTACTCTAAAGGGGTGGGATGCGGCAGCAGATGGGAGGGAGAGGAGGGGATATATGTGCACATACAGCTGAATCACTTTGTTTTACAGCAGAAGCTAGCATAACGTTGTAAAGCAATTATACTCCAATTTTTAAAAAAGTATGTTCAGGACTGTGTGTGTATGCATGTGTGTGCTCAGTCATGTCTGACTCTTTGCAATCCCAAGGACTGTAGCCCATGGGGTTCCTCTGTCCATGGGGTTTTCCAGGCAACAATATTGGAGTGGATTGCCACTTTCTACTCCAGGGGATCTTCCTCACCCTGAGACTGAACCTGTGTCTCTTGTGTCTCCTGCATTGGCAGGCAGATTCTTTACCACTAAGCCACCTGGGAAGCCCATGTCCAACATTAGACAGGTGGTAAATCATAGAACTGAGGTTGAAATCCAGACCCTCAACTCTCCTTCAGGTAAGCAGTTGAATCAATTTTCATTTTTAAAAAAGCCTATGGTCACTTGTTTTATTTAACTTTGCAAGAACTCCTGTGGGAAGAAAAGAAAACACTATTATCTCCATGGTGTTAACGGAAAGGAAAATGAGATACAGGACATTAAATAGCTTGCCCCTCTTCACACAGTAATAGTAGAGTTACCCCACAGTCCCCACTGTTTAAGGCAATACCTTTTCTACCATCCCCACACATGATGACCAGGTGAGATTTCATTATGAGAATATACATTTAAGTCCTTCCACTCAAAGCAAACCTTCAGAGCATCATCATCCTTGAATTCTTAGTTCTCACATAGTCATTGTTTATACCTAGCTCAATTGCAGTGAGAAAAGAGGCTGTGGTTAAACATCTAAGAGCCCAGAGAGCCTTAGTTAGTACCAATAAACATTGATTTTTCAAAGATAGAGTCCTCTGCCATTTTACACTTCAAATCACACTTCCCAATAAAAATGATCTTCCACAACAAGTTCCAAAGTAAGTGCCAGGCCTGGATCCTAAACCATTAGTCCTATGAGAGGGCACCCACTGGAAATTTGGCAAGTTGTTTAGACAGCCCGTCTTCATCAAGCTGCCTTTGATGGCAAAGCCAGAGGAGCTTCTTTGCAGTGGCCAACCTTCCCTATTCACCTCAGCAGGGCTCTCCTCTTCTCTTACCCTCGCCCCTCCAGGTCAGAGCTCTGTGCACAAATGCTCCTCTAGCCAAGAAGATACACTGACTCAAATAATTATAACTCTGGTGATCATTTTTCTAGGTAAATCAATGCTGTGTCACTTCAGGTCTCTACAAAATGCCCTCCAACTTCTTGACAACCCTATCCACTTACAATCAGAGTTCTTAAAGCCTAGATGCAGGTCGAGCCCAGATTCTAATTTCAAATCTCCATTGGCTCGCACTTGGGGTATGTCCTGTCTTCCATCTCCAGCTGGCCAACTATCATGCCCTTTCCTCTGGAACGAAGACTTCCCCACATTCATTTCCACATTCCTCACACTTCGGCAAGTGGAATTTATAGCTTGCTAACTCAGCCTTGCCTCAAAGAGCAGACAAAGGGGAATTGGGCTCAGGGTTTGCCTGCTAGAAAGGAAATAGTCAAAGCTCCAACTTTTTAACTTTTGTCCAATTTTTCCTCCTTTTTTTTCTTTAAAAAATATTTTATTGAAATATAGTTGATTTATTTTATTAAAAAAGAAACTTTTTATTTTGTATTTGTCCTTTCCTTTTTGAAAGACTTGTCTTCTAGAGGTCTCCACTTAGCTTTTCTACCACCCAGCACTTGCCCCAGCAGTTCAGTGGGAAGTATTTTTGAAAGATGCATTAACTCTACGCCACTAGGGTGTCATTTGCTAAATCAGTGCCTATCAAATGAGCTGTGAAATTATTTAAACTTCTAGTTCATTGCATTAAATTGCAGTGTGCCTGCACCTGAGAGTTCTCATGAATTTTTAGAGTTCCTAAAAGTGACATATACAAAGAGAAAACCTCATCAAATCAGTGTCCCCTGAGCCGTTTCCTATTTTACAGAAAGCAGACGCTTGTACTCATTTTATCACTCATTCAACAAACATTCTTTGTGTTCCTACTCAGAACCAAGTATAAGTTAGGTGCAGAGGGTACACCAGGTAAACACAAAATAACAAAAATTTCTGCCTTCAAAGTGTCCCAGAATCTGAGTGGGACTCAAGCCTCAAGCTGCATTTCTATTTTTGGCGGCTTGACCCATCCTGAGCAACTCCAAGAGGCAGGAAAAGTATTGCCCCTCTCTTCTCACTTAATCCCTCACCCCTACGACAGTGAGGTGGAAATAGAGACAGACCAGGTGCAAATTCCCCTTCCTTCCTAGAATTCATCATATCTTAACCTCTAACCATCTCAGTTACCTTGCTCATAAAGCAGTAGGCAATATTTAACACCCATTTTGCAGGGTTGCTGAAATGATTGAGAATATAAGTACCTGGCACTTACTGATTGCTTGATAAACAATGGTGGCTATTTTTTTTTCATGCAGTGAAAAGTTTATTAAAGTAAGGAAGAATAGGGAAAAGCTTCCAGCATAGACACTGGAGGAGGGATAGAAGAGTATCCGCCTTTGCCAGTTGAAGCACGACAATTTGTATCTTCCAGTCAGTTACCAAAACAATAAATCAAAAGAATATCTTAAGGTTGCAAAGGCTCTGTAGGCCCACAATGGTGGCTATTTTAATAAAAAATGGGAGTGATAGAGTAGCTGTCCGATAAGTAATTGTAGCTGTTGCTATGGTAGCTCTCTATCTTCAGTCAAAACTCAAAGGGCTGATCTATCGGGGTGAGGGTTAATGGACGCGGAGGACTGTTTTTCTCTGGCACCTCTCTCATCCTTTATCATGCAAACTTTGTTTGTGCAAACCTTTCTGTTCTGTCCTAAGGAGCTAGGGGTGTGTCTGTTCCTCAGGCTGGCCAAGTTCTACCTGCTAAAGCTTCCTGTGCAGCCAGGGGTCAAGCAGTTGGCAAAGTCAACCCAGCCAGCTGCTGTGAAGTGATACTCCTGAAGGAAATCCTTGATCAGTCCTGCAAGGGGGTTGCAAACTGCAGCCTGGATTAAGCCGGGCTGTTCACCAGTGCCTCAGCTGCTCGTCCACTCTGCGGGGCAGCTGGGTAAGAACTCTAGGATGGCCACTCCCCACCACTCAGGATGGCCCGGAGAAGAGTGGGGAGTTCTCATTGGTACATGCTCTCTCCAAGAAAAGGGATTAAGCGTGCCCTGACAAAGTTTACTCTTCCATCAGCCTTTCTCAGGGAGTGCAGTGGGAGAAAAGGGACCCAAGAAATCTCTTCTCACTTAATCCCTCACCCCTACGACAGTGAGGTGGAAATAGAGACAGACCAGGTGCAAATTCCCCTTCCTTCCTAGAATTCATCATATCTTAACCTCTAACCATCTCAGTTACCTTGCTCATAAAGCAGTAGGCAATATTTAACACCCATTTTGCAGGGTTGCTGAAATGATTGAGAATATAAGTACCTGGCACTTACTGATTGCTTGATAAACAATGGTGGCTATTTTTTTTTCATGCAGTGAAAAGTTTATTAAAGTAAGGAAGAATAGGGAAAAGCTTCCAGCATAGACACTGGAGGAGGGATAGAAGAGTATCCGCCTTTGCCAGTTGAAGCACGACAATTTGTATCTTCCAGTCAGTTACCAAAACAATAAATCAAAAGAATATCTTAAGGTTGCAAAGGCTCTGTAGGCCCACAATGGTGGCTATTTTAATAAAAAATGGGAGTGATAGAGTAGCTGTCCGATAAGTAATTGTAGCTGTTGCTATGGTAGCTCTCTATCTTCAGTCAAAACTCAAAGGGCTGATCTATCGGGGTGAGGGTTAATGGACGCGGAGGACTGTTTTTCTCTGGCACCTCTCTCATCCTTTATCATGCAAACTTTGTTTGTGCAAACCTTTCTGTTCTGTCCTAAGGAGCTAGGGGTGTGTCTGTTCCTCAGGCTGGCCAAGTTCTACCTGCTAAAGCTTCCTGTGCAGCCAGGGGTCAAGCAGTTGGCAAAGTCAACCCAGCCAGCTGCTGTGAAGTGATACTCCTGAAGGAAATCCTTGATCAGTCCTGCAAGGGGGTTGCAAACTGCAGCCTGGATTAAGCCGGGCTGTTCACCAGTGCCTCAGCTGCTCGTCCACTCTGCGGGGCAGCTGGGTAAGAACTCTAGGATGGCCACTCCCCACCACTCAGGATGGCCCGGAGAAGAGTGGGGAGTTCTCATTGGTACATGCTCTCTCTCCAAGAAAAGGGATTAAGCGTGCCCTGACAAAGTTTACTCTTCCATCAGCCTTTCTCAGGGAGTGCAGTGGGAGAGAAAAGGGACCCAAGAAATCTATTTCTTGAAACCCCACCCCCCAATTCCTTCAAGTTGCTCTAGTCCACCTTCAAACACTGGCTGTAAGCAAGCAATCTACTGACATCAAATGTGTCTGTGCTCTTGAAACTGAGGAAAAATTAATGCCAACCTCTATGGGCTCCTAAGAAACTAAAGAGGCTTCCCAGTTGGTGCTAAAGAATCCGCCTGCCAATGCAGCAGCTACAATAGATGCAGGCTTGATCCCTGGGTCGAGAAGATTCCCTGGAGTAGGAAGTGGCAACCTGCTCCAGTATTCTTGCCTGGAAAACTCCATGGACAGAGGAGCCTGGCGGGCAACCATGCATGGGGTGGCAAAGAGTCAGACGTGACTGCGTGCGTGTATTACACACACGCACACAAATGAGAGATCACACATGAAACCAACTTACCAAACTGCCTGGCACTTGATAGGTACATGCTAGTTTTCTGTTTTTCTTAATAATTTTGTAAGGTGCTATTGCAGAGTATGATGAAAACAAACCCATAAGTCGCTGTCAGAACCCTCTTATTGTAGGTAGTCAAAACCTGACTTAAACTAAATTAGGGGGAAAAAGGAATCCATTGACTCATGGAACTAGCAGGCATCACTAGATGAAGGACTTAAATGAAGTTTTCAGGGCTCTGTTTCTCTTTCTCCATCCTCAGCTGGCTCTGCTTGGTTTTCATTCTCTATGCTGTGCGTCTCATAGTCTCACAGGATCTCTACAAGTGGAAAGGAAGACAACATGGGAATTGGAATTCAAAAGAACGAACCACACACACACTCTCCCAGTGCTCATCTATTAAATCTCGTGGCAGGACTTTCACATCTTGCGGGTCACATGCCCATCTCTTAGACCAGGAGTCAACAAACAATGACCCATGAGCCAAATCCAGACTGTCTCCTACTTTTGGATAGTAGGCGAACTAAGAATAGTTTTGTCATTTTTAGTGATTGGAAAAAAGGAATAGTATTTTGTGACACCTGAAAATTATATGAAATTCAAATTTCAGTGTCCATAAATATCAATTGTATCGAACACACCATACCCTCACATTTATTGATTATGTTTTCTACTATCACAGTAGAATTGAGTAGTGACAACAGAGACCTTATATCTCATAGATCCTAAAATATTTCTGTCTTTTACAGAAAAATTTTGCTGACATTGCCCTAGACCAATCGGTGGGCAACATGAAGATAGAACGCTCTGATTGGCCAGATCTGAGTCACATGCTCACCGCAGTAGCTTGTTGACGGTAGGGTATAGTTATAGTGCTTGCTCTAGCAAAACAATGACAGGCAGGATGGTTTGCCGAAGAAAAGAAGGGTACTGGAGAAAAGAAACAACAGGTATCCATAACAGAGTCAGATCAATATGTTTGGAAATCATTTACTTAACTCCTCAGGATTTTAGCTTTTTGTTATTGTTATTTAGAGTGAAGTAGGTAACCTTTGCCCTTTGGGAGGGTAGTAATGATGGTAGCTAACATTCACTGAGCATTTGCTCTGGGTTCATCCTAAGTACTTATGCTGTTTCACTGAGGAAACCAGAGCGTAGAGAAATTACATAGATTGTCCGGAGTGACATGATGAAGCAGAGACAGGACTTTGATAAGTCACATCTGTCCAAATGGAGGGCACAGGCACACGACTATACCAACATAGTGCTCTACTCCCACTCAGTAGGATAAAGGGAGATAAGATATCAAATATGCTGAGCAGAGAGCCTGATAGATTATGGACACTCAACTAAGGCTGATTTTTTTCCTTCCCATTTTCCTGACTTCTCCCATTCACATTATGGAGATATAAATGAGCAACTGGGTACTACTCTGGTGGGATAGTGGCTAAGACTCTGAGCTCCCAGTGCCGGGGGCCTGGGTTCAGTCCCTGGTCCTTAGATTCCATATGCCTCAACTAAGAGTTTGCATGCCACAGCAAAGATCAAAGATCTTGCATGCCACAACTAAGGCTCAGTGCAGCCAAATACATACAAATAAGCTATTTTTTAAAATAAATAAGTAAGCAGGGAATCCCTATGTACCATTCAAGAGTCCTGTTGCCTCAAGTCTTTAAGTTAACAACAACAAACCCCAAAACTCCCTTTAACTAGCCTTGCTGTCGAAAGGGTAGAGTAAAAATAGTCAAAGCTCAGAGAAGGACAGTGAAAATCATTTGTGGCATGCACAACAGAAAAGCATGGCATGAGAAGAGGAATTCCAATTCCTGAGATCATTTCATTTGAAAAGGAAGGCTCCAAAAGGCACCAATCGGTGGGCAACATGAAGATAGAACGCCTGATTGGCCAGATCTGAGTCACATGCTCACCGCAGTAGCTTGTTGACGGTAGGGTATAGTTATAGTGCTTGCTCTAGCAAAACAATGACAGGCAGGATGGTTTGCCGAAGAAAAGAAGGGTACTGGAGAAAAGAAACAACAGGTATCCATAACAGAGTCAGATCAATATGTTTGGAAATCATTTACTTAACTCCTCAGGATTTTAGCTTTTTGTTATTGTTATTTAGAGTGAAGTAGGTAACCTTTGCCCTTTGGGAGGGTAGTAATGATGGTAGCTAACATTCACTGAGCATTTGCTCTGGGTTCATCCTAAGTACTTATGCTGTTTCACTGAGGAAACCAGAGCGTAGAGAAATTACATAGATTGTCCGGAGTGACATGATGAAGCAGAGACAGGACTTTGATAAGTCACATCTGTCCAAATGGAGGGCACAGGCACACGACTATACCAACATAGTGCTCTACTCCCACTCAGTAGGATAAAGGGAGATAAGATATCAAATATGCTGAGCAGAGAGCCTGATAGATTATGGACACTCAACTAAGGCTGATTTTTTTCCTTCCCATTTTCCTGACTTCTCCCATTCACATTATGGAGATATAAATGAGCAACTGGGTACTACTCTGGTGGGATAGTGGCTAAGACTCTGAGCTCCCAGTGCCGGGGGCCTGGGTTCAGTCCCTGGTCCTTAGATTCCATATGCCTCAACTAAGAGTTTGCATGCCACAGCAAAGATCAAAGATCTTGCATGCCACAACTAAGGCTCAGTGCAGCCAAATACATACAAATAAGCTATTTTTTAAAATAAATAAGTAAGCAGGGAATCCCTATGTACCATTCAAGAGTCCTGTTGCCTCAAGTCTTTAAGTTAACAACAACAAACCCCAAAACTCCCTTTAACTAGCCTTGCTGTCGAAAGGGTAGAGTAAAAATAGTCAAAGCTCAGAGAAGGACAGTGAAAATCATTTGTGGCATGCACAACAGAAAAGCATGGCATGAGAAGAGGAATTCCAATTCCTGAGATCATTTCATTTGAAAAGGAAGGCTCCAAAAGGCACAGTGTTTACAGTATAATAAGCTGACGACAGGTATAGGAAAGGCTAATCAGGACCTGGTATTTACTTTTCCCCCCAAATACAAGAACCAGACTGTTTCACGCATTGCATAATAGCCGTGTCACCTTCCACTTTGGAAGACTATCAAAGTGAGTTTCATCCTCCCTTCCTATGGATGGCAGTGCCAAGCCACACCTCCAGCCCCAGTCAGTGCACAACTGCACTCCCCACCTACTGTGCAGACTCTGGAGGTGTCTAGCTGGAAGATGTGTTGCGGCCATGCAGTCTGGCCTCTTATGTTAGAGGTAAAGCTGAAGCCCAGTTAGGTGACACAATTTGTCCACATTTGCACGGTGAACTCATGGCACATCTAGATTTAACTCAGCCTTGGGATCAGGGAAACTGGACTGCGATTCTGGCTAGACCCAAATGACCCTTCTGAGACTCAGTTTCCTCATTTTAAACAATTTTTAGCATCGTTGAAGAATCAAATCATGAAAGTGCCCTGATGCTCGGTTCAGTGTGTTGTGCATTGTGGCTTAATTCTCAGTTCCGTGCTTTTTTCTCTAAGCCATTCTGCTGCTTCGATGGCCTGAGGTAGGAAAAAAGATCAATGCTGGATTGTTGGGGGAAAAAAATTGGAAGATGCAGCACCCCCTCCTCCCAACACACATTTCACTTCCCCTCACCAACAATAAAGTACAAACTTCAAAAGAAACAAACTTGAAAATGGTGAACGCTGGGCCCAGAGACCTTTCCCGGAGTGGAACCCCGGGGTCAGATATTGGCCCAGGGCAATCCTTGAACAACTTGGTTGCCATCCAAATCTGTTTTCAGTCAGGAATAAAGTTCATGGGCTAAAAAAATCCCTATGTACCATTCAAGAGTCCTGTTGCCTCAAGTCTTTAAGTTAACAACAACAAACCCCAAAACTCCCTTTAACTAGCCTTGCTGTCGAAAGGGTAGAGTAAAAATAGTCAAAGCTCAGAGAAGGACAGTGAAAATCATTTGTGGCATGCACAACAGAAAAGCATGGCATGAGAAGAGGAATTCCAATTCCTGAGATCATTTCATTTGAAAAGGAAGGCTCCAAAAGGCACAGTGTTTACAGTATAATAAGCTGACGACAGGTATAGGAAAGGCTAATCAGGACCTGGTATTTACTTTTCCCCCCAAATACAAGAACCAGACTGTTTCACGCATTGCATAATAGCCGTGTCACCTTCCACTTTGGAAGACTATCAAAGTGAGTTTCATCCTCCCTTCCTATGGATGGCAGTGCCAAGCCACACCTCCAGCCCCAGTCAGTGCACAACTGCACTCCCCACCTACTGTGCAGACTCTGGAGGTGTCTAGCTGGAAGATGTGTTGCGGCCATGCAGTCTGGCCTCTTATGTTAGAGGTAAAGCTGAAGCCCAGTTAGGTGACACAATTTGTCCACATTTGCACGGTGAACTCATGGCACATCTAGATTTAACTCAGCCTTGGGATCAGGGAAACTGGACTGCGATTCTGGCTAGACCCAAATGACCCTTCTGAGACTCAGTTTCCTCATTTTAAACAATTTTTAGCATCGTTGAAGAATCAAATCATGAAAGTGCCCTGATGCTCGGTTCAGTGTGTTGTGCATTGTGGCTTAATTCTCAGTTCCGTGCTTTTTTCTCTAAGCCATTCTGCTGCTTCGATGGCCTGAGGTAGGAAAAAAGATCAATGCTGGATTGTTGGGGGAAAAAAATTGGAAGATGCAGCACCCCCTCCTCCCAACACACATTTCACTTCCCCTCACCAACAATAAAGTACAAACTTCAAAAGAAACAAACTTGAAAATGGTGAACGCTGGGCCCAGAGACCTTTCCCGGAGTGGAACCCCGGGGTCAGATATTGGCCCAGGGCAATCCTTGAACAACTTGGTTGCCATCCAAATCTGTTTTCAGTCAGGAATAAAGTTCATGTTTTGGAGGCAGTATCCTTGACTTTTTTATCCTGTTATTCACATATTTCCTAATAATCTTCAGCATTTACACACTCAAGAGACCTTGAAGGAAAAGGATGCAGGACTCCAATCTTTTTTCCTTCCTTTTGCTAATGAATAGATGTTTTCTTTCTGAATTTACTGGCCGTATCACCTTATTTTTTTTTCACATTCAACTAACCTTACCAGACAGAGGTCAAATAGCAAATGGAAAACTGTAAGTTACCAAACTTGGGGTGGGATTTAATGCTATGAGTGCCTTTTCAACATGGGAACTCTGAGTAGAGAAGAATTGACATTTTAGCCAATATATACGTCATGCATAAAGTAGTTGGAATAAATGTGGGTGTTTCTGGTGCCACCTGTTGGTCACACTGTAAGACTCAACTATCTGTAGTATTTTTGGTCATGAAATGGCATTTTCTGTAGCTGTCACAGTTATATATGTCAGCAGGCTGGCTGAATGTTGACATGGGGTGACTGTTGCTCGGACATCTTTAATCACAGCTCCTTGGAAGTGCAGGACTGTTTTGCTCTTGAGTTTTGCCTTGGTTTCTTCAGCAATTACACATGTCGAGAGGAATATATAATGAGGCATAACCTCTGGGAACGCTGAGATTAATGAACCAATAATGATTTTTGTGTCTTATGATTCACGACTGGGTTTGGTGGCCTGCCAGGATCCTTTTTACCAGTCAGTGCACCCAGGCAGCTTCCCTGAGCTGCTAGGAGAGTTGGTGAGTATAATTCACAGCTACTCCCTTCTCTGGAAAATTGCCTATGGCTTAGAGGGAACCACCTTGAGCAAATGGTAGCCTCCTCACCCAGAAGCTACATGCACAGGCTCACAGACACATGGCCTCCATAACCACAGGCCAAAAATAAAAAACCGTCGAGGGGTACACAGGGCCAGCCCTTCCAGCTTTAAGGCAAGATGGCCTCTATGAGGCAATTTGTGCTCCAGAGCCCCCCACGGGATCAAGCTGAAGCTAGACTCCAGTCAAAGCCAAATTCTTGTTCAGCCCTTTTCCCCCGTGAAAGCTGTTTGTCTCCTTCTCCTTGAACACACTCGATAAATCACTTGAAACCAACCAATCTCAGGCTCTGTTTCTAAGGAACGTGCTCTAAAGCAAGATAGCCCATTTACACACTCAAGAGACCTTGAAGGAAAAGGATGCAGGACTCCAATCTTTTTTCCTTCCTTTTGCTAATGAATAGATGTTTTCTTTCTGAATTTACTGGCCGTTTCACCTTATTTTTTTCACATTCAACTAACCTTACCAGACAGAGGTCAAATAGCAAATGGAAAACTGTAAGTTACCAAACTTGGGGTGGGATTTAATGCTATGAGTGCCTTTTCAACATGGGAACTCTGAGTAGAGAAGAATTGACATTTTAGCCAATATATACGTCATGCATAAAGTAGTTGGAATAAATGTGGGTGTTTCTGGTGCCACCTGTTGGTCACACTGTAAGACTCAACTATCTGTAGTATTTTTGGTCATGAAATGGCATTTTCTGTAGCTGTCACAGTTATATATGTCAGCAGGCTGGCTGAATGTTGACATGGGGTGACTGTTGCTCGGACATCTTTAATCACAGCTCCTTGGAAGTGCAGGACTGTTTTGCTCTTGAGTTTTGCCTTGGTTTCTTCAGCAATTACACATGTCGAGAGGAATATATAATGAGGCATAACCTCTGGGAACGCTGAGATTAATGAACCAATAATGATTTTTGTGTCTTATGATTCACGACTGGGTTTGGTGGCCTGCCAGGATCCTTTTTACCAGTCAGTGCACCCAGGCAGCTTCCCTGAGCTGCTAGGAGAGTTGGTGAGTATAATTCACAGCTACTCCCTTCTCTGGAAAATTGCCTATGGCTTAGAGGGAACCACCTTGAGCAAATGGTAGCCTCCTCACCCAGAAGCTACATGCACAGGCTCACAGACACATGGCCTCCATAACCAGAGGCCAAAAAAAAAAAGACCGTCGTAGGGGTACACAGGGCCAGCCCTTCCAGCTTTAAGGCAAGATGGCCTCTATGAGGCAATTTGTGCTCCAGAGCCCCCCACGGGATCAAGCTGAAGCTAGACTCCAGTCAAAGCCAAATTCTTGTTCAGCCCTTTTCCCCCGTGAAAGCTGTTTGTCTCCTTCTCCTTGAACACACTCGATAAATCACTTGAAACCAACCAATCTCAGGCTCTGTTTCTAAGGAACCTGCTCTAAAGCAAGAACTAGCCCATGGAAAAAATGTATGTTTGTTATGATAAAATCCATGAGAGCGAAATAGCCCTTTGGGTCTGTGAATGTGGTTTTTCCAACATGCTTGGGAAGCAATGCTTTACAAAGCAGGCTTTCTCCATAGGCAGTGACACCCAGATGGAGGGACAGCAGCGGTGAGTCTGCCCTATGGGGCCAGAGACCTAGGTGATGATATAAAATATATCCTTGCAATGGCACCATGCCTGAGTTTTCTGAGAAATGCCTTTAGTTTCAAAATAGTACGTCCATGCTGGCCTTAGACCTAGTGCTCCCAGGAGCAATGAAAAATGATCCAGAATTGGAAGACTTGAGGCTTTACACATGTCTAGATCTTCTGAAGGAGCCAGATCCTTTTGGTTTGTGCCAAAGGAGAACTTTGGGGAAAGGAAGAACTCTGCCAGAAAACAATTTGGGGAATTTCATAAGAATTGTTGGGTGATTTAATCGGGTTTTGGTTGTAGAGGTTCCAGCTGATTCTCCAGAAGTGGCAGTGCCAAGTAAGAAGTGGGGAACTCGGGGGCTAGTCAGGCTAGGGTCTGAGTTCTCCTCCAATTTATTAACGCAGTTTCCTCCTCTACAGAATGAAGATCACAATGCTGACCTCCCCCAATCATGGGAAGGTTAGATATAGTGTCAATTAGCACCTGATATTCACTTGTTCAGCGAAATGAATGGGGCAGCATAGCCTCCCCCCGGAAAATTGCCTATGGCTTAGAGGGAACCACCTTGAGCAAATGGTAGCCTCCTCACCCAGAAGCTACATGCACAGGCTCACAGACACATGGCCTCCATAACCAGAGGCCAAAAAAAAGACCGTCGAGGGGTACACAGGGCCAGCCCTTCCAGCTTTAAGGCAAGATGGCCTCTATGAGGCAATTTGTGCTCCAGAGCCCCCCACGGGATCAAGCTGAAGCTAGACTCCAGTCAAAGCCAAATTCTTGTTCAGCCCTTTTCCCCCGTGAAAGCTGTTTGTCTCCTTCTCCTTGAACACACTCGATAAATCACTTGAAACCAACCAATCTCAGGCTCTGTTTCTAAGGAACCTGCTCTAAAGCAAGAACTAGCCCATGGAAAAAATGTATGTTTGTTATGATAAAATCCATGAGAGCGAAATAGCCCTTTGGGTCTGTGAATGTGGTTTTTCCAACATGCTTGGGAAGCAATGCTTTACAAAGCAGGCTTTCTCCATAGGCAGTGACACCCAGATGGAGGGACAGCAGCGGTGAGTCTGCCCTATGGGGCCAGAGACCTAGGTGATGATATAAAATATATCCTTGCAATGGCACCATGCCTGAGTTTTCTGAGAAATGCCTTTAGTTTCAAAATAGTACGTCCATGCTGGCCTTAGACCTAGTGCTCCCAGGAGCAATGAAAAATGATCCAGAATTGGAAGACTTGAGGCTTTACACATGTCTAGATCTTCTGAAGGAGCCAGATCCTTTTGGTTTGTGCCAAAGGAGAACTTTGGGGAAAGGAAGAACTCTGCCAGAAAACAATTTGGGGAATTTCATAAGAATTGTTGGGTGATTTAATCGGGTTTTGGTTGTAGAGGTTCCAGCTGATTCTCCAGAAGTGGCAGTGCCAAGTAAGAAGTGGGGAACTCGGGGGCTAGTCAGGCTAGGGTCTGAGTTCTCCTCCAATTTATTAACGCAGTTTCCTCCTCTACAGAATGAAGATCACAATGCTGACCTCCCCCAATCATGGGAAGGTTAGATATAGTGTCAATTAGCACCTGATATTCACTTGTCAGCGAATAATGGGCAGCTATTTTTTTCTGTACTCAAACTGTAGCATCTGGGGACTTCCCTAGGGGTCCAAGTGGCTAGTATTCTGTGCTGCCAATGCAGTGGGCCCAGGTTTGATCCCTGGTCAGGGGAATTAGAGCATACATGCCTCAACAAAGCGCTCATGCTGCAAATGAAAATCACACATGCTACAACTAAGACCTGGCACAGCCAAATTAAAAAAGCAAAAAGGGTGTAGCATCTACTGATCAATCTAGCCTCTGTCACCAATAAAAGCAATATTTTTAGCTTATGTATTTATTCAACTTGTTTTGAACTCAGTATGGAAAAGGATGCTGTTTATTTAGGGTCTTACTGGGGACCCCTAAAAAGGTATTTTAATTTTTAAAAGTTAACCCCCCAGGTGATTAAGATCATCACTTGGAGAAAGCCCAGGGTAGGCTTCCCTGGTGGCTCAGTCAGTAAAAAATCTGCCTGCAATGCAGGAGACCCAAGTTTGATCCCTGGGAGGAGACCCAAGCTTGATCCCTGGGTTGGGAGATTCCCTGGAGGAGGACATGGCAACCCACTCCAGTATTCTTGCCTGAGAAATCCCCTGGACAGAGGACCCTGGTGGGTTGCAGTCCATAGGGTTGCAAAAGTCACGCAGTACTTAGCAACTAAATCACCAGCAGTGTCTCACATAATGAAAAGCCATCCTGTACGGTTGAGAAGATGGTGCACAATGTTCAAAAGCACCCCACGGTGGGCAGGCAGGGTTAAAACCTAGTCTTTCTTCTCTCAGCAAGCCAGAACCCCTCGAAGAATGTCCACCTAGAAGGGGTTGATTTATTAATTCTCACAGAAAATGGGCTAGAAGCAGACCTGATATTGTTCATGCCTTTTGTTCAAGGTCAAGGTCCCTCTTGTGGGTGGAGGGACCATGAGCACCTCCTGAAGAGAATACCTTCAGTGTCAATAGCATCTGAGTATCTCACTCTGTCAATTTATTAACGCAGTTTCCTCCTCTACAGAATGAAGATCACAATGCTGACCTCCCCCAATCATGGGAAGGTTAGATATAGTGTCAATTAGCACCTGATATTCACTTGTCAGCGAATAATGGGCAGCTATTTTTTTCTGTACTCAAACTGTAGCATCTGGGGACTTCCCTAGGGGTCCAAGTGGCTAGTATTCTGTGCTGCCAATGCAGTGGGCCCAGGTTTGATCCCTGGTCAGGGAACTAGAGCCTACATGCCTCAACTAAGAGCTCATGCTGCAACTGAAAATCACACATGCTACAACTAAGACCTGGCACAGCCAAATTAAAAAAGCAAAAAGGGTGTAGCATCTACTGATCAATCTAGCCTCTGTCACCAATAAAAGCAATATTTTTAGCTTATGTATTTATTCAACTTGTTTTGAACTCAGTATGGAAAAGGATGCTGTTTATTTAGGGTCTTACTGGGGACCCCTAAAAAGGTATTTTAATTTTTAAAAGTTAACCCCCCAGGTGATTAAGATCATCACTTGGAGAAAGCCCAGGGTAGGCTTCCCTGGTGGCTCAGTCAGTAAAAAATCTGCCTGCAATGCAGGAGACCCAAGTTTGATCCCTGGGAGGAGACCCAAGCTTGATCCCTGGGTTGGGAGATTCCCTGGAGGAGGACATGGCAACCCACTCCAGTATTCTTGCCTGAGAAATCCCCTGGACAGAGGACCCTGGTGGGTTGCAGTCCATAGGGTTGCAAAAGTCACGCAGTACTTAGCAACTAAATCACCAGCAGTGTCTCACATAATGAAAAGCCATCCTGTACGGTTGAGAAGATGGTGCACAATGTTCAAAAGCACCCCACGGTGGGCAGGCAGGGTTAAAACCTAGTCTTTCTTCTCTCAGCAAGCCAGAACCCCTCGAAGAATGTCCACCTAGAAGGGGTTGATTTATTAATTCTCACAGAAAATGGGCTAGAAGCAGACCTGATATTGTTCATGCCTTTTGTTCAAGGTCAAGGTCCCTCTTGTGGGTGGAGGGACCATGAGCACCTCCTGAAGAGAATACCAAAGCATCATACTCTCTAGGCCCAACCTCTCCCAACGACATGCCCCATACTCACAGATAAAACCTAACAATATTTTATTTTTTTATTTGTAAAAGTTTATTCATTTTAATTGGAAGATAATTGCTTTATAATGTTGTGTTGGTTTATTCCATACATCAGCATGAATCAGCCATACGCATACATATTTCTGCTCCCTCTCGAACCTCCCTCTCACCTCCCACCCTACCTCACCCCTCTAGATGGTCACAGAGCACCAGGTTGAGCTCCCTGTGTCGTACAGCAAATGCCCACTGGCTATCTGTTTTACGCATGGTAATATATGTGTCCAGGCTGCACTCTCATTTTGTCCCACTTTCTCCTTCCCTCACTGTGTCCAGAAGTCCATTCTCCATGTCTGGGTTTCCATCGCTGCCCTGAAAATAGGTTCATAAGTACCATCTTTCTAGATTCCCTGTACATGCATTAATATATGATATTTGTTTTTCTGACTTCTTTCACTCTGGATAATAAAACCTATTATACATAGTCTATTAAACAATTACCTGTTAGGACACAGTAATGAGCTGGTGGGATCATCTCAAAATGAGGTGCCAAGTCCAAATGTCCCTCTATCAGTAATATTCAAGGTAAGGTCTGAAACATTACTAAAAACATCTCTTGGGGTACTTGGCGGAAGATAATATTTCTTGAGTCATACACCTGACTCTCTAGATGCAAGACTTGCTAGAAGTTAAATTAGGGAACAGCTGTTGTAATAATAATTGTAATTTCTTCACAGGCTTGCTGACCATAAAGACAGCTTTCTTGGTCAAGCATTCCCTTCATTCACAAAGTCTACATAGGAGTCATGGTGAAGAGTTGAATGCTCCTCTTGGCAGAAGCCCAGAGATGCTGACAGCCATAGGCATCCTGTCCCTTAATAACCCCCTTCCACTCCACACCTCCCATCATGTACACAAAATTATCCCTCATGGGGATCCTCTTTCTCTCTGTCTTCCTCATTTACGGTCTATGATGTATAGAAAATCCATCCTCCAGCAGGCAACTTGGTGATGGTTATCTGTCCTTAAAATTCTTTCTTATCTTTTAGAATCATGTTTAGCATTTTATAATGCTCATCCTGGAGCAATGGCTTACCCAAGGCCTTCCAAGCAATGTAATTGTGCTCTTGGTGGAAATCCTGACCATCAAGGAATGTTCACATGATGGGTTATAAAGTTAATAATGCCTTCAATATAACACAGGCCTTAGATGGTAGCAGTTAATATTTAAACAACTTAAGGTTTGCCAATCAAAGTTTTAACCAACTAGGCTTCTCAAGGCAGAGAATGCATCTACCTCACCCCTCTAGATGGTCACAGCCCTTGCACGCAAATGCCCACTGGCTATCTGTTTTACATGGTAATATATGTGTCCAGGCTGCACTCTCATTTTGTCCCACTTTCTCCTTCCCTCACTGTGTCCAGAAGTCCATTCTCCATGTCTGGGTTTCCATCGCTGCCCTGAAAATAGGTTCATAAGTACCATCTTTCTAGATTCCCTGTACATGCATTAATATATGATATTTGTTTTTCTGACTTCTTTCACTCTGGATAATAAAACCTATTATACATAGTCTATTAAACAATTACCTGTTAGGACACAGTAATGAGCTGGTGGGATCATCTCAAAATGAGGTGCCAAGTCCAAATGTCCCTCTATCAGTAATATTCAAGGTAAGGTCTGAAACATTACTAAAAACATCTCTTGGGGTACTTGGCGGAAGATAATATTTCTTGAGTCATACACCTGACTCTCTAGATGCAAGACTTGCTAGAAGTTAAATTAGGGAACAGCTGTTGTAATAATAATTGTAATTTCTTCACAGGCTTGCTGACCATAAAGACAGCTTTCTTGGTCAAGCTTTCCCCTTCATTCACAAAGTCTACATAGGAGTCATGGTGAAGAGTTGAATGCTCCTCTTGGCAGAAGCCCAGAGATGCTGACAGCCATAGGCATCCTGTCCCTTAATAACCCCCTTCCACTCCACACCTCCCATCATGTACACAAAATTATCCCTCATGGGGATCCTCTTTCTCTCTGTCTTCCTCATTTACGGTCTATGATGTATAGAAAATCCATCCTCCAGCAGGCAACTTGGTGATGGTTATCTGTCCTTAAAATTCTTTCTTATCTTTTAGAATCATGTTTAGCATTTTATAATGCTCATCCTGGAGCAATGGCTTACCCAAGGCCTTCCAAGCAATGTAATTGTGCTCTTGGTGGAAATCCTGACCATCAAGGAATGTTCACATGATGGGTTATAAAGTTAATAATGCCTTCAATATAACACAGGCCTTAGATGGTAGCAGTTAATATTTAAACAACTTAAGGTTTGCCAATCAAAGAACTAAATTGAATTGTTCTATAACCAACAGCTAGGGCTTCTCAGCTGGCTCAGAGGCAGAGAATGCATCTGCAGTCAGGAGACTCAGGAGATGTGAGTTCGATCCCTGGGTCAGGAAGATCCCCTGGAGGAGGGCATAGCAACCCACTCCAGTATTCTTGCCTGGAAAACCCCATGGACAGAGGAGCCAGGCAGGCTATAGTACATAGGGTCACAAAGAGTCAGATGTGCATGCGTGACCAGCAACTATACCATGAGGTATGCATCTAGAATTATGTTAATTCACTTTGCCCAATTCCTAGGTAACTACTTCCAAGTGAACATCTTGTCACTGAAGAACAAATCCATGAGAATACATAGTCTAAGAAACATTCAACACCTGTAATGGGAACTAGAGCTAAAGAGAAAATAAACCTGATGTTAGTATTCAAGAAATTTATAATCTAGGGAGTTCCCTGGTGGTCCAGGAGTTAGGACTTGGCATTTTCACTACTGTGGGCCTGGGTTCAATCCCTGTTCAGGGAACGAAGATTTCACAAGTTACACGGTGGGGCCAATAGTAATAATAATAATATAATAAATTCACAATCTAGTAGAATAATGCCTGTGGAGACATTTTGTGACAAAAAGACTATGCCATGAAGGGATCATCAATGTTAAGAAAATAATTCAGATGCTGAGAGAACTAATATTTACTAACCACCATTAGATTTTCACAACAATCCTACTGCTTTGATTGCTAGATGGGTTATAGAGCCTTCAGGTACAAGAAATAAGAAAGAAATCCAACTAAAAGTGGCTTCCACAAGAAGAAAAATGTATTATCTCAGTTAACCATAAGCTCAAAAATAAAGACTACGGAAGTTGATTAATTTAGCAGCTAAGTCATATCTGTAGAAACCTGGGTTGTTTTCAACTTTCTGCTGTCTTGTTTTATTAGTCAGGGCTTTTCAGAAAAATAGAACTAATAGAATAAATACACATATATCAAATTGGGTATGGAAACTAACTACTCTCAAGACCTGCAGGGTGAGTTGGCAAGCTAGAGACAAGGGAGCTCATGGGGTAGTTATAGTCTGAAGTCTGGGCAGTTCAAGACCCAGTAAGAGCCAAGTCTGGGCAGTCCCAGATCAAAGGCAGTAAGGAGGAGGAATTTTTTCTCCCCTTTATTCATTTAGGCTCAATTCGATCCCTGGGTCAGGAAGATCCCTGGAGGAGGGCATAGAAACCCATCTTTTTGCCTGGAAAACCCCATGGACAGAGGAGCCAGGCAGGCTATAGTACATAGGGTCACAAAGAGTCAGATGTGCATGCGTGACCAGCAACTATACCATGAGGTATGCATCTAGAATTATGTTAATTCACTTTGCCCAATTCCTAGGTAACTACTTCCAAGTGAACATCTTGTCACTGAAGAACAAATCCATGAGAATACATAGTCTAAGAAACATTCAACACCTGTAATGGGAACTAGAGCTAAAGAGAAAATAAACCTGATGTTAGTATTCAAGAAATTTATAATCTAGGGAGTTCCCTGGTGGTCCAGGAGTTAGGACTTGGCATTTTCACTACTGTGGGCCTGGGTTCAATCCCTGTTCAGGGAACGAAGATTTCACAAGTTACACGGTGGGGCCAATAGTAATAATAATAATATAATAAATTCACAATCTAGTAGAATAATGCCTGTGGAGACATTTTGTGACAAAAAGACTATGCCATGAAGGGATCATCAATGTTAAGAAAATAATTCAGATGCTGAGAGAACTAATATTTACTAACCACCATTAGATTTTCACAACAATCCTACTGCTTTGATTGCTAGATGGGTTATAGAGCCTTCAGGTACAAGAAATAAGAAAGAAATCCAACTAAAAGTGGCTTCCACAAGAAGAAAAATGTATTATCTCAGTTAACCATAAGCTCAAAAATAAAGACTACGGAAGTTGATTAATTTAGCAGCTAAGTCATATCTGTAGAAACCTGGGTTGTTTTCAACTTTCTGCTGTCTTGTTTTATTAGTCAGGGCTTTTCAGAAAAATAGAACTAATAGAATAAATACACATATATCAAATTGGGTATGGAAACTAACTACTCTCAAGACCTGCAGGGTGAGTTGGCAAGCTAGAGACAAGGGAGCTCATGGGGTAGTTATAGTCTGAAGTCTGGGCAGTTCAAGACCCAGTAAGAGCCAATAGTTCAGTTCCAGTCTCAAAGCAAGAAAAAACTGATGTCCCAGATCAAAGGCAGTAAGGAGGAGGAATTTTCTCTTTTCGGCAGAGGGTCAGCCCTTTTATTCTATTTAGGCTACAACAGATTAGAGGAGGTCCACCCACTTAAAAATGGAGGGAAATATGCTTTATTCAGTCTATTGATTTGAATATTAAAGTCATTCAAAAATATCCTCACAGAAACACCTGGAATAATGTTTAATCATATTTGGGCACCCTGTAGCCCAGTCAAGTTGACCAATAAAATGAACCATATATTCATCTTTAGCACTTGGCCCCTTTTGGGTAGCAAAATGGCAGCAACAGTTCCAGCTATCATATTCTTACACAGCATCCGAAAGCTGAAGTAAGAAGAGGTAGTTTGGGATGTCCCTAGTGGTCCGTTGGTTGAGAATTCACCTTGCAATGCAGGGGACGTGGGTTCAGTCTGTGGTGGAGGAACTAAGATTCCACATGCCAAGGGGCAACTAAGCCCGTGTGCCATAACTACTGAGCTCATGCACCTCAATGTAAGATCCCACATGTTGTAACTAAGACCTGATGACACTAAAGAGATACATTTTAAAAAAGGGCAAATCTTTTTGCTATATCCAGGGATCAAACCCAGATCTCCCACATTGTAGGCAGATTCTTTACCATTTGAGCCACAAGGGAAGCACCTTCTAAAAGCTAGGAAAAACAGTCCCAATGAGCCCTCCAGACCCCTCATTTGTACTTCCATCTCATTGGCTAGAATTATGTCATATGGTTATTCCTAAGCCAGTCTCTTGCAAGGGGAGAGATTTACCCCCATGCTCTAGAACCTGGAAAGAGCTCATCTTCCTCTGAAGCATTTGACAATCTAATATATTATTGTTAGAAAGAAAGAAACGAACCAAAAAGGGTCTGAATGGAGCCAGTATGGGTTGGGGAGGCTAAAAAATGTTCAGTTTCTATTATCCTATTTTACAGTTAAAAACATTATATCAAATTGGGTATGGAAACTAACTACTCAAGACCTGCAGGGTGAGTTGGCAAGCTAGAGACAAGGGAGCTCATGGGGTAGTTATAGTCTGAAGTCTGGGCAGTTCAAGACCCAGTAAGAGCCAATAGTTCAGTTCCAGTCTCAAAGCAAGAAAAACTGATGTCCCAGATCAAAGGCAGTAAGGAGGAGGAATTTTCTCTTTTCGGCAGAGGGTCAGCCCTTTTATTCTATTTAGGCTACAACAGATTAGAGGAGGTCCACCCACTTAAAAATGGAGGGAAATATGCTTTATTCAGTCTATTGATTTGAATATTAAAGTCATTCAAAAATATCCTCACAGAAACACCTGGAATAATGTTTAATCATATTTGGGCACCCTGTAGCCCAGTCAAGTTGACCAATAAAATGAACCATATATTCATCTTTAGCACTTGGCCCCTTTTGGGTAGCAAAATGGCAGCAACAGTTCCAGCTATCATATTCTTACACAGCATCCGAAAGCTGAAGTAAGAAGAGGTAGTTTGGGATGTCCCTAGTGGTCCGTTGGTTGAGAATTCACCTTGCAATGCAGGGGACGTGGGTTCAGTCTGTGGTGGAGGAACTAAGATTCCACATGCCAAGGGGCAACTAAGCCCGTGTGCCATAACTACTGAGCTCATGCACCTCAATGTAAGATCCCACATGTTGTAACTAAGACCTGATGACACTAAAGAGATACATTTTAAAAAAGGGCAAATCTTTTTGCTATATCCAGGGATCAAACCCAGATCTCCCACATTGTAGGCAGATTCTTTACCATTTGAGCCACAAGGGAAGCACCTTCTAAAAGCTAGGAAAAACAGTCCCAATGAGCCCTCCAGACCCCTCATTTGTACTTCCATCTCATTGGCTAGAATTATGTCATATGGTTATTCCTAAGCCAGTCTCTTGCAAGGGGAGAGATTTACCCCCATGCTCTAGAACCTGGAAAGAGCTCATCTTCCTCTGAAGCATTTGACAATCTAATATATTATTGTTAGAAAGAAAGAAACGAACCAAAAAGGGTCTGAATGGAGCCAGTATGGGTTGGGGGAGGCTACTGGCAAAACAACAAACAGTGTCTACCATTGTTTCTATTATCCTATTTTACAGATATGGACAGGGCTTTCCCAGTAGGTCAGCTGGTAAAGAATCCATCTGCAGGCTTCCCTGGTAGTCCAGTGGGTAAAGACACTGCCTTGCAGTGCAAGGGGCGCTGGTTCGATCCCTGGCCTGGGAAGATCCCACATGCCGCAGAGTCTGATGGACTGATGTGTCCAATGACCGAGCCAGCGCTCTGGAGTGCATGTACCTAGAGCCAGTGCTCTGCAACGAGAGAGGCCACTGGGATGGGAGGCCCACACAGGCCAAAGAACAAAGATGGAAGTAAAGGAAAAACCAACAGAAGTGGCCAAAAAAAAAAAAGAGAGAGAGAGAGAGACAACGAATCCACCTGCAATGCAGGAGACCCTGGTTCAGTTCTTGGGTTGGGAAGATCCCCTGAAGAAGGGAACAGTTACTCATTCCAATATTCTAACCTGCAGAATTCCCATGGACAGAGAAGCCTGGCAGGCTACAGTCCATGGGGTTGCAAAGAGCTGGACACAACTGAGTGATGTTCACTTTCACTTTCAAAGATATGGACACCGAGACTCAGAAAGATCAAATTGAACAGAATCACATGGTAATAATCATAAAGTTAATGTTTCCAATCAGATTACTTTGGCTCTGATTTACTTGCTGTATGTGTAGGACTCTCCGTGGTCAGACTTAACTCTGCCCCATACTGTAACCTTGAGCAAGTGCCTTAATCTCTCCAAATCTTCTTTTTTTGTCACTGTTAGACACAACAGGTGTTTAGTCACTAAGCCATGTCTGACTCTTTGTAACCTCTGCCAGGCTCCTCTGACCATGGGATTCTCCGAGCAAGAGTACTAGAGTGAGTTTCCATGTCCTCCTCCAGGGGATCTTCCCAACCCAGGGATCAAACCTGCATCTCCTGCATTTCAGGCAGACTCTTTACCACTGAGTCACTGGGCAAACCTGCCTCATGAGGATGCTGTAGCTCATACTTCATTAGTAGGAACGTCTCAGTTCACCCTTCAAGGGAGTCTTAAACAGTCACAGAAATAGAAATAAGGAAGTCCTTCAACACAGTTTTTCTGAAACACGATGTGTGGACAAGGCAGAAGGGGAGATGAGTCAACTGAAGTGGAGGGGTGACTGGACTCTCTGAAGGACAGGCAGGTGTGGCAAGTCTAGTCATCCTTAGTACATGAGTGGTTATGTGCAACAATGCTACTGAGAACAAGAAAGAGCCTGACTTAGTTTGCAGAACAATCTATGACCTAGATCCCTGTATAAGCAGTCTGAAGCCTTGGATCTGAGCAGTGGGTCAGCTGCTGTTTACCTGTAGCTTGGTTTTCACAGAAATTCTGGTTTCTCCAGTAAGGAAGTGGAAGGAAGATGGTGCGATGAAGTGGGAAGAGTCCTGGAGTCAGGGTAAAGGATATTTAGCTTTAACTGCATCTTAGATAAGCCATCCGAACCCTTTGGGTCTCAGATTCTTTAGCTGTTGAGTTCTGCAGCAGATGATCTGGAAATTTCCTGCCAAGTCTCTGGTGACCCAACAGATGCTATCAGCTGCTGCTGTTTCTTTGCATGAGTCTGAAAATTTTTTTCCTAAAAGATGTTTTAGAATAGATTGGTATAGGTTCTTGAAGGCAGAAGACAGGAAAAATTGAGACAGGAAGTTCTAATATTCAGTCACATTCTTGAAACTGAAAACCTGAGAGCTATTGAAGGAAATTCAGATAAACATGTAGGCATCTATAAATTCCCAAGATGTGATAAACAAAGGATCCTTCATGTCTGTCCTATTTGGGGAAGCAATTCCAGTTAATTTATCAGCACCCACAGGAAGGACTCAAGAAATGGTTAACTGATTCACTTTACAATATTGGCTAGGCAAGGAGCTATTAATAACTGATTATCAAAGGTTCCTTGCAGTTCTGATTTCCAGATACATTTTGCCCCTGGAGGACACTTATGGAGGCCATGAAAACTCTAAAGTGGATGCATGAGGATCAGGCAAACTTTCGTGGAATAATATAAATTCTGCTATTTACTGATGACATCACTGACTCAATGGACCTGTTTTTGGGCAAACTCTGGAAGATAGTGAAAGACAGGGAATCCTGAAATGCTGTAGTCCATGGGGTCACATAGAATGGGACATGATTTATCGACTGGACAGCAATAATAATTTACTGGGAGGTCCCAGGTAAGTTTTTAATCTCAGAGACACTCTGTTTCCTCATCAAAATGGAGAGAATAACAGTAGGTACCATACAGCTTTGTTCATTCAACAAATATTTTCTGAGCACCTACTAGGCATCAAGGGTGTATTAGCGAATAAGACATTTAAGATCCTGTCCTCATGAAGATTCTTTCTAGTTAGGAGAGGGGCAACATTAATAAATGAGCCAATAGGGACTTCCTTGATGGTTCAGTGGCTAGGACCGGGGTTTGATCCCTAGTCAGGGAGCTAGATTTCACATGCCACAGCTGAGAGTTTGCATGCTAAGACCCAGTGCAGTCAAATGAACAAATGTTAATATTTTAAAATTAAAATAGATAAATAAGTGAGTAAATAGCCAAGGCAGTGATAGGCATCAGTAAGTGCAGTGAAGGAAATAAAACAGGAAGGAAAAAGAGACCGAAGGGAAAGGTAAGTGTTCAGGACAGACCTCACAGAGGAAATGACCTTTGTCAGGAAGCAGCAGTCCTGGGAAGCTGGGAGAGAACAACCTTCTAGGCTGAGGAGATCACAGAGCCTCCACAGGAGCAAATGGCCAGCTGTGCTTTAGGAGCAGAAGGAAAGTGACTGTGCTGGCATGCTGAAGCATGGCAGAGGGCAGAGGAAGACAGCTCCGGGTCTTACAGGACTACGTAGACTTGGTCCACTTTATTCCAACAGCAATGGGAAACCACTGACAGGCTTTCAGCAGGAGAGAAAAGCTGATGGTGGAAGCTGATTTGTAACGATGGCCCTGTTTGCTATGGAAAGAGGACACTGCTGATGAGCAGGCCTATTTGGAGACAGTCATGAGTGAGTGCTGATAAGGGTTGGCCAGTTGGATGTGGTGGGGATGGAGAGAGGTAATTCGGGTTTAGGATATGCTCTGGAGGGCAGGTGGATTACATGAGGTCATCTACATAAAACATCTAGCACAGTGCCTGATGGAAGGGGTTCCAGCAAGTGCTTGAATAGATAACAGAATCTGGTACAGCAGGCCTGTCACAATTGCATAAGTCAGAGAGGAATCTGGCAAATACTTAGGTCACAGAGCAGATCAGCAAGCTGGTTCGACCACTCTTTGTCCTTCACCATCTCCCGGAGTTTACTCAAACTTGTGTCCACTGACTCAGTGATGCCATCCAGCCATCTCATCCTCTGTAACTCCCTTCTCCTTTCCCAACATCAGGCTCTTTTCCAATGAGTTGCCTCTTGGCATCAGGTGGCCAAAGTATAGGTTTTTTAAAATTAACTAACTTAGTTTTGACTTTGCTTGGTCTTTGTTGCTGCAAGGGGGCTTTCTCTAGTTGTGGTGAGAGGGGGCTTCTCTCTAGCTGTGGTATACGGGCTTCTCATTGTGGTGATATCTCTTGCTGCAGAGCACAGGCTCTAAGGTGCTTCAGTAGTTGTGGCATGGGGGCTTCGATGCTTTGCCTGCAGCATGTGGGATCTTAGTCTCCGAACCAGGGATTGAACCCATGTACCTTGCACTAGGCAGGAGGACTCTTAAACACTGGGTCACTAGGGAAGTCCCTTGACTACTCGGGCAAGTCACATTTAGGAACTCAGTTTCCCCATTTAGAAATGAGGAGTGGACCAGGTGAACTCTTAAGTCAACTGTCAGAGCAGCATTCTATGAGTCTTTTTTTTATGGGATGTATCAGTCAGGGTTTGAATGAAGACGCGGAGTTCCTCTAGGCAAGGTAGAATCAAGAATTTACAATAAGCATCAGAGCTTACACGACATGGAAGCCAGTGAAGTACTCTGCAAGGGTACTGGGCCTGAAGTCAGTACGGAGCAGTCAGGCCTGCAATCAACAGCGAAAAGTTTCGCCCATTAGAAGTTGAGGGCACATTGGAAACAAAGGGACAAACTGGATCCCGTGTCTGTCTCTAGCCACTAGTCTGGAGGATGCAGGTGACCTGCGGAAGCTCCAGCCCTTGGCCACAGTTACTTTCACTTGGCTCAGGACCCAGAGAAACTGAAGAAGACAGTGCAGATCTACATGCTCCCTCATCCCAGCAAGGGAGCCAGCAGTTAGGGACAGCATGTATGAACTACCACTGTACTTGGTATCCAACACTGGCTTTTAGAGCGTAAAATGCTGCTCCACTTTCACCTCCCTGGTCACGGGACAATTTCTCCTGTGGCTGATCCCCATCCTGAACCATGCAGAGGAGGGAATTCTGGGAAATGTAGTTCTACTGTAGTTGGAAGGACACAGTCCAGCGCTACCAGAGTCACTCTCTATCAGCTTGGCAGCCACACACCCTTCTTTTAACCATATTTAACTTCTAAATAAACACAGTGGCAAAATCATGCTTTCACCTAACATGACCCAACTGTCCCCTGTGCAACTGAAAACACAATCCCATCTAAAGTCCCTTTATCCACCTTTGGGTGATGGTCATTCTTTCTGTAGCAGAGTTTCACTCTCCTTTGATATTTTGTCACTTTACTTCTTATGCGGTTATATGATGTTGAATAACAAACCAACCTAAACCTATGAGCATTGCAACAGACTCAATGTCTGTGTCCTCTCAAGATTCATATGCCGAAACCCCAGTCCCCAATGTGCTCATATTGGAAATGGGGACTTGGGGAGGTGATTAGGTTACGAGGGCAGGGCCTCATGAATGGGATTAATGCCCTTGTAAAAGAGATCCTGGAGAGCTCCACTGCTCATTCTGCTATGTGTGCATGCACGCTCAGTCACTCAGTCATGTCTGACTCTTTGTGACCCCATGGACCCCAGTCCACCAGGCTCCTCTGTCCGTGGCATTCTCCAGGTAAGAATATTGGAGTGGGTTGCCATTTCCTACTCCAGGGGATCTTCCCAACCCAAGTATCAAACCCATGTCTCCTACATCTCCTGCACTGGCAGGTGGATTCTTTACACTGAGCCACCTGGGAAGTCCCTGCTATGTAAGAACACAGCAAAAGGGGCAGACATCTATGAATCAGGGAATCTACTGGTTCCTTGATCTTGTATTTCTCAGCATACAGAGTGGGAAAAATTAATTTCTGTTTATAAGACACCCAGTCTGTGGTATTTTGACATAGCAGCTCAAATGGACTAAGATGGGCGTAAAACAATAACCCATGAGGATTTTGTATGTCAGGAATTTGGAAAGGGCACCGTCAGGATGGGTCTTCTATGCCCCATAATGTCTGGGCTGGGATGACTCAAACAGCTGGAAGTAGGATACGCTGGACCAGAGAATCCATTTCTGAGGTGATTTCTTCATTCACATTTCTGGCACTTGGCCTGAGATGACTGAAAGAGAAATTTGTCTGGGAGTGTCAACTTGAAAGGCCATCTGTGACCTCTCCTGTCAAGTGATATCAAGATAGTTTGGCATTACAAGGCTGCTCAGAGCTCTAAAATTAATTTCCCAGTAAATAAGGTAGAAATTGTATGGTTTTACAATGTGGTGTTGAAAGTCACCTAGTGCCACATCTTATTCTCTTGGTTGAAGGAGTCATAGGCCCTTCCAGATTCAAGGAAAAGGACCATATATTCTGCCCTGTAATGGGATGAATGTCAAAGAAATTGAGGCAATGTTTTAAAACCACCACCTGGAATTCTGTCTTGTCTAATTCATGCTTATCCACAGCAGGTGGCCAGTTCACCCTTTGGTAATTATTTAGCACCATTTTTATTCCTGTTCATTTCTCTTCTGTATCAAGTGATGAGAGTGATGCCTATGAGAATGTTATTACAGGTGCCTTCTTTTCCATGCTTCCCAAGGTCTCTTGGAAACTTACATATGCCTCACAGCTAAACTCACATTCCAATTTTTCTACAAATATATCACATTCAGGTGATCCCCTGACTTACAACTCCTTGACTTGTGACCCCTGCTTACTTGTCTTGAAGCATGTGTGATTCCTAATTGTGACGATAGTGAGATGGGTAGTCAACTAGCCAACAAACAGTGATGAGAAAATGTCTTGAGCTAATTTATGAAACAGAGAGACAGGCTTCTGAATCAAACAACAATTTGGACCTATACGCTTTTCTACCTTTAAAGATTTAGGAATCAGCACAATAAGAACAGAAAAGATAAATGATTCGTAAAACAACCAAGCTCAGAAGAGAGTTGAAAGCTGACTTGCAGGAGTGGCTTATAGAATTGACTTGACCATCATTCTGGGACCAGTTAGGTTGTACTTTGGTGGTCATTTATATCCAGCACATAATGAAGGCTTTCTTTTTCTGAAGACCGAGGGCACTTATAACTTGTACATTCATTGATTTATTTAAGTATCTATTGAGTGCCTTCTTTGGGTCAGGTGGTATTTTTCTTTGTTCAACAGCACAATGATGAAAAAGACACCGCCTTAGAGCATTGTGAAGGAGACTGAAAACAAAACAAAACAAAACACTACACTGTAATACAGTAAGGGAGCTTAAGAAAAAGCACTAAACTATAAACAAATTTGTTTCACTATTGGTCTCATGTCTGGATCTCTTCCAGTGTAACTGGATGCTCTTTGAAGGCAGGGACCCCTTTTTATATCTGCATACCACTCAGTATCCAGTTCAGTGACATGTCCATAAGTGTTTGCATTCTTTTTGGTCTCCTGCAAAGGTTCTGGTTGTCCATCTGTACATTAAGCCATCACTACTACCAACAGTGTCCTCTGTACCACCTCAGCGTTGGAAGGAGGAATTATCAGGCTTTTATTCCTTAATACCTAAGAGTTCTGTGGTGACTGGATTCTTTTATGTGTGTATATATATATAAAATATATATAATTATAATATGTATATATTTAATTGATTGATGGTTGCTTTATAATATTAGTTTGATTCCTGCTATACATCAACATGAATGTGATTTGATTCTTCTCTGCCTGCTAATGGTACAACAGATAAGAAGGGGCTTTGACTCTGCCATTACTTAACCACTTCCTGGTTAGCAGGCTTCCCTGGTGGCTCAGATGGTAAAGAATCTGCCTGCAATGTGGAAGGCATATAAAGAGACTCAATGGCAACCCACTCCAGTATTTTTGCCTGGAGGATGCCATGGACAGAGGAGTCTGATGGGCTACAGGTCATGGGGTCACAAAGAGTCCGACACAACTGAGTGACTAACACTTTCACTTTACTTAACCACATTGGGCCTCTGCTTCCTCAGCTTTGAGCAAGATTAGTGTTCCCATCTGCTTTATGAAGCCTGTATGTTCTAGTTTTATAACCAGTTTGGGTGCAAGGAAGATGTAGCAATCAGACAATGTAGCTATGGGATGGGAAAGGGCTTCTCCCCCTGCCTCTGTGGTCCCACAGTAAATTCCGAGCCCTTACCAGGTTTTAGTTGCAGTGAATTTCTCCCTCAAAAACCAAACAGGATGATAATGAACCACTTTCTTGCATTTTCTATCAAGACAACTCTTTGTAAGTGTTAAATGTTCTGTCCAGATTCAAAGAAACTGGTTTCTTCATGAGTGGTTGGAATAAGACTTTTCTTGGAAGCTACTGAATATAGATTAGTTGGATTGTTTCGCAGGAAATAAAAAACAGGCTCTAGGGTGACTACTTCAGCACTTAATTGGGTTAGCAAAGAACTGCAAATGAGAGGTTTCCCTTAGGAGGGAAAGGATGTTTATGGGCCACTCTCCCACCCCCACCCCCTAGGTGGTGGATTTGAACCTAAATGCTAGTGTGCAAAAGTAGCTTTTCATTTAGGAATCATTACAAGAATCTATTAGAGCAGAAAATGTCAGGTTGAAAAATTAACACATCACAGGAGTTAATTAGAACCCAGCCTTTCATTAGATGCAAATGGAGAGCCCTCCAACTGCCCAACAGCCCGTTTAAGTCATGTTTGTTGCTGCTCCAAAGTGGCTGCATATTTATTACCCAGGGAGTGGATGGAGGACGCTGCCAAGGCAGTCAGGCCAGAGCCACTAGGGACCCACGGCCTGTCCTTGCAGTTAATAGAAGGTCTATTCCCGACTCCCTATCTTCCACTCCTCTCTTGGGCTTCTCAGATGGCTCAGTGGTATAGAATACAGCTTCCAATGCAAATGATGCAGGTTCAATCCCTAATCCAGGAAGATCCCCTGGAGGAGGAAAGAGACTCAATGGCAACCCACTCCAGTATTTTTGCCTGGAGGATGCCATGGACAGAGGAGTCTGATGGGCTACAGGTCATGGGGTCACAAAGAGTCCGACACAACTGAGTGACTAACACTTTCACTTTACTTAACCACATTGGGCCTCTGCTTCCTCAGCTTTGAGCAAGATTAGTGTTCCCATCTGCTTTATGAAGCCTGTATGTTCTAGTTTTATAACCAGTTTGGGTGCAAGGAAGATGTAGCAATCAGACAATGTAGCTATGGGATGGGAAAGGGCTTCTCCCCCTGCCTCTGTGGTCCCACAGTAAATTCCGAGCCCTTACCAGGTTTTAGTTGCAGTGAATTTCTCCCTCAAAAACCAAACAGGATGATAATGAACCACTTTCTTGCATTTTCTATCAAGACAACTCTTTGTAAGTGTTAAATGTTCTGTCCAGATTCAAAGAAACTGGTTTCTTCATGAGTGGTTGGAATAAGACTTTTCTTGGAAGCTACTGAATATAGATTAGTTGGATTGTTTCGCAGGAAATAAAAAACAGGCTCTAGGGTGACTACTTCAGCACTTAATTGGGTTAGCAAAGAACTGCAAATGAGAGGTTTCCCTTAGGAGGGAAAGGATGTTTATGGGCCACTCTCCCACCCCCACCCCCTAGGTGGTGGATTTGAACCTAAATGCTAGTGTGCAAAAGTAGCTTTTCATTTAGGAATCATTACAAGAATCTATTAGAGCAGAAAATGTCAGGTTGAAAAATTAACACATCACAGGAGTTAATTAGAACCCAGCCTTTCATTAGATGCAAATGGAGAGCCCTCCAACTGCCCAACAGCCCGTTTAAGTCATGTTTGTTGCTGCTCCAAAGTGGCTGCATATTTATTACCCAGGGAGTGGATGGAGGACGCTGCCAAGGCAGTCAGGCCAGAGCCACTAGGGACCCACGGCCTGTCCTTGCAGTTAATAGAAGGTCTATTCCCGACTCCCTATCTTCCACTCCTCTCTTGGGCTTCTCAGATGGCTCAGTGGTATAGAATACAGCTTCCAATGCAAATGATGCAGGTTCAATCCCTAATCCAGGAAGATCCCCTGGAGGAGGAAATGGCAACCTGTTCCAGTATTCTTGCTGGAAAATATCCCATGAACAGAGGAGCCTGGCAGGCCACAGTCCATGGGATTGTAAAAAGTCCGACATGACTGAGCAAGTGAGCAAGCACGCACTCCTCTCTTAAACACTGTATGTCACAGGGTGGATAGCCTTCTGCCGGGAGCTCCCTTGGGGAAGTGTTTTCTGCAACAAAGACAAACATGCCATGCCTGTCACCAGGCGCAGATTGGCGACTGTGTAAACCACTCGGTGAGAGGGAGGCCGAGGGGCTCCAGGCCATTCAGACTTAGCTCTAAGTCGGGGGCTTTGTTTTCTTTCCACATTCAGACTGAAATGTGATTCCCCTGGCTTTCTTTTTTGGAAAATACCTGCGATGAGTTCCATGCTGGGAAAGAAAAGCTGTTGACAAGAAAAGCTTCTGACGGGCAAGGGGCTTTTTCAAGTGTTCTCAAAGGAGACAGTTGCTTCAAGCAGGCTGAGGCAGAGATGCCAGGACTCTAGGAATGAGAGGTCCAGATGACAAAAGGGTTATCTTTAACTACGGATTAGACTGAGTTTCAAGCAGCTTCCTCTGGCAGGATGGTGTCATGCACACAGACTTTTGGGTCAGACAGATTCGCATCTTCTCTGTCACTTACTGTGTGTTCTTGGGCAAATGGCTTAACCTCTCGGAACAACAGTTTTCTCAGGCTGTTGTGTGAAATATATGACATAATGCACGTAGTCTGTGTAATACAATACCTGGCACAGAGTCAAGCTTCTATATAAGTTATTTGTTCTTGATCTGACGGCAGTATTCCTTCACCAATAAGCTCCCTCTGTGTACCAGGCCCTATGCAGGGCCAGCTCCTGCTTCTTGACCTCGTGGAACCCACTGTTGAATAAACCATGTACACATATCTTCAGCACAAAGCAAACCCCTCTCACCTTCCTGCAAGTACCCACGGAGAGTGTCAATTGCATGCAGCTCTACTTTGTGCAGTAGCTCTGAATTCTGTCCTTGAGCAGCCTTCCAAATTCAGCTATTTCTCCCTTCCATTTAACCAAAACTCTCTCTGTGGGCACTTACACATGGAGTTAACAGCTGCCTGTTTATTCTTTGTCTCCTCCTGGTGTGTTTCTACAGGGTGAGAATCATCTGCTCATTTGATTCACTCATCTAATCATTCCTTCATCTCTGCAGGCCAATGCTCTCATGCATTTCTCTGCACAGACACACAGAAGATTCAGCCCTACTGCTGAGTATATAGATTTCCAGCTGGGAAATTTTCTGGGGAAACCACCCTGCTGCCCATCTGCCCACTCCCATTTTTCAAAGGCCTTCTTTGGGTCTCTGGTTGGTTGGCCTTTCATTTATGAACAATCACTTTGGTTCTGACCTCAGTTTCTTCATTTCTTTAAGGGACCAATGAAGTCCTTCCCTGGAGGGTTATGATGTTGGCAGGAGCAAAGTACCTTCTATGTGTCTAATGCAATTCTAGGCACAGAGTTAAATAGCAAAAAACGGTTGGTTCCATTCTTGCCCTCAGCCAGGTCCGGTTGGTAATACATACAAGACATAGGACGTGTACCACCTGAGTGGTACTGAGGTTTTTCCAGCTTGCATCCAGCCTCTGCCATATGCCAGACCTCGCTGAAAGGGGAGGATATAAACACACATTAGAAACTTGGTCCCTGTCACCAAGTTCTTGGAAAACAGTGGTAAGTGTTGGACAAAAAGATCTCAGGAAGCGAGCAGAAAACTCTGCAGGAGACTGCCACAACAGCAACAATAACCGAGTTATTTGGCACTTAGGACATGCCAGTCAGGGTGCTAAACAATTTACACGCATTATCTCATTTAGTCAGAACAACTGTGTGTAGATATGAACTTCCTTCTTTTACAGATGGCCAATCTGAGGCTCCGCGAGGCACTCTGGCTTGATGGCAGTCCCGCAAGGAATAAATGGTTGAGGAATCCACCTGCTGAGGGTTTACTGGAGAGTGTAAGCTAGCACCAGGCTTGGTCGCAGGAGTGGAGGGTGGGAAGAAGGGCTGGGAATGAGAGGGGAAAGTTGGCTCAAAATAGGCTGGCAGGATCGCCAGGACCCCGCAGAAACAGAGTTAAGTTAGAGATGCAGGTTTTAGGAGAAGGATGCCCGAGTGGCGGGGAGGGAGCCCTGCGATTGTGCGCCTTCACAGCACACCCTTCCTCCACCACCTCCGTGCACAGGTCAAGCTTCTCCTCCCGCCCTCTCGCCCTCCCAACCTTATTTAGAAACCGTGTCCCCGAGACAGGAAGGGCGGCGGGCCGAGAAGCACGGAGCGTCCCGGTCTCATTTCTCTGCACAGACACACAGAAGATTCAGCCCTACTGCTGAGTATATAGATTTCAGCTGGGAAATTTTCTGGGGAAACCACCCTGCTGCCCATCTGCCCACTCCCATTTTTCAAAGGCCTTCTTTGGGTCTCTGGTTGGTTGGCCTTTCATTTATGAACAATCACTTTGGTTCTGACCTCAGTTTCTTCATTTCTTTAAGGGACCAATGAAGTCCTTCCCTGGAGGGTTATGATGTTGGCAGGAGCAAAGTACCTTCTATGTGTCTAATGCAATTCTAGGCACAGAGTTAAATAGCAAAAAACGGTTGGTTCCATTCTTGCCCTCAGCCAGGTCCGGTTGGTAATACATACAAGACATAGGACGTGTACCACCTGAGTGGTACTGAGGTTTTTCCAGCTTGCATCCAGCCTCTGCCATATGCCAGACCTCGCTGAAAGGGGAGGATATAAACACACATTAGAAACTTGGTCCCTGTCACCAAGTTCTTGGAAAACAGTGGTAAGTGTTGGACAAAAAGATCTCAGGAAGCGAGCAGAAAACTCTGCAGGAGACTGCCACAACAGCAACAATAACCGAGTTATTTGGCACTTAGGACATGCCAGTCAGGGTGCTAAACAATTTACACGCATTATCTCATTTAGTCAGAACAACTGTGTGTAGATATGAACTTCCTTCTTTTACAGATGGCCAATCTGAGGCTCCGCGAGGCACTCTGGCTTGATGGCAGTCCCGCAAGGAATAAATGGTTGAGGAATCCACCTGCTGAGGGTTTACTGGAGAGTGTAAGCTAGCACCAGGCTTGGTCGCAGGAGTGGAGGGTGGGAAGAAGGGCTGGGAATGAGAGGGGAAAGTTGGCTCAAAATAGGCTGGCAGGATCGCCAGGACCCCGCAGAAACAGAGTTAAGTTAGAGATGCAGGTTTTAGGAGAAGGATGCCCGAGTGGCGGGGGGAGGGGAGCCCCTGCGATTGTGCGCCTTCACAGCACACCCTTCCTCCACCACCTCCGTGCACAGGTCAAGCTTCTCCCCTCCCGCCCTCTCGCCCTCCCAACCTTATTTAGAAACCGTGTCCCCGAGACAGGAAGGGCGGCGGGCCGAGAAGCACGGAGCGTCCCGGTCTCATTTCCTTTCGAATCCCCCTGTGGAATTTCATTTCATACGGTGAGGAAATCGGAGCGCGAGACCGTCGGCTGGTCGGCTGCTCCGGGGCGCCTCCCCCACTCGCGGCTGGAGACAGGCAGCTCCCGAGTGCAGGTCTGGCCGAAGCTGGGGGCGGGGAGAAGGGTCGGGCTCCAACCCAAGCAAGTTAGGAGTGAAAATAGCTGCGAGCTCACGCCGTACCAGGCACGGTGCTAAGCGTTTTACGCCTTATCTCTAATCCTCCCAAGTCTCTTTACGGATGAGGAAACTGACGCCGAGAGGCTGAGCGATTTGCTCAAGGTCACACAGCCGGGATTTAAAACCACGATCTTTGTAAATAAATCCAAATGCGGTGTTCTTTGTGTACGCTTCGCTGCCTAGTGGGGAACTGGCCACGGACTGAGGTGACAGCTGGAAGAAAGGAAAGGGAGCCACCTGATCCGGGAGCACTTCTCACCTGGGAGAGAAGAGGCAGGCTGGCCAGGCTGGAGAGTTTCGGCTCCATCCCCGCCTGGCCCCAGAGCGCCGCGAACCGGGTGGGAGGAAAGTGAGAGCCGGGAGGCGGGGCGGGGCGCTCCCAGACCGGAGGGAGGGGCGGAGGAGCGGGGCGGGCGGGAGCTTGACCCAGCCCGGGGCAGGGCGGCTCCGCCCCCGCTGGCCATGGCGCCCGGCCATTGGCGGGGCGCGCTGTCCATCCCGCCTGGCCACCGCCCAGCGAACCTCCAGCGCCGCGGAGGGCTCGGGCGGTGAGAGCGGCGCGGCGCTGGGTGCTGGCGGGCTTCGCGGAGGCGCTGAGCGGACGTGGCCCGCGCCGGGCTTGGGGTTCGGCGCCTGTAGCCATGACCCTCGCAGTCTTTCCTTCGGCCCCGGCCCGGGGCGTCTAGTACCCCACACAGTCGCGCGCAGCAGCGGGAGAGCCGGCCGCTGCCCCCTCGTCGCACTTGGCGCCTTATCACAGCTCTCCCGGAGCTGGGACCAGCGCGGGCAGCCGGCGCCCCCGTGCAAACTGGGGGTGTCTGCTGGAGCAGCCCCCCGCCGCTGCCCCCGGCTCTGGCCATGGCCTGGCGGGGCGCAGGGATGCGCGTCATGGGAGCCCCCGGGGGCGTCGGTCTCAGCCTGCGGCTGCTGCTGCTGTTAGTGCTGCTTCTGGGGCCGGCGCGGGGCTTCGGGGACGAGGAGGAGCGGCGCTGCGACCCCATCCGCATCTCCATGTGCCAGAACCTGGGCTACAACGTGACCAAGATGCCCAACCTGGTGGGGCATGAGCTGCAGACGGACGCCGAGCTGCAGCTGACAACTTTCACGCCGCTCATCCAGTACGGCTGCTCCAGCCAGCTGCAGGTGGGCGCCCCCACCCCGGGCGGGACCCCTAGGGCAGGGCCGCCCCAAACTTAACTCCGTGGAGTCCTTGCTACGCCTCCCCCCTCCCCTACCCCAGGTCTGAAGGGTATAACTCTCCGGGAAAAGTGATTTCCATCCCCACCCCCACGTCTCTGTCCCTTCTCAGGGACTGGAAGCCAAAACGTTGTGTAAGTCATCTGGCCCGCGAAAGAACCCACTCTACACCCCGCCCTTCCGTTTTTCTCCCCTGCCCACCCGCGTCTGGCCAAGCCCCTAACCCCAGTGGAGCTGAGAGTTATCTTTGCCAAGGATTCTGGCCGCCGCTGCTCGATAGGCGAGTCTGGCAGGGCAGCCAGTTATAGCTAAAGTCTTGCAAGGAGTGATAAGGAGAGGGGAACTTTTCCTCTCTCACCGAGCCCGTTTCTCCCCCATATTTTGGGGGTGTGTTATTAAACGCAACTCCCCTGCCTCTTTTCTCCCGAATGGACCCTCGCGTTGTCCTCCATGATTTTAGAGGTCACGCCGAAAGTAATGGTTCAATTCCTTCTTATCCTCAGGGTTAAGGGCAGGTTTAGTACTTGGAGGGGGCGAAGACCTCACTTGGGGAAAAGGTAATAGTAAGGTCAAGCTCCAGAAGGTAGTTTGTGTATTGGAATTTTTGTTGTTTGCAGTCATTAAAAATGTTACAAGCTTATGTAGTCATATAGAAAGTACCCTAACATAATAAGTGGAGAAAGAATTTGCACACTTACAATCATATGGAGGACTGTAATCTTCAAACAATGACAAGTTCACTAAAAAAAAAAAAAAAAAAAAAAACTAGAAAGAAATTAAAAAATAATGTTAACACTGGTTGTGTTTTTGTTGGTGAGGCTATGCGTGATTTTTAGAAATTTAGAAAAAAGGGAAGTCAGGGGATGGGAAGAAATAGGAGATAGTTGTATAGTTACCCAGGCTGAAAGCTTCAGACACCTGTGGTTCTGGTTGTAACTTCTGAGAGATAAACAGGCAGGCAGCTGACTTACTAGGTGCATGTTTTTACGTAGGTCATTTGAAAAGTTGGATTGTGGTTTCAGAAAGATGGTTGGGATTAGACCTGTTGCTCGTGAAATGGCCCTGTGGAAGTGTCAGGGTTTTAGAACTAGGTTATGAAAACTTAAGAAAATGTTTCTCTAGCTCTCTCAGTTTGGAAACTACACATATCCTGACATCAGTGGCAGTTTTGTTGGTGAAACAGCTTTTGCAGGGATATATATTTTTAATTACATGTATCCTGGGGAGGCAGCCAAACTGTTTTGAAGGACAGGACTGGATCCCTTTACATGCTGGAAAATAGTTACTTGTAACTCTAGACTTCATAGACAACATCTGTAAGGAGCCAAGCAGACTGTTTATCAATGCTGGAGGAATTGAGGACAGCAACTGGACTCTCCCCTGCTGGTATTGCAGTTTCAGAGACTGAACATTTATATTTTCCTATTGTGCTTCATTGTTATTCAGTGAGGAAACCTAACCAAACAAACCCCCTGGTACCTAACTTGTTTCCCATCCTTGGGTTTAAGAGTGTCTCAATGAGGACATTTTCTGTTTCAATATGAAACTGGTTAAAAAATAGATTTAGAAGTTAAAATAGAGGGAGGAGAGACTACTAACATGAGAGAAACTGGATCTACATTTTTTAAACATTTGTTTTTATGGTAATAAAGAAATCAGGATAAAAGTAAATCACCTCATCATCCAGAGGACTGAGTCATTGGGTTAGTCTGTCCAGCTCTTTCAAATAGTAGCTGAAAGGGGAGGGAGGCTCAAAGTCAGCTCTTTAAGGTTTATTTCCCTAAGTCTTGTGCAAAAGAGGATTATGTAATTCTTCAGGTCCCCTTTATATATTTATTTATCTGTGTTCTTCTGGGAAGGATTTACTAGACCCAGAAGAAGAAAAGGGTGTTAAGTGATGGAGTATTAGGCATGCTTGTGTGAGGTCAGAGTCAACAGTCAGATCCCCTTGTAGACTGATTTAAAAGTAGATACGTACTTTGCCCAGAAGCGTTCAAGTTAGATTCGTGCGAGCCTTCAGTCAAACTTCCATTCTTTGTTTGTTTCATGACTTTTCCAGTTCTTCCTTTGTTCCGTGTATGTGCCCATGTGCACAGAGAAGGTCAACATCCCCATCGGCCCCTGTGGTGGTATGTGCCTTTCGGTCAAGAGACGCTGCGAGCCTGTCCTGAAGGAATTTGGATTTGCTTGGCCGGAGAGCCTGAACTGCAGCAAATTCCCCCCCCAGAATGACCACAACCACATGTGCATGGAAGGGCCAGGTGATGAGGAAGTGCCCTTACCTCACAAAACCCCCATCCAGCCTGGGGAAGAGTGCCATTCCGTGGGAACCAACTCTGATCAGTACATCTGGGTGAAAAGGAGCCTGAACTGCGTTCTCAAGTGTGGCTATGATGCTGGCTTGTACAGCCGCTCAGCCAAGGAGTTCACGGATATCTGGATGGCTGTGTGGGCCAGCCTGTGCTTCATCTCCACTGCCTTCACGGTGTTAAAATAGAGTGAGGTTGCAGTTTCAGAGACTGAACATTTATATTTTCCTATTGTGCTTCATTGTTATTCAGTGAGGAAACCTAACCAAACAAACCCCCTGGTACCTAACTTGTTTCCCATCCTTGGGTTTAAGAGTGTCTCAATGAGGACATTTTCTGTTTCAATATGAAACTGGTTAAAAAATAGATTTAGAAGTTAAAATAGAGGGAGGAGAGACTACTAACATGAGAGAAACTGGATCTACATTTTTTAAACATTTGTTTTTATGGTAATAAAGAAATCAGGATAAAAGTAAATCACCTCATCATCCAGAGGACTGAGTCATTGGGTTAGTCTGTCCAGCTCTTTCAAATAGTAGCTGAAAGGGGAGGGAGGCTCAAAGTCAGCTCTTTAAGGTTTATTTCCCTAAGTCTTGTGCAAAAGAGGATTATGTAATTCTTCAGGTCCCCTTTATATATTTATTTATCTGTGTTCTTCTGGGAAGGATTTACTAGACCCAGAAGAAGAAAAGGGTGTTAAGTGATGGAGTATTAGGCATGCTTGTGTGAGGTCAGAGTCAACAGTCAGATCCCCTTGTAGACTGATTTAAAAGTAGATACGTACTTTGCCCAGAAGCGTTCAAGTTAGATTCGTGCGAGCCTTCAGTCAAACTTCCATTCTTTGTTTGTTTCATGACTTTTCCAGTTCTTCCTTTGTTCCGTGTATGTGCCCATGTGCACAGAGAAGGTCAACATCCCCATCGGCCCCTGTGGTGGTATGTGCCTTTCGGTCAAGAGACGCTGCGAGCCTGTCCTGAAGGAATTTGGATTTGCTTGGCCGGAGAGCCTGAACTGCAGCAAATTCCCCCCCCAGAATGACCACAACCACATGTGCATGGAAGGGCCAGGTGATGAGGAAGTGCCCTTACCTCACAAAACCCCCATCCAGCCTGGGGAAGAGTGCCATTCCGTGGGAACCAACTCTGATCAGTACATCTGGGTGAAAAGGAGCCTGAACTGCGTTCTCAAGTGTGGCTATGATGCTGGCTTGTACAGCCGCTCAGCCAAGGAGTTCACGGATATCTGGATGGCTGTGTGGGCCAGCCTGTGCTTCATCTCCACTGCCTTCACGGTGCTCACCTTCCTGATTGATTCTTCCAGGTTTTCCTACCCGGAGCGCCCCATCATATTCCTCAGTATGTGCTATAATATTTATAGCATTGCTTATATTGTCAGGCTGACCGTAGGCCGGGAAAGGATATCCTGTGATTTTGAAGAGGCAGCAGAACCTGTACTCATTCAAGAAGGACTTAAGAACACAGGATGTGCAATCATTTTCTTGCTGATGTACTTTTTTGGAATGGCCAGTTCCATCTGGTGGGTTATTCTGACCCTCACTTGGTTTTTGGCAGCGGGACTCAAATGGGGTCATGAAGCCATTGAAATGCACAGCTCTTATTTCCACATCGCGGCCTGGGCCATCCCTGCAGTGAAAACCATTGTCATCTTGATTATGAGACTGGTGGATGCAGATGAACTGACTGGCCTGTGCTATGTGGGGAACCAAAATCTGGATGCCCTCACGGGCTTTGTGGTGGCCCCGCTCTTCACGTACCTGGTGATTGGAACCTTGTTCATCGCCGCAGGGTTGGTGGCCCTGTTCAAAATTCGGTCGAATCTTCAAAAGGACGGGACAAAGACGGACAAGTTGGAAAGACTGATGGTCAAGATCGGGGTCTTCTCAGTCCTGTATACAGTGCCCGCCACCTGTGTGATTGCCTGTTATTTCTATGAAATCTCTAACTGGACACTCTTTCGGTATTCCGCAGACGACTCCAATATGGCAGTGGAAATGTTGAAAATCTTTATGTCTTTGCTGGTAGGCATCACTTCGGGCATGTGGATTTGGTCTGCCAAAACTCTGCACACGTGGCAGAAGTGTTCCAACAGATTGGTGAATTCTGGGAAGGTAAAGAGAGAAAAAAGAGGAAATGGTTGGGTGAAGCCTGGGAGAGGCAATGAAACTGTGGTATAAGGCTAGCCAGCCTCCACGCTTGCTTTCCAGATTTTGAAGAGGGGATGCCAGCATTGTGGTGCAAATGCTACTAAAAGCTGCAGGCAGTGCATCTCAGTGTGAACAAAATAGCAGCAGTTCAGCGACCCTCCCCACCATAACCCACCCCCACTCTCTCCCCGTCTCCCCCCAGCATCATAAAACTAATGATTTTGCTGCAGACTTTGGAATGATCCAAATTGGAAAAGCCAGTTAGAGGCTTTCAAAGCTGTGAAAAATCAAACCATTGATCACTTTAGCAGGTCGCAGCTTGGAGCGTGGAGGTCCTGCCTAGATTCCAGGAGGTCCAGGGCGATGCTGCATTTCCTTGCAGGGTGAGATTTGAGCTGTGAGTAGGCAACTTGCAGGGAGAAAGATGAACTATTTTAACCCTTTAAAAGTTTTCAATCCTAACTGGGTCTTTCAGATAGCAGAGCGATCTATAAACACTGGAAACGCTGGGTTCAGAGAAGTGTTACAAGAGTTTTATAGTTTGGCTGATCTAACATAAACATTTTCTGTGGTGCACTGTCTGCTCTTTAGAACTTTGTGGATTGCTCTCCCAAGAGGTGGTGTCAGAATCTTTCAGTGCCTTTGTCATAAAACAGAATTGTTTGAACAAACAAAAAGTACTGTACAAACACACATAAGGTATCCAGTGCATTTTTCTTCTCTCTCTTCCTCTTACATTTCAACAGCTCTGTCCTGCTGTTTTCTCCACTGTACGTGAATGACTCAAAATAGGTATTTTTATTGGAAGTTTTGCACTGCAGCATGTCTAATGAGGGGGGAAGGAAGGGCGATTCACTTTCTTGACAATCACTGAATTCAGAGGAGAATGAGATTTACCAAGTCGACTTACCTGACCCACCCCAGAGACCGACTGCATTGAACACCGGGGACTTAATATATTTTACTTCATGTGATTGTATCTACGCAGACGCCAGTCTGGAAGAGCTAAAATGTTAAGTTTCTTGGCAACTTTGCCTTCACACAGATTAACTGTATAATTTGTGTGTGTCAATTACAATTAAAAGCACATTCTTGGACCATGACATAACAGTTACTCATCTGACTTTAAAACTGTGGTCAGCGTGCATTCTCAGAGTGATAGTGCCTTTTTTCCCCTTTAGCATAAGAATGTTATCAGAGTCTGGTCTACTTACCACAACTGCGACTTTTTCAGTTTTGTAGAGGGAGCTAAGGACAGCTAATCCAACTACTTGGTGCATAATTGTTTCCTAGTAATTGGCAAGGGCTCCATATAAGATTTCATTGGAGGCAGTGTGGCCTGGAGTATTTATATGGTGCTTAATGAATCTCCAGAATGCCAGCCAGGAGCTTGATTGGTTTGTAGCGAATAAAGTGTAGACCATATGAAATGAACTGCAAACTCTCACAGCACAGGTCTTAATTGCCTGCTGGCATTCTTCCTTGCAGGGTGAGATTTGAGCTGTGAGTAGGCAACTTGCAGAGAAAGATGAACTATTTTAACCCTTTAAAAGTTTTCAATCCTAACTGGGTCTTTCAGATAGCAGAGCGATCTATAAACACTGGAAACGCTGGGTTCAGAGAAGTGTTACAAGAGTTTTATAGTTTGGCTGATCTAACATAAACATTTTCTGTGGTGCACTGTCTGCTCTTTAGAACTTTGTGGATTGCTCTCCCAAGAGGTGGTGTCAGAATCTTTCAGTGCCTTTGTCATAAAACAGAATTGTTTGAACAAACAAAAAGTACTGTACAAACACACATAAGGTATCCAGTGCATTTTTCTTCTCTCTCTTCCTCTTACATTTCAACAGCTCTGTCCTGCTGTTTTCTCCACTGTACGTGAATGACTCAAAATAGGTATTTTTATTGGAAGTTTTGCACTGCAGCATGTCTAATGAGGGGGGAAGGAAGGGCGATTCACTTTCTTGACAATCACTGAATTCAGAGGAGAATGAGATTTACCAAGTCGACTTACCTGACCCACCCCAGAGACCGACTGCATTGAACACCGGGGACTTAATATATTTTACTTCATGTGATTGTATCTACGCAGACGCCAGTCTGGAAGAGCTAAAATGTTAAGTTTCTTGGCAACTTTGCCTTCACACAGATTAACTGTATAATTTGTGTGTGTCAATTACAATTAAAAGCACATTCTTGGACCATGACATAACAGTTACTCATCTGACTTTAAAACTGTGGTCAGCGTGCATTCTCAGAGTGATAGTGCCTTTTTTCCCCTTTAGCATAAGAATGTTATCAGAGTCTGGTCTACTTACCACAACTGCGACTTTTTCAGTTTTGTAGAGGGAGCTAAGGACAGCTAATCCAACTACTTGGTGCATAATTGTTTCCTAGTAATTGGCAAGGGCTCCATATAAGATTTCATTGGAGGCAGTGTGGCCTGGAGTATTTATATGGTGCTTAATGAATCTCCAGAATGCCAGCCAGGAGCTTGATTGGTTTGTAGCGAATAAAGTGTAGACCATATGAAATGAACTGCAAACTCTCACAGCACAGGTCTTAATTGCCTTTTGTGGAGGTATCCAGAGCTTTTAAAATGTATGCTTTATGTTCCTCGCAAGTGGGTACCCCCTAGCAGCCTCTCAAAAGTTGCAGTTCATTTAAAATTATAACTGGCCTTTCTCCTAACGCCTTCTAATCACCAGATCTCTGGGACAAATTGATGTCACAGGTTGCTGTCCCTGAAGTTCATCCCGGCAAATTTGCAATGATTCATTTATTTATCCCTGCCCGTCCTCCTATTTCTTTGTGGAAAAAAAATATTACCAGGGACTCAAAATTCCAAATAGGACTTCAGATTCCGGAAATTAGCATGTATTTGTTGTTTGAGCTTTATCGCCCTGGTTTGACAGTTTTCGCTACTTCTCTGTTCTGGTGTGGTTCTTGAGTTGTCTGAGAGGAAGATGCATGTAAGTTCTGTTGTCTGTTTTGGAAGGCAACATCTTGGGGCTTTGTGCCCAGATGCTAAGTGGGCACTGGCGGCCCCTGCTGTGTGTGCTGGGCCTGAGTCCCTTGGCTGGACTTTGAGTCAGGGCTCCAGGAGCATGAGAACTGCTCCCCAGAAGACCAGTTAAACTAGATCTGTGACTGCATCGCCTCTGAAACGTAGAATGTGAACACCCCGTGCTGCCTGTAGACGGTTCCCATAGCTGGCCAGGGCCTCGGAGCATGCACCCAGGGGCAGAGCCTGCCCTTACTCACGCTCCGCTCCAGCATCTGGGGAGTTGCACGGAGACTCTGGCGCAGGAAAGGGAAGAAGGACTGTGCAGGGCTTTGCAAGGCGATTCTCTTCGGAATGTTTCAGTGACTGGGTGACCAAGGCAACACCTAGCAGAGGGCCAGCCATAGACAGGCTGCTCCATACTTACGAATGATGAAATAGTGCCAATAACAATACTTGGGTGAACCTGGACACCCAAGTTCCGGAGCTTTCTGGGTTGTACCATGTCTCTTCCATAAATCTCTGCCTTCTCAGGGTAAATGTATTTGTTGGAGCTGCCCATCGATGCACACTGGCAATATCACATTCCAGACCCTGGAGAGTGTTTACGGTTTTAGGAAAGGAGCTTTGTGGCTGAACAGTTAGTTACCAGTTACCTTGAAGTGACTCCATCACCTTTTAAGTTGCTATTGGTTTAAAAAAAAAAAAAGTTAATTATCAGCACATTCATTGAATGCCAACTGTGTCAAGCCTTGTATTAGGAACCTTAAGGAATGTCAGGGAGGATCAACTCTTGTTATTCTAACCGATCTGATCTGGGGTGCCCCTGGATGTGCTGAACTTTGCTATTGGTTTCAGGAAGGAGCAGGGGCTACTGAATTGCCATCTGTTTCACTGTCTCTGTCCCATAAACCTCTTCCTGGGTCTTTTTACCTTTAGGCTATCACTCGTTTCTTCCCAGGATTCCTTGCAAATCATTTTCAGCGGTTTTGCCAGAAACCATTGTTACAGTCTCTACTGAAACCTCCCTGGAAAGATCATGAACGTTGGCTCCAAGGACATGAGCTCCCATGTCTAATATGGCTCAGGGGAAAGCCATTAGGGCTTGGGGTTTTCTAGTGACTCTGGCATGGGTGTGAGCTAAGTTGATTCAGTCTTTGTGACCCTGTGGACTGTAGCCCACCAGGCTGTCTATCCATGGGGATTCTCCAGGCGAGAATACTGGAGTGGGTTGCCAGGCCCTTCTCCAAGGGATCTTCCCAACCCAGGGATCGAACCCAGGTCTCCTGCATTGGAGGCAGAGTCTTTACATGGGTGCCACCTGGGAATCCCTTCGAGTGACGCACGCAGGTGAATTTGAGGACATGAGCTTGCTAGAGAAAAGGTTAGAGTTCTTCTTTCTCAGAAATCTAGGAGAAGTAGGTATAATTATAACTTCCTACAAAATCCCTTGGCCTCAAAAAGGCCCCAGGGCACCTCTGTCCAGCTTCCTCTCTGGCAAACTCCTTTTTCCTCCTTCATGAAGGCCACACCTCAGGGCAGAGGAACGTGGGGAGAGTGAAACTGACCAGAACCACCTGATGAAGCTACTTGCTTGATTCATATCCTTTTTCCTCTATGGAGACCTGTTTCCTGATCCCTGAGACTGCTTCTGAGCTGGCAGCTTACTCAGGGATCTGAACCAGGAGAAGGAGGTCCACTTTTTTATTTCCCTGAGATGCTCTCTGACTTTGCTTTCCCCTGGCCCTCGCTCCCCTGCATCCTTTAAACCTAGAACCTGGGGAGCCTGCGTATTTGGGTTCTAGATGGCGATGCTATAGTACCCCCGGCTCTGTCGCCTCTGCCCTGCCCCAGCCCCAGCCTACGGGTCACTGAACTCAGTCTTGGAAACCAAGCTGGGGCCTGAGGGTGTGAAGAGGCACTCAGCAGCCTCAATCCTGGGGGGCAAGGTCAACTTAAACAGATTTCACCAAGAGGGTGCACACCTAGGGTTCTGGTGAGGCGGCCACCACAGCAGTTAGGGAAGAGAGCCCTGGAGTGCAGACTCTGGAAGGAGCCCCCAGAATTGATCTCTATCCTGAATGTTATTCTGCGATGGGGGAAGTTAAAGTTGCTATTCCAGCCAAGTATGTCGAGTCATTGGACTCTGACAATTCATTTTGTTCCTTTATTGCACTTGGGCTCAGAGTCCCCGTCTGGATTTGTATTATGTCTGGCAAAGGACCCGGGTTCTCATTTTTCTTCTGGGCCTAGGTTGTAGATCTTGGAAACTCCTCGGAGAGCATTTTGCTCCTACCAAGGATCAGATACCAGAGCCTTAAATAATGGATTGTGTTTCGCTGTGGCCTGGGCAGAGCTGTGTGCTGCTGCCTCGTGGCCTGTGCATGTGCAGTGATGGCCCACTGGGCGTTAGCCAGAGGGAAGTGATCCCAGGATCCCCCTGGACAGGCCTCTTCCCCTTGGTAGAGCCAGTTGCCTGTTTCTGCTTCTGATTTAGCTTGCTTCCCTTTTTCTTTTTGTATCAGCAAATTCCTAGGATCCAACCAGGCAACTTGTCCAGGGCCTCCTTGGGGTCCTTATGAGCCATGTCCTCCAAGCTTTCATAGCTCCCTGATTGCCTACAATATTAAGTACATGACCACTGTCATCCCAGAAGGCTTCCTAGGATGGTGTGTGAGCCCCTCCACCCTGGAGGCTGGGTCCATCTGCTCTCCCAGGTGCACCCCTTTCCCCGTCCTGCCGAGGGCTCGGGCTAGCATGGTGGTGGGCTTTGGGGAGGGGAGGCTGATGTCTCTCCCAGGGAGGGCATCTAGGTGGGCCTGAATTTTTTTCCTACCTCACAGGGATGTGGTGTGACTTTTAAAAGGGAGGAGAACAAAGGTTCCTTGCGCTCTTTGTAGGAAAGATGGAATAGATGTCAGGTGTGATCTAGGCAGAGATGAATTCTGCCTGCTGGTGCAGCAGACAAGCTGGAGCTGCATGGCCTCTCTCGGTCCCCCACGCCATCCACAGCTCCAGCCCCCTCGAGGCCATCCCGAGGGACCTTGAGATGTTGGACACAGAGGTACCAGGCAGACCCCTACTACATACCCTGAATGAATTGCTGAGTGTCAGAAGAAACGGACCCTGCTTTTGAGGATGTATAATATGTCTGCATTGATGTCTGTACTGTAAATTTCTAATTTATCACTGTACAAAAAAAAAATAAAACTTTGCTATTTAATTTTTGTATTAAAGGGAAATAAAGTTTTGTTTATTAGCTGGTGTGTAATTTGGCCTCTTCCTGCCGGTGTCTGAAAGCTCCTTGGGAAGCACACTTACCCAGCAGTGAGAAAGAGAACTAGGTTTGCAGGACAGAGGGCCAGCCTCGTCTTCTTTTTTTCTGGCACTGTTTTCCCCCATGGGATTTCTCCTGGGTCAGCCAACCCTCTGAGGTGCAAGGTCAATAGGATTCATACTGCCGTGGCCATCAGTAACACCCGGTGGTCACACGGTGCTTTGGATGTGACTCAAGTTCTCGGGCTGTCACTCTATCACACCGCGTTTGACATTTTCAACACATGTGACCATTTTTTTACACACTTTTCCAGTCCCTTTGGCTTAATGTGCAGCTGGAAGAAGGTTTCTGGTCCCTGCTGGAGATTCGGGCCCCTTAAAATGGGGAAAGGGACCTTTTTTTTTTTCCCCTTCAGATTTTTATGGAAAAAAAAAACAAAACCCTTTTTTTAAAATTTGGCTACACAATGGTTCTGTGTTGTGTAATAGACATGGGAGTATGTCACATTAGTCAGCCAGGAAAATGACTTCTTCAGCTCATTTTATAAGTTGGGTGGTCTGTGGCCCCATAGCCAGAAAAGTCATCAGACAAGGCACATTTGAGGCCATTATCAGGACATTGCCATGGGAGCACGTAATATTATGGACCACACAGGCACACAGGGAAGGGGGAGTCCTTGCCACTGACTGGAGATGCCTGCTGAAGTCCCTGAGGAGAAGGTCAGCCCTCTTGGTTTCCTTTAAATTGCTTTCCGCCTTGGGTTCCACCTGAATCGTACCCTGTTTTGGTGTGAGGAGAAAGCCCAGGGAACAAGACTCTGCAATGGCTCTTCGCCTTCGCTGCATAGCTCTTGAGGCCATCCCGAGGGACCTTGAGATGTTGGACACAGAGGTACCAGGCAGACCCCTACTACATACCCTGAATGAATTGCTGAGTGTCAGAAGAAACGGACCCTGCTTTTGAGGATGTATAATATGTCTGCATTGATGTCTGTACTGTAAATTTCTAATTTATCACTGTACAAAAAAAAAATAAAACTTTGCTATTTAATTTTTGTATTAAAGGGAAATAAAGTTTTGTTTATTAGCTGGTGTGTAATTTGGCCTCTTCCTGCCGGTGTCTGAAAGCTCCTTGGGAAGCACACTTACCCAGCAGTGAGAAAGAGAACTAGGTTTGCAGGACAGAGGGCCAGCCTCGTCTTCTTTTTTTCTGGCACTGTTTTCCCCCATGGGATTTCTCCTGGGTCAGCCAACCCTCTGAGGTGCAAGGTCAATAGGATTCATACTGCCGTGGCCATCAGTAACACCCGGTGGTCACCCGGTGCTTTGGATGTGACTCAAGTTCTCGGCTGTCACTCTATCACACCGCGTTTGACATTTTCAACACATGTGACCATTTTTTTACACACTTTTCCAGTCCCTTTGGCTTAATGTGCAGCTGGAAGAAGGTTTCTGGTCCCTGCTGGAGCTTCGGGCCCCTTAAAATGGGGAAAGGGACCTTTTTTTCCCTTCAGATTTTTATGGAAAAAAACAAAACCCTTTTTTTAAAATTTGGCTACACAATGGTTCTGTGTTGTGTAATAGACATGGGAGTATGTCACATTAGTCAGCCAGGAAAATGACTTCTTCAGCTCATTTTATAAGTTGGGTGGTCTGTGGCCCCATAGCCAGAAAAGTCATCAGACAAGGCACATTTGAGGCCATTATCAGGACATTGCCATGGGAGCACGTAATATTATGGACCACACAGGCACACAGGGAAGGGGGAGTCCTTGCCACTGACTGGAGATGCCTGCTGAAGTCCCTGAGGAGAAGGTCAGCCCTCTTGGTTTCCCTTTAAATTGCTTTCCGCCCTTGGGTTCCACCTGAATCGTACCCTGTTTTGGTGTGAGGAGAAAGCCCAGGGAACAAGACTCTGCAATGGCTCTTCGCCTTCGCTGCATATTGCTCTTGAACTTCTATATCAAACTGTACCTGAAGGGAGGCATGTAATTTAAATTCTCTTCCCTGGAAGATAGGCTGCGTCGTCTCATTTTATGACCTACTCATTATGTAGTTATGACATTAAGGAGAAGTCAACACAATCTGGAATGAATTCATAATCATCTCTTGCACTCATGTAGACAGTTTCTGTATAAAAAGTGTTTTTATTTACATGATTTCATTTTATGCTCATGGCACCTTGGAGGTCAGTAGGGTGGGCCCAACCTCATTTTAGAGATGAGAACTGAAACTTAGGGTGAGGGACTTGCCCAGGGGACCTCTGTGGGTGGGTAGCTAGGTTTTCTCCTGCTTTGCCCCGGGTTTTGTTTTCGTTCAATTGGGTTGGCCAAAAAGCTCTTTTGGGTTTCCCCTATAAGATGTTATGGAAAAGTCTGAATGAACTTTTGACCAGCCCAATGCATTCAGTTGTGGGGTGAATCGTGTCTGCCCCAAAGACACATTGAAGTCCTAACCCTCTATACCTACGAACATGAATTTCTTTGGAAATTGAGTCTTTGCAGATATTATTAAGACAAGTTCATGCTAGATAAAAGTGGGCCTAATCCAACGACTGATGTCTTTATAACAAGAGGAGCGTGTGAACTCAGACACTGGAGAATGCATGGGAAAGCAGAAGTGGACATTAGAGTGTGGCAATAGCTACAGGGCAGGCAAGAAATCCAAGGATTACCAGGCACCATCTGAAGCCAGGAGAGAGGCATGGAGGTTCTTCCTCAAAGTCTTCAACAGGAGCCAGCCTTGCTAAAATCTTGCTTTTGGACATCTATCCTCCAAACTGTGTGACAATACGTTCCTGTGTCTTAAGCCACCCAGTTTATTTTGATAGCCCTAAGAAAGTAACTCACAATCGATTTGTCTGATCATTTTTGTTTAGTTGCTCAGTCATGTCCGACTCTATTGCAGCCTCAGACTGTAGCCCACCATATGATTTCCCAAGGCAAGACTACTGGAGTGGGTTGCCAATTCCTTCTCCAGGGGATCTTCCTGACCCAGGATCAAACCTGTATCTATGGCTTGTCAGGTGGATTCTTTACCACTGAGCCACTGAGGAGGTCCCATTCCTTTGATTTCTTTATTGCAAATAGTTCACGGAGAATGGGTAAATGTTTTGGCGGGCCGCTAAATAATGAGGCCTGGGCATGGGCTTCTGTCGTTTAAGGCTTATATAGCATGATCAGTCTGGTATGTCTCTTTATCTGCAACTGGACACCTCTAGAATAAACCCCAGGATCCTGGACACTCAACTGATCTGAACTGGTCTTAACTGCTCTCTGGTCCACCCACCCCTGATGGGAGCTCCTTATGCAAGGCCGGGACCTTGGGTGGAATGTGGCCCAAGGGTGTTTAAGATTTCTGTCCTGAGAACTGATTTTTTCTCTTTCCCATTTTAGCTTTCACATGCAATCATAATTTTAAAGTTGAGCAGACTTGACTAAAGAGGTCAGCCCTGGCCTCCTGTCTTGAGTTTCTGCGAACAGAAATAAACCACACTCGGAGAAGGGTGTTGCCCTCTGCTCAGTTTTCCTTCCCCACGCAGCTGGGGTGTAGGCTTGGGAACATCTCACTAAACGTTTTGAAAAGGTTTGACTCTATCTGCAAAAGATATTGTCCCCAAAGTTTTCAAAATGGACCTTGCCCCCTACCCCCAAATACCCCAAATGCCCCTGTCCTTTTCCTTCTGTCTCATTCTTAGATGAGATGGATTCATCTGTTCTCAGGCAATGGATTCCAACTTCTCAAACTCCCAGGGAGACAGAATAAAAAGTCAGATTTATTACATTAGCCTCTGACATGGCTTCCTATAAGCACCCGATCTGGTTCTCGCCTAGGAACCTGCTTAATCTCATGGAGAGCCTACACGATCGACACCTTTCTCTTTAAGAGATTAAATGATTTAGTTTTCTACATTTTCCAAGATGCTGAAGGATTGTATCAGTTTCCTTAATAAGCCAAAAAGAAAAATCTGTCCTAGTCCCATCATCTTCCTTATATTCCCATCTTTCCATATGTGTTTCCCTTCATCTGAAAGGCCTCTTGGCTCCTTCTTCAACTAGGTGGTGTCTAGTCCTCCTTCTACATTGAAATCCTAAGTCCTCTCTCCTGGGAAGACATCTCCAAGCCTCCTACCTGCCGCTTCCTGACTCCTTTTGCTTCTTCTTCTTTTTAATACTTGCTCATTTGACTGTGCTGGGTCTTTAGTTGCAGCACATGGGATCTTTAGTTGCTACATGTAGAGCTTTCAGTTGCAGCAATGTGGAATCCGGTTCCCTGACCAATAGGGAAGGTGGGCCCCTTGCACTGGGAAGGTGGAGTCTTAGTCACTGGCTTGCCAGGGAAGTCCCACACTTTACTTCTTACAACAGGTAACATTGAGCCTCTATACTTTCAACCCTGAGAACCTTGATTGTACTGTTTGGAACAGACTACTGTGTCCATTTCCCCACTAGGATAAGCAACCTGATGATGACTCTGAGCACCCAAAGGTGCCCACCTGAGTGTCCTCAGGGCCTGGGAAGAGTTTCAGAAATATCTGTGGAGAGACTAAGGAAGGTAGGATAGCAGAAGAAGGTGTGTTATCTTGTGAGGTAGGGACTTTGGTGACAGATGTGGCCAACATGGGAAAGAAATCAAGGGTAACAAGAAGAGGCATCCTGTAGGCATTAGTTTCTGGAAAGAAGCTTGGGGAGTAGTGGCAGAAAATCCCGTAGTCTCAAAGGGGATCATGAGACGGATCACTTGCCCACTGTGTTGCTTATTATTAAGTCGTCTTTCTTCCCTCTTTTTTCTCCTCCTTCTCCCCTCCACCCCCAACAAGTATTTGCTGAGCACCTATTGTATGCAGAAAACTTGAGTAGAGTGAGGTGGGCTGGGGAAAGGAGAGAGGCAGTGATTGTAGAAAACCACAAAGACAAGGTCCAACTCCGAGTCCAAAAGTGCAGATGACGAAACCGAGGAAGAATCCATCTGTCATTAACGAGTTTAAAACTCCAACCTGGAAAACCAAATCCTCTATTGCTTAGTAAATATTTGTGGAATAGCTGAATGAGGGTCTGGCTGGGGAGGGTACCCCAAGATAAATTAGGCACAACCTTTCCCCTCCAAAAGTTCATGGCAACAGACCACATGCCCCTGGGCCTTAAAGGCTACCTACCTGTTAAGGGATCAGCGCTACCATTCCTATCATGTTCAATAGGTAGTTTCTTCCTAACCTGAAACCCAGGCGTTTGTTTAGTGTGGATACAACAGCGTCTAAGCACTGAGTGCAACGGGAAAGCATTGTCTAAACCATTGTCCTTCCCTCTGATCCCCTGAAGGGCACATCTGCCTCAACAGGTATGTATAGGGAAGGGGCAGAAAGAGAACAGAGCCCAGGTGCCATGACTTTTTTAAAAACTTGATCTACTCATCAAAACCACCTTGTGTTTTTCAACATGTAAAAAAATAGGGTATTTCCCTATTTCCGTATGGTCGTCGGGTCATTAAAGACTTCGCCTTCTGATGCAGATTGGTTGGAGGCATATAGTCATTGGATTGGCTGCCTCGCTCTGAAGGTCTCTGCTGGCACACGTGATCTATGATGCTTGCACCCAGAGGGTGGCGTGTGTAGGCATGTCTGCCTTGTGTCCTCTGGGCTCCTCTCTTGCTTCTCACATGTCATAATTCTGTTAATCCAAAGAGTCTACTCTATAGAAATGAAGAGAAGCACACCGTCTACCTTCTCCCCGTGTGCCCAGAGTGAAAGGAAATGTGTGAAGAAACTTGGCTGAGAGTTGCCTGTGGGGAGGTGTGGGCAGTGAGTCGTTCCGTGTAACTGGAGCCTGAGATTCTTGGAGTGGGAGGAAGAGTGGGCTGAGGCCGAGTTAGGAAAGGCCTTGGAGGTTGTACTGTCTCCTGGGCTGAGCACAAGGGGAGGCAGCAGGAGTTTGAGGCAAAGGGAAGGAACATCCACATTGGTGTTTTAGAAAGCTCTCCCTGGCTGCCTCAGGGGGCCTTGGGCTGGAGACCAGGCAAGGGAGGGTGTGGAGGCCAGGGTAAGGCAGACCAGTGTTAAAGACCACGAAGGCCTGAATGAACGGAATAGCAGGGAGCTAAAAAAGAGGGGTATTTTCAGAGAAACCGCAACCAAATGTGTCCTCCTTGGCACAGTTCAATGAGCCGAATCTGTGCTTTCTAAACGGCCTGTGTTTCAGAGACCGGGAGCTTTCTGTTTGCTCTGTACACCTGATATCGCACACTCCCTTCATTGCAAGTCTCAGAGAAATAATGACCGAGCCACACAGGGGCGGTGGCCAATTGCACCCTGGGGAGCTGGGATTTCCCTGAGGAGACGGCCTCCCTCAGAGTCTGCAGGTCAGCGTGACACCGTTTGTTGGTGGCTGAAAGGGACATAGTGTTGAGTTGTTTATGTTGCGCTAAGCGGCCCCACTGCCTCTTCTGGACTCAGAGTTTCTTAACAAGACATACTCGCCAGAATCTGGTGCAGATTCCATAGGAAGGGCTTCACTTCGTATAATACCAACTGAATCCCTCTTATATCTCCCATCTAGATTTTATTTCCTGACAGTTTTCTCTGTGGGCTACTGTGATCAGTAAAACAAAAGTCTGGACTGCTAACCAGACCCACGGCAAAAGATATCATGAGTACACACATTTTCCCCACTCCTCTTCCTTTGAAATCAGAATTTCTGTATAATGTTTTCCATCAGTGAAAGAGAGAAACACTTCCTAGCTTTTCTCTCTCGCTTGCTCTCTCTCTCTTTTTTGTCCTTTTTTTTTTTTTTAAACAACAGACCTTCCTTTTGGATTTACATCAGCATTTAGCTAACTTCCTGAACAGTTCACCCACTTCCTGAACTTATTCTGAGGAAGGAAAAACATCCTCCTTCAGAAATAAATGCAAATAATCGCGGAGATTATTTTTATTAAATAAATACTGTAAATGCAATGGAATTTCCTGTACGATGTATGTTTACCATGGATATTTCAGCAAAAATCTATTTGTTGTGATCTCGTAGGGGCCATTTTCTTTGCAAACAGTGTGAGAAATCGTAACTGTTATGTCGCTACTTAAGATTACGTTTACAATTTTTGCTGTTAAAAATTTTTCTGTTTTTTTTTTTTTTTAACTGAAAAATCTGAACACTAGAGGGAATGGTTTTCTTTAGGTCAGCAATTCTGAAGCTTTGTTTCTTTTAAAACAGGGTTCTCATGACACCTAGTGGTAAATAGGGGGAAGAACAGCGTTAGAACAGAATAGCTTCATACTCACATGGTATTTCTCTTCTGTCTGACTCACAGAAGAGAAATATCGTATGACATCCCCTGTATGTGGACTCTAAAGAGAAATGATGTAAATGAACTTATTTGCAAAACAGAAATAAATTCACAGACTTAGCAAACAAGCTCATGGTTGCAGAGGGGAAGGGTTGCAGAGGACTTTGGGAAGGTCCTGTACACACTGCTGTATTTTAAATGGATCACCAACAAAAACCTATTGTATAGCATGCGGAACTCTGCTCAATAATATGTGCCAGCCTGAATGAGAGTAGGGTTTGAGGGAGAATGGATACATGCGTGTGTATGGCTGAGCCCCTTCACTGCTCACCTGAAACTATCACAGCATTGTTAATTGGCTATATACCAATAAAAAATGTTCTTGGTGTTAAATAAAATAAAGATATATATCAGAGGCCATAAAAATAAATAAAATAATTAATTTAAAAAAGAAGAAGAATAGCTTCATAGAATGCCTCAGTGTGGTCAGGATTTTTTATTTATGTATTTGACTGGGAGAAAACGAGCTTCCCTTGTGGCTCAGATGGTAAAGAATTCCCCTGCAATGGAGGAGACCCTGGTTGGATCCCTGCGTCAGGAATATTCCTGAAGAAGGGAACAGATACCCAATCCAGTCTTCTTGCCTGGAGAATTCCACAGACAGACCAGCCACGGGGTCACAGTTCATGGGGCCACACAGAGTTGGACACAACTGAGTAACTCATACTTTGGAAGTATATCCACCAGTTCCAAGCACTTCTTAATGCTCATACAGCCTAAGAATTCTGTGACTTGGTGGCATGGAAATGAAAACCCTTAAACCTTTCTGGTGATGTTCTCATCTTTTAATGAACATTTCTTCAGAGCCAGCCCACCTCTAGCCAGCCCACCCCTAAACTGGTTCAACTTAAGAATGAATGAAAACTTTTGAGACTTTCCAGAGAGAAACATATCAATATATCAAGTTAGGGACAGATTTTCTTCAATTTTTTTTTTAAATGAAGGCAATTTCTCTTTATTTATAAGAAGGCTGATTTGGTCATCTTGCTGTGAAGAAGAATGAACTTGTACTTTCCTGGTGAGTAAATCTCATTGCCTCCTTAGACATACATTTTAGACTGACTACCCCTGCCTTTTATCTTTATTTTTGGCTATGCCACGTGGCATGTAGGATGTTAGTTCCCCAACCAGGGATCGAACTCAGGCCCCCGTTATTGGGAGGGCAGAGTCTTAATCCCTTGACCACCAGGGAAGTCCCCTTGCCCCTGTCTTTTATGAAGGCTTTATAGGGCCTTTCTTATGTTCTCGGGTGTTGGGCAACCCCCTCCGGTATTCTTGCCTGGAAAATCCCATGGATAGAGGCTCCTAACGGGGTACAGTCCACGGAGTCACAAAGAGTTGGACATGGCTGAGTGACTAAACCACCACCAGTGTTGGGAAGCGGTTAATTTTTAGAGAGAGTGGTGATAAGGAGCCGAGAAAGACTTTTCATCCCCGTTTTACTTCCACCCCACCTGGCAGAAGAATGCTTGGGACAGATGGGTATCTGGCCTCCTTGCACCCTCCCCAGGAGGAAGCTCCTTCATTCGTCACCCAGGCTGACATTCTCCCATAGGTTCATTCTCTTTGAGTAATATCCAGAGCATCCGGAATCGGACCTCTTGCTCAGACTCGAAATATGTTCGAACCCATTCCAGCTCCCCGTGTATCTCATGCTGTCTCACTCTTTTCTGCCTTGGCACATGCGAGTCCCCTCAGCCAGGAGACTGTCTCTCCAAGGCTCTCAGCTCACGCCTGAAGACCCTGCAGATGTATGCTCTCTCCTGGGAGCCTTGAATGACCCCACCTGGCAGACATCATGGGCCAGGTGTGTCACCCTGTAAACACCTGTAATTGCACATGCTGTTTTACATTCTAGTCTCCCCCAGGTGACTGTGATCTCTTCAAGGACAAGAACCGTCCTGGCGCCTGACTCCTTGGCTTGTCCATTTTCTGTTTTACATTCTAGTCTCCCCAGGTTTAAGAATGAATGAAAACTTTAACTTTCAGAGAGAAACATATCAATATATCAAGTTAGGGACAGATTTTCTTCAATTTTTTTTTTAAATGAAGGCAATTTCTCTTTATTTATAAGAAGGCTGATTTGGTCATCTTGCTGTGAAGAAGAATGAACTTGTACTTTCCTGGTGAGTAAATCTCATTGCCTCCTTAGACATACATTTTAGACTGACTACCCCTGCCTTTTATCTTTATTTTTGGCTATGCCACGTGGCATGTAGGATGTTAGTTCCCCAACCAGGGATCGAACTCAGGCCCCCGTTATTGGGAGGGCAGAGTCTTAATCCCTTGACCACCAGGGAAGTCCCCTTGCCCCTGTCTTTTATGAAGGCTTTATAGGGCCTTTCTTATGTTCTCGGGTGTTGGGCAACCCCCTCCGGTATTCTTGCCTGGAAAATCCCATGGATAGAGGCTCCTAACGGGGTACAGTCCACGGAGTCACAAAGAGTTGGACATGGCTGAGTGACTAAACCACCACCAGTGTTGGGAAGCGGTTAATTTTTAGAGAGAGTGGTGATAAGGAGCCGAGAAAGACTTTTCATCCCCGTTTTACTTCCACCCCACCTGGCAGAAGAATGCTTGGGACAGATGGGTATCTGGCCTCCTTGCACCCTCCCCAGGAGGAAGCTCCTTCATTCGTCACCCAGGCTGACATTCTCCCATAGGTTCATTCTCTTTGAGTAATATCCAGAGCATCCGGAATCGGACCTCTTGCTCAGACTCGAAATATGTTCGAACCCATTCCAGCTCCCCGTGTATCTCATGCTGTCTCACTCTTTTCTGCCTTGGCACATGCGAGTCCCCTCAGCCAGGAGACTGTCTCTCCAAGGCTCTCAGCTCACGCCTGAAGACCCTGCAGATGTATGCTCTCTCCTGGGAGCCTTGAATGACCCCACCTGGCAGACATCATGGGCCAGGTGTGTCACCCTGTAAACACCTGTAATTGCACATGCTGTTTTACATTCTAGTCTCCCCCAGGTGACTGTGATCTCTTCAAGGACAAGAACCGTCCTGGCGCCTGACTCCTTGGCTTGTCCAGCCGCCCTGCTCGTGTTCACTGACGTCCTGATGTCAGCTGACTGTGGGCTTAGACTGTTCCGCTGGGCTGCAGTGCTTTGACAGGAGCACATGAGGAGGGGGTGGGGAGTGTGCAACTCGTTCACAGGTAGAGTTGACAGTCAGGAGAAATGTACAGAACCATTTCTTATCTCAAATGGCCTCAAACTTAAAGCCCCTCTGAGGAATATGATGGTTCTGCAAGAATGATCTCTAAGTCTCTATCTGGGTACAGGTTTCTATAACTGAAGGAGTGGTGATCTAAGGGGTTTCAAGCTCTGAGGTCAGTGCAGGACGTCTGTAATGCCATGCAGAATATTTTATGTGCACATGTCCTTGGGAGTGAAATGGTCCAGATTTTTATAGGTGGGTCTGTAATCACAAAAGATTAAATATGACTGATGAAGAACTGTTGACCAAAAGGTTGATTGGCTCAGGAGGCGTTGACACTTTCTTGAGTGCTGCAGGAGGCAGACTTATACACCAGCGATTCTGTTGCTTTTTCCTCCGCTGTCCTTTATAGCAGCTATAGGTCTGGTCTACAATTTAAAAAGGGATGTTAAGGGGCGTTTGGCTGTGTTCCATTTGTCTTGCATTAATGTTACCCTCTTTAGGTTCTAAAGGTAATGTGAAGTTATTGTCAGGACCCTTGTGAACCCAGGATTATGTAGCACTCCCCACATAAAGAATTTTTTCTGCTCTGGGAAAGCTATCACACAGTACTCGCAAATCTTGCCCCAGTGGTCTGTGATGAACCCTCTGTGCAGGTAACCTACCTATGAAACATGACTGTAAGGCATTCTGCCACTGTGGGCTGGGCTTGCAAACTGCTAGGATGCTTTTGCTCCTGGGCAAGAGATGCCATCTGTAAAGCAAATTGTGGATGGTAGGGCAGGCTGCATGTGTGTATGAGCTGGGCAGTCATTCAGGGTCACATGCTGCTGTCTTGAAGTTCTTAATAATTTTTGAATAAAAACCTCTAGACTTGTTCTTTGCACTTGGGCCTGCAAATTATGTTGCTGGACCTGAGTGGCTGCATATACCTGAAGCAGCACCATGTGGTGGCAAGGGCATGAGCTTTGAAGTTGGCAGAGTTCAAATTCTAGTTCTATAGTTTTCTAGCTGTGTGTGTGTGTGACTAGGTTACTTAACCTCTCTGGGCTTCAGTGTTCTCATCTCTAAAATGATGATGATGGTGACCATAATATCTCACTTTTATAATTTGGGCGCAGTATATGTGATGTAGTGGTTGGCAGTGGTTGATGATGATGACCATAACTTGAAATTAACAAGTTCAGAAAGAGCAAGATGCATGTATGTGAAAAGGAGACCAAAACAAAGAAAGCCACGCATGCAGACTTTTAGAGGCGGCAAGAATCCTAAAGATGAACTCCTAGGTCAAGTTGTTTTGATGTTTGTCCTTCCACAGCCCTTTGAATTAGAACACTTAAAAATACATTATTATTTTCTTTTATTATGCATCTTCTCCCACATTCAATTCTGAGACCTTCCTCCACTTCCCGAGACATGCGACTGTGTTTATTCTTAAAAACTAAAAAAACCTTCACAAGTCCTGTCACAAAATAGAAGGGTTTTGCTTGGGGACCCCATGTGGACTCATATAGACACTGTTTTTATTGTTTGCTGAGTTGCAATGACCAAATTACCTGGGAAATGTTTGAGTGTTTTGTGTAAGTATATTTATTTATTTGGAGTCAAAAATCAGAGGGGAAGACCAGCCATGGGAGCTGGAATTTGTAACAATTCCAGAAAACTTCTAGGAAAAGCAATCTGTCAGATCACCTTGGCTGGGCTCCCAATCCTGGCACAGCTCAGGCTCCCCTTTCTCCTCTCCCAAATCCTCCCATTCATGAGATTATCCTCTGTGATGCTGATGTCCTGGATGTGATTGATCACCCACTGCTATCTTGGGGACCTGAGAGTGACCTTCTGGGTGCATTTGTAAGGAACCAGCTTGGAGGAAAAAACCAAAACAATTTGAAGACATCCTCCAGTTGGCTGTCTTGAAGTTCTTAATAATTTTTGAATAAAAACCTCTAGACTTGTTCTTTGCACTTGGGCCTGCAAATTATGTTGCTGGACCTGAGTGGCTGCATATACCTGAAGCAGCACCATGTGGTGGCAAGGGCATGAGCTTTGAAGTTGGCAGAGTTCAAATTCTAGTTCTATAGTTTTCTAGCTGTGTGTGTGTGTGACTAGGTTACTTAACCTCTCTGGGCTTCAGTGTTCTCATCTCTAAAATGATGATGATGGTGACCATAATATCTCACTTTTAAAATTTTGGGGCGCAGTATATGTGATGTAGTGGTTGGCAGTGGTTGATGATGATGACCATAACTTGAAATTAACAAGTTCAGAAAGAGCAAGATGCATGTATGTGAAAAGGAGACCAAAACAAAGAAAGCCACGCATGCAGACTTTTAGAGGCGGCAAGAATCCTAAAGATGAACTCCTAGGTCAAGTTGTTTTGATGTTTGTCCTTCCACAGCCCTTTGAATTAGAACACTTAAAAATACATTATTATTTTCTTTTATTATGCATCTTCTCCCACATTCAATTCTGAGACCTTCCTCCACTTCCCGAGACATGCGACTGTGTTTATTCTTAAAAACTAAAAAAACCTTCACAAGTCCTGTCACAAAATAGAAGGGTTTTGCTTGGGGACCCCATGTGGACTCATATAGACACTGTTTTTATTGTTTGCTGAGTTGCAATGACCAAATTACCTGGGAAATGTTTGAGTGTTTTGTGTAAGTATATTTATTTATTTGGAGTCAAAAATCAGAGGGGAAGACCAGCCATGGGAGCTGGAATTTGTAACAATTCCAGAAAACTTCTAGGAAAAGCAATCTGTCAGATCACCTTGGCTGGGCTCCCAATCCTGGCACAGCTCAGGCTCCCCTTTCTCCTCTCCCAAATCCTCCCATTCATGAGATTATCCTCTGTGATGCTGATGTCCTGGATGTGATTGATCACCCACTGCTATCTTGGGGACCTGAGAGTGACCTTCTGGGTGCATTTGTAAGGAACCAGCTTGGAGGAAAAAAAAAACCAAAACAATTTGAAGACATCCTCCAGTTGGCCTGAGATAAGGGAGGCTCAGAGTCATCTTTCATTAGCTTGGAAAAACAATCTAAACAATGAAAAAAAATCCATAATATTCTCCTATCAGGGACTTAAAAGATACTTCTCATTTTATCCACCCCGTTGACATGATACCACCCCTATGTAGGAAAAACAAGCGTGTTTGTGAGAGGAGGAGAGAAAGGGAGGAAAGAAGAGAAGGAAAGGTTAACTGAGAAAGGGCGGAGGCAGGATGGGGGAGGGGTGGAATGAAGGGGAAAGACGAAATAAACAAAGACAGAGAGAGAAACCGAACCGTATTTGAAAAGAGATGTGGAACCAGTATTGACCTGAACAATCCCATGGGCTAAACCAAACCGAAGCCATGAGGATGAATTGATCCAAGTCACCATGTTAAACTCTGGGTGCGGCGTTGATTCTCAGGCTGGGGCGGAGGCAGTGGAGTATGAGGGGTTTGAGTTTTGGCTTGGATAACAATTCTCTGTGTGAACAGGGACATGCATTTTCAAGTCCTAGACCTCAGTTTTCTCACCCAAAAGTGGGGGAAATAGAGGACGTGAGACCTGCAAGAGTCATTTGGAAAAAACAGAGTGTGACTTAAGCAAACATGATGTCACGTTTACATGCAAGCTGGATCCATGCCACTTAAATCAAAACAGGCTTCGATGCACCCTCAGCTCTACTCTTCCCCGGCCTGAGAATGTTTTCCACCTCGTGTTTCTTCAATAAATAAATACGTGATCCAGTGAGCTCATGACATCATTATGCTCAGGTGAACTCATTTCAAATCGTGGGTACAGTTCTGAAATCATAAAGAGAAAAAACACAAACGACTTACCCACCAGCTCAACATGTGTGTTACACCGGAATGGGCAGGTCTGGTTAGGAATGAGATCGGATGCCAATTCTTCCACTCACAGGCTGTGTGACCACCTACACGTTTCTCCATCTCATTCAGCCTCACTCTTTCCACTTCTGATGTGAAAGTGCCTCTCTCTCTGTGCTGTCAGCACAAGAGCAGGTGCTTAGCACAGCTCTCAGCAGCTGCTGGGGCCTCTGCCTCTATTGACTGACACTCCACACTCAGTTCTAGCACAGAGTAGATGGGAAATATGTGGTACTTTTCCTTCTCCCTTGCTCTTTTTTGCTCCTCTTACCCCATCCCCGCTCCCACTTACTCAGGTATATTTCCATGGCCCCCAAGGTCTGAGATACTGCTCAACAACATCTCTGTGAAGGCTTCAGATAGGAAATGCAACCACTATGCTAAATCTCTTCCAGATGAGCCTACACGTTGTGAACCTACGAGATGTAGATATGAAGACCTGATGGAACTGGAGGCCCAGAGAAAGGATGAAGAGAAACAAGAGGAAGAAGAAGAACCTGAAGAACTGAAGAGACTCACAACACAAGAAATGGCAAGAGAATGTTCTTTTTTTGTTGTTTTTAATATATTGCATTTTTTTTAAAATGTTGGCCTCTTTGATTTTTGTTTTTTTTTTTTTTAATCCGTCTTTATTCTTTGGCCTGCATGAGCCTCCCACTGCAGCGACCTCTCTCCTTGCAGAGCACTAGTTCTGGGTGCATGCACTCCAGAAGGCTTGCTCATAATTGGATACACGGGTCCAGCTGTTCCACGGCATGTGGGATCTTCCCGAGCCAGGGATTGAACAAGTGCCTCTTGCACTGCAAGATGGACTCTTTACCCACTGGACCACCAGGGAAGCCCAAGGACGTTCTTTATCTGAGGAGGCTCTGTTATTTTTTGTGGCACAAGACCTGAATGTAGATAGGTACACAAAGGTTGCAGTAGCCATTTAGAATGCAATCCAGCGTCACTGTGCCATCCATGACAAGAAAACTGAGTTACCAGCCAGATAATACTGGCTGTGTTTTTCAAGAGGGTAGATAGAATTGAATCCAGCAAGGAACCAGAATTTGTGCCGTTAACATCAGGCATGGGTGGAACTGCAGCTTGCCCTCCATTTCCTCTGGTGGAGGACCCTTCAGCTCTGCCATCTCTCGCCTCCTCTCTTTCCTCCAACCAGTAACTCTTCTTGCCTGTCCACTTGATGTCAGCTCCTGAAGGCCAGCAGTTGGAGTACTGTACTTTTCAAGGTTCTGTACCGTAAGATTCAAAATGTTCTCTTTAGTTTCTGTTTATTTTTATGTATTATTTGTAAGAAAAGTATTATAAACCTATTACAGTACAGTGCTATATACACTATTGTGTCAGCTGGGTATCTAGGCTAACTTTGCTGGATTTATGGACAAATTGGACTCATGAATGTACTTTCAGAATGGAACTCATTCTTGTGTAGAGGACTTACTGTACTTTATGACTGTATATCTGTCTTGGACGTCAGCAATGAAAACAGACTCCAGCAACTTATCTGGAAGGGGACTTAGTGGAGAGATACTGGAAGATGGAGAAAATCAGACAGAAATGCGTAGAGATTACAGGGGAGTCTAGTGCTGTGAAGAAAGCAGAGGTGGGGGCGCAAGGATCTAAGAGTGAGTCTAAGGGCCTAAGAGTGAGTCTAAGGGTCTAAGAGTGAGTTTTGGCTTGGTTGATCCTTGGCTGTGTGAACATGGGCACGTCACCTGACATCCTAGTTCTCAGTTTTCCCATCCAGAAGTGAAGAGTCAGAGGGTGAAGGTTGAAGGGAGCACAGCAGTTGAGTTTGGTCAGCATGTCAGTCCAGCTGCTTTTTCCAGCTTTCTCCATGGATAACCACCAACCACATCCATATTCTTATGTAGCTTCCCTGAGACTCTCAGTTCAAGGAAAGACCTTCAAGGGGATAAGTGCAAGTGTGTGTGCGCTCGTGTGTGTGTGTGTGTTTATGTGAGATCCTGTCTACTTTTGTTGTGGAAAATGACTCCTACCTTCCACTAACAAAAACCACAATGAAGATCAATCCTTAGAAAGAGAGAAAGCTTGGTTGACAAATACTAGATAATCAAAATATGACACATGCCCAGAAGCTCAGAAAAGGATTAGCAATCATCTTCTAGTGAAAAAGTGAAGTGAAAGTGGTAGTTGCTCAGTTGTGTCTGACTCTTTGTGACCCCACAGACTGTAGCCTTTTAGGCTCCTCTGTCCAAGGGATCCTCCTGGCAAGAATACTGCAGTGGGTAGCCATTCCATTCTCCAGTGGATCTTCCCAACCCAGAGATCGAAAGCAGGTCTCCTGCATTGCAGGCAGATTCTTTACCACCTGAGCCACCAGGCAAGCCTGCATCTTCCAGAGGTCATAGCATCTCAGGTTCTGCCTTGTGCAGGAACAAAGGGCCCAGGTACAGGGTTGGGGGATACTTCATCCATTGATGTGAATAGGGAGGGCCCAGCTGGGTTTGCTCATTCAAAGTAGTTTTGAAAAAAAAAAAAAAAAAAACATTAAATGAAAAAGAAATAACTAGGGATTTATTAACATTGAAAAAAAGCACATATAAAAAAGTTTAATTCAATGAGATGGTGCAGGACCAGCTTTTCAGATGACTTGTGACTATTTCTGCACAGCTGTTTCTCCAGACCTGCCTACACTCAGAGGCAGATGCTTCAAGCAACTCATGTGTGTTTCTCACACGCTCTCAGTGAAGTTTCCTGGATGCTGGGTCTCCTCATCACTGATTGTTACGGTCCCTCTCAGGAACTGACTGCTTCCTTCTTTCTGTATCTTTCAAATCCTAATCATTGAAAAAATAAATAAATTGTTAAATTCAAGACTCAAGCCCAGAAGCTGAATGCATTATTTTTCAGTTTGGGAAAGCCTAGTTTTCAGCAGAAGACTGCCCTGGGCAAAAGCATCTCTCTCCACCCTTTATTTTTAGCTTAAGAACAAGCATTTTGATAAATCTCAGCTGCCACTTATTTCCTGCTAAAAACCAATAAGAAAATAATCATTAATCACCCCCCAACTCTTCATTGCAAACAAACAGGACTACCTTGGACAATTCGGATGGCCCACAAACATCTCCAAAATTTGGTATGGATTAAGTTAGACTAAATCCTCACTTTTGCACCAGGTTTCACAGTTTATACAGAACTTTATGGTTTGCATGGCCTCCCAGGTGGCTCAGTGATAAAGATTCCGCCTGCCCATGCGTAAGACATAGGTTCAGTCCCTGGGTTAGGAAGATCCTTTGAAGGAAAAAATGGCAGCCCACTTCAGTATTCTTGCCTGGGAAATCCCATGGACAGAGGAGCCTGGTGGCCTACAGTCCCTGGGGTTGTGAAGCGTTGGACACGACTAAGCGCACACACATACATGGTTTGCATGGAGCTGTGTAGCTGCCCTCTTCATGCATTATTTTATTTGGTCTCCATGATAGGCCACTCAGTAAGCATGGTATTTATTTTGGTTACTGTAAATACTTTAATGTCCTCTCTTCTTTTTTCCTTATAATTGGGGCATACTTAACATATGATAAAAAGCACAAGTCTCAGTTCACTTTGATGAGTTTTGACAGTTTTACACACTGTGTAACTGCCATGTTACAAAAAGATCTAAAACACTTCCATCACCCCAAAACATTTCCTCATTTTTTCTGTCCAATTTCCCTCTCCCCTCAGCAAGCACTTTCTGACTTCTATCATTGCAACTCTTTTTGTCAATTTTTCATGTCAGTGGAATCATACAGTATATGCATTTCTGTATCTGCTGTTTTTCATGGTTTTAAGAATCATCCGTGTTGTGTATATCAAGGGTTTCTACCTTTGTAGTGCCCAGTAGTATTCTGTTGTATAAATACACCACAATGTGCTTTTGAAATCATCTTATGATAGAAATTTGTGGAGGTCGGGATGGGGGCATACTTTTTGCTTTTATAAATATGGCTGCTATAAAAATTCTTGTACAAATACTTTCTTGTGAACATATGTTTTCAATTAAGTTGGATAAATACCTAAGAATGAAATTGCTAGGTCATAGGGTAGATGTATGTTTAACTTTATAAAAAAGCACCGAACAGTTCTCCAAAGTGGTTTGTCAGATATATGGGTTGTCAACATCCAGTTGGCTTCCTCCGGGCCTTTCTTCTCCTCATAGACTCCAGAGAAATCTACTCAAAACATAACCTTGATCCCAACTCTTTACTGCTGAAACCCTTTCAATGGCTTTCCACTGTCCTTCGGATAGAGTTCAAACTTTTACACACAGCTGGCAGCACTTGGCCCCTTGCTTTGCATCAGCTACTGTTTCCCCCTCTCCCTACTCCCTCATATCTGCATTCCAGTCTCCTTCCCTGTGAAGCTTTTTCCCTCCCCTTTTCCTGGATGGCCTTGTTCATCCATTGCACCCTCTGCCTATTTGTCTGTCAAGTTTCAACTGATGACTTTCTTCCTCAGGGTCTTCCTTTGGAGACTAGGTCAGGTCACGTGTTACCTGCTCCTGTGGTGCCCTGGTCTTCTCCTTCTTAACATTCATTACACTGTTGTTGTTTTTAAATTACGTGTATTTATTTCCATTTTTGAATAGGTTATACATTTGCGTGGTTCAAAAATTCTCAGAAAGCGTCCAGTGAATAGTTTTAATTCCCACTCCTGTTCTCTTTTGCATGGTTTCCCACCTACTTTAAAACACACACACAGGGACTTCCCTGGTGGTCCAATGGGTAGAGAGTCTGCCTTGCAGTGCAAGGGACACCGGTTCGATCCCTGGCCTGGGAAAATCCCATGTGCCATGGAGTGGCTGGACCAGTGTGTCCAATTATGAGCCAGTGCCCTGGAGCGCATGCGCCTAGAGCCAGTGCTCTGCAATGAGAGCCACTGCAATGGGCCCGCCTAAGATGAAAATTAATCTCGTGTTGTTGTTTTTTATCAAGGGTTTCTACCTTTGTAGTGCCCAGTAGTATTCTGTTGTATAAATACACCACAATGTGCTTTTGAAATCATCTTATGATAGAAATTTGTGGAGGTCGGGATGGGGGCATACTTTTTGCTTTTATAAATATGGCTGCTATAAAAATTCTTGTACAAATACTTTCTTGTGAACATATGTTTTCAATTAAGTTGGATAAATACCTAAGAATGAAATTGCTAGGTCATAGGGTAGATGTATGTTTAACTTTATAAAAAAGCACCGAACAGTTCTCCAAAGTGGTTTGTCAGATATATGGGTTGTCAACATCCAGTTGGCTTCCTCCGGGCCTTTCTTCTCCTCATAGACTCCAGAGAAATCTACTCAAAACATAACCTTGATCCCAACTCTTTACTGCTGAAACCCTTTCAATGGCTTTCCACTGTCCTTCGGATAGAGTTCAAACTTTTACACACAGCTGGCAGCACTTGGCCCCTTGCTTTGCATCAGCTACTGTTTCCCCCTCTCCCTACTCCCTCATATCTGCATTCCAGTCTCCTTCCCTGTGAAGCTTTTTCCCTCCCCTTTTCCTGGATGGCCTTGTTCATCCATTGCACCCTCTGCCTATTTGTCTGTCAAGTTTCAACTGATGACTTTCTTCCTCAGGGTCTTCCTTTGGAGACTAGGTCAGGTCACGTGTTACCTGCTCCTGTGGTGCCCTGGTCTTCTCCTTCTTAACATTCATTACACTGTTGTTGTTTTTAAATTACGTGTATTTATTTCCATTTTTGAATAGGTTATACATTTGCGTGGTTCAAAAATTCTCAGAAAGCGTCCAGTGAATAGTTTTAATTCCCACTCCTGTTCTCTTTTGCATGGTTTCCCACCTACTTTAAAACACACACACAGGGACTTCCCTGGTGGTCCAATGGGTAGAGAGTCTGCCTTGCAGTGCAAGGGACACCGGTTCGATCCCTGGCCTGGGAAAATCCCATGTGCCATGGAGTGGCTGGACCAGTGTGTCCAATTATGAGCCAGTGCCCTGGAGCGCATGCGCCTAGAGCTGGTGCTCTGCAATGAGAGAGGCCACTGCAATGGGAGGCCCACACAGGCCAAAGAATAAAGATGGATGAAAATTAATGAATAAACAATAAAAGAGGCTAAAATTTAAACATACACACACAACTCTTTACGTTGGTGTTTTAAAAATCTCTTTCTAGGGACTTCCCTTGTGGTCCAGTTAAGACTTCACCTTCCAATGCAGGGGATGAGTTAAATCCCTGATGGAAGAGTTTAGGTCTCCCATGCCTTTTGGCCAATAAATAAATTAAATGCTGCAGCTGATAAAATTCACTTTCTTAACAATAATAATAAAAGAATTTCTTTCCAGAGGACCTCCTTGGTGGTTCAGTGGTTAAGAATTCACCTTCCAGTGACCACTGGTTGGGAAACTAAGATCCCACATGTTGCAGGGCAATTAAGTCCATGCGTCACAACTAGAGAAGCCCATGCCAGTTGCCATGGAGAGCCAGCACAGCTGAAAAAAGGGAAAACATCCTTTCCAGAAAGTGCCTATACAAAATTTCACACACATATATACTACATTAATTAGCATTACCTTCTAATATTATTGTATCATTTTATTATATTAGTATATAACTAATACTATTTGTACAGCTAAACTATCATTAGTCTGACATTTGTGCACTCCACACCATCCTGCACTGGGCTTTTTCCATTTAGCCGTATGTCTTAGCAATTTCCCTTTTCAGAACTCAGGAAATTTTCCTCATTCTTTGTCACTTATGCCTGGTGTTTCAGACGACAACTAATCTAGGCCTATAGGGATGGCCATTTCAGTTATTTTTACTCTTTGCTATTACAAACAATGTTGCAGTGATAACAACCATATAACATATGTTACTTTCTTATGAGTGATAGAACATTCAAAGGATAGCTTCTTAGGAACAAATTGCTGATACAAAGAGAACAAGAGTTTGAGTTTGTACAGTATTTGAACGAAGTTTTGCAAATTGCCTTCCATGGGATTGTATCACTTTATACACCCACCCACAATGTATCAGAAAACCTGTTTGCCCTTGACCTTGTCCGTATTTGTTATGGAACGTTTGGAGAACTGGTAATCTGAGAACAGAAAAATATTACCTCGGCACTCTTTGTTTTAGCTTGCATTTCTTTTTTTTTCTTTTTTTAACTTGCATTTCTTATTTGAGGAACTAAGCTTCTGGTAGGGTTTCTTGTAATTTTAATTACATAGCGCAGTGCCTGGCAATATAGCCAATATGTCTATTGATACAACAACACATGTATTGTCTCTTAATATATGTATGATACATGCAAAATATACATGTCTTATTTATTAATATATATAAAGTATATGTACTATATACAAACATGATTGTTAAAGAGATGAAAAACTGAATGATGATCAAAGAGTTTAAGATAAAGTGACTCAGGACACCAGTTCACAAGTGGAGATTTTCTGGCACCTAGTGCAGTATGATTCCTATCAGCCTGTACAGCTGCACATTTTTAGGGTGGTCCAAAAAGAGAAAGGAAAAGGAGAAGCTGCTAAAGGGCAGAAGGTAAAATCTTAGCTCTGGCTTGCCCAGTGATACTGTTGAAATGATTTATAAGATGCCAAGTACACTGTTTAATAGGGCATGGCAATCCACTCCAGTAATCTTGCCTGAAGAATCCCATGGACAGAGGAGCCTGGTGGGCTATGGTCCATGAGATTACAAAGAGTCGGACACAAGTGAAGTGAAGCTGGAGGATGAGGATACTGTTTAACGGCAGCTGGAGGACACCCAGTTTGGAGCAGCTTCCGGGGCGCTCATCCCTCTGTGTTCAGGTACGAGCATGGCGGTGAGGTGAGGTGGGTCTGGGAACCTTGAGGCTTCTGCTCATCCTCAGTTTTCTTCTTCCAACAACTCTCCTCCCTGTTTGTACCTTGTGACTCCAGGCCCCTGGCAGAGATGGGCCTGGATTGGGCCAAGTTAGGTGCTTCAGAACCTCAAAGGAATTTGGGCTTAGGACTCTGTGTGCGTGTGCGTGTGTATGCGTACACACTCAGTTGTGTCTGACTCTGTGTGACCCCATGGACACATGGACATGGAGCCTGCTAGGTTCCTCTGTCTTTGGGATTTTTCAGGCAAGGATAATGGAATGGGTTGCCATTTCCTCCTCCGGGGGATCTTCCTGACCCAGCTGCATCTCCTGCGGCTCCTGCATCATCAGGCAGGTTCTTTACCACTGAGTAACCTGGGAAACCCCTTGTAGAACCTAGAGGCTCCATGAATTCTTGCTCCGGTAAGTGGGGTGAGGCCTCTTTGACTGCATGCTGGAGTTAGGGGGGCCCAGGAAGTGGCCTCTCTTTCTTTGCCTCACTTCAGAGCCAGTTAAGAGGTGGATGAGGTTATGGCAGAGGAAGAGAAACTCATTAGTCTTTTGTAGATGAACTTGTCTCAGTGTGGCAGTGCTGAATCCTATAATGAAACAGACTTTGTAAAGCAGTCAGAGGTCACCCCATGTAGATGGAGAAAAAGAAGTTGAGAGCTTTATGAGGACTTCCAAAAGAAAGAATGGCTGATCTGTGAATTCCTGGTTCTTTCCTCAAAGGCACCAACTAAAGATGGAGCATAATCTGAATGTAACTTCTTGGGCTTGGTCACAAGGGGGGTCACCCTGACTCAGAGCCAGAAGGCCGAGAGACACTGCTCCTCGGAAAGGCGGCTCTCACTGTCTGGGCTCTGAGTGCCCAGCTTCTGCTTCCGATATTTTCGGAAAACCAGTCACACTTCTTCATCTTGAATTTTCTCTGACACATGACCCTTATGATGTGTCCAGCTTTATTTAAATTCTTTCATGTGTGTCCTGTGCATCCTTTAGCTATGCTCTAAGTCACAATTATTGTGAGGTTTAAGGAAAGAAATGAGATGATCAACAAGGACCTATTGCATAGCATAGAGAAACTCTGGTCAATATTCTGTAATAACCTAAATGGGGAAAGAAAAAGAATATACACATGTATATGTATAACTGAATCACTTTGCTGAATCACAATAGTGTTAATCAACTATATTCCAATAAAAAATAAAAATTAAAAAATACAAAGTTAGGATTCAGAGGCTTCCCTGGTGATCCAGTGGGTAGAGTCTGCCTTGCAGTAGAAGGGGCACCAGTTTGATCCCTGGCCAGGGAAGATCCCACGTGTCACGGAGTAGCTGGACTGGCGTGTCCAATTATGAGCCAGTGCTCTGGAGTGCATACACCCAGAGCCGGTGCTCTGCAATGAGAGAGGCCACTGCAATAAGAGGCCTATATAGGCCGAAGAATAAAGATGGATGATGAATAAAAAAAAACAAAACAATCAAAAGAGGCAAAAATTTCAAAAAAAAACATTAAAAATATATTAAAAAATACAAAATTAGGATTCAGAAAAGATAAAACTTCAAAAAATTAAATTATGTAAATTTACAGTTAAGTGAAAGGTAACCAAAATTATCTTTAGATTTAACTGAATTTAAATAAAAATCCAATAGTATTTTCTGAAGGTATATAAAAACTCATTCTGGAAAAAAATGAAAAGAAGAAAGGAATATAGGGCACTTAATGTGGTGGACTCAACATATATCTTTCTTAATGGACAAAGGGATGGGGCTGAGCCTCAGTCAACTTGTTTTCAGTTTGAACATGACACCGAACAAACCCCAGAGTCTTCACATTTCTATCTGAAGGTCAAACACCTCCCCAAATGGTAGTAGATTTGCTACGAAAACATTGTTGAAACCGTGTCTGTGACAGGCAGGGGAGACAGTGGGTAGTTGCTGGAGCCAGACCTATGTGGGTAGCAATTCAGCCTTCAACTCCTACTATCTGGGAGGCTTACAAAGGTCATCACTTCTGTGAGTAGGAATTTTTTCAGCCAGAAAAGAAAAGCTTCATTGGTGCGGCTGCTGAAACCACTGAAGGTACCCCTCTACGGAGTGAGAGCTCAGGGAATGGAAGGTAGGTGTTACTGTGATATTCCCAATACTCTCAGGAGGAGTCAGGTGACAAGATCTGCCTGCCTGATGATGCTTCCCTTTTAACCCTAGGTCCAGAATCAAGTGCGCAACTTTGCCATGGCAACTCTGTTACCCACTAGGGTTGGGATGTTGCAACCCCCTTTTCCTAGCCCTACTTCTGAAGCCTATCAGACAAAGAGAAGAACTTATCAGCCTGAGCAGACCAGGGCATGTGTGTGCGTGCACGCACACATGCACACACACACACACGCACAAGCTTCAAACATTTATTTTTCTAGGCAATTCCCACTGGGGTCATCCTCTGCCAAGAGAAAAATGTAAATCACTTTTCAGTCCAGCATCCAGGGGCCCTGCAAACCAGTCCAAGAGAAATTCAATCTTGGTCTTCATAACAGAAACTGGGCAGCCAGCCAGCAAACTTTTGTTTTGTGTTTTTAAGACAAATTAAGAGAAATGCAACGTGTTCTTTGTCAAATGCTGTTTGTGGTGATCAAGCACGGCCCCACTGGGCAAAGGTTTAATCCTGGGAAAGGACAGGAGTAGCTTGGTGGATTGGGCTAAAGGGAAGATCTGGAGGGGTCAGCTCCCCTGGGTGGCCTAAAGGTTGCAGAGATCGCTAAGGAGGGAAACATCAAGAACCTCAGCATCCAGGAGGTTGGTTCAGAAAGTGTCACGGATCTGAAGCTGCTCAGGGTGGAGGAGGAGTGGGGAGGGGTGGATGATAAAGGGAGCTGGGAGTTGTGGTGGGGCCAGTTCACAACAGAAAGAGAGTCTGAACCTTCCCCTAGAGGCTGTACGGTCTTTCCCACTCTTCAGCTCAGCACTGATTGAACTGGGAGTCAGGAGTTTTCTCATGCTCCTGTAATTACTAGAACAACACTTGGAGGTAGACTTCATTACTTTTCTTTTCTGGTTGAGTAAACGGAGGCTCAGAAAGTAACTAAACTGCTTAGGATTCCCGGCTAGATGGATCCAACATTCGAATCCAAGTCCAAGGCCTTGAATCCTTCAGGCCCAGTCACTGAATTTTCCAGTTTGGCTCCAAGGCAAGGACAGTATCTTAATCATGCATCTTTGTTTTCCCTACCCCTCCCTGCCTGGTCCCAGCTCTCTAAACTGCAGTTGACTTTGGAAGGTTGAAAAGTCAAACATGACCTCGCCTTTTTTCCCCCTCCCACAGGCCCTGGGAATGGCTGTAGGCGTTGGCAAAATAAGTGCCCTTGGAGGCCAGAAGCCCTTTTCTCCCCTTCTGAGCACATTCCCCTTTCCTGTCCCTTCTTGGAGAGAGGAATTTTCCCTATGGGAGCTGTCTCAGGTGCTCCCCCTGACCTCTCCGTGCCTCCCTAAGACATTCCTGCATCTAAATCAGATGCTGGTCAATGTTTCATCCCTTGCTACCCTCTCAGCCAAGTCTTCTGAATCTGGTGAACAATTAACCTCCAGCGGCTCTTGATCTTCTCTCCTGAAAAGTCTCCCAACATTTTGCTGTGCTCTTGCGTGCTCAGTCGCTCAGTTGCGTCTGACTCTTTGTGACCCCACGAACTGGGGCTCTCCTGGCTTCTCTGTCCTTGGTATATTTTAGACAAGAATACTGAGGTGGGTTGCCATTTCCTCCTTAAGGGATCTTCCTGACCCGAATATCAAACCCTGATCTCCTACACTGCAGGCAGATTCTTTACTCGCTGAGCCATCAGGGAACTACTGGGTGTCAGTGATCTACTAAACCTAGATCTGGAGGGTCAGCTCCCTGGGTGGCCTAAAGGGGGGCTGGGAAACATCAAGAACCTCAGCATCCAGGAGGTTGGTTCAGAAAGTGTCACGGATCTGAAGCTGCTCAGGGTGGAGGAGGAGTGGGGAGGGGTGGATGATAAAGGGAGCTGGGAGTTGTGGTGGGGCCAGTTCACAACAGAAAGAGAGTCTGAACCTTCCCCTAGAGGCTGTACGGTCTTTCCCACTCTTCAGCTCAGCACTGATTGAACTGGGAGTCAGGAGTTTTCTCATGCTCCTGTAATTACTAGAACAACACTTGGAGGTAGACTTCATTACTTTTCTTTTCTGGTTGAGTAAACGGAGGCTCAGAAAGTAACTAAACTGCTTAGGATTCCCGGCTAGATGGATCCAACATTCGAATCCAAGTCCAAGGCCTTGAATCCTTCAGGCCCAGTCACTGAATTTTCCAGTTTGGCTCCAAGGCAAGGACAGTATCTTAATCATGCATCTTTGTTTTCCCTACCCCTCCCTGCCTGGTCCCAGCTCTCTAAACTGCAGTTGACTTTGGAAGGTTGAAAAGTCAAACATGACCTCGCCTTTTTTCCCCCTCCCACAGGCCCTGGGAATGGCTGTAGGCGTTGGCAAAATAAGTGCCCTTGGAGGCCAGAAGCCCTTTTCTCCCCTTCTGAGCACATTCCCCTTTCCTGTCCCTTCTTGGAGAGAGGAATTTTCCCTATGGGAGCTGTCTCAGGTGCTCCCCCTGACCTCTCCGTGCCTCCCTAAGACATTCCTGCATCTAAATCAGATGCTGGTCAATGTTTCATCCCTTGCTACCCTCTCAGCCAAGTCTTCTGAATCTGGTGAACAATTAACCTCCAGCGGCTCTTGATCTTCTCTCCTGAAAAGTCTCCCAACATTTTGCTGTGCTCTTGCGTGCTCAGTCGCTCAGTTGCGTCTGACTCTTTGTGACCCCACGAACTGGGGCTCTCCTGGCTTCTCTGTCCTTGGTATATTTTAGACAAGAATACTGAGGTGGGTTGCCATTTCCTCCTTAAGGGATCTTCCTGACCCGAATATCAAACCCTGATCTCCTACACTGCAGGCAGATTCTTTACTCGCTGAGCCATCAGGGAACTACTGGGTGTCAGTGATCTACTAAACCTATCCAGCCTCCAAGGAGCCTCTTGTATCCATCTTTATGCTGATTCTGATGATATACGATCTGCCCAAACAAAGTGTACATCTCAGAGGACAACTGAGTCAAAAAACCCACCATCAATGCTTGGATTACATTTTCTGTTGAAAATTCTCACAAAGAACCAGAGAAGAGGGGCAGAGATTCTAGCTTAGCTCGGTCACTTAGCAGTCAGTTCTAGCAGTCGACAGCTCATCCTAGACAAATGTCTGAAGTCATGCAGGCTTTCTCTTCTTCACTTACCAAATGAGGAGAACCAGTCATTCCTCCTCCATTTAGTATACAGATTAAACATCCATGTAAAACTGTTTGGCCCATAGTAGAAATTTAGTAAGTATTCATGCCTATGAAACTATAGCCTAAAGTTTGTCAAAGCATAGACTGCTGGAACTGAAAACCCCCTGACAGAGCTTGTGCATCTTTTACAAGTGAGGGATCCCAGAAAGAGAATTTGAGGCTGTTAGGTATCAATCTCTCAACCAGTCAGTGGTCTATAATGTAGTTCAGCTTTGTCTAGTATAAATATAACATATAACCCATACACTATAATTTTAAAGTTTTTCATAATCATATTTAAAAAGTAGAAGAAAACAGGAGAAATTAACATCTTTTATTTAATCCAATATAGACAATATCTCCTTCCTGGATCACATCCTTGTCATGGTGAAGGGGTTTGAGTAGTTCAATGAGGCTGTGGACCATGCTATGCAGGGCCATTCAGGACAGACAGGTCATGTTGGGGAGTTCTGACAAAACGTGGTCCACCAGAGAAGGGAGAAAAGTGGAGCAGAGGATGAGCTAGTTAGACAGCATCATGGACTCAATGGACATGAATCTGAGCAAACTCTGGGAAATAGTGAAGGACAGGGAAGTCATGCACACTGCAGTCCATGGGGTCACAGAGGGTCAGATGGGACTTAGCAACTAGACAACACCACCAACAAAAACAATATTTTTCACATAATCAACATAAAAAATATAAGCAAGTTATTTTATATTTGTTGTACTAACTCTTTATAATAAAGTGTGTATTTTATATTTAGAACACAATTAGTGCAGACTAGCCACATGTCAAGGGCTTAATAGTCACATGTGGCTAGTGGCTACCGTATGGACAGCACAGCTTTAGGTCAGGCTGTCAGCAAACATTTTGTGCACTGATTATGTTCCAGGCACTTATGGCTGCAGGGATATGAAGGTGAAGAAACACAGCATGAGAGGAAGTAGACAGACGTGGAAACCACAGATCATAACCCAAGTCTGGGAGTGCCCATCTAGGGCACTGGATGCTCATCTAGGTTGCTGGATTATGCACCTATATATTTGCTTGAACAAGTCAACAAGAAAATTCTCCAGGGAGAATATCCATATCTTGAGGGCATTTTCCTTTGCTGGCATATGAGGGAGAGCCAAGTATTTGTTCCAAACTGCTATTTTGCTCTGGGCATTGTGTTCTGCACTCAACAGGTGTTCATTCCTCAGAGTGACTATATAGGGACTTTATTTTTCCTGTTTCAAAGAAGAGAAAGTAAAGGCTCAGAGAGGCCAAGTAGTTTGTCCAAAGGTCATACGGTTTATGTATTTATTTATTTATTTTGGGCGGGGGTCGGGTTGGGGAGGGAGGGGAGCGGGCGGGGCACTTCCATTGGTCTTTCATTTCTCTGTTTTCATCCGTCTTTGTTCTTTGGCTCCTGTGGGCCTCCCATCGCGGTGGCGTCTGTTGTCGCAGAGCACCGGCTCTGGGCGCATGCGCTCCAGAGCTCCAGCTCGGTGATTGGACACATCGGTCCAGCCGCTCCGCGGCACGTGAGATCTTCCCAGGCCAGGGATGGAACCGGCGCCCCCAGTGTCCTTACCCACTGGACCACCAGGGGAAGCCCGGTCATACGGTTTATCAAGTGCAGGACTGTGACTCTATCTCAGAAAACAGGCATGTTTGACTTGGCCAATGTCACTCACAGAGATGTGACTACCAACGCTAATGATACAAATGAGAAGGTACAGTCCCTGCTTGTGTCCAAATATGAAAGAGACAGGGAAGCCCTTCGTGACACATGGGAAGATATACCTTAAGGCAAGGTATACACAAAAGGGTGCATTCATGGTTTACCTAGTACAGACATCTGCCTGGCCCCGGAATGAATGTTTGACAGAAGAAAGAACACTTAAATCTGGATCTTACAGAATGGGCAGAAATTCGCCAGAAGAGGAACTCCAGAAGAGGAAACAAGGTGAATATGGACAGGTTCTATCTGAACATCAAAACCAAAAAGTTCTTGATCCAACCATTTACCCTTTCACGCATCAATTCTTTGTCTTCCTATTTTATCTTCCTGGGTAGGGAAGGTCTCCTGGAGAAGGAAGACCACTCCTCTATTCTTGCTGGAGAAATTTCCAAATGAGACTGGTGGGCTATATTCCATGCGGTTGCAAAGAGTCAGATACCTCTTTGTGACTAAACCACCACCACCACCTGCTAGTTAAGATCCATTTCACTTGGATTTTAAGTTCACCTCTGGGAGGGTTTACCTTGCTTCTTTAAGCCGCGTATATTGCCAAAGCTTCCCTTTGCTAGATAGGGCCTCGCTGGGAGGAGTTTCAGTTTCCAAAGCCTGGACCATTCTGTTTCCAGCCCCTGCTCACGTGGGAATTGTCTGAGCTGGTAAAAAGCACCCAAAATATGAACACCCACAAAATTGGAACTGGGTTTTTACAATTCCACTATTTCCTGAAAGAATATCCATGGCCATAAAGGCCACAGATGAAGAAGTCTGTGAACCTGGAATAATCAGGGAGAATGGAGATGTGATTTCATGGGGAAATCTCCCTAGAGGAGAGTAGACAGTGTGTGTTGTGCCTCAAGGGGTGACATGTGTATGTGTGTGTTAAATCGCTTCAGTTAAGCCCGACTCTTTGTGACCCTATGGACTGTAGCCCAACAGGCTCCTCTGTCCAAGGAATTCTCCAGGCAAGAATACTGCAGCATGTTGCCATTTCACCCTCCAGGGTTCTTCCCAACCCAGGGATCGAACCCACATCTCTTCTGTCTCCTGCATTTGCACGCAGATTTTTTTTAACCACTAGTGCCACCTGGGAAGCCCCAAAAGGGTGATAGTTTGCATGAAAAAGCAGTTCAAAACTGGATCACATCCCGAAACACAGAGAACGTGACACCCTGGGAAACTTACCTGGATGAATTTGAGCTGGTTTGACTAAATGACTAGAAAAAATAAATAATCAAAACCACATTGATTCTGTCATTTGAAATAGCTTTGTTTTCTTATATTTCATTACCTCAACAAATACTTTCTGAGTACCCACTAGGTGCTAGATCTGCATGTAAGGGGCAAGGGGATGGGAGAGGAGGAGGATATAAAGAAGACAAAGGCATGGGGAGACCACTTGACCTTCAAGTAGCCTATAAACTGAGACCCTGCTGGTTGGGCTTCCCTGGTGGCTCAGCAGTAAAAGAATCCACCTATGAAGCAGAAGACCACCTGCAAAGTGGAAGATGTGGGATTGATCCCTTGGGCCAGGAAGATCTCCTGGAGAAGGAAATGGCAACCCACTCCTGCATTCTTACCTGGGAAATCTCATGGACAGAGGAGCCTGGTGGGCTATAGTCCACAGGGTCACAAAGAGGAAGACCAGACTTACTGACTAAACCACCACCACCACCTGCTAGCTGAGATGTCTGGATCTCAGAACTCAGGTTTGGATTTACAAATCCAGAAGCTGATACGTGATACGTAAAACCAGGAGAATAAATGAAAGTCCCTAGGTAGAAAAAAAGAACAGAAAGTCCAGGTCTAGGCACTAAGAAATATGGACATTTCAAGTCGTGTGAAATAGCAGGAGCTGACAAAAGAGTTCAGGAAGAAGCAGACCAAGAACTTGGAGCATAACTAGAAATGTGGATCTCATGGAAAGAGAGAAAATATGCGCTTCAGGAAGGGAAGGGTGCCTCAGTGTGTCACGAGCAGCTGGGAGGGAAAGGAGATGATAATAGCGGCAATAAAAAGGGTCTGTGGGATTCATGTCTTGGCACCCTTGGCTAGTTGTTGAGGGGTGGTGCCAAGTCGGGGTGGGATGAGGTTGACTAAAGAATGAGGATGTGAGGTCAGGGCATGAAGTGTGCTGTTTTGGAAACTTTGGTCAAAATAGGAAGTCAAGGAATTGAGTGATATGTGGAAGGGGAAGTGGTTGGATCAAGAACATTTTGGTTTTGATGTTCAGAACCTGTTTATACTCACCGTATTTCCTCTTCTGGAGTTTCTCTTCTGGCAAATTTATGCCTATTCTGTAAGATCCAGATTTAAGTGTCCTTTCTTCTGTCAAACATTCATTCCGGACCAGGTTAGATGTTTGCTTTAGGGCCCTGGGCCCTTCTGTGTACACTTTGCCTTAAGGCCCATCTTACCATGTGTCAAGGAGAGTTTTCCTGTCTCTCTTAGACTTGGAAAAAGCAGGGACTGTGCCTCCTCATTAGTACCGTTAGTGCTAGTAGGTGCTCAGAACTTGACCTTAGGAATTAAATGGCTGATGAATGAATAAGTAAATGAAGGACTGAACTGTCAGTTTGAAGGCAGTATTAGTGCAGTTGTATTTCATGAAACAGAACAGTTTGGAGTTGGGCTATTTCAGGAATTAGGAGGTCCCCCCAAACCATTAAATCTCAGCCCCTGCCTGGTTAGCGGGTCTCTAGAGCTGCACTGTCCACCCTATAAGATATCTGGGAGTGAAACTGTCACATGTACATCAAGCCTCCCGCTTAGCCTCAGAAGCACAAGCCTTCATCTGTGAGTGGGTGAGCTGGGGAGGGGGCCTTGGCTCTCTGTGCCTGAATGTCTTGGGCTGTGGGCTAGAAAAGCTGAAGGGAAACCAAGGGGTACCACAAGATGTCACTGTTGGTCCTCAGTTAAACAAACAAAAAAAACAGTCAAGGACTTGAGAAGTACTTCTAAAACATTTACTTTGCTGATGAAGAAACTGAGGCACAGAGCGCTAACATGATTTAACTAAGATCATGTAACATGTTAGTAGCACAGCAGTTGTGAGAATTCAAGTTCCTTAACTTTTGAACCAATACGACCACCTCCCCTCATGGCTCTCCATCAGCATTTGGAGAGGAGGACAGAGCCATTTCTAATTCACTCAAGACAATAGGTCTAGATTGGAAATAGAATAGAGAAAAGCGGAAAGAAAGAAAAGAACGGAAAAAAACAAACCCTTAGCCTTCACTTTCCCACGTGCCTTCTGCAAAGCGTTCAGCTTAGATGCCGCTGTCCACAATGAGAGCGTGGCACGCAGGGCCTCCATCTGTGACAGCATTTGAATAGATGAATAGAAAAGTATCAGGTAATGGATTTCATCCTTTTTACGGCTTCGACTTAAAAAGAGTCTGGTTCCCAAGGAAAACAAGAAGCCAAGTTGCTTCAGCAAAGAATTGGCTGAAACCTAAGTAGGAACCAGATAAAAACATTTGGCAGATAGAATAAGGAGGGTAAGTTGCTGGGCTCTCTGTTTGGGGAATGGGGTGCTGTGGAGCAGGAGAGCCTTTGTGAGCCAATGACCTCTAGACTGGGCATTTATCCCGGTGTCTGAAAAGAGCAAGGTAGCCGAGGAGTCTTGGGGAGAGGTTTTGTCCTCACTCACCAGATGTCTCACGAGGTGCCTCCTGTTCCTTGGCCCCTTCCCACCCACCCTCGAGAAAAAAGCCTTTGCGGCTTCTACTGGAGTCACCTTTTATTATCTTTCAGGTGACTTTTCTTTTTTTTTTCTTTTTTTCATTTCAGACAATAATATGAGTTCAGTACCAAAATTCAGATACCAAATAGCAGAAGGAAGACAATAAAAGGAACTGTTATTTCTCCATTCAGAAATTGTCACTGTGAGACTTCCCCTGGCAGTCTAGTGGTTGAGATTCTAAGCTCCCAATCCAGGTGGCCTGGGTTCCATCTGTGGTAGGGGACCTGAATCCCAGATGGCACAGTTAAGAGCTTGCATGCTGCAACTAAAGACCCCATGAGCTGCTGCAAGCAGACTTGAGAAGTACTTCTAAAACATTTACTTTGCTGATGAAGAAACTGAGGCACAGAGCGCTAACATGATTTAACTAAGATCATGTAACATGTTAGTAGCACAGCAGTTGTGAGAATTCAAGTTCCTTAACTTTTGAACCAATACGACCACCTCCCCTCATGGCTCTCCATCAGCATTTGGAGAGGAGGACAGAGCCATTTCTAATTCACTCAAGACAATAGGTCTAGATTGGAAATAGAATAGAGAAAAGCGGAAAGAAAGAAAAGAACGGAAAAAAACAAACCCTTAGCCTTCACTTTCCCACGTGCCTTCTGCAAAGCGTTCAGCTTAGATGCCGCTGTCCACAATGAGAGCGTGGCACGCAGGGCCTCCATCTGTGACAGCATTTGAATAGATGAATAGAAAAGTATCAGGTAATGGATTTCATCCTTTTTACGGCTTCGACTTAAAAAGAGTCTGGTTCCCAAGGAAAACAAGAAGCCAAGTTGCTTCAGCAAAGAATTGGCTGAAACCTAAGTAGGAACCAGATAAAAACATTTGGCAGATAGAATAAGGAGGGTAAGTTGCTGGGCTCTCTGTTTGGGGAATGGGGTGCTGTGGAGCAGGAGAGCCTTTGTGAGCCAATGACCTCTAGACTGGGCATTTATCCCGGTGTCTGAAAAGAGCAAGGTAGCCGAGGAGTCTTGGGGAGAGGTTTTGTCCTCACTCACCAGATGTCTCACGAGGTGCCTCCTGTTCCTTGGCCCCTTCCCACCCACCCTCGAGAAAAAAGCCTTTGCGGCTTCTACTGGAGTCACCTTTTATTATCTTTCAGGTGACTTTTCTTTTTTTTTTCTTTTTTTCATTTCAGACAATAATATGAGTTCAGTACCAAAATTCAGATACCAAATAGCAGAAGGAAGACAATAAAAGGAACTGTTATTTCTCCATTCAGAAATTGTCACTGTGAGACTTCCCCTGGCAGTCTAGTGGTTGAGATTCTAAGCTCCCAATCCAGGTGGCCTGGGTTCCATCTGTGGTAGGGGACCTGAATCCCAGATGGCACAGTTAAGAGCTTGCATGCTGCAACTAAAGACCCCATGAGCTGCTGCAAGCAAGACCCAGCGCTGCCAAATAAATTTAAAAAAAAAATAAAGAAGTCATTGCTGTTAACGTAAGTCAGGCAGTCGTCCTGTGGAGCACTGGAAGTGTATCGAAGGCACTGGCTTTTGAGCTGGGAAATGACACACACTCATGCAGGCTCTGCCGGAGCTTCCGTTATAGTTTCAGAGACAGATGATCAACTTTAAAAAGAAGTAAAATGCATAGGGTCAAACTCTTGTCAGTGCTATGAGGACAAAGAAACAAAAGAAGGGGATGGAGATTTTATTGGTGGTGAGGTGCTGACTTGAAGTGGGATATTCAGAAAATGCCATCTGAACGAGGACCTGAAGCAGATGAGGGAGCAAAGCATGCTGTCACCTAGGGAAGGGCTTTTCCCTGCCTTTCCGTTTCCCATGCATATATGATAATGCAATTATATCTGAGCAATGTCCGACGATGTCCCTGATGTTACAAATAATATAGAAACGTGGCTATGAGAACCGTTTTCTCACCACCCGTCACCTCCTCTTCCTCCTGGTTAGCACGTTGGCCACGGCCTGTTCTCTTCCTGAACGTGGCCACTGTATCAGTTGTATTGATTTCTGTGTATCTCACCCATGCATTTAGTTTCATGTTCTTCACTACATAAATGAAATTATTCGTTATGAAGGTGATGCCTTTTTATTTTCCACTGTCTCTTCTAAATGTTTTCTGCACTTCAGAGACAGAGGCGAGCCATGCTCATGTTCAGTCACTCAGTCCTGTCTGACTCTTTGCGACCCTGTGGACTGTAACTCGCCAAGCTCTTCTGCCCATGGAATTTTTCAGGCAAGAATGCTGGAGTGGGCTGCCATTTCCTTCTCCAGGGAATCTTCTTGACCCAGGGACTGAACCCCCATGTCTCATATCTGAACATTGGCTGGCGGGTCCTTTACCACAGTGTCACTGGGGGCTTCATATAAAAAGGAAATAGGGGGCTTCCCTGATGGTCCAGTGGGTAAAGAGTCTGCCTTGCAGTGCAAGGGGCACCGGTTGGATCCCTGGCCAGGGAAGATCCCATGTGCTGCAGAGTGCCTGGACCGGTGTGTTCAATTACAAGCCAGCACTCTTGAGCCGCATGCGCCCAGAGCCGGTGCTCTGCAAGGAGAGAGGCCACTGCAGTGGGAGGCCCACACAGGCCAAAGACTACAGATGGATGAAAATAAATTAAAAAAAAACAATAACAGAGGCCAAAAACAGGAAATATGTACATTTCACTGCTAAGGGAGGTTGGATGTTTCACTTCCTCCCACAAGCTATTAACTGAGTATTTATTGCATTATATTGTAAAAATTTGTTTCTACCTCTGTCTCTTCTACTGGACAGCCGATTCTTTGTGGTCCAGGATTGTGTCTTCTTCTCCCTGAATTTCCAATGTCTGGTATGACGCTGAGTATGTGATGGCTGTTCTGTAAATGAATGAGCAATTAATCATACCTTCTTACATGACCGCACAAGGCTTCCAGCATTGGATGGGACACAGACTGAGATCAATGCTACCGTCTTTCCTCACGGGAGGCATCTACTATCCATTGAACAAGCCATGTCTCAGTTGGATATAGCCACTCTGGCATGACGGCCAGGGTGCCTGGGGTCAGGTCCTGCAAATCAAACAGTCCACTGTTAGCTCCAAGAGCTGCCTTTCACTCCCCTTGCTGAAAGGAAATGGACATTTAATGAGCACACAAGTGTGCTAAGCACTTTGCGAAACACTCCTCATTCAAGGCCCGCAAAGAACTCAGTGAGGTTGTTATTATCTGACAGATCGGAGAAACCAAGAATCAAAGAGATTAATAGGAATATGATGTGGGTCCACTCACATACCATCACGCAGATTGAACTTAACATGTTCCCGTATTTAGTTTAGATTGTTTTTCCACACATAGACCATTATGTCTAACATACCTTGGAGGATCATGCTCACAAATTTAATGGCCAAGCCTGGATGCAAGGTTTAAAAAACCACATATACAACTTTGTCACTTAGCAGACTTTATTATTTATTCATTTGGTGATGGATGTAATTAGATTGATAACTTTGGTAAGTTCAATATACACAGTCATCCCTGTATATCTGCAGGGAGTTGGTTGAGGAACCCCCCCTCACATACCCAAGCCCATGGATGCTTCAGTCCTTTATATGAAATGGCATAGTGTTTGTATATAACTTACACACATCCTCCCGTAGACTTTATTATTATTATTTTTGCAGACTTTAATGGGTCCCAGGCATTGAGCTAGGCCCTATGGATACTGAAAGGAATGAAGCCAGGTCCCAGACCAGAAAGAAACTCCCTTTTCAGGGGAAGAGGCATGGAAGATGCAAAAGGTTTTGCAGTTGGGAAACTGAGACTTGGGAGAAACAGTGACTCTTCCAAGAGACAAAGTCAGGTTTAGAGCCCAGGGGCCAACTGCAGATAACCGCTTAGAGACTGCTATGGCCCTTTCCTCTCCAGACGCCAAGAGAGGAGCCTGAGTGGAGGGCTCTGAGCTCTGAGGGGTGCCCGCAGAGAGAGCTGGGGCTGACACACCAACCAGACTCTGTGAGGGAGTGTTTTTTTTCTCTCTCTCCACTAACCAACTTTTTGCTGCAAAGAATAAAATTCTCTTCTGGTGACGCATGCTTCCTGTCAGGATGAGGCACACCCAGCCAGTGGAAACTACCCAAATTAAACAAAGAAAAATCTATTTAATTCCTCTAGGTGCACAGTTTTGGGTCCACTGGATTGTTGCCGTTTTCCCAGGGGCAATGCCAGAGGTGGATCCAAGGAACAACGCACTGATAGGGGCGACAACCACAGCGACGCTGAATCAGCCACCATTTAGTGTCTCCCATTAAATCCCAAGTTTTGTAAAAGCAGTACATTCTCACAGAAAACTGATAAAAATCTGTATGTTCTTTTAGTTTTTCGTCCAAACAGAAAAATTTGGAATGTGGGTCCACTTAAAAATGTTCCCGTATTTAGTTTAGATTGTTTTTCCACACATAGACCATTATGTCTAACATACCTTGGAGGATCATGCTCACAAATTTAATGGCCAAGCCTGGATGCAAGGTTTAAAAAACCACATATACAACTTTGTCACTTAGCAGACTTTATTATTTATTCATTTGGTGATGGATGTAATTAGATTGATAACTTTGGTAAGTTCAATATACACAGTCATCCCTGTATATCTGCAGGGAGTTGGTTGAGGAACCCCCCCTCACATACCCAAGCCCATGGATGCTTCAGTCCTTTATATGAAATGGCATAGTGTTTGTATATAACTTACACACATCCTCCCGTAGACTTTATTATTATTATTTTTGCAGACTTTAATGGGTCCCAGGCATTGAGCTAGGCCCTATGGATACTGAAAGGAATGAAGCCAGGTCCCAGACCAGAAAGAAACTCCCTTTTCAGGGGAAGAGGCATGGAAGATGCAAAAGGTTTTGCAGTTGGGAAACTGAGACTTGGGAGAAACAGTGACTCTTCCAAGAGACAAAGTCAGGTTTAGAGCCCAGGGGCCAACTGCAGATAACCGCTTAGAGACTGCTATGGCCCTTTCCTCTCCAGACGCCAAGAGAGGAGCCTGAGTGGAGGGCTCTGAGCTCTGAGGGGTGCCCGCAGAGAGAGCTGGGGCTGACACACCAACCAGACTCTGTGAGGGAGTGTTTTTTTTCTCTCTCTCCACTAACCAACTTTTTGCTGCAAAGAATAAAATTCTCTTCTGGTGACGCATGCTTCCTGTCAGGATGAGGCACACCCAGCCAGTGGAAACTACCCAAATTAAACAAAGAAAAATCTATTTAATTCCTCTAGGTGCACAGTTTTGGGTCCACTGGATTGTTGCCGTTTTCCCAGGGGCAATGCCAGAGGTGGATCCAAGGAACAACGCACTGATAGGGGCGACAACCACAGCGACGCTGAATCAGCCACCATTTAGTGTCTCCCATTAAATACCCAAGTTTTGTAAAAGCAGTACATTCTCACAGAAAACTGATAAAAATCTGTATGTTCTTTTTATGTAAAAACAAAACCAAAATCTATCATTTTCAGTCCAAACAATCCCTGTTAACATTCTGATGTGTACAGTCCCTTTTTTAAAATCATATTTATATGCATTTTATGTTCTGCTCTGTTCCCGTAACTTTGTATGTTAAACATATCCTCATTAATTGTGTTCTTTACAACATAATTATAAATGATATGTAACATCTTGCTATTCAGTTGCCTTGTGATTTAGGTGTTAATATATTTTTGGACGCTCAAAATTCCCAGCCATTACCCACCTCCTCCATGCCAAGTTTTGGTTATTATATTATTGCAACTCTAAGCAGATTCTTGCCTTCTTAAAGAGACTCTACTGGTCTCTTTTCTTACAGAATCTTATTTCCTCCTCTTAAGCCTTCAGGGTAGGCATTATAGTGTTCGAGAAATGAAAGGACTGGGATTCAAGGAGGGTAAGGAATTGTTCCAAGGACAGGGCCAGGTTTGGAACCCAGGTCCCTCTAACTCCCAAGCTAGCCCTACCTTATTATCACACCTTGAGTGTGCTGGGCTCTGTGTTTCCCATGCTGACTTTTTCTGTCTTCACAGAGCATGGCTCCCTATAATGGAAAAATGTTCTGGTCCTCTCCTATGCCCCAAATTTTAATCCTGGTCTCTATCCTTTCATGTTCCCATGGTTAGCTTGGACCCTTCATCAGATGGAAATCTTTTCAATGAAACACTCTCCATTTGAAAGTTCCCAGGCAACTGGGCTGCTGCGGTCGATGGTTTCCAACTGCTGCACTGCATGTTCTGGCTCTGCTTGCTCCCAGCTGTTCTCAGATAGGCCAGCTGTGAGGTTAATCATGTCTCACATTGTAAAACAGAATCCTGACATACTCACGAAAGCCTCATGGTTATTCGTGCCCCATTCAGATTCCTGTTTATATTCCCAGTGGTTTCTAACATCGAAGGTGCCCTCAACAACTCAGCACATTTTAAACAGAATATTAACATTAAAAAAAAATGCATCGAGCTCAAACCAGGCTTGTATATCCAACTGTGATAAGTGTTGTTGACTGTCTAGCCGGTAACCATTCACTGCTTCGTCCTTACTTCACAGAACCTTGATTCTGTTCAGGGATTATGCACCCAGACCATGGTCTGAACCGACATGGATCTAAGCCCTGCATAGTCATCTCAGCCCCACCTCTGGGTAATCTTGCTCCTTACTACCTCCAGCAAGACTGGCCAGTAAGATTGAAAGGTGGTTTGTATGCAACAATATAATTTTTTTTTAAATTATTACTCTAATAAAAATTTTAAAAAAGCAATAAGAAAGGAAGTCTGCCAGAGAATTTCTAGATACACAGTCTCTGTGAAATGAAAGGGTGGCTGTATTAGCCATTTCTCCAGCAACACTTCAACCCATCTCGCCTCACCTCTTACTCTGGCCGACCCCGGCGATCAGGGATAATCACCAGTGGCGATCAGTTACTTGCAAGATTCTACCAGCCTCTTTCTGCTCTGGGGTTCCCCATCTACCCAACCACCACCCAATCCCAGATGTGAGATCCCAGATCTCATTTGAACTGCTTCTACAGCTCCCGAATTGATCTCCTGTCTCCATTCCTGCCCTTGCCCCAGGATAGTCTCCATATCACAGTCAGAGTGAGCTGTTAAAAATATAATCATAATCATGCGAAATGCCTGCTTCAAAACTTCCAAGGAATCTGCATGGGATAATTTTTTACATTATTTATTTATTTATTTGAGCTGCTCTAGGTCTTTTTTTTTTTTTTTAACTTTTATTTTACTTTAAACTTTTACAGTTTTGTTGTTTACAGATATGTATGTTCTCAGATTAGTCATATGTATATCTCCCCCATCCCACCCCTCCATCCAGACCGTCACACAGCACCTGTGAAGGATCTGCTTTTCTCACAGTGCTCTAGGTCTTTGTTGTGTTGAGCGGGCTTTATCTAGTTGTGCTAAGCAGGGACTCCTCTTCGTTCAGGTTTCTCACTGTGGTGGCGTCTCTTGTGGTAGAGCACAGGTTCTAGGTGTGTGGGCTCCTGTAGGTGCAGCACTGTAGGCTGGGTAGTTGAGGCTCAGAGCCTCTAGAGTGTAGGCTCAGCAGTTGGGGTGAAGGCACCTTTTAGATGCAGAGCAACCTTTGCTTTCTCACTTCCTGTTCACTTTCTTTTGGGAGGGGGAGGGAGGGGGGCGGGCGGGCCACTTCTATTGGTCTTTCATTTGTCTATTTTCATCCATCTTTGTTCTTTGGCCTGTGTGGGCCTCGCATTGCTGTGGCCCCTCTCGTCGCAGAGCACCGGCTCTGGGCGCATGCGCTCCAGAGCTCCGGCTCAGTGATTGGACACATCAGTCCAGCTGCTCTGCAGCACGTGGGATCTTCCCAGGCCAGGGACCAAACCGGTGCCCCTTGCAGTGCAAGGTGGTGTCCTTACCCACTGAACCACCAGGGAAGCCCCTTCCTGTTCACTTTCTAAGCCTCTCCAACCTGGCTTCACCAGCCTTCGCTGAAACTGCTCCCCAAAAGTCGTTGGTGATTTTCCAGCTCCCATATCCAACAGGAGCTTTCTAGACCTCGGATTACTGGGGTAATTGAGGCAGCTGATGTTATTAACCAGCCACAAGACTCAGCATCACCACCACCACTTTCTCAGTTCTCTGATGTCTCCTGTTGTTTCAGCCACCTTTTTCCCTATGGCCCTCTGCATCTTCCCCAGTGTTCAGCCTCTGGTCCCCTTCCCTTTCCTTCCCTTTCCCTGTCCTGGGAGAACACCGCCTGAGATTATTGCATCAACTCTCACCAAAACCTAGATCTCTAAACAGAAACTCTTAACATTTTAGCTCGGATTCAAGCGCTGGCCATTTTTCCTTAAGAATTGAAACCTCAGAGTCTACAACTCTCAAATACAAACTTTCCTTTCCCCGTACTTTCTGCTGCTATGAATGCTCATCCCTTTTCCCTGGGCATTTTACTGCAGGGTCCTGACTCACCTCCCTATGCCTACTCTCACTTCTAATCCTTTCCCAACACTCCTGTAGAGTACTTTCTAAAATGCGGAAATTTGAGGTTCTGCTTCTGATAATGGCAGAGCTGCTCCCGTATGAAAAAGCTTTCCATAAATAACAACTACAAACTATAGGGGAAAAAAAAAAGATCTCTGGGTAGCACTTAAAGAGTAACCAAAATCAGACGTGGTGAATAAGAGTTGTGCTTGGAAGAACAAAATGTCATGTGTGAGTTTGGCATGTTTTTTTGGTTTTTTTTTTACAGATTTTTTGCCTGATGGAAAACTCCCGTCAATACTCAGCCGGACAGCTAAAACTCGATTAGAAGCATGGATTCTCACCAGTTAGAAGAACCAGAGGAAAGCTTTTGGGTAACCCTAGCTGCTGTAAATTGGTGCGGAGTAGGGTTGGAGAGAGATCTAAAAAAGGAGAAAGCAACTTCAGAATGCATCATATAGTGAACCAAATCCGTCACTTTTGGATCCTGTTACTTCTAAAATAATTTACTATTCTTATTTCCTCATTACAAAAGTAACACATAGGACACTTAAAGATATAGGAGAACAAAAGTAAAAATAATGTATTATTCACTAGTGACTCACTGCACATCAATTATGGGCCAAGAATTGTCCTTGGTCCTGGGAACACAGCCCTAAAAAAAAAAATCTTTGCAGTCATTGTAGTAGGTGAGTCACACAAGAGGAAAATAAACAAATAACGTGTAATCTAATACCCAAGGTGGGAATTACCAAAAAAAATAAGTCAGTGTTTCTGGACAAAATGGAATAAGAGAGAGACTATTTAGAATGCTAAAAGTGGGTCCTTATATGAAACTTTTTTTTAATTGAAAAAAATGTAATTCATTCTAGGTAATTTAGAAATGAGCTTCAAGTAGCAAGGTTAAAGATATAAATATTTTTCATTTAGGCGCTTCATTTATTATTAAGTGCGTTTTATTTTTTTACCAGTAAAGTGCTAAACAAATCCTACAAAGGAACTCCCTGTGGAACCAAATGATTTTTGATCAATTTTTTAAAACCCGGAATCGACTCACTGTGTTTGTGTTACTTAGACGGAGCATGAATTTATATCACTGTCATTTAGACAGCACGAGGTATTATTACAATCAGATAAATGTCATGGAAAGTTATCTTCCCACATCTGTCATCTCCCTTTAGTCTAATGAGATACTGTCATTATCAGCTGATGAATATTGTTCTACAAAATCATGCCACATTGTGCAATTTCTGTAGATTTTATAGGGACAATCTAAGCGCAAGTGATATTAATTACTATCCCATCTCTCCACTGATCTCCTGTAATCATGTATTTTAATGATCTTCTCAATTTCTGGTGGGTTGTATAGAAGTTATCTTTGAGACTAATTCAAAACAGTCGAATTTGGGGGTAATTTTTTATTTAAATATGCATTTGGCTGAAGAAGCCTGTCTTCAGACTTCATTTTGAAAAGTGCCATATATGAATAGCCCAGTGCACAGCACCCTATGGATATAAATACAATTGGGCCTTTTAGCAGACCTCAACTCGATTTTATTCTTTTTTATGCCTGCCTTTTATTTTTTAAATGTTGCTTTTATTTTGTCTTATAGGGTCTGTGATTTGAGTGTGTGTGTGTGTGGCCATGCTGAGTCTTCATTGTGCCACATGGGCTCACTAGTTGCGGCATGTGGGCTTCTCTAGTTGTGGCGTGTGGGGCTTAGGCGCCTTCTGGCATGTAGGATCCAACATGAGTCCCATGCATTGAAAGGCAGATTCTTAACTAGTGGACCTCCAGGGAAGTCCCTCTTTATGTTTACCTCTGAAACAACTACTATGTATTTGGTTTTGTCAATGGTTAAAGAGGGAAAAGCATCTGAGACACAAAAACACCCAGGACAGGGAGCAAACAGTCCTCAGCATGGAGTGACGAGATAAGCTTCAGATGAGATCAGGGTATTGACTGGCACAATAGCCTGGCATTGAGGGCGGTTGCTGCGGATTGTTCTCCAGAAAGCGTTCTGGACTCCCCACCCACCACCGGCTCCTTCCTTACCTGGCAGGAAGGAGGAGCGTCCTTGTTTCAGGATCTGGGTTGCCTCCTTGCCTATTGCTCTGATTCTAACTAGCTCTGTTGTTTGGGTGAAGTCATGTCCTCTCTCTGGGCCTGTTTCTCTCTCTGAAGATGGATTGGGTAGAACTAGACGAGAGTTGTGGGTGCATGCTCAGTCGCTTCAGTCATGTCCCACACTTTGTGACTCAATGGACGAGGTTATTACATCAGCATGGAAAGTTATCTTCCCACATTGCATCTCCCTTTAGTCTAATGAGATACTGTCATTATCAGCTGATGAATATTGTTCTACAAAATCATGCCACATTGTGCAATTTCTGTAGATTTTATAGGGACAATCTAAGCGCAAGTGATATTAATTACTATCCCATCTCTCCACTGATCTCCTGTAATCATGTATTTTAATGATCTTCTCAATTTCTGGTGGGTTGTATAGAAGTTATCTTTGAGACTAATTCAAAACAGTCGAATTTGGGGGTAATTTTTTATTTAAATATGCATTTGGCTGAAGAAGCCTGTCTTCAGACTTCATTTTGAAAAGTGCCATATATGAATAGCCCAGTGCACAGCACCCTATGGATATAAATACAATTGGGCCTTTTAGCAGACCTCAACTCGATTTTATTCTTTTTTATGCCTGCCTTTTATTTTTTAAATGTTGCTTTTATTTTGTCTTATAGGGTCTGTGATTTGAGTGTGTGTGTGTGTGGCCATGCTGAGTCTTCATTGTGCCACATGGGCTCACTAGTTGCGGCATGTGGGCTTCTCTAGTTGTGGCGTGTGGGGCTTAGGCGCCTTCTGGCATGTAGGATCCAACATGAGTCCCATGCATTGAAAGGCAGATTCTTAACTAGTGGACCTCCAGGAAGTCCCTCTTTATGTTTACCTCTGAAACAACTACTATGTATTTGGTTTTGTCAATGGTTAAAGAGGGAAAAGCATCTGAGACACAAAAACACCCAGGACAGGGAGCAAACAGTCCTCAGCATGGAGTGACGAGATAAGCTTCAGATGAGATCAGGGTATTGACTGGCACAATAGCCTGGCATTGAGGGCGGTTGCTGCGGATTGTTCTCCAGAAAGCGTTCTGGACTCCCCACCCACCACCGGCTCCTTCCTTACCTGGCAGGAAGGAGGAGCGTCCTTGTTTCAGGATCTGGGTTGCCTCCTTGCCTATTGCTCTGATTCTAACTAGCTCTGTTGTTTGGGTGAAGTCATGTCCTCTCTCTGGGCCTGTTTCTCTCTCTGAAGATGGATTGGGTAGAACTAGACGAGAGTTGTGGGTGCATGCTCAGTCGCTTCAGTCATGTCCCACACTTTGTGACTCAATGGACTGTAGCCTGCCAGGCTCCTCTGACCATGTGATTCTCCAGGCAAGAGTACTGGAGCGGGTTGCTGTGACCTCCTCCAGGCGATCTTCCCAACCCAGGAATCAAACCCAGGTCTTCCACATTGCAGGCAGATTCTTTACCATCTGAGCCACTGGGGAAGCTCCATTCATCTCTAGAGGATCCCTGGTTGGAGAACTAAGATCCCACATGACTCAAGGAAAGTAAGCTTATGGACTGCAACTATGGAGCTCATGCACCACAACTACAGAGTCCATGTGCTGCAAGTGAAAGACCCCTCATGATGCAATGAAGATGCCATGTGCTAAAACTAAGACCCGATACAGCCAAGTCAATACATTAAAAAAATAAAAATAGAACTTCCATATGATCCAGCAGTCCCACTACTTGGCAATTATTCAAAAAAACTGAAATCAGGATATCGATGAGATATTTGCATGCTTATGTTCATTGCAGCATTATGCACAATGACCGAACCATGGAAACAATTTAGCATTCACTGATAGATGAATGAATGAAATAAAAGTGGTGTGTACACATAGTGGGATATTAGTCAGCCTCTAAAATATGGCAATCCTACCATATGCAACAACATGGATGAAACAGATGAAATTTGAGGCCATTATACAAAGTAAAATAAGCACAGAGTATGAAGACTGCATGATTCCACTTACATGAAAGACATAAAATAGTCAAGCACATAGGAGACAGTAGGGTGGTGGTGGTCAGGGTTTGAAGGGAGGGGGTGTTGAGGTGCTACTGTTCAACAGATATTAAGTCTCAGTTATGTCAGATGAATGAATAAGTTCTAGAAACCTGATCTACAACATAGTATCTGTAGTTAGCAATACTATTTGTTGTTGTTTAGTTGCTAAGTCGTTTCCAACTCTTCTGCGACCCCATGGACTGTAGTCCTCGTTGCCATGCCCTCCTCCAGGGGATCTTCCTGACCCAGGAATCAAACCAGTCTCCTACGTTGGTACGCAGATTCTTTACCACTGAACCTTCTGAGAAGCCTCTAATAATATTATATTGCACCCTTAAAACTGGTTAGGAAGGTAGATCTCATTTTGTGTTCTTACCATATTCCATTTCCTTAAAGAAAGATATGTAAGAATGACAATTACTTAATACCATTTGCTGGCATTTTGAGTCTTTCAGTGTTTCAATCATTATTTTTTTTTCTATAAACACTTATTATATACTCAGAATGTACCAAGTACTGTGCTATGCATTGAGGTTGATGCAGGAAATAGTCTTTTTGTGCAAGCATGTGTACAAAATTATCTATCCACCTGTATATACAATGAAATTATACCACTAATGTATATATATTACAAAGTGTTTTTATTGACACTGTTTTATGTGAACAGCAAAACAAATGAAAAAGAGCAATTCTTACCTGAGCCAAGGATATAGAGAGCAGACCAATCAATATGGGGGGACAATTCGTTTACTATCGCCAAGAAACAAATTGCAAGATGGGACTGCAGGAGGAGCTGAGATGATTCCTGATTGTTTATATTTTGGTGGATAGCACGTCTTTTATATTTTTTACCTGTGATTGTGCACATTGCCATTAAAGAGTAATGTCTTAATCCATATAATAGATAAGCACAGAAAGAGAAAGAGGAGGAGGTGGAACCAGGGAGAGGAAGAAGCAATACCTCTAAAAGATTCTGGAGCTGGATCAAATGGTAGCAAGGAAAGCTGTTTTGAAGATGAGATGATACCTAAACTCCGGCAGCTTCATTCACCCAGGCGGCTGAGCTCCCACACGCCTCCGGGAGGAATCTTCCTCTGTGCTGTTGACTTTCCATATCTTGGCAACATGGAAACTGAAGCTTGAAATGGTTGCATAGCTTGCTCACTCAACTCAGAAGTAAGCCACACTACCATCCCAGAATCCGTCCAAGCACTTAGCAACTGTTCTATACATCTTTTAGCCTATGCGCACTCCTCCCATGGACTGTAGTCCTCGTTGCCATGCCCTCCTCCAGGGGATCTTCCTGACCCAGGAATCAAACCAGTCTCCTACGTTGGTACGCAGATTCTTTACCACTGAACCTTCTGAGAAGCCTCTAATAATATTATATTGCACCCTTAAAACTGGTTAGGAAGGTAGATCTCATTTTGTGTTCTTACCATATTCCATTTCCTTAAAGAAAGATATGTAAGAATGACAATTACTTAATACCATTTGCTGGCATTTTGAGTCTTTCAGTGTTTCAATCATTATTTTTTTTTCTATAAACACTTATTATATACTCAGAATGTACCAAGTACTGTGCTATGCATTGAGGTTGATGCAGGAAATAGTCTTTTTGTGCAAGCATGTGTACAAAATTATCTATCCACCTGTATATACAATGAAATTATACCACTAATGTATATATATTACAAAGTGTTTTTATTGACACTGTTTTATGTGAACAGCAAAACAAATGAAAAAGAGCAATTCTTACCTGAGCCAAGGATATAGAGAGCAGACCAATCAATATGGGGGGACAATTCGTTTACTATCGCCAAGAAACAAATTGCAAGATGGGACTGCAGGAGGAGCTGAGATGATTCCTGATTGTTTATATTTTGGTGGATAGCACGTCTTTTATATTTTTTACCTGTGATTGTGCACATTGCCATTAAAGAGTAATGTCTTAATCCATATAATAGATAAGCACAGAAAGAGAAAGAGGAGGAGGTGGAACCAGGGAGAGGAAGAAGCAATACCTCTAAAAGATTCTGGAGCTGGATCAAATGGTAGCAAGGAAAGCTGTTTTGAAGATGAGATGATACCTAAACTCCGGCAGCTTCATTCACCCAGGCGGCTGAGCTCCCACACGCCTCCGGGAGGAATCTTCCTCTGTGCTGTTGACTTTCCATATCTTGGCAACATGGAAACTGAAGCTTGAAATGGTTGCATAGCTTGCTCACTCAACTCAGAAGTAGACCTAGAACTGCCACACTACCATCCCAGAATCCGCAGTCCAAGCACTTAGCAACTGTTCTATACATCTTTTATCCTTGGGGGGAAGCAGAAGAAATTTCCAATTCAGACTTGAAAATGTAATGTGGGTGAGAGAAGCCCCATTCACCTCTGGAGGTAGTTTAAAACTGGGCCTATGACACCAGGTCTGCTACCTGCCCTCTGGTGGCAGCTAATCTAATTGCTTTAAAATTTCACAGAAGTGGTGGACTGAGGGGAGGTAGGTGGAGTTGAAGTGGCTGAAAGGTTGGAGGAAGACTCTCACCCACGTAGCCCTAAGATGGGACTTAGAGCTACAGTTGGCTAGGAAGTCTAAAATTAGGTACAAATGTCTTGTATCAAGGGAGATGAGAGGTATTGTCAAAGTCAGGACATGGGCTGAGGCTAAACACAGCAGGTAAAGCTGGGAGTAAAGAAAGAGGGGTTCTGGGGATTACAGAGCATGTCTCTACAGGGTCTGAGCACAGTGGGTCAGATTAAAAATATAGCATCTTCTTCTTTTAATATTTCTTTGTTTATTTGGCTGCGCTGGACCTTTGTTGTGGCATGTAAGATCTTTAGCTATGGATGTGGGCTCTATTTTTCTGACCAGGAATTGAACCCGAGACCTCTGCATTGGGAACTCAGAGTCCTAACTACTGGATCACAAGGGAAATTCCTCCCAAATACAGCATCTTGTTTAATAAATACTTGGAGGGTCACCTTCATCTGAGTGAAAAACAGTCTACAAATTGTGTAGGCACATTCTCATCCATCCCTTATTCACGTATAGGTCCAGTCAACCTTAACGGATGACTTACTCTACGCTAGGCACTGTTCTGGGCTCCAAGTAAACAGAGACCAAGAACATCCCATTTCTGGCCTGGAAGGGGGCCCCAGTCCTGGTTCAGTAGAGGGAGACAGACATGAGTCATGAGTTTCTTTATCTGCTTTTCCCTGGAAGTGTCCTGGTTTTCATAAATGCCTTGACATGCCATGCCTTTATAAAAATATTTTATAATCAGTGGAAAACCAAAGGAATGCCTGGAAGTTGCCTTTAGTTACGGGAACAGCTGGGCTTCTTGGGATAATGCAGACAAACGCTGCAGTATGTGGGCAAGGATCTGCAGGGCCAGGTTTTCTTTGGAGATGCAGCTGCTTCTCTTTCCAGGATCAACTGCACATTCTGACATTTTGGCATTCACACGCATGACTGTGTGGCTAGGTACTTAAGTGATCAGCTCTCCAGAACACTTATGTTTAGGGGCTTCCTGGTTTTAGAAAGTGGTCCTTATTTTCTCAAAGTTCTTTATAACTTTTCAGACCAGTGACCTCCCTTGACTGCAGTTCTTTGGCTGGAAGGAGAAGACAGTCGGCCAACCTACCACTTTGCCTTTAATTTAATTTGGCGACAGGCACTTTTAATAATTTGATATTCTGTTTTGAGCTGTTTTGAGTCAGAATCCCTTACCGCGCTGGCTGCAGGAGCAGACGATCAGGTAGTTCTCATCAAGGCAGCCATTCACTGATTCTCCACGTGTTTGTCATGCACTAGGCTGAGCCTTGGGGATTCCCTTCTAACTCAGCTGGTAAAGAATCTGCCTCCAATGCAGGAGGTCTGGGTTCAATTCCTGGAGTGGGAAGATTCCTTGGAGAAGGGAAAGGCTACCCTCTCCAGTATTATTCTTAGAATCTACTTGTTAAATTTTCCAAAGAAGGCCTGGGTTCAGTGTCCTGGGTCCAGCGATCTGGACCTCACAAGAAATTCCTAAATACAGCATCTTGTTTAATAAATACTTGGAGGGTCACCTTCATCTGAGTGAAAACAGTCTACAAATTGTGTAGGCACATTCTCATCCATCCCTTATTCACGTATAGGTCCAGTCAACCTTAACGGATGACTTACTCTCGCTAGGCACTGTTCTGGGCTCCAAGTAAACAGAGACCAAGAACATCCCATTTCTGGCCTGGAAGGGGGCCCCAGTCCTGGTTCAGTAGAGGGAGACAGACATGAGTCATGAGTTTCTTTATCTGCTTTTCCCTGGAAGTGTCCTGGTTTTCATAAATGCCTTGACATGCCATGCCTTTATAAAAATATTTTATAATCAGTGGAAAACCAAAGGAATGCCTGGAAGTTGCCTTTAGTTACGGGAACAGCTGGGCTTCTTGGGATAATGCAGACAAACGCTGCAGTATGTGGGCAAGGATCTGCAGGGCCAGGTTTTCTTTGGAGATGCAGCTGCTTCTCTTTCCAGGATCAACTGCACATTCTGACATTTTGGCATTCACACGCATGACTGTGTGGCTAGGTACTTAAGTGATCAGCTCTCCAGAACACTTATGTTTAGGGGCTTCCTGGTTTTAGAAAGTGGTCCTTATTTTCTCAAAGTTCTTTATAACTTTTCAGACCAGTGACCTCCCTTGACTGCAGTTCTTTGGCTGGAAGGAGAAGACAGTCGGCCAACCTACCACTTTGCCTTTAATTTAATTTGGCGACAGGCACTTTTAATAATTTGATATTCTGTTTTGAGCTGTTTTGAGTCAGAATCCCTTTCCGCGCTGGCTGCAGGAGCAGACGATCAGGTAGTTCTCATCAAGGCAGCCATTCACTGATTCTCCACGTGTTTGTCATGCACTAGGCTGAGCCTTGGGGCTTCCCTTGTAACTCAGCTGGTAAAGAATCTGCCTCCAATGCAGGAGGTCTGGGTTCAATTCCTGGAGTGGGAAGATTCCTTGGAGAAGGGAAAGGCTACCCTCTCCAGTATTATTCTTAGAATCTACTTGTAATTCAGAAGGCCTGGGTTCAGTTCCTGGGTCAGCAGGATCCCCTAGTGGAGGAAATGGCAACCCACTCTGATTCTTGCCTGGAGAATCCCATGGACACAGGAGCCTGGTGGGCCACAGTCCACGGAGTCAGACACAGTTGAGTGACTGAACCAGGAGCTCTGCTTTTATTCATGCCATGTGCTGCATGCTCAGTCATTTCAGTCATGTCTGACTCTTTGAGACCTTATGGACCATAGTCCACCAGGCTTCTCTGTCCATGGGATTTTCCAGGCAAAAATAACTGGAGGGGCTTCCCTGGTGGTCCAGTGGGTAAGGATACCGTCTTGAAGTGCAAGGGGTGCCGGTTCGGTCCCTGGCCTGGGAAGATCCCACGTGCCGTGGAGCGGCTGGACCCATGTGTTCACTGAGCCGGAACTCTGGAACGCATGCGCCCAGAGCCGGTGCTCTGCGACAACCGAGGCCACCGTGATGGGAGGCCCACACAGGCCAAAGAACAAAGATGGATGAAAATGGACAAATGAAAAGGCCAGTAGAAGTGGCCCGCCCGCCCCCCTCCCTCCCCATCCCACCCCCACCAAAATAAATAAATAAATCTTAAAAAAAAAAAAAAAGAATAACTGGAGTGGGTTGCCATGCCCTCTTCCAGGGAATCTTCCCAACTCAGAGATTGAACTCTCGACTCTTTTATGTCTCCTGCGTGGGCAGGTGGGTTCTTTACCACTAGCGCCACCTGAGAAGCTCCATAGAATGAATCAGATAAACATTTAAGAAGCATGTGACACAGCTGGTCATCCTGTACCTGGCTTACTTGTAAGGTGTCCTGCCCAGTTGTTTTTCCAAGCACCTTGGCAAGTGGGCCATGGAAGCTGGGTACACACAGATCACCTTCTCTACCTGCCTCCCCTACCAAGGGTCCTGCCTGGGAGGAAGAATGTGGCTTGTAGATCCTGCAGCAAAGTACAAAGTGTCTCCAGTGGCAGCTGAGGAAGGCCCTGAGCGGGAAACAATAATAAAACTTTAAAAGCTCTCACCAACTTAAGAACAGGATTTCAGTCCTAAGCTGATTTTCAGTGAAAGAAATATATTCACCTATGAGGACCTCAGGAAACATGTCCTTAGGGCCCGTCGATTTAAAAACCTCTCTGCTTTCAAAGTGGTGTTTAGTCAGCCCCTTCCCTTTACTGACTCAATTTCCTACTTTTCTCCCCGATGAACCATGCATTCTTCGGTTATCTGATTTGCCTTTGTAATTTTTTTTTTTAAAAAAGACAAGTAAAAACTTCTTGAAAAATCCTGTCTTTTTAGTGTCACTGGTCGTTAGTTCCCCTCCCAATTTGCTTCATGGTCGAGGCCTCCTCAGGGCAATATTTTTTTCTTGACTTGATTGTCCTCCCTCAGCACATCTGGGGCCTGGAGTTGGGGGCGGGATCAGCAGGGCCAGGATTTATTGAAGTAGGCAAGAGTTGAAGGGTGAGAGACAAATGCCTCCCAACTTCACAGGTAAGCATGGTGACTTAGGGGGTCCTCTGCCAGGTATATCTGGAAGTGGAATGATGCCCTGAAACACGTGTGGCATCTGTGGACCTCATACCTGGGTTTGTTTTCTTATCACTTCCTGGTTAATAACTCAGGGCCACAAAGAAATCAATAGATGTGTGCCTTTTACCACCAGATAAGGTATAGGAATGTTCCTGGACACTCAGAGAGGTGGGTGCTGTTTTCCCCACTTAGAGGGGAGGAAAGGAAATCAGTCTGTTAAAAGAGGGAAGTAACATGACATTGGATGAGAAAGCCTACAAAATCACACATTGTGAAATTGCCATGAAGACAGGTGGCCTTTAGGGCCCACGAAAGTCTTTGTGAACACATTTGAGGGACCTCTAGAGTGGTCCTTGGATCTCACCCTTTTCTAGGCGGCTGTCTTGGTGAACACAAAAGTGTACCCTCCTTCGAAACAGCTGCCTCTGACCATCCCTCCCAGTCTCAGTTGCTCCACTCCCCACCTGTATTCTGCACCCCTCTCCACAGACCGACCCCTGACCAGGACTCCCAACCCTCCCCACAAGCAGATTCCTCTTCTTGGAAAGTCTCTGCCTGTCCCCATTCCCCTCTGCTGTGGAATTCAGTTGCTTTCTGTTGCTCTCAGCACATCATGTCATGTCCTCAGAGTGATACGTTTGTCTCCCACACAAAACTTAGGCGTCTAGGACTGGGACCCATGATGAAACAAGAACAGAGGGATATAGATCGGAAGGGTGCTCAGTGCCATTGCCTTTTCCCCAGACAGCGTGGAAAAGGGGCCCTTAGGTAAATTGGGATGGAATTCACAAAAGGGACTCTTGTGACAATGGAAAATGGAGTCTGTGGAGCTCTTATCTCTGATAAAATCTTTCTATATGCCCACATATATTAACATTAATATCTGGTACCCATGTCATGTCAAACTGACTTTAATGAGTCATGACAGCTTCTTTAAATTTTTTTATATTATACCTCATGAAAAAAATAAAAAAGAATAGTTCAGTTGCTCCATCTGGTTCAGTCTGTCAGTCTTCTTCATTATTATCTTTTTTAACATCCATGGAAACAGAGGTGAAAACCTCTCTCCTCCTCCTCTTTGCACTATTGACATTATAAACATTGACTTAAATTATAACCATTAGCTTCCCACTGAAATGAAAGTTCTGCCCTGGGGTTTAAATTCCTAACTTACCGTGTAATATGAGCCCCAATTAAAGTCTTCTAATAAGAAAAACAAAGATTTTGTATTAAAACATCTTCAAATAATCTGTGGGAAGCTTTACTTATAATTTTATAGGACTTATCACTGTCCGATTTTAGTAGTGAGGGTCTATCTCCACTACTAAGGAGAGAGATCCTTGAGGACAAGGGATTTGCCAGATTCACATTGATACTTGGCACCTACTTGAGCCCATAAGAGGCACTCCGTAAATGGTGGTTGAAGAGAAAGGAAAAAGAAACACTGAGAGCAGAAGAGGAAGGTAAAGTCTTTCTAGTCTTTTTTCTATTTCAATGTTGTGGATGATAATGATGATGATGTTGGTGAGGATGGTAGTGGTGATGATGATGATGATGATGGTGATGATAGCAAGAGTCATCACTGACTGAACTGTTTACTATGCGCCAGTCACAGTATCAAGCACCTCACATGCAATGTACATGTACAACTTTAACTCCGTAATGCTAGAAGATACCCATTTTTCCTGGTAAGTAGTTGAAAGGCCAGGGGTATTAACTGAAGGAACCCATGTTACTGGCCTTAGGGGTCACATTTCCAAGACCTCAGTTCAAGTCACTCTGCATGCTTTGATTTGTGATGCTCCAAATAAGCCAACATCTCTTGCCTTTTCATGCAAGCAATTGGGTCAAATTTTAGAAAATATTCTGTTGCTGTTTTTGTTTAGTTGCTAAATCGTGTCCAACTCTTTTGTGATTCCATGGACTGTAGGCCATCAGGCTCCTCTCTCTATGGGATTTCTCAGGCAAGAATACTGGAGTGGATTGCTATTTCCTTCTCCAGGGGATCTTCTTGACCTAGGAATCAAACCTGCGTCTCCTGTGTCTCTTGCTGGCAGAGTCTTTACCATGAAGTCACCAGGGAGGCCCAGAATACATTTTATATGTTCTTATTTCAGTTACTTTGCAAAACAACCTCTCTGGGGCTTGAATAGGATAATCGATGAGCTGAAGTTAAAGAAACACACTTGTATAGGATGTATAAGATAATATTGGCTAACGCTGAAGTGTTGAAGAAAATTAAAAGGTCTCAGTGTAACAATCTGAGTCTGTAAAGTGTTAGCATGTTATGAGGAATTTCTCTTCCTCTGAGCCATTGGATTTTTGCCAAGGCTGCAGAGTAGATGTTCCATTAGTAGAAGACGAATTTGATCCAATAAGACATCTTCTCAATCCCTGTGTAAGATTAGTCTGAGTAGGAATCACTTGGTAACAATTTGGAATGGAGTGTGTTAGGAAAACATAGCTTTGTCTGGGTTGAGCCTAGAAATGGGTGACAGATGTTGATGAGCGACTGAACAGATGTTTGGGAGAGAATTACAAAAAGGGTTTCTATCATGCCGGATCTAAACCTTAACCTTCCTGGCTGATGCTGAAAGGGGAGCTTGTTTATGAAACGTGTTCTTGCAAAACTGTTTGGTGAATTGTGACAAAGATGAATGACTGGATCTCATCATTTAAATTTGAAAATAAGGTAAATGGGGGTCCTTGTTTGTGTGCATGCATATATGTGTTTTCTTTGACAAGGGTCAGTGCCTTATTAAAGAATAGGGTGGCCGAGTAAGCAATTTCACTCTGCCTTCTCCGGTTTTCGACCCTCACTGGGAAGAATGAGTAGAATTTGATACTATACCTTAAGGCTCAACAAAATTATTAAAATACCATCATTTATATCCATTCTGAAAAGATTTTCTTTCTCTCTCTCTTTTTTTTAATGATTGCTATTTTATTGATTCTCCATGCTAACTTAAACTGTGGAATGAGGGAAATAGAGAAAAATTTACAACCAAGAAATCTATGCTTCTAAACATGGTAAGTAATTTAAATAAGTACATCCTTTCATGAACTTTTCTAACCATACATTTTTGGTGGCCCTGTGTTAAAACATGTAAACGAACATAGTGATTAGAAAAAAGATTTTCTGTACAAACTTAGTAGCTTTAATTGGGGTCTCTGAGGCTTATTTGAAGTTTCAAAGAGTCTAAAAAGATTCTTTACCCAAAGTAAATAGGAAACAAAGGTAGAGTTTAAAAGTTATAGAGCTACTACCATAAACCAAGCCCCATCTCCACACTTTACCCACTTCACAGAAGGATAAATTGTTAGTTGTGTTACACAAATGATTGCCATTCTTCCCAATAATTTGCCTGAAATGACTGATGGACTAGGCAGACATGTTATGAATTCGTATTTGTTAATAGCCTATAATTGACATAAATATGATTTTTCTTCTACTGTAGCTGTATCTACATAATAATATCACATTTGGTCAAAAAAGATGAATGCAGTCAAAAATCAAAATACTCTCAATTTAGTGTTAAGAAATGATAAATGCACTGAATATGACAGACATTGACCTTATGTGTCACAATAGCCTTTGTTGTTGTTGTTTTTGTGCACGACTCTTTGTGACCTCAGGCTTCCCTCCTTCACTATCTCCTGCAGTTTGTTCAAACTTATGTCCATTGAGTCAGTGATGCCATCCAATCATCTCATCCTCTGTCGCCTCCTACTCCTCCTGCCCTCAATCATTCCCAGCAGCAGGGTCTTTTCCAATGATGGGACTGGAGTATTCCATGAACAGAGGAACCTGGCAGGCTATAGTCTACAGGGTCACAAAGAGTCGAGCATGACTGAGCAACTAACACTGTCACACAATAGTCTTATATATCACTAAAGCCATGCAAGATCAGTTTATTATTCCCATTTCATGGATGAGAAAGTAGATGCCCAGATAAGTTAAATGAACTGCACAAGGTCATATATGCTAGGAAGTAGCAAGACCAGGATTTGTACCTTTATTTATAGCATTCAAAATACTAGACTGTCCTGAGTAGAACAACCATTTAAGCCTTTAATGAAATCTTGTGTGTTTTTGTATACCAAAACAGAAACTGATTTAAAGTCATGAATTTCAAACTCAGTATCTGAAGTCTCACTTTCTTTTTAAAGAAGAGTCATAACCAGTTTTATGACCTGATACAGACTTTTCAAATCAAGGGCCTACCTGACAAACATGCATCATGAGAAACAAGAAATATCACCCATTCTTTCTGCATATTAGCAATTTGTTACTCCTGAGCAATGGTGCTCCCATCCTGAGGTCTGTGACCAGTCATTTTCTGCATTCATTCTGACTGTAAGATGAAAAGGTTACTGTTCAAAGAGCACAGTTAATTCTCTGTGCTGTTGAAAGAGAAAGGGCAACTCTAGACTCTTTTGCTTCATACTAAATAGAGACCAATAGGGAGGGAGATGATAAATCAGAGAGATGTCAGCTTGGAAACGGCAGTGTACTAGAAGTGGTAAGGGTTAGAAAGATAAATGAGATACTTAGAGCCTATAGGAGAGATGAGACACATGCACAAAATAGTCAGTGATGAGGCAGAAGGGTATATATCAAGAGATATGGGAGTTAATGGGGAGAATGAGACTTTTAGTCCTGGGGGTCAAGCAAGCTTAAATGGATGGCATTTGTATGGAGCCAGTTCAAAAGACTAGGGAGGGCTTCCCTGGTGGTCCAGTGGGTGGGGACACCGCTTTGCAGTGCAAGGCGCCAGTTCGATCCCTGGCCTGGGAAGATCCCAGTTTGTTCAAACTTATGTCCATTGAGTCAGTGATGCCATCCAATCATCTCATCCTCTGTCGCCTCCTACTCCTCCTGCCCTCAATCATTCCCAGCAGCAGGGTCTTTTCCAATGATGGGACTGGAGTATTCCATGAACAGAGGAACCTGGCAGGCTATAGTCTACAGGGTCACAAAGAGTCGAGCATGACTGAGCAACTAACACTGTCACACAATAGTCTTATATATCACTAAAGCCATGCAAGATCAGTTTATTATTCCCATTTCATGGATGAGAAAGTAGATGCCCAGATAAGTTAAATGAACTGCACAAGGTCATATATGCTAGGAAGTAGCAAGACCAGGATTTGTACCTTTATTTATAGCATTCAAAATACTAGACTGTCCTGAGTAGAACAACCATTTAAGCCTTTAATGAAATCTTGTGTGTTTTTGTATACCAAAACAGAAACTGATTTAAAGTCATGAATTTCAAACTCAGTATCTGAAGTCTCACTTTCTTTTTAAAGAAGAGTCATAACCAGTTTTATGACCTGATACAGACTTTTCAAATCAAGGGCCTACCTGACAAACATGCATCATGAGAAACAAGAAATATCACCCATTCTTTCTGCATATTAGCAATTTGTTACTCCTGAGCAATGGTGCTCCCATCCTGAGGTCTGTGACCAGTCATTTTCTGCATTCATTCTGACTGTAAGATGAAAAGGTTACTGTTCAAAGAGCACAGTTAATTCTCTGTGCTGTTGAAAGAGAAAGGGCAACTCTAGACTCTTTTGCTTCATACTAAATAGAGACCAATAGGGAGGGAGATGATAAATCAGAGAGATGTCAGCTTGGAAACGGCAGTGTACTAGAAGTGGTAAGGGTTAGAAAGATAAATGAGATACTTAGAGCCTATAGGAGAGATGAGACACATGCACAAAATAGTCAGTGATGAGGCAGAAGGGTATATATCAAGAGATATGGGAGTTAATGGGGAGAATGAGACTTTTAGTCCTGGGGGTCAAGCAAGCTTAAATGGATGGCATTTGTATTGTGAGCTTTCAAGTTCAAAAAGACTAGGGAGGGCTTCCCCTGGTGGTCCAGTGGGTGGGGACACCGCTTTGCAGTGCAAGGGGCGCCAGTTCGATCCCTGGCCTGGGAAGATCCCACGTGCCGTGGAGCGGCTGGACCAATGTGTCCAATCACCGAGTCGGAGCTCTGGCGCACATGCGCCCAGAGCCGGCGCTCTGTGGCGACAGACGCCACCGCGATGGGAGGCCCACAGGAGCCAAAGAACAAAGACGGATGAAGATAGAGAAATGAAAGATGAATAGAAGTGGCCCGCCTGCTCCTCTCCCTCCCCAACCCGACCCCCGCCCAAAATAAATTAATAAATAAATCTTTAAAAAAAAAAAAAAAGACTAGGGAAGGTTAGTTCTTCCTTCCTTCAGCCTGACTTTCCTTTCCTCTTCCTAGTCTACTTCTTGTCTTCTTTCCTAAACTTCTCAAAAGGGTAATTAAGATGTTCTATCTTCATTTCATTGTTATTTGCTGTTGTTTAGTCGCTAAAGCATGTCCAACCCTTTGTGACCCCATGGACTGTAGCCCACTAGGCTCCTCTGTCCATGGGATTTCCCAGGCAAGAATGCTGGAGTGGGTAGCTATTCCCTTCTCCAGAGGATTGTCCCAACCCAGGATTGATCCCGAGTCTCCATATTCTTTCATTGCTGATTTACTGGATTCTTTTACTGTCGAACCACCAGGGAAGCTCCTCACTGTTTTTTTCTCCCCTTCATTCTTATTTACTAGTCCTTAAAATCATGATCCTGGCCACATGGAATACAGCCTGCATTGGCCAGCTTCCCTTACAGCAAGGAATGGACATATGGGTAATATGTGGCCAACAGAATACGATTGGAAGTGGTGAGTGGAACTTCTTTAAGGTCGTATCCTTAAAGGGAAGGGGTACAATTTTTCCCTTTGCCTTCTTCCTCTTTATTGGGGGGGGAGGGGCGAGTTGGGAAGGGAGGGGGACAGGCGGGCCACTTCTTTTTTTATATATAATTTTTTTTTTTTAATGGTTTCTTTTAGTGGGGAGCAGGTTGGGGAGGGAAGGGGTTGGAGGGGCAATTCTATTGGTCTTTCATTTATTTATTTTTCATCCATCTTTGTTCTTCGGCCCATGTGGGCCTCCCATTGCGATGGCCTCTGTTGTCGCAGAGCACCGGCTCTGGGCGCATGCGCTCCAGAGCTCCGACTCGGTAATTGGATACATCAGTCCAGCCGCTCCGCGGCACGTGGGATCTTCCCAGGCCAGGGATCGAACCGGCGCCTCTTGCACTGCAAGGCGGTGGTGTCCTTACCCACTGGACCACCAGGTAAGCCCTGCCTTCTTCCTCTTAACGGAAATGTGGTTGTGGCATTGGCGAACCGTCTTATCTCATGCAGATGAAAGTGTCATGGCTCAGATGGTGAAGAATCTGCCCACAAAGCAAGAGACCTGGGTTTAATCCCTAAGTCAGAAGTTCCCCTGGAGAAGGAAATGGCATCCCAGGTGGATCTAGTGTTAAAGGATCTGTCTGCCAATGCAGGAGATGTAAGAGAGGTGGGTTTGATCCCTGGGTTGGGAAGATCCCTGGAGGAGGGCATAGCAACTCACTCCAGTATTCTTGCCTGGAAAATCCCATGGACAGAGGAGCTTGGTGGGCTACAGTCCATAGGGTCACAAAGAGTCAAACATGACTGAAACGATTTAGCATGGCAAGATGGAGGAGAAAGTAATCAGATAGAAACAGCTAGACCCTGGCCCTGAGAGCTGCCACAGTAGTTCTGGAATGCTTATTCTCTCATTGTCCTAGAAGAAAGAGCTAGGAAAACCATGCAAAATTTTGAGTGAGCAATGAAAAGATTCATGGGTGTCCTGAGGAGCTTATCTCTGGCTAGGTTATCTCTACCATTCATTGTTGTTGAACCATTTTACAGTTCAGTAAACTGTAACTGACAGTGCCAATGATTCTTTTCTACATGCAAATAAATTCTGTCTGGTGAAGTTTCAATAGGTTCCCCTCTTTCTTGCTCCCCCACTCCTGCCACATGGAAAAAGAAACAGTTTTACATCTATTTGTAAATTCATTCCAGCATTCCTGATGGACCTATATAAGTGTGATACTTGGAATTCTCATTGAACTATCAGCAACAACTTCCTGATTCCTTCATTAGTTAATGAGTTAACATCTTTGACCTGTATTCATTTTATATTGGCATGAAGAGTTGAAATTCTTCCTTTTATTTTAAAAAGATTATTCTAGATCCATTAGGAGTTCCCTGGTGGTCCAGCGGTTAGGACTCAGCACTTTCACTGCTGGGGGCCTGGGCTCAATCCCTGGTCAGGGAAGTAAGGTCCTGCAAGTTGTGTGGCCCCACCGGGAAAAAACAGATGGAGCACTGAGACCTGCTACAACATGGGTGAGCCGCAGAGACACAATGCTGAGTGACTGAAGCCAGACACAGACAACCACCTGTTATATGATTCCATTTGTATGAAATGCCCAGAATAGGCAAACCTACTGAGACAGAAAGCAGTCTGTTCATTTCCAGAGATGGAGGAAGAACAAGGAAATGAATATTTTGACGTGTTTGGGGTTTTCTTAGAGGCTGGCGAGAACTTTTCAGAACTCAACAGAGGGACTTCCGTAGTGGTACAATGAATAAGAATCTGCCTGTTAATGCAGGGGATATGGGTTCAACCTCTGGTCCAGGAAGATACCACATGCCCTGGAGCTACTAAGCCTGTGCACAACTATTGAGCCTGCACCCTAGTTCCTGTGCTCTGCAACAAGAGAAGCCACCACAGTGAGAAGCCTGAGCCCCAGAGAGTAGCCCCTGCTCACAGCAAATGGAGCAAAAAGTCCGTGCAACAACAAAGACCCAGCACAGCCAAAAATTAATTATATTTTTAAAAAACAACTTATTTGAGGTGATGGTTGCACAGTCTTGTGAACATGTTTAATGCCACTGAAATAGCCACATTAACATGATTAATTTTATATTATGCTCATTTTACCTCTGTATTTCTAAATTGCATGAATCTTAGCACTAGTCAAAAGAAATAAAAAGATTATTCCATAAAAAAGGGAATAAACTTCTGTTTTGCTTAAGCCACTGCTACGCTGGGTCTTTGTTATAATGATCAACTTTAAGTCCAACTAATAGCTCCCACCATTTTTCTGTAATTATTTCCTTGCCAGTCAGTATTGATTCTTTTTTCCCCTCTTTTCATTTGTGTTTATTTAACAAGGATCAGCATTAACTCTCTTTAAAATCAATTAATATTATGTATTTTTATTTTGGCCGTGCTAGGTCTTTGTTGCTGTGCACGGGCTTTCTCTAGTTGCTGTGAGCAAGGGCTATTCTTCCTTGCAGTGTGCAGGCTTTTCATTGTGGTGGCCTCTCTTGTTTTGAAGCACAGGCTCGAAGGTGTGTAGGTTTCAGTAGCTGCAGCTCTTGGGCTCTTGAGCACAGATTCAGTAGTTGTGGGGCATGGGACTTAGTTGCTCCACAGCATGTGGAATCTTCCTGGACCAGGGATTGAACCGGTGTCCCCTGCAATGACAGGCAGATTCTTTTCTTTTTTTTTTTTTTTCTTAATTTTGGCCTCTTTTATTGTTTTATTTATTTATTTTCATCCATCTTTATTCTTTGGCCTGTGTGGGTCTCCCATCGCCGTGATCTCTCTCGTTGCAGAGCACCTTCTCCAGGTACATGCGCTCCAGAGCCCTGGCTCATAATTGGACACACTGGTCTAGCTGCTCTGCGGCACGTAGGATCTTCCCAGGCCAGGGATCGAACTGGTGCCCCTTGCACTGCAAGGTGAACTCTTTACCCACTGGACCACCAGGGAAGCCTGACAGGCGGATTCTTACCTGCTGTACCACGAGGGACATCTCAGCATTGACTCTTATTCGTGAGGTCAGTTATCTTTTTTTAGTGAGAGACAAAGTAAATCAGTGTGTTTTCCAACTGTAGTGACAACCATCAATGGGCCATAGAACCAGTTTAAAGTGTATCACTCATATTCTGTGAAGATACTCTGTGAAGCTTTGGATTCTGTAATACATATAAGTACACGTATGATGTTCCTGCTGCTGTAACAACCACACAAGCTGGTGGTTTAAAAGAGAAATGAATTCTCTCACAGTTCTAGCGGCTGGATGTCTGAAATCAAAGTGTCCAGGGCCATGCTTTCTAAGAAAGCTCTAAGGGAGCATCCTGCCTAAATTCTTCAGCTCCTAGAGGCTCCTGATGTTCCTTAGCTTCTAGCAGCATCACTTCAGTCTCTGCTTCCATCTTCACATCCTCGCCTCTGTGTGTCCTTTTCTATCTCTTCCAAGGATGCACTCATTGAATTTGGGATCTATTGTAATCAAGTATGATCTCATCTTGTGCGTGCATGCTAAGTCACTTCAATAGTGTCCAGCTCTCTGCAACCCTGTGGACTGTAGCCAACCAGGCTCCTCTGTCCACGGGATTCTCCAGGCATGAATACTAGAGTGGGTTGCCATGCCCCTCCAGGGGATATTCCTGACCCGGGATCAAACTTGCATCTCTTATGTCTCCTGCATTGGCAGGCAGGTTCTTTACCACTAGCGCCATCTGCGAAGCCCCATCGCATCTTGATGCAAATTACATCTGCAAAGGTCCTATGCCCAAACAAATGCAGGGTATTACTCAACCAACTATATATACAATATAGGCTTTCCAAGTGGTACAGTGGTAAAGAATCCACCTGCCAGTGCAGGAGACAAAAGAGACATAGGTTCTATTCCTGCCTGGAAGGATCCCCTGGAGAAGGAATTAGCAACTCACTCCAGTATTCTTGTCTGGAAAATTCCAATGGAGAAACCTGGTGGACTATAGTCCATGGTGTCACAAAGAGTTGGACACGATTGAGTGGTCATACATATATATAATATACATAAATATGAGTGAATATTCTTGATCACGTTATAAAATGTTTTCCTTATCATGGGAAGGGGCTTATAATAGAAGTTTTAAGGATAAGACTAGAAAACCCCAACTACCTATTCCACTCTGATTTCAGAGAACAGTTTGGTCAATGCTTCTAATTTGCAATAATAATAGTTATAATTAATTAGCATAACACTTCTCTAGGTAATTTTATATGCAACAAATCATTTCAATCACATAATGCCTTAGGGGGTGAGCTTTAATAATATAATTATTTTCAAGATTATCATGCAGCCAGTAAGCGAGGGAGCCAAGACTCAGTTCCAAACCCACGCTTTTCCACTATATCATGTTTCTTTGGAAACTCACATCTTCCTTGGCTTCTGTATTGTCACATCATTCTGTCTCTGACCTGACTGCATTTTTTCTGGCTCCCATTTTCTTTTTCTCCTCTCCTATTACTACTGCTCCATCAGCTTCAGGCTATGGCCTGCTTCCTCCTGATCTCACTGGCTTTCTTGCTTTCTATTTAGAAGGATGAAGAAGGCTGAGCATTTTCATAGGCAGAATGGAAGGACGCAATAGAGAGCGGACCTTGAAGAGAGCTGAAGGAGAGAGAATGGTTGATGGAATGAGGCTCCAGAGGGATGACCAAGCATCCGGAGGAGGAATCCTCCTTAGGAACTAGGATGGGCCCATCTTTCTGTGGCACATTTAGTCATTTTCACAGGCAGAGACCGGCAGACATAGAGCATTCCTATCCCTTTAGTTGGCATGAGTCCCCCAGTTTCTGGCCATGAGCCCTGAAGTGAAAGTTGAGGCCTTGCCACTTGAAGCACATGCTCCACTTTACAGATGAGGCCCAGCCCAGCCTTGGGAAAACAAGGAAGGAACGCAGATTGTTTGGTGGCACCATTTGAGAAAGGAATGTGGCAAAGCCCAAGTAGAAAAGCAGAAACACTCAACCCCCAGAAGCCGTCCTCTTTGTCACCTCATTAGCAGTATTCTTGTCTGGAAAATTCAATGGAGAAACCTGGTGGACTATAGTCCATGGTGTCACAAAGAGTTGGACACGATTGAGTGGTCATACATATATATAATATACATAAATATGAGTGAATATTCTTGATCACGTTATAAAATGTTTTCCTTATCATGGGAAGGGGCTTATAATAGAAGTTTTAAGGATAAGACTAGAAAACCCCAACTACCTATTCCACTCTGATTTCAGAGAACAGTTTGGTCAATGCTTCTAATTTGCAATAATAATAGTTATAATTAATTAGCATAACACTTCTCTAGGTAATTTTATATGCAACAAATCATTTCAATCACATAATGCCTTAGGGGGTGAGCTTTAATAATATAATTATTTTCAAGATTATCATGCAGCCAGTAAGCGAGGGAGCCAAGACTCAGTTCCAAACCCACGCTTTTCCACTATATCATGTTTCTTTGGAAACTCACATCTTCCTTGGCTTCTGTATTGTCACATCATTCTGTCTCTGACCTGACTGCATTTTTTCTGGCTCCCATTTTCTTTTTCCCATCTCCTAATACTACTGCTCCATCAGCTTCAGGCTATGGCCTGCTTCCTCCTGATCTCACTGGCTTTCTTGCTTTCTATTTAGAAGGATGAAGAAGGCTGAGCATTTTCATAGGCAGAATGGAAGGACGCAATAGAGAGCGGACCTTGAAGAGAGCTGAAGGAGAGAGAATGGTTGATGGAATGAGGCTCCAGAGGGATGACCAAGCATCCGGAGGAGGAATCCTCCTTAGGAACTAGGATGGGCCCATCTTTCTGTGGCACATTTAGTCATTTTCACAGGCAGAGACCGGCAGACATAGAGCATTCCTATCCCTTTAGTTGGCATGAGTCCCCCAGTTTCTGGCCATGAGCCCTGAAGTGAAAGTTGAGGCCTTGCCACTTGAAGCACATGCTCCACTTTACAGATGAGGCCCAGCCCAGCCTTGGGAAAACAAGGAAGGAACGCAGATTGTTTGGTGGCACCATTTGAGAAAGGAATGTGGCAAAGCCCAAGTAGAAAAGCAGAAACACTCAACCCCCAGAAGCCGTCCTCTTTGTCACCTCATTAGCTGAAGTGGCTCGCTGAGACTTAAGAGAACAAGATGGCTGTGTTCATTAGCCTAGAGGAGCAGTCAAACAGCTGCAGGAGCCCAAGCCAACCACCAACGTCCCCAGATGATTAATGGGGTATCCTGTGGCAAATGAGGAGGACAAAGGCGTCCACAGCTTATTTCCTCAAATCAGGAGGCTTTAAATGAGAATGCATTGTGGAGGGGCAATAAAACCATCAGAATGTGGCTCTGGCTTCTTTCCATCTTATTAGACTTGAGGTAATTATCCAGGTAATTCAGGAAAAATAAACGGCATTGCCTGAATTACTCAGATAATTACCTCAATGCTCCAATTCAGTCTGGTGGTGGAGGGCCAGCTGTAAATGTCTCACTGGCCGCAAATAGTCTGATAACTGAAAACAGGCTTGGTAATTTCGGAGCCAGGGTAGAACAGTGAAAGCGGTTGAACTCCAATAATTAGAAAACCTGGGTGTTTTAGACCAAGCTCTGCAGCAGCAATCTGCCTATTCCCAGGGGACTAGTTTACCTCACTGAGCCTGAGGCCATCTTTAAGGATGGTAAACTATAAATTGCTAGCTGGTACACTTTCAGCAATTATTATCAATAGTAGTTTTTGTTGCTGGTATTATCAACTATTGATATAAATTTTTGTTCTGGCATAAAACTGGATTTTGAAAAGCATACTTTATGCAAAGGTATGAGATACCAGGGCAAGGCTTTTCAACATTAGCTGCCCATGGGATTCATCCAGGGAGCTTTAAAAAAGAGAGAGAATTTCCCAGGCTCTACTCTAGACCAATTAATCTGAATCTCTGGGTTGGGGCCCTTGACATTGGTATTTTAAAAAATCTCTCCAGATGAGTCTAAGGGGCAGAACCCCCTGTATGTTAGAGAAAGAGCTAAAGAGGGAGGGAGATTTTTGTCACCAGAGGGTCATTTCCAGGGTTTAATGTGTCTGATGGATAAGCCTCGGAGTGACAGGTGAAGCTGTCTGGCTGTTCAGCTGGTTCCCCAGTTCCAAGGGGAAGAGACCCCCCAAAAAGCCCCGATCCCTCGGTGTGCAAGGGCCCTGGTTTAAACAGCACGGAAGGAGTTCACTGGTCCTGCGTGCGGACAGCCACCATGCCTGCACAAAAGCACGAGAAACACGCAGTGCCCACTCTCCACGCTGAACGTGTTTGAGTAACTGAAGGACTTGTCAAAGGCCACTGAACCACAGCCAGTTGTTAATGGAGAAGGACTGAAAGCATCATTTCCATTTCCTCTGAACTTCTTAAAAGTGTTCCTTCCCAAGGATTAGGACCAGGTGCAATCCCCATCGTGTGTTACCAGGTCTTGCTAAGGTACCTCAGCACATCGTCAATATTCATTAGACTTGAGGTAATTATCCAGGTAATTCAGGAAAAATAAACGGCATTGCCTGAATTACTCAGATAATTACCTCAATGCTCCAATTCAGTCTGGTGGTGGAGGGCCAGCTGTAAATGTCTCACTGGCAAATAGTCTGATAACTGAAAACAGGCTTGGTAATTTCGGAGCCAGGGTAGAACAGTGAAAGCGGTTGAACTCCAATAATTAGAAAACCTGGGTGTTTTAGACCAAGCTCTGCAGCAGCAATCTGCCTATTCCCAGGGGACTAGTTTACCTCACTGAGCCTGAGGCCATCTTTAAGGATGGTAAACTATAAATTGCTAGCTGGTACACTTTCAGCAATTATTATCAATAGTAGTTTTTGTTGCTGGTATTATCAACTATTGATATAAATTTTTGTTCTGGCATAAAACTGGATTTTGAAAAGCATACTTTATGCAAAGGTATGAGATACCAGGGCAAGGCTTTTCAACATTAGCTGCCCATGGGATTCATCCAGGGAGCTTTAAAAAAGAGAGAGAGAATTTCCCAGGCTCTACTCTAGACCAATTAATCTGAATCTCTGGGTTGGGGCCCTTGACATTGGTATTTTAAAAAATCTCTCCAGATGAGTCTAAGGGGCAGAACCCCCTGTATGTTAGAGAAAGAGCTAAAGAGGGAGGGAGATTTTTGTCACCAGAGGGTCATTTCCAGGGTTTAATGTGTCTGATGGATAAGCCTCGGAGTGACAGGTGAAGCTGTCTGGCTGTTCAGCTGGTTCCCCAGTTCCAAGGGGAAGAGACCCCCAAAATGCCCCGATCCCTGGGTGTGCAAGGGCCCTGGTTTAAACAGCACGGAAGGAGTTCACTGGTCCTGCGTGCGGACAGCCACCATGCCTGCACAAAAGCACGAGAAACACGCAGTGCCCACTCTCCACGCTGAACGTGTTTGAGTAACTGAAGGACTTGTCAAAGGCCACTGAACCACAGCCAGTTGTTAATGGAGAAGGACTGAAAGCATCATTTCCATTTCCTCTGAACTTCTTAAAAGTGTTCCTTCCCAAGGATTAGGACCAGGTGCAATCCCCATCGTGTGTTACCAGGTCTTGCTAAGGTACCTCAGCACATCGCGTCAATATTCATTAAAACTAATGAGATCGTAACTGCTAAATGGCATTATTTCATCCAGGCAGCAAATGTTTCCCAAGTGCAAAGCTGCCATCTGTTAGGCAGTACTGGGAAGAAGAAAATTTCCTTCTGAAGCAACCCAGTTGGATCCTCTGGGTCAGGAGCATCTGGTGGGCAGCATGCTGTCAGCATGAGACTACTTTAGGTCTGGTTTCAAATGGCTGCTGTCAGAGCCTGAGGAGAGAATTCCTGTGGTCTAGACACAAATCCTACCAGGGCTTACAGATGGGCCTCTCCTTTACGTCTTAGGGGAAAAAGAACACAGCTCAGAAGCAAGGCAGTCATCTCTCAGGCATCTTTCAGGAATGGTCAGCAGTCTTTCTGAGTACAGCAAAACATCTGTTTCCTCTGTGTAGCTCCACCGAACCTAGGCTGCCTTCCCCACATGCATGTTGCTCTTCTGAAGTTTCAAGACATGTGAACTCAAGGGACCATTTCTTTTGGCCCATGACAAACTTCTCAAAGGATGAAGTGGTTAAATTTACAGGGATTCTCCAGGTGTTGAAAAATGGATCACCAAGAGTCCCTGATCCTGTGGCAAGACAACACAGTGATCATTCTTTGCAGGGTGGTCTCCACACACTGGAGAAAAGCAAGTAAAAGCATGTGTTTTCTTTCCCCTTTACAAAATAGTCTAGTCTCTCAGAATTCTCCTTGATTCCTGTTACCCTTTGAGGTTCTGTTCAAATGTCACCTCCTCTGTGAAGCCTTCTAGGATTTTCCCAGGCAAGATTAACCACAGTTTCCATGGCAGCTCAGTAACTTTCTAGTAACTTCAGTCTTTTCTAGTCCTTTGTGTAACAGTCAGTTGTTACACTAACAACTAACTACTGTTAATTGTGTGCTGCCTCCTTTCCACTCCCACCCTCATTCCTAGTACAGTGGACTGTGAGCTCCTCAAAGACAGGAATCACTTAGAAGCGTTACCCAGTAGATATTATGTGGAGAATTCAATTTGAGTCTTGGCTCAGGATTTTTTGTTGTTATTGTTTGTTTGTTTATAGTGAGTTGCGGGGAGCTGCCCTGTTTCAAGGGGTTTCCTTTAAGGAAACATAGCCCTGGGAGCTGCCCTGGCAACAGGGGCTGATAACAGCGTAGCTCTCTGTCCCGCCACCCCAGGTGTTGTGAAGACCTTCCTTAGCTATCATGAAGAACACCTGGAGCCTCTTTACAGGGCTTGAGGGGCATTATGACCCAGAACCATTGTAATGATCGACACCTGGCCTCTAAAGCACGCGTACACAATTGCTTGTTGTGTGAAGTGTAAAAGGGATGAGCGAGTTCAATAAACTTGTCAGCAACTTGTCAGCAACCTGTAGAGTTGTCTGCCTTCTTGCTGTCCCTCTCAACCCCATCTTTTCTGTCCTTCTTTCTTTTCTTAGCCTATCTGCCACTCTCTTCAGGACCTGTTCGACTGCCGGCTGGCCCGGCAGTGAGTGCCTGGGATATCTGACTTTTTCTGGTGCTTCGATAAAGCTGTGTTCCAAGTCCTTTGCAGGGAATGTGTCTTGAACATTCTTACCTGCTCCCTCATATTCATCTCTGGAGGCGCTGAAACCTTCCTCCTCAAACAGCCCCAGGTTTTCTCACAGGACCTTCATGTTTCTTTAACCCCTGACTGTTTCTCGTTCCCTTCTGATTTGTTTCCCATTTGTTGTTTCCGACCTTTGCTAGTTGTTTCCAGTTGACCACGGACTTATAGTTCACTACTGACCCAGGCTCGTTTTGCACTTTGCTTGAACTAGTGTCCACCGGCCATGGACCTTCCTCCAGCTCTGGATATAGTCTCTATTTTCTCTAGAATGCCTATTTCAAAGAAGGCAGTGCTAAGTCGCTTCAGTGGTGTTGGGCTCTTTGCGACCCCATGGATCGTAGCCCACCAGGCTCCTCTGTCCATGAGGTTCCCCAGGCAAGAATACTGGAGTGGGTTGCCATGCCATTCTCCAGGGGGTCTTCCCGACCCAGGGATTGAACCCTGATCTCTTACATCTCCTGTATTGGCAAGCGGGTTCTTTACCACTAGTGTCAGCTGGGAAGCCCCAAATAAGACATATAGCCTAATAAGGATAAACAGATTTTTTAAATGATGTTTTAATAATTTTTGTTAGATTCCATAAATTATACACAACTTTATACCAGAAAGTTAATTTCTGTCCTCGAATTAGAACATAGGAATTTTAAATGAGGAGGTTTTTCATAAAAAATAAACCAATGTCCATTCCATGTCACCTATGGATTTTATATATATATATATTTTTTTTTATATAAACTTTTTTTTTTAAAGATTTATTTATTTATTTATTTTGGGCGGGGGTCGGGTTGGGGAGGGAGGGGAGCGGGGCGGGCCACTTCTATTGGTCTTTCATTTATCTATTTTCATCCCTCTTTGTTCTTTGGCTCCTGTGGGCCTCCCATTGTGGTGGCATCTGTCGTTGCAGAGCACCGGCTCTGGGCACATGCGCTCCAGAGTTCCAACTCGGTAATTGGACACATTGGTCCAGCCGCTCTGCGGCATGTGGGATCTTCCCAGGCCAGGGATCAAACCGGCGCCCCTTGCACTGCAAGGCGGTGTCCTTACCCACTGGACCATCAGGGGAAGCCCTCATCTATGGATTTTAATAACTGCCTTAAAAATGATTTTACAATAGCTCTCATATGGACATAAACACAGGCATTATAATTAATCCAAAGTCAGGACAAGAAATTAACATTGTACAGGGAACAGCTTGTGCAAATGACTACATTCTATTAAGAGGTCAGATAGATAGTGGGTTTAACTACCAAGGTACTGAAGGAAAAGCTTATTATCAGTAATAACCAGAAAAAAGTCATAGAAGTTTGTAATTACTGAAAACAACTCAGTTTGATAAACATAAATTGAATGAAAGACCAAGAACCCTATTTTTTAAAAGGCCATTATGTAAGGATTTGTTCAGAGAGATAAGACTTAGTCCCTCAGGGGCCAGACTTGTTTCTGAGGCAGGTAGGGTTGCTGTGTGACCTACCTCTCACTGCTTAACTACTCTGAGACTTTATCGACTCGTGGGGAAAATGGGAACCATCAGAAAGCTCAAAGGAGCAGAAGTTTGAAGACAAGCATACCTGGATTTGAAGTCTATCTTTAATTTTAATACAGAGTGATCTTGGTTGAATAATTCAACCTTCTGAAGTTCAACGTCTTCATCTGGAAAATGTAGGGCAGGGATGGTACCTACTTTTCGGGGAGTGGTTAATAATAATTTCACTGTTTCGAAGGAACAGATAAAGAAGATATGGTGCATATACAGAATGAACTATTACTCAGCCATATAAAGGAATGAAACTGAGTCATTTGTACAGACATGGATGGACCTAGAGACTGTTACACAGAGTGAAAGAAGTCAGAAAGAAAAAAACAAATCAATGTGTATATGTGGAATCTCAAAAAATGATATAGGTGATCTTATTTTCAAGGCAGTAATACAGACACAGACGTAGAGATCAAACATATGGACATCAAGGGGGATACGGGTGGAAAGAATTGGGAGATTAGGAAGGACACATACACACTATTGGAACTATGCATAAGGAGAAGGGAAAGGAGCCCACATGAGATCCCACCAGAATGAGGACCTTCTCTTTCCTTTTAGCCTCCTGCTAAGGCTCTTCCCAGGCCAGGGATCAAACCGGCGCCCCTTGCACTGCAAGGCGGTGTCCTTACCCACTGGACCATCAGGGGAAGCCCTCATCTATGGATTTTAATAACTGCCTTAAAAATGATTTTACAATAGCTCTCATATGGACATAAACACAGGCATTATAATTAATCCAAAGTCAGGACAAGAAATTAACATTGTACAGGGAACAGCTTGTGCAAATGACTACATTCTATTAAGAGGTCAGATAGATAGTGGGTTTAACTACCAAGGTACTGAAGGAAAAGCTTATTATCAGTAATAACCAGAAAAAAGTCATAGAAGTTTGTAATTACTGAAAACAACTCAGTTTGATAAACATAAATTGAATGAAAGACCAAGAACCCTATTTTTTAAAAGGCCATTATGTAAGGATTTGTTCAGAGAGATAAGACTTAGTCCCTCAGGGGCCAGACTTGTTTCTGAGGCAGGTAGGGTTGCTGTGTGACCTACCTCTCACTGCTTAACTACTCTGAGACTTTATCGACTCGTGGGGAAAATGGGAACCATCAGAAAGCTCAAAGGAGCAGAAGTTTGAAGACAAGCATACCTGGATTTGAAGTCTATCTTTAATTTTAATACAGAGTGATCTTGGTTGAATAATTCAACCTTCTGAAGTTCAACGTCTTCATCTGGAAAATGTAGGGCAGGGATGGTACCTACTTTTCGGGGAGTGGTTAATAATAATTTCACTGTTTCGAAGGAACAGATAAAGAAGATATGGTGCATATACAGAATGAACTATTACTCAGCCATATAAAGGAATGAAACTGAGTCATTTGTACAGACATGGATGGACCTAGAGACTGTTACACAGAGTGAAAGAAGTCAGAAAGAAAAAAACAAATCAATGTGTATATGTGGAATCTCAAAAAATGATATAGGTGATCTTATTTTCAAGGCAGTAATACAGACACAGACGTAGAGATCAAACATATGGACATCAAGGGGGATACGGGTGGAAAGAATTGGGAGATTAGGAAGGACACATACACACTATTGGAACTATGCATAAGGAGAAGGGAAAGGAGCCCACATGAGATCCCACCAGAATGAGGACCTTCTCTTTCCTTTTAGCCTCCTGCTAAGGCTTCCTCTGGCACTGTACTGTCCTGAGAACTGGGGATTAGCGAGAAGACAGAGATGTTGTCCTTGACCTCCTGGAGCACACAGTGCTGTGGAGGAGACAGACTCGAACACTGATAGCAGAGGATAATAGACAAGGTTATGTTGGGGAGTGAGTGAAGTACTGGGAGAGCTAGATACCCATACCACACACTGTCTTGAACCAACCCGTGGGCGGCCATCTTGGCTTGGCTGCGATTGGTTGATTGCAATGGGCACAGTGAGCCCAGGCAAGGTACCACAAGATGCCCTGATCACTGAGGTGGAAAAAGTAATAGTTTGGCCAAGGTTCAGCTGCACAGGCAGGGCAGAGAGATTATACAACTCCTTCCCACGGAGCCTCTTGGGGTGTTAAGACTGAAGCACATGTTCAAAATTCCGTGTCCCCTGGGAATTCTTCCATAACTAGCCCTGTCGGTTTTCTTCTTCTAATTGATACCCTTACAAACTGGGCTGTTAATTATTACCAGATCCTTTTTCACATTGCCCAAAGGTTACTTTGCAACGGATCTTAACCTGACTTGTTTTTATTTCATCAGAATGTGTACTCTTACAGACCACTGCCTTTCACATATTAACATGCATAGGAGTCATCTGGGGGTCTTGTTAAACTGTAACTCCTAATTAAGTAGGTTTGGAATGAGGCCTGAGAGTCTGCTTTTCTAAGAAGCTCCCAGGTGATGCCAATTCTGATGGTTCGTGAGCCATACATTGCTTTTAAGGCAAGATGAATCTTTAATATTTTAACATTTACAAAGCATTTTAATACCCATTTGTGTCTCTGTTTGCTGAACCCAGGGTAGACAAGGAAGCAGGTAGGAAGAAGCTGGAAGAAGATGCGAGGAGCCGTAGGAACTTCAGACATTCTTTATCTGCAGCAGTAAGCCAGACATGCCTTACTCTCTAAGGGCTGATGCTGCCGCAGCACAGGCTAAGAGCTTTTCCAGTGAAAATGGCACATATGTGTATGCAGTGCTATAATGATCTCAGCTGTCACATAACCATGCAAACTCACTGTTTGTAGAAGGTGGGATGAGAGCAAGAGAACCTTGGGAGTGAGAGGGCGTAGGGCGAGAGAGCCTGACCCTGCCATCTTGGCCAGGTGCACTTCGCCTACACCACCCTCTAAACGTAACATTCAAAATAACCTTGTGAAGTAGGAAGGGGGTGATTAGTAGTAGTAGTAGTACCATTGTAACAGATGTGAACTGAACATTGGCTAGCCAATGGAAGCTATTCATAAAAAGCTGCCTACCTGGAACTCAGCCCCAGACCCCAATTCCTTCTTACCAGATACAGCACCCCCTTGATCAGCTAGTATAGCTGGTGACGGGAACTGTGCCTTCATCATCACTGTGTCCCTTGAAATTTCTAATGTGATGTTCAGTGAATGGCAAGCATTTGGTGATGGTTTATTCCACAGTTCATTTTAATAGCCCTGGTGGCTCAAAGGGTAAAGAATCTTCCTACAACACAGGAGACCCAGCTTCAGTCCTTGGGTCAGGAAGATCCCCTGGAAAAGGAGATGGCAACCCATTCCAACATTCTTGTCTGGAGAATTCTCTGGACAGAGGAGCCTGGCGAGCTACAGTCCATGGGGTCGCAAAGAGTCGAACATGAGTGAGCAGCTAACTTTCACTTTTTCAGCCACTATACAGTGTTCTGGTTGCTTTATTTCACATGTAGAATCGTCATCCTCATACTAACTCAGAATTATGATTTGCAATGCACAGTTATGATCAGAAGTTGAGGAGTAAAGTGCCTTGCCCAAGACAGTAGTGAAAAAAAGGAATTTTAAACCATGTCTGTCTTCTAAAGGAGCCCGCAGTGTTTCATTTTATTTTTAGTTATGAAGTTGTACATGCATCATACAGTGAAGAAATGCTTCTCCTTTGTTACTAAGGTCCAGGCTGTCAAAAATCTTTAGAAACTTGATCATGAGAATGAGGGTTGATCTGCCCAAGACCTTTGAAACTAAGAAGAGCTGTGATCGTTCTCCTGCTGCACATCCTCACAGCTGTTGCAGTCTTTATCTGCAGTTTTACAGCAAATGACAGAGAATAATTGATGCCGTTGGAGGCCTCTGTCTACAGAGAAATACTCTTGTTCTGAGGTCCCCACTATGTTATGCAGTTGCTTACATTTTTCATCAAAGATTTAGTCAAGAAATAGTGCAAGAAGAATCTTGTTAGAGCTCCCAAGAAAGAGCTGAATAAATATTTGGAAAAGAATGTTATGCCACATACTCAATAAGTATTTGAGTTTTTACTTTGTGAGTAAGCCAGAGTTCCTTAAAGAGGAAGGTCTGAAGATGAGTTTTTAAAAATGACATTCTCAGCTTGGTCAGCTCATGAGTGCAGCCTGTTAAACACATGACTGTAAGTTCTTCCACATCAGGGGAAAAGGGCAAGGTCCTTTCGCCTTGTATCTGGGTGGCTTGTGACTGCTTTCAACAGCAGAATACAGTAGAAACTGGGGTTGTATGAATTCTGAGACTAAGTTATTAAAAACCCTGCAGTTTATGCCTTACTTATGTGAACAACTATGCTCGGAACCCAAACCACCAGGTAAAAACCCCCGCTGTCTTGAGGCATCTATGTTGTGAGGAACTCCAGTCATGTGAAAATACGTGAAAGCATTATGGTTGACAGTTCCAGCAGAGCCCAGACTTCAAGACATCCCAGAATAGGTATGACACACAAGAGTGAAGAAGCCTCTGGATGACTCAGTCCTTCAACCACGTGGGCATCCTTTGCTATTTGCATCCCAGATGAGGCCTCAGACATTGTGGAGCAGGCATAAGCTATACCCCTGTAATTTATCCTAATTTACCACCCAAGGAATTCACTAGCATAATCCAGCGGGGGTTTTTTGTATTATGCCAGAGAGTTGGGGATGGCTTGTTGACTGTGGGCTGATAAGTGCATCAGTGAGTCAGAACTCTTTGGGTTGCAAGCGATAAAAACACAACTGAAATTAGCTTAGGAAACAGAGACTCTGCTGGAAGGTCCTAGAGCATTGTGCAGCCATAAACATGTGCCTCGAAGATTGCCTGAGGGTGTGATTGAGCCATGATCCCAGCAGCTGCATGCTGAGGTCCATCGCTGTGTTCTCACTGAGTCCAAGCTCCTCACAAGTTTAGGGATGTTAGATTTAACAGATAAAAGTACGGGATGCCCATGTGGTATTTGGGATGTACTAAAAATTGGGCTTCCCTGGTGGTTCAGTGGTAAAGAATCCACCTGCCAATGCAGGAGATGTGAGTTTGATCCCTGAGTCAGGAAGATCCATTGGAGGGGGAAATGGCAACCCACTCCAGTATTCCTGCCTGGGAAATCCCATGGACAGAGGAGTGTAGCGGACTGCAGGCCACGGGGTCACAAAGAGTCAAGCATGACTGAGTGACTGAGCACCTACACATAATTCATTGTTTATCTGAACCTCAAGTTTAACTGATGTCCCTTGTGAATTGGGCAAACCTGTGTAAGCTGTGTGGTGACTGGATGTGGCAGGATTCTGTGCTGGGTTGTTCCTGAGAGACATGGGACCTTTCTGATTGGTGACTTTGGTGCAAGGAGTCTCCATCAGACCTGCATGGCTTTCTCATAGCTGCACTGCAGTCCAAGACCATCTCACACAGCTTCCCCTACCCCCATTCGCCCTGTTCTTCTCTTCACAAAGTTTGGACCTGCATCTTGGTCTGATGAGACGGTCTTCCAGCACCCTCTGTCTCCCTCCACATTTTCCCTCATAGGCATCTTCCCTAATCAATGCCTTGCCCTTCTAATCCCATCTCAGAATTTACTTTTCACGGGACCTTGAATAATACAGGAGAGGACACTCCCATGAATGAAAGAAGGTTGGAGTAACTAAATCGTAGGCACAGCTGTAATGCCACTGAGCGCCAGGAACCTGGATGCCTCCTGCCTCCATCTCCCTTTCCAGTGCTCTTTTCTGCTTCTCTCTGCCCACGTGCTCATTCTTTCTGTCCACAGACTGACTTCCTTCATGGAAATACCCAAGTTCCACATCTTGTAACTTTCTCATCAGAGAGATACTTACTTTTTTTGTTTTTAGTTTGAAAAATTGAGGAAAGGGCTCTGATTGGCCCGGCTTGTGTTTGGCCCACCTCTGGCTCTATCAGTGAAGGCCCAGGGTAGGGTTTGCAAGAAAACAGACTTTCCGGTGCAAATCACATGGATGCAATAAGGGGAAAAACTATTCCTCAAAAGAGGTGGTAGATAGACAGTATCATAGGTGAGTGTCTACTTTAGCCCCGATCTACTGTGTAATGTCAGCCAAACTTACTGGGAAAGGTAAAAATCCAGAGTTGACTAATGGTTGATTGAACTGATTGAATTGTGGGAACTGAATTTCCACAATGTACCATGAAGAATCTGTAGTAGAGCCTTTAGATGTATCACTCCTTCGTCAACTTCACAAAAGACACCAGGAGGTAGTACTTATTATTCCTTTTTTACAGGAAAACTGAAGATCAGAATATTATTATATTAATTAATATTCTTAAATTAATAAGAAATTATAATTCTATAAGTATTAATATTCTTAAAGTTAAAAATATTAACAATAAATACTCAAGGTCCTTCACTTAGAAAACAGCTGGAAGCTAGGGTTGAAAGCCAGATCATGATTTCCCCAGGCCTTTCCGCTACTTAGTTTACTTTCAGTATTAAGTGGAGCCAGCATAAGGATAAACGATTTTCACTTTTACAACGTATTGCATTGGTGTGGTATGTGTATAATGCGAATCTGTATTTCCTTGTGTGAACAGTTCTCACACAGCTTCCCCTACCCCCATTCGCCCTGTTCTTCTCTTCACAAAGGACGATCTTGGTCTTCCTAGCACCCTCTGTCTCCCTCCACATTTTCCCTCATAGGCATCTTCCTAATCAATGCCTTGCCCTTCTAATCCCATCTCAGAATTTACTTTTCACGGGACCTTGAATAATACAGGAGAGGACACTCCCATGAATGAAAGAAGGTTGGAGTAACTAAATCGTAGGCACAGCTGTAATGCCACTGAGCGCCAGGAACCTGGATGCCTCCTGCCTCCATCTCCCTTTCCAGTGCTCTTTCTAGCTTCTCTCTGCCCACGTGCTCATTCTTTCTGTCCACAGACTGACTTCCTTCATGGAAATACCCAAGTTCCACATCTTGTAACTTTCTCATCAGAGAGATACTTACTTTTTTTGTTTTTAGTTTGAAAAATTGAGGAAAGGGCTCTGATTGGCCCGGCTTGTGTTTGGCCCACCTCTGGCTCTATCAGTGAAGGCCCAGGGTAGGGTTTGCAAGAAAACAGACTTTCCGGTGCAAATCACATGGATGCAAAAAGGGGGAAAAACTATTCCTCAAAAGAGGTGGTAGATAGACAGTATCATAGGTGAGTGTCTACTTTAGCCCCGATCTACTGTGTAATGTCAGCCAAACTTACTGGGAAAGGTAAAAATCCAGAGTTGACTAATGGTTGATTGAACTGATTGAATTGTGGGAACTGAATTTCCACAATGTACCATGAAGAATCTGTAGTAGAGCCTTTAGATGTATCACTCCTTCGTCAACTTCACAAAAGACACCAGGAGGTAGTACTTATTATTCCTTTTTTACAGGAAAACTGAAGATCAGAATATTATTATATTAATTAATATTCTTAAATTAATAAGAAATTATAATTCTATAAGTATTAATATTCTTAAAGTTAAAAATATTAACAATAAATACTCAAGGTCCTTCACTTAGAAAACAGCTGGAAGCTAGGGTTGAAAGCCAGATCATGATTTCCCCAGGCCTTTCCGCTACTTAGTTTACTTTCAGTATTAAGTGGAGCCAGCATAAGGATAAACGTATTTTCACTTTTACAACGTATTGCATTGGTGTGGTATGTGTATAATGCGAATCTGTATTTCCTTGTGTGAACAGTTACCTTTTTTTATTCCATTAAACAAAACAAGAATATTTGAATGAACCTGCTATGTCTGCTGACTGTCTATAAGAAAGGCAAATATGAATAAAACTGGTCTCTGTGCTTAATAGTCTTAGGTGAGGGCAGAACAGTGGACATGGAATAAGACATATTTATAAATTAAGCAAATGAGAGAATATTGGAGTCAGGAACCTGCTAAGTGTGGGAGGAACTCTCCATTGTTTCTGTTGAGCCCCTTGATTTTCCAGAACTTTCAACAACTCAGAAAAATGATATTTATATTTGGAAAATATTTTCTGTGTTTTACACATGGCTCAGGATAGGATACATTATATTCCATTCTCTGAGCATTACTTAAACATTTACAAAAGAATGAATGATAACACACCATATAGGATTTACTCTATTACTTTGCTCAGTGCTTTACATAATTATCACATTATCACATTTAATCTCCATAGGGGTTTGACTGGCTAGAGGAAGCCCAAATAGGAAACAGAAGTCTTGCCAAGTAAAGGAGACAGATATTGGTGTCTCGACTTCTAAGGTGGCTAGAATTTGTGGGGCAGGGTCCTGGAGACGAGAACAGTGAAGAAAAGGAGTTTTAGAGATATGCAGAGACAATCTCTTGGACCTTCACCTGAACATCCCTTTGCTAATATGCAGGATGACTCAGGAAGGCCTGACAGAGAAGACCCAAGGGGCTGAGAGCTAAACAGAGACTACAGAGGTCACACAGCAATCGGACACGTGGATTTTCAACTGTCTGAGAGATGTGATCTCATGAAAACTCAGGCAATTCAGCTGAGACATCAAAAGGCCACGTTTTAGGAATAAGGATCAAATTCTGGAGTTAGGGAAACCCTAGACAGATTCTAACAAAATGCAAAAACAGTTCTCAACAGGATCAAGATGATCTGTGGGTAACTTAATCGCCTGCTGACATAAAACTCCACACTCTTTAAAGAAAAATTATATAACCTGGACAGTCTACAAAAAACAAATAAATCATATAACCTGGACGGTCTAGCAGCTAGATAAGTGTCCACTGTAGCTGCTGATCTACTGGGCAAGGTCAGTAAATCTTTTCTAGTTCTCAAATGATGATTTTCAAAGTCTCTCCAGTTTCTAAAATTAAAGATATGATCACAGTTTTCTTTCCTTGGGACGAGCTAGTGAACCATGCCACTGCTGAGGCTTACAGGTTTCAGAATACCTGTACACGGGAAAAGGAACCTGACTGCCATAAACACTTCCGTCATTCACCTATTAAAGAGCAACTTTATTATTGACAACTCTATAGGAAACAGCACAGGGAAGTTGACTATTGGAGTCAGGAACCTGCTAAGTGTGGGAGGAACTCTCCATTGTTTCTGTTGAGCCCCTTGATTTTCCAGAACTTTCAACAACTCAGAAAAATGATATTTATATTTGGAAAATATTTTCTGTGTTTTACACATGGCTCAGGATAGGATACATTATATTCCATTCTCTGAGCATTACTTAAACATTTACAAAAGAATGAATGATAACACACCATATAGGATTTACTCTATTACTTTGCTCAGTGCTTTACATAATTATCACATTATCACATTTAATCTCCATAGGGGTTTGACTGGCTAGAGGAAGCCCAAATAGGAAACAGAAGTCTTGCCAAGTAAAGGAGACAGATATTGGTGTCTCGACTTCTAAGGTGGCTAGAATTTGTGGGGCAGGGTCCTGGAGACGAGAACAGTGAAGAAAAGGAGTTTTAGAGATATGCAGAGACAATCTCTTGGACCTTCACCTGAACATCCCTTTGCTAATATGCAGGATGACTCAGGAAGGCCTGACAGAGAAGACCCAAGGGGCTGAGAGCTAAACAGAGACTACAGAGGTCACACAGCAATCGGACACGTGGATTTTCAACTGTCTGAGAGATGTGATCTCATGAAAACTCAGGCAATTCAGCTGAGACATCAAAAGGCCACGTTTTAGGAATAAGGATCAAATTCTGGAGTTAGGGAAACCCTAGACAGATTCTAACAAAATGCAAAAACAGTTCTCAACAGGATCAAGATGATCTGTGGGTAACTTAATCGCCTGCTGACATAAAACTCCACACTCTTTAAAGAAAAATTATATAACCTGGACAGTCTACAAAAAAAACAAATAAATCATATAACCTGGACGGTCTAGCAGCTAGATAAGTGTCCACTGTAGCTGCTGATCTACTGGGCAAGGTCAGTAAATCTTTTCTAGTTCTCAAATGATGATTTTCAAAGTCTCTCCAGTTTCTAAAATTAAAGATATGATCACAGTTTTCTTTCCTTGGGACGAGCTAGTGAACCATGCCACTGCTGAGGCTTACAGGTTTCAGAATACCTGTACACGGGAAAAGGAACCTGACTGCCATAAACACTTCCGTCATTCACCTATTAAAGAGCAACTTTATTATTGACAACTCTATAGGAAACAGCACAGGGGAAGTTGACAGAAGTGAGATAATTGGGGAAAGAATTTTAGTTCTGGTGGGTTTTTTTCCCCTTTTCTTTTGTAAAAAATTCATCCTTTCTGCAGAGCCAACGTGCCGATTAAGAGTTGGCCGCAAGACCAGGATGCTCCGGCCGTCCTAGCTCGCCCTCTGCTGGTTAGATGGATCCATAGCATGCTCCGTAGAAACAACTAGGTGGGGAGCAGGGAATCGCTTGAATTTTGCCCTTGTCATGTTTTTAAATCGCCTGATCCTCCTTCCCTGCGGCTCCTATAGTTTTCTTTGGGCCTCACCATATTTACACGTAAATATGTATATATATATGTATTGCTATATATGTATATGTATACATTTGTACAGGGGCTTCGCTGGTGCCTCTGACGGTAAAGAATCTGCCTGGGATGCATAAGACCCAGGGTTCGATCCCCGGGTGGGGAAGATCCCCTGGAGGAGGGCATGGCGACCCACTCCAGTATTCTTGCCTGGAGAATTCCATGGACAGAGGAACCTGGCGGACTACTGTCCATGGGTTGCAAAGAGTCAGACACAGTTGAATGACATACTTTCTTTCCCTTTGTTACGTATGTGTGTATAGAGAGAGCAAGGAGGGAGTGAGAGACAAGGAGGTGGATGAAGAGAGAGATGGGAAGGGAGGAGAAATAGAGACAAGGAAAATGAGGGGAGAGGGAAGGAATGAGGAGGAGAGGCAGAGAAATGGAGGGGAGGGAGATGGAGAAGGAGGGGAAAGAGTAAAAGGGAGAGAATTATAGAGACAGCAGAGGAGTTGAGTTTTGTGAAAGCCTGGATATTTGCTCCTCTCTTTTTTTATTTTTTAAAATTAATTTATTTATATATTTCTTTCTTTCTTTTTGGCTCCACTAGGTCTCGTGGTACACTGATTTCTCTTGTTGTGGAGGGCCGCAGCGGGCGGGCGGGCGGGCGGGCGGGCAGGCAGGCAGGCAGGCAGGCAGGCAGGCAGGCGGGCTCAGCCAAAGCTGCAAAAACCTTCACTGGTTTGTTTTCCTACAGTGAAGTACAGACTCTAGGCAGCATCGGCTTCAGGAGCTGTGGCACATAGGCTTCCCGGGCTCTAGAAAACAGGCTCAGTAGTTGTGGCCCAGGGGCTTAGTTGCTTCTCAGCATTTGGGATCTTCCCTAACCAGGGATCGAACCCATATCCGCTACATTGACAAGCAGATTTTTAACCATTGCACCACCAGGGAAACCTGTTTCTCTTTTTTAAATTTTTATTTTATTTTATTTATCTTTTGGTGGGTGGGGTGGGGAGGGAGGGGGACGGGTGGGCCATTTCGATTGGTCTTCCATTTCTCTATTTTCATCCGTTTTTGTTCTTTGGCTCCTGTGGGCCTCCCATCGCGGTGGCCGCTGTCATCGCAGAGCGCCGGCTCTGGGTACATGCGCCCCAGAGCTCCGGCTCGGTAATTGGATACATCAGTCCAACCGCTCCGTGGCATGTGGGATCTTCCCAGGCCTGGGATTGAACCGGCGCCCCTTGCACTGCAAGGCGGTGTCCTTACCCACTGGGCCACCAGGGGAAGCCCCAGGGAAGACCCCTTGTTTCTCTTTTTTAACAGGCTCTAGTGGATAAATAAGAGGGACTCCAGGCCTATGCAGGGGCATTCACGTTTTGGTTGCTGATTTATTTTTCTCTCTCTCAATAGTAGAGGGGAAAGCCCAGGGCCAGAGTCAGAGGACTTGGGTTCTGTCCCTGACTTGCTGCTTAAGAACCAAGTGACCTTAAACAAATCAGTTGACTTCCGTGAGTACCATTCCCTCACGAAGAGGGGAGGGAGAGGAAGAATGAGGAGGAGAGGCAGAGAAATGGAGGGGAGAGAGATAGAGAAGGAGAGAAAAGAGTAAAAGGGAGAGAATTATAGAGACAGCAGAGGAGTTGAGTTTTGTGAAAGCCTGGATATTTGCTCCTCTCTTTTTTTATTTTTTAAAATTAATTTATTTATATATTTCTTTCTTTCTTTTTGGCTCCACTAGGTCTCGTGGTACACTGATTTCTCTTGTTGTGGAGGGCCGCAGCGGGCGGGCGGGCGGGCGGGCGGGCAGGCAGGCAGGCAGGCAGGCAGGCAGGCAGGCGGGCTCAGCCAAAGCTGCAAAAACCTTCACTGGTTTGTTTTCCTACAGTGAAGTACAGACTCTAGGCAGCATCGGCTTCAGGAGCTGTGGCACATAGGCTTCCCGGGCTCTAGAAAACAGGCTCAGTAGTTGTGGCCCAGGGGCTTAGTTGCTTCTCAGCATTTGGGATCTTCCCTAACCAGGGATCGAACCCATATCCGCTACATTGACAAGCAGATTTTTAACCATTGCACCACCAGGGAAACCTGTTTCTCTTTTTTAAATTTTTATTTTATTTTATTTATCTTTTGGTGGGTGGGTCGGGGAGGGGGGGGAGTGGGCGGGCCACTTCTATTTGTCGTTCATTTCTCTATTTTCATCCGTTTTGTTCTTTGGCTCCTGTGGGCCTCCCATCGCGGTGGCCGCTGTCATCATAGGCGCCCGGCTCTGGGTACATGCGCCCAGAGCTCCGGCTCGGTAATTGGATACATCAGTCCAACCGCTCCGTGGCATGTGGGATCTTCCCAGGCCAGGGATTGAACCGGCGCCCCTTGCACTGCAAGGCGGTGTCCTTACCCACTGGGCCACCAGGGGAAGCCCCAGGGAAGACCCCTTGTTTCTCTTTTTTAACAGGCTCTAGTGGATAAATAAGAGGGACTCCAGGCCTATGCAGGGGCATTCACGTTTTGGTTGCTGATTTATTTTTCTCTCTCTCAATAGTAGAGGGGAAAGCCCAGGGCCAGAGTCAGAGGACTTGGGTTCTGTCCCTGACTTGCTGCTTAAGAACCAAGTGACCTTAAACAAATCAGTTGACTTCCGTGAGTACCATTCCCTCACGAATTCAGCTTCTATATTGATTGAAGACTTACTATGCTCCAAACCCTGAGTTAGGCTCTGAGGGAACAGAAAGATGAACAAGATGTGACCTTTGTCTCCAGATGGCCCACAATCCAGTGAAGAAATCGGGGCTTATGTCACAGTGACCGCTCAGGGAGGCACTGAGTGAACAAAGCAGGAGATGAAGCTTTGATCCCTGGGGTTGGGAAGATCCCCTGAAGAAGGAAACGGCAGCACACTCCAGAATTCTTGCCTGGAGAATCCCATGGAAGAGGAGCCCAATAGTCGGACACGACTGAAGCAACTTAGTCTGCACATCTATTATGGAAATGATTGCCATATCAGCTCATAGAAAACTTTGATGGCTCTTCTACACATCACCCGACTTTCTGGTACTTTGTCCCATAATTGCAGCCACTTCAGTCTCCAAGTTCTCTGTCTCTTCAGTTCAGTAAAACAGCCCTGCATCACCTTGACTTCCCATCAGGCACAGTGCTCTGAAAGAGGCTTGACTGCAGGGCGTATCTCATGTTTCCCTTTTTCAAGGCTCACTGTTACTCAAAGCCTTAGAACAGTGGGTTCATACACGGTGTCTGGGTTTCTGGCTGTTTATAGTGGGTCTGCAAGTTCATTCGCAGTTAATCCATCATGGAGAACACACCCTGGCAGAAACTTTGCATATAGAAGAGATTCTGCTCAACTAAATGAGAATTCCGTCTTCCAGACACGTGCTTTTAGAACACATGCAAAATGCTGGAAAAAAATTTCCAAGTACTATCACTGACAGTGTCAATAAAATCGATGACTTTAAAACCAGTCTCAGCTCAGACACCTTATGTCTACTTGCCTTGCCCATCCTGATCTGAATTTAACTACCCAGCATCTGTGGTCCATACCTCCACTTTCTGATGCCTGTCCCATTCCACTGGGCCTGATTTCTCTTTTAGCTCCCATCTCTACCCTGCTTAGCTTTGGCGGGGTTCCTGTTCGGAATGGGGTTCTCTATACAAAGCAAACACTTCCGTAGAACTTTTCAGCTATTTTTCACTTACTAACTCATTTCAACCTTCTAATAAGCTCATGGGGTAAGTATCACTGTTGCCCTTATTTTTCAGACAAGGAAATGGAGGCACACGAAGGCTGGTAATTTGCCTACGATCCCACACCCTGCAAGTGGCGGAGCTGGCATCCAAACCACATACATTTCCTTCGAAATTCACACTCACAGCCTCCTTTACACCTGCTCTCAGCCCCACAGGCACAATGCTAGGCCCTGAGCCTTGGAGAGAAAGGGACCTGCTTTAAATTTTAGTTTTGTTGTTTAGCAGTTATGTGAGCTTGGAAAACTACCTTAGGCTCACTCAGCAATTTCTGGTTCCACCTTCCTAAATCAAGGAAGATAATAGCTTCTAACATACAGTCCTGTAGAGAGATTTAACTTATGTATTTTATAATGATATATAGTGACATATATATGTGTTTAATTATACCATTAGACAATGAGCTCTGTCTCGGTCATTAGTAAAATGCTTGGCAACAGTGTGCTCCTAATAAAATGTAGCTATTATTATGTCAGAGTCACAGACTGGAGCTGACTCTTACTCAGTGGGTCTGTAATTACTCCCCTCCATCCCTAAACGCACACAAAGGAGCCGGTTGAGGCATTGCGACACTTCATGCCAACAGCTCGCTCATTGTCTGGCACCTACTGGTCACTTTGTATGTGCTCAGTGAACGTGTTAATGAGGAGACAGCGAGTGACTTCGTGTTGGCTGTACAGTCAGACGGCAAGGGTTTTCTCAAGGTTGATGTGCATGGCTGTCCAGCCAGGGATCAGGAAACGGGTGAACCCCATCAGGTCTCAGAGGACAGGACTGGGGAGAGAGAGGCCTTGTGCTGTTGACAACCACTCATTGTCTTCCACAGTGAAAAGGCTCACCCAAGCTCCTGTTTACTCTGTTGGCTTCAATGTCCTCCAAGCAGTGATCACACAGACGTCTCAGTCAGGGTCTGGGGTTTGTTTTCACCCCGTGGGATACAATCACTGTGGATTCAGTTTGTTAGCCACATTGCTAGACAGTTTTCAAAGTCACAAGGGAACTCTTAGCTGTTTTTCTTCCAAGGGCTTTTTGAAGCCCTGCCATGGGCCTTGAAGGCTGTTTCTCAAGTATTCATTTAACTGCTTCTTGTTTTTCACAGTACATGAAATCACTAGAAGTAAGGGTTCACAGAGCCGGGTTAGAAAACTCTTCTGCTTACCCACTGACTGTGTGAACCTGAGTGAGTTACTGAAGTGCTCGGTGTCTCTGTCCCCTCGTCTGTAACACAGAGGTTGTAAAGACGAAGTCATATGCACACGCAGTATTTAGCACAATACCTGGCTGAGTGAGCATTCTCTGGAGAAGAAGAGACAATAGACATACCAAGAAACTTATTCTGAGGGATTGCCTCCTGTGATAGGGAGAGGCTGAGAAGTCCCTCCCCCTGCTCTCTGTAAGCTGGAGGCCCAGGGGAGCTGCTGCTGTTGTTGCAGTCCTAACCCAGGTCCTGAACACCAGGCGCTCTGATGTCTGAGGGTGGGAGAAGATGGATGTTCGAGTTCAAGCAGAAATCAAATTCACCCTTGCCCTGTTTTTTTGTTCTATTCAGGCCCTCAAAGGATGGGACGATGTCCATCTGCTTTGTTGAGGGAGATCTTTACTCAGTCTACCATTCAAACGTTAATCTCCTCTAGAAACAGACACACCTAGAAATCACGTATTACCAGCTATCCAAGCATCCCTTTAGCTCAATCCAGTTGACACATAAAATTAACCATCACATTGGCCAGCAGTGCTATCCCAGGTTAGTTGTCTTATGTCTCACTCTTATAAGCAGGGTGAGGTAGTAAGGATTTTTCCGCTGAAATAATGATGGCCCTGAGATGTTTTATTTCTTTCTAAGGGGTGCTGCCTAAAATGGCCTGTCTGGCCCTTCCCACTTCCAAAAAAGCCCCTGGGCATTGACAATCCTGCCTACTTTTGCTGCCTCGAATGTCTGAATTTCTACACATCAGTTCTCAAATTCTGAAACATCCATACCCACTCTCTTTATCAGCAAGTTGTATCGTGTGAGGCATAGGACTTGCAGTCTTTGCTCTCTGGCAATTGTGGATCTGGAAGACTCTTGGGGAGAATTCTTAGACACAAAGAGAGGTATTCACCATGTCCCCAGCCTCCAGCAAGAGGATGTCCCCTTTCTGACAAAAGCCCTCATTATCATCATTTTTGTTATTATCACTTACAGTAACAAACAGGGGACTTCCCTGGTGGCCCAGTGGTTAAGAATCTGCCTTCCAGTGCAGGGCCGGGTAAGTGTTCCACCCCTGGTTGGATCCCACGTGCTGCAAGGCAGTTAAGTCCGCGTGCCACAAGTAGAGAAAGCCCGCGCGCTGCAAGGAAGACACAGGGAAGCTAAAGTAAAATAAAAAATGAAAATAAACAAACAGGTCCAATTCCCCTCTAAATACTTCAGAGCACTTTTTTAAGGAATGAGGGCATTCTCTATCAAAATAAATAATTTTTTTAACATTTTATTTTGTATAGGGGTAGAGCCAATGAACAATGTTGTGATAGTTACAGGTGACCAGCGAAGGGACTCAACCATACATATACGTGCATCCATTTCCCCCCAAACTCCCCTCCCATCCAGGCTAGCCATATAACGTTGAGCAGAGTTCCTTATGCTCTACCCTAGGTCCTTGTTGTTTATCCCTTTTTGATATAGCAGGGTGTGCGTGTCCATCCCAAACTCTCTATTCCTTCCCACTAGCATTGCTTCAATACTGTAAATTATAGTCCTTATTCGGATTTTACCAACTGCCCTGAAAATGTCCATCATGACTCTTCCCCTCCCCTCACGCTGTGAAACGCCCACCCAGGATTAGCCATGGCCTTTAGCTGTCACTTCTTTGGCCTCCTTTCATCTGGAGATGACACAGAGCTGGTGACTAATCCCCTTGCCCTTGGCACTAGGCACACAGAGAGAAAGAACTCAGAGAAATAAATCATCCAGGGCGACACCTTCTTTGGTATTGCAATAGGGCTGCCTTCAGGGCTGGGTTAATGTCAGTGCCTGTGAGGTATCTGAATGGCCAGGGACAGGCCAGGCCATCCGGCTCTACATCAGTTCTCAAATTCTGAAACATCCATACCCACTCTCTTTATCAGCAAGTTGTATCGTGTGAGGCATAGGACTTGCAGTCTTTGCTCTCTGGCAATTGTGGATCTGGAAGACTCTTGGGGAGAATTCTTAGACACAAAGAGAGGTATTCACCATGTCCCCAGCCTCCAGCAAGAGGATGTCCCCTTTCTGACAAAAGCCCTCATTATCATCATTTTTGTTATTATCACTTACAGTAACAAACAGGGGACTTCCCTGGTGGCCCAGTGGTTAAGAATCTGCCTTCCAGTGCAGGGCCGGGTAAGTGTTCCACCCCTGGTTGGATCCCACGTGCTGCAAGGCAGTTAAGTCCGCGTGCCACAAGTAGAGAAAGCCCGAGCGCTGCAAGGAAGACACAGGGAAGCTAAAGTAAAATAAAAAATGAAAATAAACAAACAGGTCCAATTCCCCTCTAAATACTTCAGAGCACTTTTTTAAGGAATGAGGGCATTCTCTATCAAAATAAATAATTTTTTTAACATTTTATTTTGTATAGGGGTAGAGCCAATGAACAATGTTGTGATAGTTACAGGTGACCAGCGAAGGGACTCAACCATACATATACGTGCATCCATTTCCCCCCAAACTCCCCTCCCATCCAGGCTAGCCATATAACGTTGAGCAGAGTTCCTTATGCTCTACCCTAGGTCCTTGTTGTTTATCCCTTTTTGATATAGCAGGGTGTGCGTGTCCATCCCAAACTCTCTATTCCTTCCCACTAGCATTGCTTCAATACTGTAAATTATAGTCCTTATTCGGATTTTACCAACTGCCCTGAAAATGTCCATCATGACTCTTCCCCTCCCCTCACGCTGTGAAACGCCCACCCAGGATTAGCCATGGCCTTTAGCTGTCACTTCTTTGGCCTCCTTTCATCTGGAGATGACACAGAGCTGGTGACTAATCCCCTTGCCCTTGGCACTAGGCACACAGAGAGAAAGAACTCAGAGAAATAAATCATCCAGGGCGACACCTTCTTTGGTATTGCAATAGGGCTGCCTTCAGGGGCTGGGTTAATGTCAGTGCCTGTGAGGTATCTGAATGGCCAGGGACAGGCCAGGCCATCCGGCTCTAGAGCGAAGTAAATTCTGGATTTGCCATTCCAGTTTGAGAACAAGCCCAAGTCTTAGCAGCTCATTTCTTTTGACTTGACAAAAGATATAGACTGCCACCGAGAACAGCAGCCGTGCCAAAGTCAAGTTTTACAAATCTCTCTCTCTCTCAACTTTATCCCCTCCCTCCTCCCTCCTTGCCTTTTGAAAAAAGTGATCTGAGCTCTAAAACTCCCTTATAAACATTTTAACTGAACAATAAAACCCAGTGGCTCTCTGAAATGAGAAGCCCAGAGGTAGGCTGCTCCCATTAGTCAGGGGCTGTTTTCAACAATTGTAGAACCCCGGGGCCCTTTTCATCCTCGGTAGCTGGTATCAAACATATTAAAATGCACATACAAATAATGTAAGTTTAAAAAATACATTAAAATATTTTCTTCTCTCCTCCAGCTCCCCTCCTCATTTAAATAATTGAGGCAACATTGGTTTCAAACATTACGTAAGATTCGTATGTATATTATATTTCAACCCTACTGCATGCTCACCACCAAAAGCTCATTTTCTACCGTCAACATCCAGTTGACCCCCTTTAATGATCTCTCTATCCTCCACCCCCAGTCTTTCTGATAACCACCTACCTGTTCTCTGTATCTTTGTGTTTGTTTTCATTTGGTTTGGCTATTTATTTTCATATTCCAAATATGAGTGAATCATGCAATGCTTGTCTTCTCCATCTGATTTATTTCATTTAGCATAATACCCTCAAGGTCCATCCCTGTTGTTGCAAATGACAAGATTTCATCTGTTTTGTGACTCTTCCCTCCCTCACGCTGTGAAACGCCCACCCAGGATTAGCCATGGCCTTTAGCTGTCACTTCTTTGGCCTCCTTTCATCTGGAGATGACACAGAGCTGGTGACTAATCCCCTTGCCCTTGGCACTAGGCACACAGAGAGAAAGAACTCAGAGAAATAAATCATCCAGGGCGACACCTTCTTTGGTATTGCAATAGGGCTGCCTTCAGGGGCTGGGTTAATGTCAGTGCCTGTGAGGTATCTGAATGGCCAGGGACAGGCCAGGCCATCCGGCTCTAGAGCGAAGTAAATTCTGGATTTGCCATTCCAGTTTGAGAACAAGCCCAAGTCTTAGCAGCTCATTTCTTTTGACTTGACAAAAGATATAGACTGCCACCGAGAACAGCAGCCGTGCCAAAGTCAAGTTTTACAAATCTCTCTCTCTCTCAACTTTATCCCCTCCCTCCTCCCTCCTTGCCTTTTGAAAAAAGTGATCTGAGCTCTAAAACTCCCTTATAAACATTTTAACTGAACAATAAAACCCAGTGGCTCTCTGAAATGAGAAGCCCAGAGGTAGGCTGCTCCCATTAGTCAGGGGCTGTTTTCAACAATTGTAGAACCCGGGCCTTCTCATCCTCGGTAGCTGGTATCAAACATATTAAAATGCACATACAAATAATGTAAGTTTAAAAAAATACATTAAAATATTTTCTTCTCTCCTCCAGCTCCCCTCCTCATTTAAATAATTGAGGCAACATTGGTTTCAAACATTACGTAAGATTCGTATGTATATTATATTTCAACCCTACTGCATGCTCACCACCAAAAGCTCATTTTCTACCGTCAACATCCAGTTGACCCCCTTTAATGATCTCTCTATCCTCCACCCCCAGTCTTTCTGATAACCACCTACCTGTTCTCTGTATCTTTGTGTTTGTTTTCATTTGGTTTGGCTATTTATTTTCATATTCCAAATATGAGTGAATCATGCAATGCTTGTCTTCTCCATCTGATTTATTTCATTTAGCATAATACCCTCAAGGTCCATCCCTGTTGTTGCAAATGACAAGATTTCATCTGTTTTGTGACTAATATTCCATTGTATGTATATTATATATACCACAGCTTCTTTATCCACTCTTCTGTCAATGGGCATGAAGATATGGGTTCCCATATCTTGGCTGTTGTAAATAATGTTGTGATAAACATAGGGGTGCAGACATTTTTTTGAACTAGTGCTTTTGTATTCTTTGGATAGATACCCGAAAGTGAGTATTAAGCTGGGTCATAGGGTGATTCTACTTAATTTTCTGAGGAATCTTTATCCTATTTTCCATAGTGGCTGTTTTTCTTAGTTTTCCCATTTTTTAACACCAAAAGCAGTTGTATTGAGGTATAGCCAATTAATAATTTTGTGATAGTTTTAGGTAAATGGTGAAGGGGCTCAGCCATACATATACATGCTTCCATTCTCCCCCAAACTCCCCTCCCATCCAGGCAGATACATTCAGGTTCCCCATTTTTATGTTTCATGTTTCTGCTGTAGCTTTATCTCTGGTGGTTACCATGAGTTTTGTGTAAAATGTCTCATAGATATAATAGTCCTTTTTTTACTGATAGAATCTTATCTTCATTTGTCTATAGGGGTTCTATTCTTTTCCTTTTTTTATGTTTTTGTTGTCTCAAGTTATCCCTTTAAAGGTTTTGAGATTGTTAACAATTTGAAGTAGCTATAGATTTTATTTTACTGTCTTTTCCCATTAAGCTATCATTAAGTGTTTAATAACTTATTCTGATTTACAGTTGCGCTTTTCTCATTTTGTTTACCCCCTTACTCAAAGTGTCATTTACTTTTGCTTTTGCTTCAAGGAGACGAGCTTTTTTCAATAGCTCTTACAAGGCAGGCCTAGTGGTGATGAACTCTCTCAACTTTTGTTTGTTTGGGAGAGCTCTTATTTCTCCTTCATACCTCAGTACTAACTGCTGGATAGTGTTCTTGGTTGACACCATTTATCTTTCAATATTTTGAGTATGGCATTCCACTCTTTCCTGGCCTTTAGAGTTACTGCTGAAAAATCTGCTGATAACCTGGTGGGAATTTGTGTGTAGGTTACCATGTTTTTCCCCTTTGTCTGTCTTTAACATTTTTCCTTTGTCACTGACTTTTGACAGTTTTAATATACGATGCCTTGCATGTGTGTGTGCTAAGTCACTTCAGTTGTGTTAGACTCTTTGCAGCACTATGGACTATAGCCCACCAGGCTCCTCTGTCTATGGGGATTCTCCAAGCAAGAATACTGGAGTGAGTTGCCATGCCTTCCTCCAGGGGGTCTTCACAACCCAGGAATCAAACCCACATATCCTGCATTGCAAGCAGATTCTTTACCCACTGAGCCACCTACCCTGATAAAAATAAATTTAATTTAAAAATGTTTTATGAAAGAGAACTCAAAAGCCCTGTCCATCATAGCCTGAGTGCGGAGCCTTGTTGACGTTGGGAGCACTGATACATAGAGTTAAGCAGTGAGAAGGTTGGGTTCAATTCCCAACTCAACCACTGAGCTTAGCAGCCTGGAACAAATAGTTTAAGCAGTTTTTCACCTGTAAAATGTGTATAATATGTTTCATGTTTCTGCTGTATGCTTTATCTCTGGTGGTTACCATGAGTTTTGTGTAAAATGTCTCATAAATATAATAGTCCTTTTTACTGATAGAATCTTATCTTCATTTGTCTATAGGGGTTCTATTCTTTTCCTTTTTTTATGTTTTTGTTGTCTCAAGTTATCCCTTTAAAGGTTTTGAGATTGTTAACAATTTGAAGTAGCTATAGATTTTATTTTACTGTCTTTTCCCATTAAGCTATCATTAAGTGTTTAATAACTTATTCTGATTTACAGTTGCGCTTTTCTCATTTTGTTTACCCCCTTACTCAAAGTGTCATTTACTTTTGCTTTTGCTTCAAGGAGACGAGCTTTTTTCAATAGCTCTTACAAGGCAGGCCTAGTGGTGATGAACTCTCTCAACTTTTGTTTGTTTGGGAGAGCTCTTATTTCTCCTTCATACCTCAGTACTAACTGCTGGATAGTGTTCTTGGTTGACACCATTTATCTTTCAATATTTTGAGTATGGCATTCCACTCTTTCCTGGCCTTTAGAGTTACTGCTGAAAAATCTGCTGATAACCTGGTGGGAATTTGTGTGTAGGTTACCATGTTTTTCCCCTTTGTCTGTCTTTAACATTTTTCCTTTGTCACTGACTTTTGACAGTTTTAATATACGATGCCTTGCATGTGTGTGTGCTAAGTCACTTCAGTTGTGTTAGACTCTTTGCAGCACTATGGACTATAGCCCACCAGGCTCCTCTGTCTATGGGGATTCTCCAAGCAAGAATACTGGAGTGAGTTGCCATGCCTTCCTCCAGGGGGTCTTCACAACCCAGGAATCAAACCCACATATCCTGCATTGCAAGCAGATTCTTTACCCACTGAGCCACCTACCCTGATAAAAATAAATTTAATTTAAAAATGTTTTATGAAAGAGAACTCAAAAGCCCTGAATAAAGTCCATCATAGCCTGAGTGCGGAGCCTTGTTGACGTTGGGGGGAGCACTGATACATAGAGTTAAGCAGTGAGAAGGTTGGGTTCAATTCCCAACTCAACCACTGAGCTTAGCAGCCTGGAACAAATAGTTTAACTTCTTTAGCAGTTTTTTCACCTGTAAAATGTGTATAATAGCAATGGCTTCATCGACCTCCTGGGGCTTCTGGGAGGTTCATGAGATCATGAATGGGTGTTTTATGAACTGTGGAGAGCAATACATCGTTGTAAGAAAATATGATTATGAAGGTGATGACCAGGGCAGCTGTGGGAAGGGAGCAAAAGAGGTGTTAAATTGTGAAGTATTCTATAAAATCCAGATACCAAGTTAAGAAAACTAATGAATCAACACAAAGAAAGGGAAGGCTGGAAGAAACATGTTAGGGAATAAAGAGAGATAGAGATATATAACCCTTTCGTCCATTTCAATAAACATAAAGAATGACCTGTACGTGGAAGTTGAAAATCAGGACATCACTTATGACTTAGCGGCCTTCCTATAATCTCCTAAAGCAAATATTTAGATTAAACGATGCCATGGAGCTGTTACCTCAGGGAAGAATTTGGGCTACAATCCACAGAGACCGGAGAGCTCATACTTTCTCCTGTTTTGGAAACCTGATGATGCCGATCTGTCTGTGCAGTTGTCCTTTTCATGTGGACACTTAGTTGGAATCTTGCCCCATTGGCTTGTGCTCAGTGATAGCTTTTGACTACCCCGCTTGGCAGACACTTCTCTCTGGATTTACTGGGCTAGGGGTACTTTGATCACACACACGTCAGGGAGCCACGTGTCGTCCACTCGAGCCTGGCAGGGCTGGCCACCCGAGTCTCTGCCTCAGTTCATCGCTCGTACTGAGCACACACTGGTCCAGTGTAGGCGTTGGGAGGGGAGATGTGGTAGAAAAGGTGAGATTAAATCATGCTGATACACATGACAGCACTTATATATGAAATCTTAAAAAATGATGCAAATGAACTTATTTACAGAAGAGAAAGAGACTCACAGAGATAGAAAATAAACTTATGGTTGAGGGGAAAAGAGGAGTGGGGAAGGGATAAATGAGGAGTTGGAATTAGCATATACATATTGCTGTGTATGAAATGATAAGCCAATAAGAATCTACTGTATACCCAGGGAACTATACTCAATATTTTGTAATATCCCGGTGGCTCAGCAGTAAAGAATCCACTTGCAATGTAGGAGACACGGGTAAACATGGGTGTGATCCCTGGGTCAAGAAGAACCCTGGAGAAGGAAACAGCAACCCACTCCAGTATATCCTTGCCTGGGAAATCCCATAAACAGAGGAAACTGGTGGGCTATACTCCATGGGGTTGTTAAGAGCCAGACATGACTAAGCACGTGCACCCATAAGAGCAAAGAACCTGAAAAGCTATATATATATATATATATATATATACCTGAATCACTATGTAGTATGCCTGAAACTAACATGATATTATAAATCAACTATACCTCAATTTTAAAAAGTCACAAAGAAGTAAATAATCCTAGCACCTCTAAAATAGACTCCGATAGCCACACAGGCTCCTTTTCCATTGCTCAGGGGGTCTTGTGGGCTTAGACATTCCAGAAAAGAGAGTGGGTTTCACCACAGTTTTTAGAGTTTAATGTCTCCCCAACCCAGGCCCACTGTCCTCGATTTCCTGTCTTTTCTCAAGGATAGGGCCCTCTTTAGCTTCCATCTTTTTTCCTCAAAGCCCCCTACTCTGAATTCTCAGTATTATCTTTGTGAGTGAGTGTGTTGCTCCATTAAAGTGAATCAGAGTATGATTTTTTAACCGAACGCAAACATTTTACTTAAAGTTTTAAGTAAAATTAAGTATTATCAATAAATATGAGTTGGTACTCATACTTATTGAATCAAACTGATTATTGCCCTTTGCTTATTAAAGAAGGGGGTATGATTCATGTTTTTAACCGGGTTCCCCCCCATCGCTCGTACAGACACTGGTCCAGTGTAGCGTTGGGAGAGATGTGGTAGAAAAGGTGAGATTAAATCATGCTGATACACATGACAGCACTTATATATGAAATCTTAAAAAATGATGCAAATGAACTTATTTACAGAAGAGAAAGAGACTCACAGAGATAGAAAATAAACTTATGGTTGAGGGGAAAAGAGGAGTGGGGAAGGGATAAATGAGGAGTTGGAATTAGCATATACATATTGCTGTGTATGAAATGATAAGCCAATAAGAATCTACTGTATACCCAGGGAACTATACTCAATATTTTGTAATATCCCGGTGGCTCAGCAGTAAAGAATCCACTTGCAATGTAGGAGACACGGGTAAACATGGGTGTGATCCCTGGGTCAAGAAGAACCCTGGAGAAGGAAACAGCAACCCACTCCAGTATATCCTTGCCTGGGAAATCCCATAAACAGAGGAAACTGGTGGGCTATACTCCATGGGGTTGTTAAGAGCCAGACATGACTAAGCACGTGCACCCATAAGAGCAAAGAACCTGAAAAGCTATATATATATATATATATATATACCTGAATCACTATGTAGTATGCCTGAAACTAACATGATATTATAAATCAACTATACCTCAATTTTAAAAAGTCACAAAGAAGTAAATAATCCTAGCACCTCTAAAATAGACTCCGATAGCCACACAGGCTCCTTTTCCATTGCTCAGGGGGTCTTGTGGGCTTAGACATTCCAGAAAAGAGAGTGGGTTTCACCACAGTTTTTAGAGTTTAATGTCTCCCCAACCCAGGCCCACTGTCCTCGATTTCCTCTCTTTTCTCAAGGATAGGGCCCTCTTTAGCTTCCACCTCTTTTCCTCAAAGCCCCCTACTCTGAATTCTCAGTATTATCTTTGTGAGTGAGTGTGTTGCTCCATTAAAGTGAATCAGAGTATGATTTTTTTTTTTAACCGAAACGCTTAAACATTTTACTTAAAGTATTAAGTAAAATTAAGTATTATCAATAAATATGAGTTGGTACTCATACTTATTGAATCAAACTGATTATTGCCCTTTTGCTTATTAAAGATGGTTGTTGGAAGTTATGACATGTGTGCACTAAGTTTCCTGGCTCTGGACTAATTGGCCAGGGTCCGGCGTTCTGCAGAGGGTCAGCTCAATGACACTTCTCATGCTATTTGGATGGTGCTCAAGTGACGGGTCCCAGAGCCATGGACCCCATTGCCCAGGAGCCCAGAAGTCTGGGACTGGTGAGACCGCTAGTGTGGCGGCTGGCTTATGTGAGTGAGTGGATGGAGTTCCTGCCCAGCATCCTTCAACAGGCTTCAGCTGGTATTTTCAAGGCTCAGCAGTGTCTGTATGTCACTGTCACATCCTTAGGCTCCCTGGCACCATGCCAGAGGAATGTGGACAAAAGAGTGAGGAGTGGACAAGTGAAAATACGGTGCCATGGCACAGAGAGGAAAAGCCAGAACACAAGTGTGAAGAAAGGATCTCACACCATCGGCATCAATAATGTGTCTTCATGCCACTGAGTCTCTGGGCCACTCTGCACATGTACACTTCTCATTTCAAGATGCTGTCTTTGGAGGTCTCCTGGGCAAATGTAAAAAGGTGTGGAAAGGACAAAATGAAAAACAAATACCCAGAACAACCTATTAATCGTGTCTGAGAAATAGTCATAAGTCGAATAAACCACTAGGGGGCGATCCAAGAATGAGCAAACGTTAGCTCTGTTGGCCGGGGAACGTTTACTTACGGAGAGATTTTTTTTTTTTTTTAGTGTATTTTTCAAAGCCTGACATGATTTAGTGTGAGTCTGCAAATCAAGGTGGTATGTCAAACTGTCGTTTATTTGGGGAGGTTCTTTTTTGACTTAGAGAGAAAGGTCTTCCTAAATGTTCAGAAATATTTATTAAATATGAGTTTTTCAGAATCATGTTGTCATCACAAACAACAAAATTAGAACCACAGTGTTATCTTTCTTTTTCAGGAAACTTTTAACTTTGTATTGATGTATAGCCAATTAGCAATGTTGTGATACTTTCAGGTGGGCAGCAAAGGACGGCCATACCTAGACCTGTATCCATCCTCTCTCAAAGCCTCTCCCATCCAGGCTGCCACTTATCTTTGAGCAGAGTTCCCTGTGCTGTAGAGTATTAGATCCTTGATAGAATCAAAATGTACCTTAAAAAGTTGAATATCTCCTGCAAGGCATTTCAGAAACTTTGGAATGTTGGCCATTTTAAGTAGATTTTAATGTACAATATACATACAATTTGACAAGCATGCAAAAGAAATCTTAGAGTACTTCATTAGCATATAAAACAAACAGAATCATGCATGACTAGTACTACAATTGTCCTAATGCTACCAGTTCTTAGGTATGTAATGAGGCTTCACTGACACGTGTGCTGATTCTTATTTTTTTCTAGCACATCTTCTTTCCAGATAACTCAGTAAATGCTAACCAGTTGCTCACAGGGATTAAATAGACATTTCATCAAGATCAAAGGTCTTTTGCTCTGTGCTGCATTTCCTGAAGCCTCCTCCCCCAACCAGGAGGCATGCTGAATTGTTACATTCCCAATAGTTTCAGGGCCGGCACCTTGATGCAAGTATGAATAGACCAAGAGCATGGGCTCTGGAGGCAGACTGCTAGAATATGAACCCCAGTTTTAACTCTGTTTTTGTAAAGTTAATTCAATGTGCCTTGATTTCCCCATGTCTGAAATGGAGATCAAATCAAAGCCTCCTGCATAGTTTTGTAGTGAGAAGTAAATGAATTAATCTATATAGACCACTTAGAAAAGTGTGTGCACATGGCAGGTAGTCAATACATTTATGCATAAATGGCCTGATCCTTGCCTCAATCCAAAGTAAATTCTTTATAAGAACAAATTCATGAGGAAATTGCAAGATCTTTGGCTGGGCTTTCACTGGCTATAAAAAAAGTCAGTGAGTCAATGGCAAACAGGAGAGTTGAATAGTGAATACCCTCTACAATAGAAACTAATTGATGTTTGGGTGTACCAAATCAGCCTCTTTGTCTCATCTCTACAATAGGATGACAATCAATGGGCTAGAAAACATAGAGCTCTTTAATAAAAGCATAGAGTTTTTCTCAAAAATGCTGGCCAGACACTTAGAAAAGTTCCATCTGCAGTCACAGAATTTCTACTTTGTATTTCAAATTGTAACCAGCTAAAGAGCTTAAAAATTGCCATCACCAACTGACTCTAGGCAGATAGATAACATTTCAAAAGAAAAGCTTTTAAAAATGGCATCAAAAAACAAGGACTATGTAAGGGGTTATGGAGCTCCCAGTGTCAAGAGAAACACAATTCAACACACTATAGACTAAATGTCTAGTGAAACTAGAAATCTTAGAGTACTTCATTAGCATATAAAACAAACAGAATCATGCATGACTAGTACTACAATTGTCCTAATGCTACCAGTTCTTAGGTATGTAATGAGGCTTCACTGACACGTGTGCTGATTCTTATTTTTTTCTAGCACATCTTCTTTCCAGATAACTCAGTAAATGCTAACCAGTTGCTCACAGGGATTAAATAGACATTTCATCAAGATCAAAGGTCTTTTGCTCTGTGCTGCATTTCCTGAAGCCTCCTCCCCCAACCAGGAGGCATGCTGAATTGTTACATTCCCAATAGTTTCAGGGCCGGCACCTTGATGCAAGTATGAATAGACCAAGAGCATGGGCTCTGGAGGCAGACTGCTAGAATATGAACCCCAGTTTTAACTCTGTTTTTGTAAAGTTAATTCAATGTGCCTTGATTTCCCCATGTCTGAAATGGAGATCAAATCAAAGCCTCCTGCATAGTTTTGTAGTGAGAAGTAAATGAATTAATCTATATAGACCACTTAGAAAAGTGTGTGCACATGGCAGGTAGTCAATACATTTATGCATGAATGGCCTGATCCTTGCCTCAATCCAAAGTAAATTCTTTATAAGAACAAATTCATGAGGAAATTGCAAGATCTTTGGCTGGGCTTTCACTGGCTATAAAAAAAGTCAGTGAGTCAATGGCAAACAGGAGAGTTGAATAGTGAATACCCTCTACAATAGAAACTAATTGATGTTTGGGTGTACCAAATCAGCCCCTTTGTCTCATCTCTACAATAGGATGACAATCAATGAGCTAGAAAACATAGAGCTCTTTAATAAAAGCATAGAGTTTTTCTCAAAAATGCTGGCCAGACACTTAGAAAAGTTCCATCTGCAGTCACAGAATTTCTACTTTGTATTTCAAATTGTAACCAGCTAAAGAGCTTAAAAATTGCCATCACCAACTGACTCTAGGCAGATAGATAACATTTCAAAAGAAAAGCTTTTAAAAATGGCATCAAAAAACAAGGACTATGTAAGGGGTTATGGAGCTCCCAGTGTCAAGAGAAACACAATTCAACACACTATAGACTAAATGTCTAGTGAAACAGACACTCACAGTAAGATTATTTTAAAAATCAAACCCAAAGTCTCTTTCTTACTCTAAAGAACTATGTTTTCAACAAAAATGAGTCATTCGAAAAAATACAGGCTGAAAAGAAATCTGATCACAATATTGATGTCTGGATGTATAGACTCGAGTGTAATCATTATAGTGTTTTATCCTTTCACACAGTGGATATAGTAAATAATTGCATTTTCAAGTCAAATTATTTTTGATGAGTGAATATCCATAACATTTAATCATTTTTGAGTCCTCAGATGAATGCAAATGAAGAGAATATGAGACATTAAACAGCGTGAGGAGCTTAATGAGGCATAAAGGAGCTGATCAAAAAAATTGGGGGGTGGGGTGGGAACTGAAAGAATTCTTTATGGCACATTTTCCCCATGAGCATAGATAAAAATGGTGGCATTTCTGGGGGATCTTCTAAATCTGGTCTAGCAAACATCCTGGAGTTGTTAAATATGTTGCTTCAAGGACAATTTCTTATGTCTAAGTGAGTCTTATCCGTGAAGGATATTAGTCATACTTGGGTTATACTAGTTTACCAAACATGGCATTTTCCATCAGGGAACTGGATGTAGAGCAGTAGTAAAAAAAAAAAAAAATCCCAAGGACTTCCCTGGTGGCTCAGTGGTAAAGAATTTGTCTGCCAGGCCAGGAGACAGGGGTAAGATCCCTGATCTGGGCAGAACCCAAATGCCACAGAGCAACTAAGCCTGTGCATGTGTGCTATATCACTCAATTGTGTCCAACTCTCTGCAGCCCCATGGACTGTATCCCACCAGGCTTCTCTTTCCATGGGATTTCCCAGGCAAAAATAGTAGAGTAGTTGCCATTTCCTTCCCCAGGGGATCTTGCCAATCCAGGGATTGAACCCACATCTCCTGCATTGGCAGGTGGATTCTTACCAGAGCCACCTCGGAATCCCAATTAAGCCCCTGAACCACATTTACTGAGCCTGTGTTCTAGAGCCTGGGAGCCACAACTATTGAGCCCACATGCCGCATTAAAATGGCATCAAAAAACAAGGACTATGTAAGGGGTTATGGAGCTCCCAGTGTCAAGAGAAACACAATTCAACACACTATAGACTAAATGTCTAGTGAAACAGACACTCACAGTAAGATTATTTTAAAAATCAAACCCAAAGTCTCTTTCTTACTCTAAAGAACTATATTTTCAACAAAAATGAGTCATTCGAAAAAATACAGGCTGAAAAGAAATCTGATCACAATATTGATGTCTGGATGTATAGACTCGAGTGTAATCATTATAGTGTTTTATCCTTTCACACAGTGGATATAGTAAATAATTGCATTTTCAAGTCAAATTATTTTTGATGAGTGAATATCCATAACATTTAATCATTTTTGAGTCCTCAGATGAATGCAAATGAAGAGAATATGAGACATTAAACAGCGTGAGGAGCTTAATGAGGCATAAAGGAGCTGATCAAAAAAATTGGGGGGTGGGGTGGGAACTGAAAGAATTCTTTATGGCACATTTTCCCCATGAGCATAGATAAAAATGGTGGCATTTCTGGGGGATCTTCTAAATCTGGTCTAGCAAACATCCTGGAGTTGTTAAATATGTTGCTTCAAGGACAATTTCTTATGTCTAAGTGAGTCTTATCCGTGAAGGATATTAGTCATACTTGGGTTATACTAGTTTACCAAACATGGCATTTTCCATCAGGGAACTGGATGTAGAGCAGTAGTAAAAAAAAAAAAAAAATCCCAAGGACTTCCCTGGTGGCTCAGTGGTAAAGAATTTGTCTGCCAAGCCAGGAGACAGGGGTAAGATCCCTGATCTGGGCAGAACCCAAATGCCACAGAGCAACTAAGCCTGTGCATGTGTGCTATATCACTCAATTGTGTCCAACTCTCTGCAGCCCCATGGACTGTATCCCACCAGGCTTCTCTTTCCATGGGATTTCCCAGGCAAAAATAGTAGAGTAGTTGCCATTTCCTTCCCCAGGGGATCTTGCCAATCCAGGGATTGAACCCACATCTCCTGCATTGGCAGGTGGATTCTTTACCACGGAGCCACCTCGGAATCCCAATTAAGCCCCTGAACCACATTTACTGAGCCTGTGTTCTAGAGCCTGGGAGCCACAACTATTGAGCCCACATGCCGCAACTACTGAAGCCTGCATGTCCTAGAGCTTGTGCTCTATAACATGAGAACCCACCAAAATGAGAAGCCAATGCACCACAAGTAGAGAGTAGCTCCTGCTCTCTGAAACTAGAGAAAAGCCAGTGCAGCAATGAAGACCTAACACAATCATAAATAAATAAATAAACTTATTTTTAAAATCCCAGAAAAGGCACTAACCAGGCCGGACAGTCTAATTCAAAGATTTATTAAAATGTGAACGAAATATTCAATTAGTTGAATTTACAAACTGGGCAATCCATTTCATGGACAGCAAGATATACTTGCAGACAGGGAAGTGATTGAGCTTTACCTCTCTGGGAGGTGGGGCAACAGTCAGGACTACAGTGACCTCAAGAGGAGAAGACACAGGGACATCTCAAGCACATCTCATCTGTCTCTGCAGCTCCAGTGCAGTGACTGGCACCAAGAAGGGCTTATTGTGAAATGAATAATTGAATGGCTGAATAACTGAAGAGATGGGAGAAGGGCAACCTAGGCAGCAGAAGAGAGCGTAGGCAATGGGAGAGGCTTGAAAACACAGATGCATTCAGGACAACTTGCTGGAGGCCAGGTTGTATGACTGGGGAGCAGTGGAGGAGACACTTGAGCACCATATTGGATGGACACCCAGGGGAGTGGCCTAACCAGGTCTTGGCTTCAGAACATGTCTGGGGCAGCTGTCAGTGAGTGGGAGGTTATGGTTTGGAGTCTGTTATGATGGGGCTTCCCAGGTAGCTCCGTGGTAAAAGAACCCACTTGCCAATGCAGAAGATGCAGGAGATGCAGGTTCCATCCCTGGGTCAGGAAGATCCCCTGGAGGAGGGCACAGCAACCCAGTTAAGTATTTTTACCTGGAGAATCCAATGGACAGAGGAGCCTGGAAGGTTATAGTCCATGGGATCCCAAAGAGTCAGACGGACTAAGCACACACACACACGCACATGCACACCCACACGGAGTGATGGTTTAAAGAAGAGAGGATAAGGACCAGAATCAGAGCAGTGGCAGAGGAGCTGGAGAGAAGGTGGTGGTCAGCACACCTAAGACAGGTTGCATGTGAGATGTGGGAGAGGACAAAGCCACAGCCAACGTCCTAGCAGACATCCATTCGTTTCCTCCCCACACATTTCTTGTGTTAGACCCTGGGCCAGACAATGGAAGACACAGAGCAGAACAGGAGTCAGCCCTGATCTTACAAGGCTCACAGTCTAGTAGGAGGCACAGGCACACACATAACATCAGCGATGTCGTACATCCTAGAACAGGGTAGAATATGTACAAGACGCCACAAGAGTGTTCCTCTGGCCTATGTTTGGACTCAAGGAGTAGCCAAACCCAAGTGACCCTGAGTCATGGTCTTACTGGATATACATAAAGCTATGAGGAGAATTTCATGGTGGTCCAGGGGTTAGGATGCTACGCTCTGACAAGAGGAGAAGACACAGGGACATCTCAAGCACATCTCATCTGTCTCTGCAGCTCCAGTGCAGTGACTGGCACCAAGAAGGGCTTATTGTGAAATGAATAATTGAATGGCTGAATAACTGAAGAGATGGGAGAAGGGCAACCTAGGCAGCAGAAGAGAGCGTAGGCAATGGGAGAGGCTTGAAAACACAGATGCATTCAGGACAACTTGCTGGAGGCCAGGTTGTATGACTGGGGAGCAGTGGAGGAGACACTTGAGCACCATATTGGATGGACACCCAGGGGAGTGGCCTAACCAGGTCTTGGCTTCAGAACATGTCTGGGGCAGCTGTCAGTGAGTGGGAGGTTATGGTTTGGAGTCTGCTATGATGGGGCTTCCCAGGTAGCTCCATGGTAAAAGAACCCACTTGCCAATGCAGAAGATGCAGGAGATGCAGGTTCCATCCCTGGGTCAGGAAGATCCACTGGAGGAGGGCACAGCAACCCAGTTAAGTATTTTTACCTGGAGAATCCAATGGACAGAGGAGCCTGGAAGGTTATAGTCCATGGGATCCCAAAGAGTCAGACGGACTAAGCACACACACACACGCACATGCACACCCACACGGAGTGATGGTTTAAAGAAGAGAGGATAAGGACCAGAATCAGAGCAGTGGCAGAGGAGCTGGAGAGAAGGTGGTGGTCAGCACACCTAAGACAGGTTGCATGTGAGATGTGGGAGAGGACAAAGCCACAGCCAACATCCTAGCAGACATCCATTCGTTTTCTCCCCACACATTTCTTGTGTTAGACCCTGGACCAGACAATGGAAGACACAGAGCAGAACAGGAGTCAGCCCTGATCTTACAAGGCTCACAGTCTAGTAGGAGGCACAGGCACACACATAACATCAGCAATGTCGTACATCCTAGAACAGGGTAGAATATGTACAAGACGCCACAAGAGTGTTCCTCTGGCCTATGTTTGGACTCAAGGAGTAGCCAAACCCAAGTGACCCTGAGTCATGGTCTTACTGGATATACATAAAGCTATGAGGAGAATTTCATGGTGGTCCAGGGGTTAGGATGCTACGCTCTGACTACTCAAAGGCCCAGGTTCGATCTTTGGTCAAGGAACTAAGGTGCTGGCATGGTCTCCCCCCAAATAAAATCAAGCTGCTGGGATCATTTGTTCAATCATTCATTTGAAAAACATTATGTATTGAGAAACTGTTTGCCAGCCACTGATCTAAGGGTGGGAATACAACAGAAAAAAATTTCCCCGCCTTCACAAAATTATATTTTAGTGACAGAGAACAAGAGAAATAAATATAATATGGAGTGTGAGAGATACTGGTTAGTGCTAAGCAGAGACAATAAAGCAGGAAAGGGAAGTAAGAGTTGTTCAAGGCAGGACCTTGTAGACTAGGGGTCCCCCACCTCCAACATATAATGTCTGATGGTCTGAGATGGAGCTGATGTAATGACAAAAGTGCGCAACAAATGCAACATGCTTAAACTACCCTCCCCCTGCTCTCAGTCCGTGCAAAAAATTTTCTCCCATGAAATCAGTCCCTGGTGCCCAAAAGGTTGCGGACTGCTGTTTTAGAGTTGGGGAAGGTTCTCCTGAGTAAACAGCTCAGAGAATGGCAAGGCTGAACCACAGTTCCCATGGCTGCTGCACCAATTCCAGCTGCGTGCTCTGTGTATTTCATTTTCAGAGACTTTCCTCATTCTCTCAGTCTGCTTCACTGGATTAGAACTTGATATCTCTCAAAACTGGCCTTGCTCTTTACGGAAGACAGGGCCTTCGTCCTTTTAAAGTCTGAAGATGAGGAACAGTGATAAATCAAAGCTAGGGGAGCACTTGGTATTTTCACACACTCGACACACACATGCGCACGCACACACATACCACACTGGAGAGTCACCGGGTGCTGTCTGACCTCGGAGAACATGAGCAGGAGGGATGGCTGTGGGCCTCCTGAGCCCCTGTTTTGTAACCCTTAGACCCTAGCGTGTGGTATTTTCCACCAACCAAGAGTGTTCCTCTGGCCTATGTTTGGACTCAAGGAGTAGCCAAACCCAAGTGACCCTGAGTCATGGTCTTACTGGATATACATAAAGCTATGAGGAGAATTTCATGGTGGTCCAGGGGTTAGGATGCTACGCTCTGACTACTCAAAGGCCCAGGTTCGATCTTTGGTCAAGGAACTAAGGTGCTGGCATGGTCTCCCCCCAAATAAAATCAAGCTGCTGGGATCATTTGTTCAATCATTCATTTGAAAAACATTATGTATTGAGAAACTGTTTGCCAGCCACTGATCTAAGGGTGGGAATACAACAGAAAAAAATTCCCAGCCTTCACAAAATTATATTTTAGTGACAGAGAACAAGAGAAATAAATATAATATGGAGTGTGAGAGATACTGGTTAGTGCTAAGCAGAGACAATAAAGCAGGAAAGGGAAGTAAGAGTTGTTCAAGGCAGGACCTTGTAGACTAGGGGTCCCCCACCTCCAACATATAATGTCTGACGGTCTGAGATGGAGCTGATGTAATGACAAAAGTGCGCAACAAATGCAACATGCTTAAACTACCCTCCCCCTGCTCTCAGTCCGTGCAAAAATTGTCTCCCATGAAATCAGTCCCTGGTGCCCAAAAGGTTGCGGACTGCTGTTTTAGAGTTGGGGAAGGTTCTCCTGAGTAAACAGCTCAGAGAATGGCAAGGCTGAACCACAGTTCCCATGGCTGCTGCACCAATTCCAGCTGCGTGCTCTGTGTATTTCATTTTCAGAGACTTTCCTCATTCTCTCAGTCTGCTTCACTGGATTAGAACTTGATATCTCTCAAAACTGGCCTTGCTCTTTACGGAAGACAGGGCCTTCGTCCTTTTAAAGTCTGAAGATGAGGAACAGTGATAAATCAAAGCTAGGGGAGCACTTGGTATTTTCACACACTCGACACACACATGCGCACGCACACACATACCACACTGGAGAGTCACCCTGTGCTTTCTGTCCTCGGAGAACATGAGCAGGAGGGGATGGCTGTGGGCCTCCCTGAGCCCCTGTTTTTGTAACCCTTAGACTCCCCCTGGGAAGCGTGTGGCCCTGGATCCTTGCACTTCCGGAGGTCACAGCTATCCCAAGACTCCACGGAAGATTCGGTCAATCAATCAGTCATCACAGTCATGGAGGGAGCAGAGGCTGTACTCATGCAGCTGGGAGCACAGAGAGGCACAAGGCGAGGTCTTGCTTGGAGGACCAGATGACTGCCCATCACCCTTGCCTGCTGCGACCAGAGGGACATCTCTAAACACAGCCTCGCCTTGTCTCACCCATTTGCCCTCCTCCCTTCCCCACCTGGCTTCCAGCTTTGGAATCACATTTTCCTGATTTTCCTCTGACCTCATTGGCTGCTTCTTCTCAGCCTCTTGGCTGCCACTTTCTCCTCCTCTTCCTCTATGAGTCCAGCCTTTAAGAAACAGCAGACCAGGATCCTGTCCTCAGCCCTCTTCTCAAACCTCATTCTGCTCCTTCTCTCCCCCTGTGACATTATCTCACCCCATAGCTTCAAATGCCATCTACATGCTGATTCAAGATCTTTATCCTGAGCTTCACAACCAGAACTCCTTACTTAAAGATTCAAGTGCTCACTTGACATCTCCACTTGGGTGTCCATGAGACCATTTCAAACCTAGTGTGACCAACACAAAAATTCTTGATCCCAAACCCAATCCTCTTTCCCATCTCAGCAAATGGCACTGAGAATCTACCTAGATTCTCAGGTCCTAAGTGTCATTCTTTTTTTAAATTTAATTGAGATATAATTGACATAATATTCTATTAGTTTCAGATGTTATTGTGAAATGACCATGACAAAAGCCTGTTTAACATCTACCACCATCAATTCAGTTCAGTTCACACGCTCAGTCATGTCCAACTCTTTGGGATCTCATGGACTGCAGCACGCCAGGTGTCTTTGTCTTTTATCATCTCTCACAGCACAATCAAACTCATGTCCATTGAGTCGATGATGCCACACAACTATCTCATCCTCTGTCATCGCCTTCTCCTTCTGTCTTCTATTTTTCCCAGCATCAGGGTCTTTTCCATTGAGTTGACTCTTCACATCAGATGGTCAAAGTATTGGAGCTTCAGCTTTAGCATCACTCCTTCCAGTAAATATTCAGGGTTGATTTCCTTTAGAATTGACTGGTTTGATTCCCGTGCAGTCCAAGGGACTCTCAAGGGTCTTCTCCAACAAAGGCATCAATTTTTGGTGATACATAGTTATAAAATTTTGTCTTCTTGCATGAGAATTTTTAAGACCTACTCTAGGCAACTTTCAAATATATAGTAACATCAACTATAGTCGCCATATTCTTTACAACATCCCAACGACATTTATTTTAGAGTGGGAGTTTTACTTTTAACCTCCTTCATCCATTTCAACTCCTGAGCAGATCAAATTTGATCCTGCCAGGGCCCTTGCACTCCAGTTCCCTCAGCCTAGAACATTTTCTTCCCAGTTCTTTAATGGGCAGCTCACAGATGGGTATAGCAACCCCATGAGAAACCTAAGTTTCTTGTGGGTAATGCCAGTCTGGAAGAGGATGGCTAGACTTGGAATATTCATTCACCACACTTATAGGCCTGTCTCCCAGGGATCCCCGGGGGGTTTTTAAGAAACAGCAGACCAGGATCCTGTCCTCAGCCCTCTTCTCAAACCTCATTCTGCTCCTTCTCTCCCCCTGTGACATTATCTCACCCCATAGCTTCAAATGCCATCTACATGCTGATTCAAGATCTTTATCCTGAGCTTCACAACCAGAACTCCTTACTTAAAGATTCAAGTGCTCACTTGACATCTCCACTTGGGTGTCCATGAGACCATTTCAAACCTAGTGTGACCAACACAAAAATTCTTGATCCCAAACCCAATCCTCTTTCCCATCTCAGCAAATGGCACTGAGAATCTACCTAGATTCTCAGGTCCTAAGTGTCATTCTTTTTTTAAATTTAATTGAGATATAATTGACATAATATTCTATTAGTTTCAGATGTTATTGTGAAATGACCATGACAAAAGCCTGTTTAACATCTACCACCATCAATTCAGTTCAGTTCACACGCTCAGTCATGTCCAACTCTTTGGGATCTCATGGACTGCAGCACGCCAGGTGTCTTTGTCTTTTATCATCTCTCACAGCACAATCAAACTCATGTCCATTGAGTCGATGATGCCACACAACTATCTCATCCTCTGTCATCGCCTTCTCCTTCTGTCTTCTATTTTTCCCAGCATCAGGGTCTTTTCCATTGAGTTGACTCTTCACATCAGATGGTCAAAGTATTTGGAGCTTCAGCTTTAGCATCACTCCTTCCAGTAAATATTCAGGGTTGATTTCCTTTAGAATTGACTGGTTTGATTCCCGTGCAGTCCAAGGGACTCTCAAGGGTCTTCTCCAACAAAGGCATCAATTTTTGGTGATACATAGTTATAAAATTTTGTCTTCTTGCATGAGAATTTTTAAGACCTACTCTAGGCAACTTTCAAATATATAGTAACATCAACTATAGTCGCCATATTCTTTACAACATCCCAACGACATTTATTTTAGAGTGGGAGTTTTACTTTTAACCTCCTTCATCCATTTCAACTCCTGAGCAGATCAAATTTGATCCTGCCAGGGCCCTTGCACTCCAGTTCCCTCAGCCTAGAACATTTTCTTCCCAGTTCTTTAATGGGCAGCTCACAGATGGGTATAGCAACCCCATGAGAAACCTAAGTTTCTTGTGGGTAATGCCAGTCTGGAAGAGGATGGCTAGACTTGGAATATTTTGCTGATTCACCACACTTATAGGCCTGTCTCCCAGGTAAGGCTATCCCAACAACAGGGGGCAGAGAGTTATATCAGTAGAGGTAAGAACTAAGAAGGATAGATAAGACAGTGTTATCTGAGAAGTGGCAACCACTGAAGAAAGGACCCAGATGTTTGCCCCTTTCCTCTTTCTTTGTTTTACTGCAGCCTATTGGAAGAGTAGGAGCCCAGAGAGAGAGAGAGAGAGAGAGAGAGAGAGAGAGAGAGAGAGGCTGTTTAAATTAGATAGGAGGGTTTTACATTTTAAAGTGCATTGAGAAGTTCATTGAGATTTATTCACCAAAAGAAAGCAGGCAACTATGGAGTTAGCTCCAAGGCCATCAGCACACACCCCACCCCCACCAGTCTGCTTCCTTATCTCTCAGCCTTATTTACTCTCATCCTGGAAGATGGTTTGCTTCGTTTGCTCAGGAAACAGAGACTAAAACCAAACAGGTGGTTCATCTGCTAGAAATGGTCTGTGTGTACCACCTACCGACTCTAGACCCCACCCCAGTGAAAGGATTTTAAATGCCCTTTCCCTATCAGAGGCCCTCAGAATACTCATCCAGGCAAAGAAGGCATGCAGCCCCACTGCCGTTCCTCGGTCAACAAGAATAGCTGTCGGTCTGCATTCCATACAGTACTCTGAAGAGTTTATGGGTTTACCAGTTTAGGTGACCAGATGTGCTGGATCTCTCAGGCCCCACTTGGTGTGCCTGATGTTCTAGACACATTATTAATAGGATTTCCTTTTGTTTAGTCTTAGAAGAAGTTTCTATTGTTGATGATAAGTGTAAATGGCCACTCTATCAAATATCCATGAGGCTTCCCAGGTGGCTCAGTGGGTTAAGAAGCCAGTGCAGGAGACTTGGGTTTGATTCCTGGGTTGGGAAGATCCCCTAGAAACGGGAATGGCTAACCACTCCAGTATTCTTGCCTGGAGAATTCTACGGACAGAGGAGCCTGGTGGGCTACAGTCTATGGAGTGGCAAAGAGTCGGACAGGACTGAAGCGATTGCACACGTATGCCCCAAATATCCACAAAGATTAGATGAAAGGGGCAACTTCAAGGCATCCTTGTGCTGGTTCATGACAAGGATGAAGAAAAAGGGCAGACACGGGCAGTAGAACTCAGACAAAGCAAGAAGGAAGCCAGGCCCGAGCAGGGACTGTTCACAAGGCTCCTTGGCTCCGGGCTCTGAGCAGCAGAGAGAGGAAGCACCGAGGACTGCTGTCAGAATTCCTCTGGATGCCCTGGATAGTTGACACTCACTCTTCAGCTAGTGCATGGCGATGGACCAGAGCATCTTTATTCCAGTGCAAGGTTGTCATCCCTGACAAGTTCTAAACCAAAGACCCCATAGGTGTTAGAGAAAGACCACTACTTAAACATTGACCTTAAACGTGTTGCTGTGAGCTTGTCCTCCCACTGAACAGGTAGAAGGAGTCACAAAGAGTGAAGAGTATAGTCTTAGTGTTCTGACTTTCTCTGCCGGTCATACGGCTTGTGGGACTCCAGTTCCCTGCCCAGGGACTGAGCCCAGCCCCTTGGCAGTGAAAGCACCAAGTCCTCATCACCGGACCACCAGGGAATTCCCTCCGGTTTTTTAAAAATCTATTTTCTGGCCCCCAAAGTAAAGAAAGAACACACAGACAACTCTGCTATGACCAGTTCCTATTTCTCTTTTAGCCCTATTTCTTTCTCACCTTTTTTTTTTGTTTGTTTTTGGACTAATTCCTTTCTGAGATTCAAAACTTTGAATAGTCTATGGAAAAAATGTGTCTGCAGTTTCTGCCACAACCTTCTGGTTACCATCAACAAATGATTTTCAAGTTTATTCTCTCCTCTTTTGCTCTCTGAACATTTCCAAATCTAGGTATGGGGTTCTGGTGATCAGAAAAGGCACTAGTACCTGGCCCACTCAGGTTTCATCCTTTCTGTACAGTCACCTAGACCAAAAGTCGCTACAGATATCCCCAAAAGTATTTATTAGAACACCAAATTGCTCATAGGGATTATATGAGGAAACAAGGGTTCCATGACCAAAGACATTTATTGAAATGCAGATTTAAAAACATGCCTCTTCATTACAGGACTTCTTAGAGCTTTTAATGTGCAAACAGACAAGTGAATCCCAAGTAAAAAGAGGGGATATTGTGAGGCATCTGCCTCCTCCTTGATGTTGGTTCCATTTTACATTTGGGGCAGAAAACCTGAAGGGATGCAAGTTTAAGGCACACACTTCCCAAAACACCATTTTACTAGGAATATGTCCTTACAATGTATAACTAATATATGTAAAGTGCTAATTATATTAATAATACTGCAAGATTCTTTTATTTCAACATCCATGATATTCCACATTCTTGTTATTACCAATGAAAAGGTGGACGTGTCGAACTATTTAAGTCTTTTACAAGTCCATGATGTATGCTATAGATAGCTTGTGGATACTATTCTTAGTTCTACCCGTGAACTAAATATTGTATTATTTTGAATTTGTGTCATTGCCCACCCTTGTTGAGGTTCAGCATTGCAAAAACTCAAAATCCAGAAATTAAGGATTGTGTTTCATAAAAGGAGCATTAAAATATCAGTTCTGGTCGTAGCTGTGCAGCAAATTCCCTTGAGCACCAAGCAAACGTGAAAACAAATAAAACCATGAAATTCCAGACACAAGAGATGGAGACCTCTCTTCTTCCTCAGGCTAGACTCCTGTTAGATTCCGAGAAGCTCCAGCAACATAAGCTGAAAGTCACCCGCAGAAGGTTTCAGCGCCAGTTTCCATCTCCTCCCCCAAAAAAGTTACCATGCAGGCTGGAATTGCCATGGGTGCAACACACCATGGACCTGCCTTGCAATTCATTTGCTTTTTTTCTCTACTGATACGTTTAGAAAGAAGTGCTCAGGCTGAGAAGGCACAGAATGAAAACATAAAAGCAGTCAAAGTTTTTCCTTTGTATATTGTGATGATCATATTGAGACATATGATCATAAAGACATTTACTGAATTCATAAAGACATTTACTTAAGTGGTGACGCCGATTCACATTCCCAATTTAGCTCTTGATTATGTGTGCCAGTAGCCTGGAGAATCCTAGTAAAAGAGGCCCTTTAGAAGCTGCTTTTTTAAAAAGCCACATTGGTTTTTCTTAAAGCACATTCCAAATATTTTTACTATAAAACGAGTAAAGTAAGAGGGAAAAGTTCCTAAATTGCCCAAGTCCATAGCTCCCTGAAAGCACACTGAAAACTATGCAGAATAATTTTGATTAGGCTGGATGACCGTGCCAGGCTCCAAACAAGTGGTTCTTCTGTTATGACATCTGCTAAGCAATGCGTTCATTGTTCTCTGGAATTTAATTCATTTTAAATTACTCCATCCAAATGATAAAACATGAGATGTGCTACACTCCAGGGGTAAAATACAATGATTGTTTTAGTGTGACCACAACTGTTAGCGGGAAGCAATACAGCCTGTTCTAATTAGGCCCTGATTATTGTCTTCTGGAAAAGCTAGTTGGAGAAATGTGAGTGAAATCCTGTTAAATGGAAGGGTTGGCATAAACAATCTTGCTTAGTGTGGAGTGACTGCAAGACTGGCTGTGCCACATGCAAAGTCTTCCCAAAAAGTACAGTGATGGTCTTCAGAAGAGAGATGCCCGCGATACCAACTTCCTGTAGGTTATAAATGAACATGTGTACTAGTATAAATTATTTTACTGAGATGATGGGCCATGAATTTGAAACTCAAAATCCAGAAATTAAGGATTTTTATAAAAGGAGCATTAAAATATCAGTTCTGGTCGTAGCTGTGCAGCAAATTCCCTTGAGCACCAAGCAAACGTGAAAACAAATAAAACCATGAAATTCCAGACACAAGAGATGGAGACCTCTCTTCTTCCTCAGGCTAGACTCCTGTTAGATTCCGAGAAGCTCCAGCAACATAAGCTGAAAGTCACCGCAGAAGGTTTCAGCGCCAGTTTCCATCTCCTCCCCCAAAAAAGTTACCATGCAGGCTGGAATTGCCATGGGTGCAACACACCATGGACCTGCCTTGCAATTCATTTGCTTTTTTTCTCTACTGATACGTTTAGAAAGAAGTGCTCAGGCTGAGAAGGCACAGAATGAAAACATAAAGGCAGTCAAAGTTTTTCCTTTGTATATTGTGATGATCATATTGAGACATATGATCATAAAGACATTTACTGAATTCATAAAGACATTTACTTAAGTGGTGGCCTTGATTCATTTCACATTCCCAATTTAGCTCTTGATTATGTGTGCCAGTAGCCTGGAGAATCCTAGTAAAGAGGCCCTTTAGAAGCTGCTTTTTAAAAAGCCACATTGGTTTTCTTAAAGCACATTCCAAATATTTTTACTATAAAACGAGTAAAGTAAGAGGGAAAAGTTCCTAAATTGCCCAAGTCCATAGCTCCCTGAAAGCACACTGAAAACTATGCAGAATAATTTTGATTAGGCTGGATGACCGTGCCAGGCTCCAAACAAGTGGTTCTTCTGTTATGACATCTGCTAAGCAATGCGTTCATTGTTCTCTGGAATTTAATTCATTTTAAATTACTCCATCCAAATGATAAAACATGAGATGTGCTACACTCCAGGGGTAAAATACAATGATTGTTTTTAGTGTGACCACAACTGTTAGCGGGGAAGCAATACAGCCTGTTCTAATTAGGCCCTGATTATTGTCTTCTGGAAAAGCTAGTTGGAGAAATGTGAGTGAAATCCTGTTAAATGGAAGGGTTGGCATAAACAATCTTGCTTAGTGTGGAGTGATTGCAAGACTGGCTGTGCCACATGCAAAGTCTTCCCAAAAAGTACAGTGATGGTCTTCAGAAGAGAGATGCCCGCGATACCAACTTCCTGTAGGTTATAAATGAACATGTGTACTAGTATAAATTATTTTACTGATCCAGTACTACCATGCAAATGCCCCCCAATCCAAAATACTATAACTGCGTGTCTCAAAAGTATTATACAAGTTCCTAAGAGTTGTATGTGGTGGGGAACATCTGGAAACATGAATGATTCGGCACTAACCAAACCAACCAAGTTGACTCTCTGGAGAAAACACACACACACACACACACGTGCATCGGAATTTATGTCTCCCATATGCCACATATTTAATATCAAGTTTGGAAACAAGTTCGGATGGAATAAAAATCCAAGTTCTCAAAAGGTGAAAGATTAACTTAATCATTCGATCTTCCCCATTGCCCCAAATATCAGCATGTATTTTATTTCTAGGCAAAAGTATGCTTTCAAACTGCTTGAAGGATATGACACACAAACCAGTTTTCGAATAGCATACTCATCTTGCAGTTTTAAAAAAATTAGGTAAAAGATATTTTAACACATTTCACACACACACGCACAAGCACACAAGCACACTCACACGCGCACACACACACCAATGACAAAATTGGGCCTCTCCTAAAATAAGTACATGAAGACCCTAAAGAGCAGCCAGGAAGGAGCACCATATCATCCCTCCCTACAGTCCAGGTAGTTTCCTTTAATCCAGTAGCAAATCTGGGCATATTTGAGAGGAGTGATTCTAACGGCCACATTAAAATCCTGTGGGGAACCATTCACGTCTACCCACTGGTGCCCAGAAAAGACGCCAATAATTTTTCGCTCCCACTTCTGCTGCTGTCTCTTCCACATCCTCACGTAGACTCCAGAGCCGCTGGCTCCTGGTTGGGCGTCACATTGCTGGTAGAGCAGGTCGTAGGTCTCATCTTTGACATCACAGAAGCGGTAGACCAGGTTACCCGGTCGGTGTTCTAATTAGGCCCTGATTATTGTCTTCTGGAAAAGCTAGTTGGAGAAATGTGAGTGAAATCCTGTTAAATGGAAGGGTTGGCATAAACAATCTTGCTTAGTGTGGAGTGACTGCAAGACTGGCTGTGCCACATGCAAAGTCTTCCCAAAAAGTACAGTGATGGTCTTCAGAAGAGAGATGCCCGCGATACCAACTTCCTGTAGGTTATAAATGAACATGTGTACTAGTATAAATTATTTTACTGATCCAGTACTACCATGCAAATGCCCCCCAATCCAAAATACTATAACTGCGTGTCTCAAAAGTATTATACAAGTTCCTAAGAGTTGTATGTGGTGGGGAACATCTGGAAACATGAATGATTCGGCACTAACCAAACCAACCAAGTTGACTCTCTGGAGAAAACACACACACACACACACACGTGCATCGGAATTTATGTCTCCCATATGCCACATATTTAATATCAAGTTTGGAAACAAGTTCGGATGGAATAAAAATCCAAGTTCTCAAAAGGTGAAAGATTAACTTAATCATTCGATCTTCCCCATTGCCCCAAATATCAGCATGTATTTTATTTCTAGGCAAAAGTATGCTTTCAAACTGCTTGAAGGATATGACACACAAACCAGTTTTCGAATAGCATACTCATCTTGCAGTTTTAAAAAAATTAGGTAAAAGATATTTTAACACATTTCACACACACACGCACAAGCACACAAGCACACTCACACGCACACACACACACCAATGACAAAATTGGGCCTCTCCTAAAATAAGTACATGAAGACCCTAAAGAGCAGCCAGGAAGGAGCACCATATCATCCCTCCCTACAGTCCAGGTAGTTTCCTTTAATCCAGTAGCAAATCTGGGCATATTTGAGAGGAGTGATTCTAACGGCCACATTAAAATCCTGTGGGGAACCATTCACGTCTACCCACTGGTGCCCAGAAAAGATGCCAATAATTTTTCGCTCCCACTTCTGCTGCTGTCTCTTCCACATCCTCACGTAGACTCCAGAGCCGCTGGCTCCTGGTTGGGCGTCACATTGCTGGTAGAGCAGGTCGTAGGTCTCATCTTTGACATCACAGAAGCGGTAGACCAGGTTACCCGGTCGGTCGTTGTCATAACCGGAGAAGTGGATCCGGCCCCCGGGCAGCTGCTTGGCGGGAGGGCTCACCCCAATCTTCATGAACTTTCTCTTGTGGGGTTTTTTGAGTTCCAGGAGGGCATAGTCGTAATCCATGCCGATGTCGTTGGCATTGCCCTTGATCCAGCCCTTGGGGACGTGGGTGCGCTTCACCCGGATCCACTGAAATTTCATCTTCTCTGGCAGGGCTGAGTGCGAGTCATTGGCCCCTCGACCACCATCCTTAAACTTGGGCTTCAGGAAGCCCACGCGAAGTTTCTGGGTTCCTTTCACGTAGGTTTTCCCATCATGGATGCAATGGGCGGCCGTGAGGACGTGCTTCTCAGCCACCAGGGTGCCAGTGCAGCCTGTGGATAACTTGACTGATGTTGAGAAAGGGTAGTTGAGCAGGAAGTCCTTCCCAAAGATGCTGAATCTGCTGTCGTAGCCGTAAATCTGCCGCTTCCTTCGTGATTTTCCTGCAGACTCCCTGTCGCCGCTTCTGAGGACATAGATGCCCACCTGTGTCTCGGTGCGGCTGCCATTAGCATAGAGCGTTTCATAGGAAAGGTACTGCTTGGCCTCTTCGTAAGTGGGCAGGGGCGTTCCCTTATGACACTGGGGTCCACAAGAGGAGGATACTTCCAGCTTGGCTTTGGCTTCAAAGTCCGGCTTGGCCAAGTTGTAGGTGGACTGGGGCAGGACCACCGGGAGGCGGTAGGCAGGCCAGGTGGGCTTCCAGTGGGCACTGTAGGGGATCACCTGCCCCACAGCACAGAGGACGAGGAGGAGGAGGAGGAGGAGGAGGCCTGGAGTCCCTGCCATGCTGAGCACCACCCTGTAGGAACACAGACAAGCAGGTCAGAAGGGTGAGGGGCAGTGGAAGCAGTCTAGTAGCATGAGAACCCTCTTTAGGAATAGGGGTGTGGAGAGGTATCCCTAGGCATGGTCGCACAACACAAGGGCTTGACCTGGTCTGTTCCTATGGCTGGATGCCCAACATGAAATTGGGTACTTGTTCCCCTTGAGGTTTCAGATGACCCTAAGGACGGCCTGCTGTAGGGAGGGGTGCATGGGGTCATTAATTCCTAGATGAACTGCTTGACCAGTCCTGATATCCGTGTGATTTCAGGCCTCCTTTGTGCATAATTCTACACCTTCATTCTCTCCTATCCTCTTGGTCCTCCTGCCCTTCTTTTCCTTCCTTTCACTCTCCCTCTCAATCTCATTATAGCATGTACTTGGAAAACGTTTAGAGTAACTTGCTCATCTCCAGGGTAAATTCAAATTACACAGTGTATTGTGCAACCAAGGCATCAAAGAGGGATGGCTCCTCAGTGTCACACTTAATGGGACTCCGATTGCTTTTAAATGTTGAGTGATTCTGAAGGTGGCATGGGACTCTTTTGTTTTGTTTTACTTTGAATTCAGAACAATTTAAACTATTATATTATAATTTCAGCTATTATTATTTCCAGAGTAGCCAGGACTCTAGCAAATGAAACACTCCTTCCTCCTTTGGATTTTGTTGTATAATACCAGGGCATTGGGCTTTCCTGGTGGTTCAGTTAGTAAAGAATCTGCCTGTAATGCAGGAGACCCAGGTTTGATCCCTGGACAGGAAGATCCCTTGAAGAATGGAAATGACTGCTAATTCTTTGAGTTTACGTGCCATTACATAGGGTTTCATAGGAAAGGTACTGCTTGGCCTCTTCGTAAGTGGGCAGGGGCGTTCCCTTATGACACTGGGGTCCACAAGAGGAGGATACTTCCAGCTTGGCTTTGGCTTCAAAGTCCGGCTTGGCCAAGTTGTAGGTGGACTGGGGCAGGACCACCGGGAGGCGGTAGGCAGGCCAGGTGGGCTTCCAGTGGGCACTGTAGGGGATCACCTGCCCCACAGCACAGAGGACGAGGAGGAGGAGGAGGAGGAGGAGGCCTGGAGTCCCTGCCATGCTGAGCACCACCCTGTAGGAACACAGACAAGCAGGTCAGAAGGGTGAGGGGCAGTGGAAGCAGTCTAGTAGCATGAGAACCCTCTTTAGGAATAGGGGTGTGGAGAGGTATCCCTAGGCATGGTCGCACAACACAAGGGCTTGACCTGGTCTGTTCCTATGGCTGGATGCCCAACATGAAATTGGGTACTTGTTCCCCTTGAGGTTTCAGATGACCCTAAGGACGGCCTGCTGTAGGGAGGGGTGCATGGGGTCATTAATTCCTAGATGAACTGCTTGACCAGTCCTGATATCCATGTGATTTCAGGCCTCCTTTGTGCATAATTCTACACCTTCATTCTCTCCTATCCTCTTGGTCCTCCTGCCCTTCTTTTCCTTCCTTTCACTCTCCCTCTCAATCTCATTATAGCATGTACTTGGAAAACGTTTAGAGTAACTTGCTCATCTCCAGGGTAAATTCAAATTACACAGTGTATTGTGCAACCAAAGCATCAAAGAGGGATGGCTCCTCAGTGTCACACTTAATGGGACTCCGATTGCTTTTAAATGTTGAGTGATTCTGAAGGTGGCATGGGACTCTTTTGTTTTGTTTTACTTTGAATTCAGAACAATTTAAACTATTATATTATAATTTCAGCTATTATTATTTCCAGAGTAGCCAGGACTCTAGCAAATGAAACACTCCTTCCTCCTTTGGATTTTGTTGTATAATACCAGGGCATTGGGCTTTCCTGGTGGTTCAGTTAGTAAAGAATCTGCCTGTAATGCAGGAGACCCAGGTTTGATCCCTGGACAGGAAGATCCCTTGAAGAAGGAAATGGTAATCCACTCCAGTATTCTTGCCTGGAGAATTGCATGGATAGTCCATGTGGTCCCAAAGAGTTGGACACACTCAAGTCTTTGTCAAACACTGAAAGCTTTACATGTGCAACAAGTATCACACTGTGACTATTTGTGTTGGTTACTTTTTCAGGTTTGTGCATCTGTGTTTGCAGCTGGTTTAAATGCGTTGAACTTGAGCCTCTCCTAGCATTCAATAAAGATTTACTGAATGGGTGTTTGTATTCATGGAAGAGTAAATGAATGAATTAATGACTAGTGTGGCTCAAAAAACACATTTTTTGAATGCTGCACACTGAGCACGAATGACAGATATGTACATGGATGATGTGGAAGTTCAGAGAAAGGGCATGAAACCCAGTTGTGGGGAGAATAGGAACAGGGGAAAACTTCCAAGGGAGATGACGCTGGAGATAGGTCATATATTTGAACAGAAATTAGTTAAGACAGAGTGAAGGGGCACTTAGAGAAAGGGAGCGACTGTTTGTGCAAGGGTATGGAAACAGGTAACAGTACACATTTCTTCATGAATTACACTTGGCTCAGCAAGGGGGCTGCACCAGTGGCTCAGATGGTAAAGAATCTGCCTTCAGTGTAGAAAACCCAGGTTTGATACCTGGGTGAGGAAGATCCCTTGGAGAAGGGAATGGCTACCCACTCCAGTGTTCCTGCATGGAGAATTCCATGGACAGAGGAACCTGGCAGGCTACAGTCCATGAGATTGCAGAGTTAGTCTGACTGAGCAACTAACACGCAGCAAGGGTGTGACAGAGGATGCGGTGGAGGCAGCAGACAAGAGCCAGCTTATGTAGAGCTGTGTATACTCAGTGAGGGAGCTTGGATTTTATTCTGAAAGATATGTTTAAAGACCTGGAACAATCGTATCCCACAAGAGAAACAACAACAACAAAGAAGATTGGAAATATGTAAGCATCAGTTAGTTCTGACTGGCTCCAAATCTTCTGTTCGAAAGAAGCTGGCTGAGCAGGTAGGTGAATTCATTCACAATCAAGGATCCCAAAACAAGGACATGGAGGTGAATGTGACATAGTGGGGATAGGAGTCACGAAGAAACTCTTTTCTTATGCTCACACTTTCTCTTTGAGAATACATAATCTGCTAGAAACTTTGGGGTGACTTTTGTTCTCTTACAGAAAACTGAAAAACTGAAGAAATCATGTATTTCCCACAGGGCTGCATCTTGTACACACCACCCCCCTGACTTGTGTTGGTTACTTTTCAGTTGCATGGTTTAAATGCGTTGAACTTGAGCCTCTCCTAGCATTCAATAAAGATTTACTGAATGGGTGTTTGTATTCATGGAAGAGTAAATGAATGAATTAATGACTAGTGTGGCTCAAAAAACACATTTTTTGAATGCTGCACACTGAGCACGAATGACAGATATGTACATGGATGATGTGGAAGTTCAGAGAAAGGGCATGAAACCCAGTTGTGGGGAGAATAGGAACAGGGGAAAACTTCCAAGGGAGATGACGCTGGAGATAGGTCATATATTTGAACAGAAATTAGCTAAGACAGAGTGAAGGGGCACTTAGAGAAAGGGAGCGACTGTTTGTGCAAGGGTATGGAAACAGGTAACAGTACACATTTCTTCATGAATTACACTTGGCTCAGCAAGGGGGCTGCACCAGTGGCTCAGATGGTAAAGAATCTGCCTTCAGTGTAGAAAACCCAGGTTTGATACCTGGGTGAGGAAGATCCCTTGGAGAAGGGAATGGCTACCCACTCCAGTGTTCCTGCATGGAGAATTCCATGGACAGAGGAACCTGGCAGGCTACAGTCCATGAGATTGCAGAGTTAGTCTGACTGAGCAACTAACACGCAGCAAGGGTGTGACAGAGGATGCGGTGGAGGCAGCAGACAAGAGCCAGCTTATGTAGAGCTGTGTATACTCAGTGAGGGAGCTTGGATTTTATTCTGAAAGATATGTTTAAAGACCTGGAACAATCGTATCCCACAAGAGAAACAACAACAACAAAGAAGATTGGAAATATGTAAGCATCAGTTAGTTCTGACTGGCTCCAAATCTTCTGTTCGAAAGAAGCTGGCTGAGCAGGTAGGTGAATTCATTCACAATCAAGGATCCCAAAACAAGGACATGGAGGTGAATGTGACATAGTGGGGATAGGAGTCACGAAGAAACTCTTTTCTTATGCTCACACTTTCTCTTTGAGAATACATAATCTGCTAGAAACTTTGGGGTGACTTTTGTTCTCTTACAGAAAACTGAAAAACTGAAGAAATCATGTATTTCCCACAGGGCTGCATCTTGGACCCCTACACACCACCCCTTCCTCCCTTTGACTATAACATGGAGGACATTAATGTTTGTTAACACTGAGCAACACATGCACTAAGCCAAGATTCGTTCAGCTTATCTTAAGAAAGAAAACACAGGATCCAGCGGTACAGCTGCTAAGTATTCCTGTTTTCAAAATACAATTTTTTTGAAGAGAAAGGAGAAGATGAGATAGCATGATCTTATACATTATTATAAGCTGTAGATGTTTTCAAGGGGGAGGAAGAACATGAAAGTTAAAATACACTCGTATTATCAACCAGAAGATGGATTTTCAAGTCCCAAATCTGAAATGTGTCGGTTAACTGGATCCTAGGAGTGCATGCACATGTACATGCTTAGTCTCTTCAGTCGTGTCCAATTCTTTGCCACCTTATGAACTGCAGCCCATCAGGCTTCTCTGGCCATGAGATTCTCCAGGCAAGAATACTGGAGTGGGTTGCTATGCCCTTCTCCAGGGGATCTTCCTGACCCAGGGATTGAACCCATGTCTCTTGCATCTCCTGCATTAGCAGCCACGTTCTTTACTACCTGGGAAGCCCCCTGTGAGTATGGAATGCAGATTAGTTATTGCAGCAGGACTGTTCTGGTGGCAGCTTTACCCATCCATCCAAACACTGATATTGTCCACTGGCAGGGATGTCAGGGAAGAAAATAGCAAGGAAAAAAAATCAGAAACTCATTCAAATAAACCTTTACAAATTCACCTAGGAACCTTGTCTTAATGAATTTACGCCTCTAAGCAAAACTGATTTTAATTTCTTCACCTTTCCAAGTGTTTTGTCTGTATAGCAAATCCTTGCTTAAAAAAACACTTTCAGGGCTTCCCTGATGATCTAGTGGCTAAGAGGTGACTTGCCAATGCAGGGATGCAGGTTTGATCCCTGGACTGGGAAGATTCCACATGCTGAGAGGCAACTAAGCCCTTGAGAAACAAGGATTGAGCCTGTGCTCTGGGGCCTGCAAGCCTGAGCACCTAGAGCCTGTCTGTGCTCAGCAACAAGAGAAGTCACTGCAGTGAGAAGCCCTCACGCCACAACTAGAGAGTAGCTCCTGCTCACTGTAGCTAGAATAAAGCCTGCATGCAACAACAATGACCCACCACAAAATAATAAACAAATAAATACTTTCCAAGGCTTGGGAGCATGCCTCATTTCACGTGTGCCTCCATGGTACATCTTTTTTGGCGGGGGCGGGGAGGGTGGGAGCGGGCAGGTCACTTCTATTGGTCTTTCATTTATCTATTTTCATCCATCTTTGTTCTTTGGCCTATGTGGGCCTCCCATCGCAGTGGCCTCTGTTGTCATAGAGCACCGACTCTGGGCGCATGCGCTCCAGAGCTCCGGCTCGGTAATTGGACACGTCGATCCAGCCGCTCCGCGGCACGTGGGATCTTCCCAGGCCAGGGATCGAACCAGCACCCCTTGCACTGCAAGGCGGTGTCCTTATCCACTGGACCACCAGGGAAGCCCCATGGTACATCTTTTTAAAAAAATGTCTGCCTTTCAAAAAAACTGCTTTTAGGAACCAGTTAGTGGGTGTGGAGACATGGGAACAAGTCTCTTCTGGAGTCCAAGGGCTGGGCGGTCAGCTAGGCTCTGTCACAGGCTACAGCTCCACTCCAGCCTCTCCACACACAGGATCAAAACTGTTTTTCAGAAAAATGAGAGATGACTGTGCCTACGACCTTTGGGACCACTTACACGTCACAGAATGCTGTTAGAAAATGCTAAAGAGTGTACCACAGAATATGACTAGAATATTAATGGTCTAGATAGACTACTATCTAATCAAATCCAGAGTCTTTACAACTTCAATTCTGGTCATTTAGCCAGTTTAGGAGAAGTCGAGGGTGGAGAAGACTCTTAAAGAGTTTCTTGGACTCTAAGGAGATTAACTCAGTGAATCCTATAGGAAATCAACCCTGAATATTCATTGGAAGGACTATTGCTAAAGCTGAGCTCCAATACTTTGGCCATCTGATACGAAGAGACCACTCATTGGAAAAGCTGAGAGTGCAACTAAGCCCTTGAGAAACAAGGATTGAGCCTGTGCTCTGGGGCCTGCAAGCCTGAGCACCTAGAGCCTGTCTGTGCTCAGCAACAAGAGAAGTCACTGCAGTGAGAAGCCCTCACGCCACAACTAGAGAGTAGCTCCTGCTCACTGTAGCTAGAATAAAGCCTGCATGCAACAACAATGACCCACCACAAAATAATAAACAAATAAATACTTTCCAAGGCTTGGGAGCATGCCTCATTTCACGTGTGCCTCCATGGTACATCTTTTTTTTGGCGGGGGCGGGGAGGGTGGGAGCGGGCAGGTCACTTCTATTGGTCTTTCATTTATCTATTTTCATCCATCTTTGTTCTTTGGCCTATGTGGGCCTCCCATCGCAGTGGCCTCTGTTGTCATAGAGCACCGACTCTGGGCGCATGCGCTCCAGAGCTCCGGCTCGGTAATTGGACACGTCGATCCAGCCGCTCCGCGGCACGTGGGATCTTCCCAGGCCAGGGATCGAACCAGCACCCCTTGCACTGCAAGGCGGTGTCCTTATCCACTGGACCACCAGGGAAGCCCCATGGTACATCTTTTTAAAAAAATGTCTGCCTTTCAAAAAAACTGCTTTTAGGAACCAGTTAGTGGGTGTGGAGACATGGGAACAAGTCTCTTCTGGAGTCCAAGGGCTGGGCGGTCAGCTAGGCTCTGTCACAGGCTACAGCTCCACTCCAGCCTCTCCACACACAGGATCAAAACTGTTTTTCAGAAAAATGAGAGATGACTGTGCCTACGACCTTTGGGACCACTTACACGTCACAGAATGCTGTTAGAAAATGCTAAAGAGTGTACCACAGAATATGACTAGAATATTAATGGTCTAGATAGACTACTATCTAATCAAATCCAGAGTCTTTACAACTTCAATTCTGGTCATTTAGCCAGTTTAGGAGAAGTCGAGGGTGGAGAAGACTCTTAAAGAGTTTCTTGGACTCTAAGGAGATTAACTCAGTGAATCCTATAGGAAATCAACCCTGAATATTCATTGGAAGGACTATTGCTAAAGCTGAGCTCCAATACTTTGGCCATCTGATACGAAGAGACGACTCATTGGAAAAGTCCCTGATGCTGGGAAAGACTGAGGGCAGCAGGAGAAGGGGAAAACAGAGGATGAAACAGTTGGAAGGCATCACCAACTCAATGGACATGAGTTTGAGCAAGCTCTGGGAGATAGCAAGGACAGGAAAGCCTGGTGTGCTGCATTCCATGGGGTCACAAAGAGTTGGATGAGTCGTGACTAGACAACAATAAGGAGAAATCTGCTGAACCAACAGAGCAGAGTAAAGCTCTAATTCCTTAAAACTAAGCTTTCAAGTTACCTCAAAACTCTAATTCTATTAGTTTGAAATATCACTTACCAATTTCTTATATTATTATTTTAGCTCTATTTATTAATTTGTGTGGTATGATCTTTTTCTGAGAATATTTTATATCTTCATTAAAGTTTATTTGTAATGCTGAAAGCTACAAATATTATATTATTTCATTTTATTTTACTTCATTTCATTTCATTTTTTGGCCATGTAGCATGTGGGATCTTAGTTCCCTAACCAGGAATTGAACCTGTGCCCCCTGCATTGGAAGCATCACCTCTTAACCACTGGATCACCAAGAAAGTCCCTATGAAACTACAGTTTTTAGAAATTAATGCAGGTCAAATTATTGCAAATTGATTTGGTCTTTACATACCTGATCAGAAATTGGACACATGTTCTCAGGTCCCCACTTGGGTTTAAACTGACCTCTGTATTAAAGTTACAAGCTTCCTAAGTTGCTCCTTCCTTTACCAAATGTGTGTTTAGGATGGTTTAGAAATTGTTCTGAGCAATGATCTCTTAGTGTTCTAGCTCTGGTCTTTCCAGGTCCAAGATTCTCTCATTTTATAATTTCCCAGGGTCACAAAAGCCCAGGCTAGGCACAGTCCAGGTCAGGCACCACGTTGCTCACAGTGTCTGCACTGCCAATTACCGCTTAGGAGGTTTTACTCAAAGAACCGTGGAAGGTGGAGGCACTAGTCTCTCGCTTGTCTGGATGGCAAGATTTTCCTTATCTGTTTGTAAAGGAAATAAAGGCTCCAGCAGAGGGCAGTTTTCAAGAATGAGTGGAGGGTGGCTAGGTGAGAAAACTCAGAAAAGTTTGCAAAGCTGGTGAGGACATATTGTGGGGTGGGGGAGACAGACAAATGACAAGCTACCTCCACTCAGAGTCTCTCCAAAGGTGTTCACACTTTGCCCTGACCCCGTCCCTATTAATAAAACATTTTAAAATTAGGTTGGTGACTTTTCATTAATTTCCCAGTTCACCTGATACAAGAATAATTCCCCAGGAGATAATTATTGTTTCTATTTTTATAAACTTTAGGTAAGCCTTCACTATGCCCTTTAATTTTTTTTTATGTTTATTTAAACATAAACACTCTAGGATGAAAACATTCATAATCTCACTACTGGAAAGGTAACTAAAGAGTACATAATTTTTAATTCTCTCCTGCCTTTACCAATGGTTCACTTTAACCTCACAGAGTGTTAGTTGCTCAGTCATGTCTGACTCTTTTGCAACCCCATGGGCTGTAGTCCTCCAGGCTCCTCTGTCCATGAGATTTCCCAGGCAAGAATACTGGAGTGGGCTGCCATTTCCTTCTCCAGGGGATATTCCCGACCCAGGGATCAAACCCCGATCTGCCACACTGCAGGCAGATTCTTTACTGTCTGAGCCACCAGAGAAGGCCATTCCCATAGAACCATCTGGAAAACTCACACCTTACAAAAGGAATGAAGATTTCCAACTCTTATATCTAAATTTGGCTGAGGAAAATTCAGGTCTACAACATTTCACCTCTGGGAATAAGCCTTTACTGGATAAGGAGCCCTTAGATAAAGAATTACCTTTGAAAGTTCCCAACGAAGTATTTTCATGCGCCACTTCACTTAAATGACAAATCAGAATGGAAAATGAAGGTAAGGAAATATGTTCTGGCTGTGCTTAGTAATAGGGAAACAGTATTACTTTTCCAGCTCTATCTGACTCACAAGAGGGTTACACTTTCCATGTTCTATCACTCGACATGAGCCGCTGTCCTACCGTCTAAAACTATTTATACCTCACAAAGATGCCGCCGCTTCATAAGCTCACCAATAACCTTCCAGGGAGGCGACATTGCTCACAATCAGCTGTGCCACAACAGTCACTACTTGGAGGCTGTGGGCAGAGATGGCTCTCTCCCAGTTTTCCACCTTGAAAACTGCAACAACACACGGTCTCCTCCAGAGGGCAAGAGTTTGAGAGCATGACAGAACTCCTATAGCAAACAAGTGCTGGCAGGGAAAGTCTAACCCTCAGGATACAAGTTCTCTGTTGTACAACATCTGAATGCCTGTGACCACCATGAACAGTAACGACAGCGAGAAAGATCAGCAAAGCTTGTGAGGGCAAAAGCTTTGGATGCCATTCGGGAGGATGGCAGAGGGTTTTTCCACGGACTCTGTGGCCGGGGATCCTGAACAGGAAAACCATGCTGATTCCTAAAACAAATCGCTAAAAAGGAACAAAGCCCTGGGAATACTCAGCAGCCAGGCATGCTCTCAGTGTCCCGAGGCACCGAACCTGTTAAACCGAAACAGACCTAATCACATTGTGGTTTAAGAATTACAGTCTTGTACAGGAAGAAAATGCAGGGTATTTACAAGTCCAGCTAACCTAAACATAAGCTTGAGGTTAAACAAGGTTTAACTTCTTCTCTATCAGATTTGAGGCAAAATGACCCACCCCAGTGAGCCTGGGAGAAACCTGGCAAGAGCCATCTGAAACTGTCAATGGTGAGACCCTGAGAAACGAACTCCCTGGAGTCAGGGGGGAGCTATGCATGAATCACGGCTGGCGATGAAATCCTAAGGGATCTTTGAGAAAAGATGTGCGGGGGAACCTGAGACTCTTCAGCACTACAGACAGAGGCCAGTAGTGTTCTCAGACCCACTAATGGGCACTTTGGCACTTATACTACAGACAGAAAAATGCAGCCACATTCACCAGCTACCTGAATAAGCTCTCACTGTGACAAAAACAAGCTCCATATTAGTTACCTTGGAAAAACGCTTCCTTTTTGGTTCAGGCACAGGAAAGCATGACAAGTTTTCTCTTGACTGTATTTAACTGGGGACAATTACAAGTGAAACCACTTATTCAAATGTAGACGGTGTGCATATGATCACAAGCACTTTCACAAGTACGTACGGTGGCTTTGGTAGCAGTTCTGTTTTCCCCACTCTACCTCCTATCCACTCGTGTGGAACAGACCTCTTGAGGGATGCACGTATAAGGTCTATTTTAAACGCTCTTAAGCATAAGTATGATTCTGAAACAAGTGCAATAAATCGCTGGATATTAACTTGGCATTCAGCTTTTGGCCACTGCTGACTTCAAACCATAAATTCAACTCTTTCGCACAGGGCCTCCTCAAAAAAGATTCTGGCAGTGGCCTATGCGCTTCTAAGGAGTGCACGGGGACCACTCAAGTTCAGTTGCAGGAACTAAGAGGAGGCAGCCCTAGCCAACCTGGGCTCCTCAACAACAGGAGCCTTCCACCAGCTAGTGGCAAGTCTCACAAGTGTCAGCCCAAAGGCAATAAAACAAACAGAATGTGTATCCGCTGCTTTCTCATGAGATGTTTGAAAACAAATCTAATTTATATTTCGGAGGGAATTGTTACTTTTTCCTCCATGTAAATTATTCTTTTCCCTCTTCTTTTAAACCATTTTTGAAACTTTTTTCTAACTTCTATTTACCAGTGAACTCACGATGAATGCTCACAGGCTGAAGAACAAATATTTGCTTCCAATAACTGTTAGTTCACGGACAGTAGTTCCCAGGGTAGCTCAGGGTCATCAGTTAAAGCACCAGAAAAGAGGGCCTCTTCCTCCACCTGTTTGCTGCACTCTCCTTGCTTGCTAAGGTGTGTTCGTAATCACGCGCCCAGGGTAAAAAAATTAATGTTCAGACCTTGCTGGAATATGTATAAGCAAAACTCAACGAAAAAGGAGGAGGAGGAGGAGGAGGAGGAGGTGTGTGGGTGTGTGTGGGTGTGTGTGTGAGGTGCGAGTCGAGCATATCCAGAGTGAGCTTTTTCTCTACTCCCACCGGCACCCGAGATGGTAACTGCAAAACTTTCCTTCCCCGCTCGACCCACGGGTGACACTGTGGAAATCCCAATGCCCCGCAGGTCCTGCGTCTCCGCGGAGCTCCTCCCAGGCCGCCGCTCCCAGCCCTCGAGCCCCGAGGGTAGCCGAGGCGAGGTCTCCGGAGTCCCCCGCATTCCGCAGTACCCGCGCCGGGAGCGCACCGGCCCTTTGTCCCGTGCCCCCCGCCCCGGGCCGGCGCCTTTCGCCCGCGCCCGCACTCACCGCGCCGGATCGCCCGCCGGGTCCCGGCTCGCCGCGCCGCTCAGACAGGTGTGGGCGCCGGGAGGGCGCGCGCAGCTCCCATGCCGGCTCCGCGGCGCGACGGAGTGCGAGCAGCCCGGCGGCCTGGAGAGCAGGGCCGGCGACCTACGGGCCCGCCCCCCGCGCCTCCCGAGCCCGCCGCCCCGCCCCCGGCCTCGGGGAAGCCGCGCCGCCGCCGCCCGCTCCCGCCCCCCGCACGTGGCCGCGTCCCCGCCCCTCGCCGCCCGCCGCCCGCCGCCGGTCCCGGCCGGGCGCGCAGGCTGGAGAACCCGCCGGCTGGCGGTTCGGCGCAGGTGGCCTCGGCGCCGCTGGCCTGTCCCGGCCTCTCCACGCCAGCCCCTGCCGGCTCCCTGGGAGGGGCCGGCCCTGCCCTGCCCGGGACCCGCGCACCCCCGCTCGAGCGAGCCTGGGGCCTTTGCTACCGGCCACCAGCCGCTAGCTCGCAAAACCCAGGGGCCCCCAGAGTCCAGGGCCTAGAATGGGGCTGCAGGCCACACCGGGTGCGCGGGGAGCCCCCCCGGCAAATATGGAGAGAGTTTTCAGTCTGTAGGTGATGCCCGAGTTCCTTCCCGCTTCACCTTGTCTCTCGGAACGTCCAAAGAGCGGTAATCTGCATTGCTGTGGCAGAACCGCCAATGCTTTGCATCCCAATGGCAGCGCCCAGAGCGGGGCGCGGGGCGCGGGGCCCGGAGCACGGCAGGGGCTTGGCAGCTTCCAGTGGCCGGCTGGTTGGGGAGCCCACCCGCCTCAGCTCCTTATGGGGCACCAGCGGGTGGAGCCACCTCCTCGCCCAGTGGGCCAACTTCCCTGAGTCACTGCAAGGGACGCACAGTTCGGGTAAAGAAGGTACGGATTATCCCTCCTTGACAGGTAAGGCACGGAGGAGGGGTCTCGCGGCTGACTGACTTGCCACAGTACACTAAGGTCACATTTTTTTCCCCACGAAGCCATTTAGTCAGCCTTTCTCTCACCAAAGTGTTAGTGGCGCCCGACTCTTTGCTACCCTATGGACTGTAGCCCACCAGGCCACTCTGTCCGTGGAATTATCCAGGCAAGAATACTTCTCCACTGGAGTGGGTAGCCATTTCCTTCTCCAGGGGATCTTCCCGACCGAGGGATCGAACCTGGGTTTCCAGCATTGCAGGCGGATTTAAGCCATCAGGAGAAGAGTTTCTTCCACCAGAGCCTGCTCTCAAAAAGAGAGGGGCTCATATTCATACCACAGGCTTAATGACAGACCGGGTGCTTGTGTTTGCCACCTTTGGTTTTGTAACCCTTGGTGATTCTTGAATGTGAGGGCACCATTTTAAGGGGGAAATTTTTTTGGCCTCCCACTCTTGGCTTAAATTATTTTCTTTTAAAATGCTTTATTACTGTCTATAAATATAAAACCAGAAATAGACTTGGGTTATAGCTTTTGAACAACCCAGGAACAAAACCAAAACAAATTTATAAATTAAATATAAAATTTTCCCAGAACTATAAAATTTACTGCTGTTTACTGAGTAGAACCCTCCTGCCAATGCAGGAGCCAGGAGAGACTCGGGTGCAATCCCTAGGTGGGGATAATCCCCTGGTGGAGGGCATGGCAACCCACTCCAGTATTCTTGTCTGGAGAATCCCATGGACAGAGGAGGCTGGTGGGCTACAGCCCATAGGGTCACAGACAGTCCGTCAGACAGAAGCAACTTAGCACACCTGCCCTCAGCTACTGCAAGCATCATGTATTGATGGCTCAGACGTGAGTACCTTTGGGCTCTGCATGGCTCTACCAGTCTTACGGTGTGGCAAGTGCCCTGCACTGACTCAGTTTTCTCACCTCTTTCCTCCCTTCCAGGTACCACATCTCCTCTGCTGGTATGTGTAATAGTTGACTTTCACTTAGAGTCAGTATCATTCTGGATTACCTCGGTGCTGTGCCTTTCTTATCAGCATAATGAGTAGAGTGGAACGATTGGTGCCAAGGCATGGCTCAGTAGGCACTGAGATCACAAGACAGTACTTGGTATCAGGTGGTTATCCCAGTCATCAGAATGTGTGTATGTTCATTGTTTATCATAACTATGAAAAAGTAAATGATGGGTCTGCAAGGATCTATAGCTCCCAACTAGAGAAATAACATTGAAACTCAAGCGCTTCACTTAATAGAAGAGCCAGGTATGGAATTAGAAAGAGGGAAAGAAGAGAGAGACTTACAAGCAGCTGTTAATACAAAGTGTTATAAGTGTGCCAGGCAACACAGACTGGGGCTCTGTGACCACCCAGCGCGGTGGAATGGGGAGGGACGTGGGAGGGAGGCTCAGGAGGAATGGGATACATGTATACCTATGGCTGATTTATGCTGATGTTTGGCAGAAACCTACACAGCATTGTAATCATCCTTCAATTAAAAGTCAATACATTTCAAAAAAGAGATGGCCACAGGAAGACAATCCAGCAACATAATTAAGAGTATGCCAGAAATATTCAACCGTATGAGTGCCAGTTCGGGCTCTGCTGCTTATCAGTTGTGCGGCTTTTGACTTAACCTTTCTGAGCCAGTTTCCTCCCCTGTAAAATGGTGACTACCTCATAGTATTGTCTGAAGAACTGAATGAACTAAAACACATGAAAGGCTTAGCACATGGCCCGACACATAGTAAGCCCTTAAAGAATATTAGCCATTGTTATATCTGTTATGCAGAAAGAATGGGCCTTTGCTCTGCTTTGCAGCACTGTACTTTAGAACTACTATAGAACTATTTTGAACTTGATATTCCTCGCTTATTTGTTTTGGCAATTAAAAAAAATATATATAGACAGATAGATAGATAGATATTTTGGCCATGGTGGGTTTTAGTTGTAGCACGCAGTATCTTCAGTCTTCACTGTGGCCTGTGAGATCTTTAGTGGAGGCATGTGAACTCTTAGTTACGGCATGTGGGATCTAGTTCCCTGACCAGGGATGGAACCCCAGCGGGCCTCCTTCACTGGGAGTGCCGAGTCTAAGCCACTGGATCTCCAGGGAATCCCTGTCATGGAAGTTTTTGAAATTACATTGTCACCAGTCTGGGGAAGTCGCGTCTTAGAGAGCAAGATCATTTTATTCCCATCATTCAGAAAGAGAAACTGAGGCATAGAAGGACCCGAGAGCATCCCCCTCTCCTGTGCCCGCTCCTAGAACCCGCCTCAGGTCTAACACTCAAAAGGGCGCTTATAGCTCCCAACTAGAGAAATAACATTGAAACTCAAGCGCTTCACTTAATAGAAGAGCCAGGTATGGAATTAGAAAGAGGGAAAGAGAGAGACTTACAAGCAGCTGTTAATACAAAGTGTTATAAGTGTGCCAGGCAACACAGACTGGGGCTCTGTGACCACCCAGCGCGGTGGAATGGGGAGGGACGTGGGAGGGAGGCTCAGGAGGAATGGGATACATGTATACCTATGGCTGATTTATGCTGATGTTTGGCAGAAACCTACACAGCATTGTAATCATCCTTCAATTAAAAGTCAATACATTTCAAAAAAGAGATGGCCACAGGAAGACAATCCAGCAACATAATTAAGAGTATGCCAGAAATATTCAACCGTATGAGTGCCAGTTCGGGCTCTGCTGCTTATCAGTTGTGCGGCTTTTGACTTAACCTTTCTGAGCCAGTTTCCTCCCCTGTAAAATGGTGACTACCTCATAGTATTGTCTGAAGAACTGAATGAACTAAAACACATGAAAGGCTTAGCACATGGCCCGACACATAGTAAGCCCTTAAAGAATATTAGCCATTGTTATATCTGTTATGCAGAAAGAATGGGCCTTTGCTCTGCTTTGCAGCACTGTACTTTAGAACTACTATAGAACTATTTTGAACTTGATATTCCTCGCTTATTTGTTTTGGCAATTAAAAAAAATATATATAGACAGATAGATAGATAGATATTTTGGCCATGGTGGGTTTTAGTTGTAGCACGCAGTATCTTCAGTCTTCACTGTGGCCTGTGAGATCTTTAGTGGAGGCATGTGAACTCTTAGTTACGGCATGTGGGATCTAGTTCCCTGACCAGGGATGGAACCCCAGCGGGCCTCCTTCACTGGGAGTGCCGAGTCTAAGCCACTGGATCTCCAGGGAATCCCTGTCATGGAAGTTTTTGAAATTACATTGTCACCAGTCTGGGGAAGTCGCGTCTTAGAGAGCAAGATCATTTTATTCCCATCATTCAGAAAGAGAAACTGAGGCATAGAAGGACCCGAGAGCATCCCCCTCTCCTGTGCCCGCTCCTAGAACCCGCCTCAGGTCTCCTGCTCCTACCAAGCAGGAGCTCTCACTACACATGACCTGTGAAACGATGGGTTTGAACGAGCCGCACCCCATTCTCTTGTTTCCTGGAGGTGTCAGTAGTAAAACAAGAAGATGCTCCTTGGCTCTAACGTTGTCCCTGTGATCGCCATATGGACACCAGCAACAGATCTGTAGAGAACTTTGACCTCAAAGAGAAATGCCCTGTGTAGCAGGTGTCCTCATGCTGAAACAAAATATTTGTTTTTCTTTTTATATTTGCTCCACTGCCCTATCTGAAGAAAAAAAAAAAATTAACACCAGAGAAACTCAAACCCTCACTGTTTAAGAACTCACTTCAACTCCAGAATTGTAATTCTCAAATACTTTTCACGAATATGGCACTTGAGATGTTAAAAATGCATTCAGGGCAAGGCCCACACGTTTAATGAGTGCCCAATCTGTATAAGGTGATTGTACAGAGGCTGTAAGAGAGAGCTGTTGTTTAGTTGCTAAGTTGTGTCTGATTCTTTTGCGTCCCCGTGGACTGTAGCCCCCTGAGCTCCTCTGTCCATGGGATTCTCCAGGCAAGACTACTAGAGTGGGTGGGTTGCCATTTCCTTCTCCAGGGGAACTTGGCAACCCAAGGATTGAACCCATATCTCCTGCATTGGCAGGCAGATTCTTTATCACTGAACCACCTGGGAATAGGGATAGAAAGAGAGAGAGCAAATATCCCTCATCTCAAGGAATTTAATTTGCTTTGGATATAACCAAAACAAAATTAAACATAGGAGAAGGTGAGACGTGGCCTGGATCAGGCTGCAGCTAGAGAGCGTAGAAGAGAGAATGATCAGTTTCCACTCTGGCAGGTGCTAAAGTCTCCTGAGAGGTGGTGGAATTTGAACTGAAGCTCAGAGCATGAAGACCTGAGCAGAGCTTCAACGGACGTCTCATTGGGTTTCTCCACTGCATAAACAAGGCAAACAGTGGATGAATGAAGAGGGCAGGACTAGGACTAGACTGTAACAATTACAGCTGTGTTTATTGAATGCATACCGTGTGCCGGGTGATGTGGAATATACTTTATTTCATGTGATTTCAAGAAAGCCAAAAAGAGAGAAACTATGATTATCTCCACTTAGCAGGCAGGGAGACTGAAGTTCAGAGGGGTTAAATGGGACATCAGTGTGTACCACTATGTAACACGGTTGTGACTTCTGCCCAGCCTGTGGCACTCCGTCAGCAGTCTCTGCTGTGTTATCCCGCTTGCCAGGCCTGCCTTTTCTCGTGCTTATGGTAAGGAGTTGATCAGTGGCTGCCATCATTCCAACTCAAAACTTCCTTTTGATTCTATCTTGCTTTTGTTCTTGTTATGCAGTCATTTAGTAATGACCTTTTGTTAAATGATCTCCCTGCAAGAGGCAAGATGGGACTGAAAGATAAATGGAAACCTAGGATGGCAGGGAGGGGGAGACCCAAAGCCAACATAATAATCCATTTTAATGTTGTTGGGTTTTTTTCCCAAAAAATTGTAGTATAATTGATTTACAGTGCCATGTTAGTTTCAGGTATATAGCAAAATGATTCAGTTATGCACATAGATTCTTTTTTAGATTCTTTTCCATTATAGGTTATTACAAGATACTGAGTATAGTTCCCTGTGCTATGCAGTAGGACTTTGTTGTTTACCTATTTTATATATATTAGTGGTATATGTATCCCTCCTCTTAGTGCTTATTTTTTATGAGGCCATGCCATGACTCACCTGCGGCTTCAACAACATGCCAATTTAAAATATGTCAATGAGAATTATATCTAAGGAAATAAATTCACATGTTTAAAAATCATTTCCATCTGTTTTCATATATCTGTGGTGATAATATAGATCGAGGAGCTTATTCAGTAAGTGGATGTTTCTAGTGCCGTGTAGTGAGTGAAAAGAGAAGTGGAGTGAGAGACAGCACAGAAGGTTGGGAGGGAGGGAGGCAGGCATTCTCAACCTGTCTGGATAGCTTTGGGTAGGTCACCTCACCTAGCCTGGATTTCTCATCTGTAAAAAGAGAGTCTAGATAACCCACTCTTACAGTCGTTGAGTCTATGACATTGTCATCTTTATGGGAGAATGACCTACATATATTTTTATCTTTGGGCGCCCCTAGCATGTGGTCCTAGGATAGCAAAGAAGGTGGAACCCTGGAGTCAGACTGTCTTGGACTCCATTTAGAATTCATTTAGTTGCGAGATGATCATGGGCAAGTTATGTGACTTTCTGTGCCTCGCTTCTCTGTTCTATACAATGGGGCTAATTTCAGCCTGTGGTAAGGTAAGGACTCAGTGAGATAATCAGTACAAAGCACACAGCACTGGGCTAGCATAAAATAAATTCTGAATTGGTATTACATATTACTACTGCTACTGCAAATACTTAATAAATGTTTCAAATTTGTTGAATGAATCAATCAATCAAATTGTTATAGTATCACTGCTAAGAAGTTTAATCCAGGCTTTCCAAGAATGAACCACCTCAGGACTTCTGTTCATCCCCAGGTCTTTTGTCATAGGTTTGGTTTGTAGGCAACAAAGAATTTCCTGGTCCACTCATGCTAGTCTCGTCATCTCTTGCTGTCTGTAGAGGATTGATTCCAGGACCCCGGCAGATACTAAAGGCCAAGGAGCCTCAAGTTCCTTACATAATATGGCATAGTCATTGCATATAACCTATGAACTCCTCCAGATACTTAAAATTATCTCTAGGTTACTTATCCATGTACACTCAGTCACTTCATTCATGTCCAACTCTTTGCGACCCCATGAACTGTAGCCCACCAGGCTCCTCTGTTCATGGAATTTTCCCAGCAAGAGCACTGGAAAGGGTTGCCATGCTATCTTCCAGGAGATCTTCCCAACCCAGGGATCACATCTACACCTCCTGCATTGCAGGTGGATTCTTTACCTGCTGAGCCACTGGCAAACCCATGCTTATTAAGTACTTATAATACTTAATATAATATAAATGTTGTGTAAACAGTTGCTGATGTATAGCAAATTTGAATTTTGCTTCTTGGAACTTCATGGATATTTTTTCAAATATTTTTAGATCAATGGTTAGTTGAGGTTTTGGAACCCATGATACAGGGGGCTGACTGTATGGAATTTGGGGAAAGTTACAGGTTCAACTGGGAGCCAGAGTTTTAGATTTCTGATGCCTCTTCCAGTTTCCATATCTGGCAATATTAGTTCATTTATTCAGCAGACATCTACTGAATGCTCATATTGTCAGGCCTATTTTTTGTCAGCGTCTTAAGGGCAAAAACCAGATTTTTCTCTCGTGATGGTGGGATTTAAAATCTAACATGGTAAAAACAAAATTGCAACAAACTCTCATAATTAAAAAAAGAGAGTCAATAAAAATAAATTTTATAGCACTTAATAAAAAAGTAAATCTATTTGTATTGCATGTAAAACTTTAAAAAAAAAAATCCTGTTCTTTTTAAGTATTGATTGTTGTTGTTCAGTCACTAAATTGAGTCCAACTCTGCAATCCCATGGACTGCAGCACACTAGGCTTCCCTCTCCTTCACTGTCTCCTTGAGTTTGCTCAAACTCATGTCCATTGAGTCGATTACTCATTTTAATTACTGATACTTGGAAATATAAGTAGTCAGCACACTATGAATAAAAATATGTGAAAGTATAATATATAAAGCCTTAAAATATAAAGTAGTTGTAGGGTTAAGTGATTGAGTGGTACATATGGTAGCCTAAAAAGAAAAAAAAATAAAAGCTGCACAGTGAAGGAAAGCTTTACTCTAATCCTACTTAAAAGAATATAGCAATCTAAAATGATTAAGAAGAAAAACAGGCTTTGGCACTAGCAATTTCCTGTATAATGTTCGCTATTCTAAACTGAAAAATTAGAAACGTTTTGAAATAACTGTGTGTTTCTCATTTTCTCTGGTCCAATTCAGAAAGTCTTTGGAGGCCAGCGCTGGGACTCTCTGATGTACTCTAACTAGTATACTGGATCTCGTGAGCAAGAACAAAAGAGAAAAAGATTAAGAAAGAAAAAAATATTTTTTTCCTTCCTTTAAGAATGAGAAGCAGCAGAGGTGCTGGCCTTGAAATCGACTTAAACAACATTTGGATAGTCTCTTAATATTTATGTTATTAAAATTTCTCCCAAACCTCTATAACTTTAAAAGCCATTTTTGGAAAGCCCTTTTGTTTTTAATTTATATTTATATGTGGAGACCCAGGTTCGATCCCTGAGTCTAGAAGATCCCCTGGAGAAGGGAATGGCAACCCACTCCTGGAGAATTCTATGGATAGAGGAGCCTGGCAGGCTACAGCCCACGGGGTTGCAGAGTCAGACACTACTGAGTGACTAACTTATATTTATCCATAAATACTGGATTCTTTATTTTTTCTCTTATAAGGAGTAATCTTTTTTGTGGTTAAGTATGGGGTCTGGATATTCAAATTCAGTGTCTTTTCATGAGGTTTTTCCTTTTTATTGGCAAATTCTGCTCTGCTCATGTTTTAAGCTCAAATATCAACTCTTTAGGTATTCAAACCATTCATTGCTAGAATTGTAAATTCATTCTGTGTCTTCAGAGAATTGTATTAAAATTATATCTTACATTATAACTACATATTTACATACTCAACCTCAAGCAGTCCAGAGCTTCTCACGAGTGGGAACTCTTATTCTTCTCATCCCCAGGGTTTTTCCTCTATCTTCTAACAGAGCCTGGCTCAGGATAAAGGCTCAATGAATTTTTACTTAATAAACAGATTGAATGAATGAATAAAGTTCTAATTAGCTTAAAGTATCAGGCTTGAAATAATTTAGTGGCCCTTTAGCCACTAAGAGCAAGGCACACTGTATATGAAATTTTGCCACTGGGATTCCAGTATTTTCCAGGATATAAATTCAAATTTCTGTCTGATGCCTGTTCACTGTTCTTTCCTTATGGATCACTTAAGATAACAAATTCAATTTCCACTTGGTGTGCTGGTTACATTCAATGCTCATGCTACGGTTGCATGTTGGTCTTCTAGGCACGATCTGTCTGAGACTGGTGGTTGTCCCACTGACTTTCTACAGAACCCTTTGGAATGTGTTCTGAATCACTCTGCTAGGGATGCCCACAGGATCATGAAGTCTGCTTCTCAAACTCTATTTCCTCCCACATTCTGGAAGATGTTAATAGACCATCCGTTGAGGGGGAAAAAAAGTAGTTAAATATGTAGATTAGCATTTCAAATGATCTGAGAAGTCCTGAATGAAGAAACCTGCTTAAGCTTATTTATCTCTTTAACCAATTTTATTTGACCATAGACTCTTTTCCTCAATATGATAGTAACAGGTCATAGAGCAGTGGAGTTCTGTAGGATGCAGTTTGAGAAAAACAATCCGTAAGCTTACCCCACTTCTAGGGGTAAACTGCATCTGTTTGTGGTTTGTGCTTGTTTGTATCATTGCCTTTGCCTATGTTTGAAACTCTTTCCTTTATATACGCTTGCCTCAATTCTAATTTTTTTTTTAAATTGAATTATAGCTGGTCTATAATATTGTGTTAGGTATAGGTGTACATCTTAGTGATTCAGAATTTTTACAGATTATCCTTCATTATGGGCTATACAAGATAATGGATGTAATTCCCTGTGCTACACAGTAAATCCTCATTGCTTATCTATTTTATATGTAGTAGTTTGTATCTGTTAGTCCCGTACCCTGAGTTTGTCCCTCCCTCCTTCCCTTTCTCCTTTGATAACCACTAGTTTGCTTTCTAAATCTACTGCTATACATTTTTAAAAGATCTAACACTATGTCACATCCTCTACAAAGTATTTCCCGGAACACTTTCTACAACTTTCTCATGGCTCTAATAGTTTTATTTATTTTGTCTTCAGTTTACCTTTCCTCTCCCCTGCTGCTGAATCTCTGGCCTGCATCTCTTTGGCTGGATATATCCGTTGGAATCTTGTCAGAAACCCAGTTTGCCCTTGATTAGTTCAGAAGAGATTTTATTGAAGTGACCACTGATGGAGGTGAGGACAGGTGGAGGGCGCTCACAGGGCCACACACCCAGGGGGAAGTGGTAGCTGTTGTTAGGACCAAGGAAGAGAAGACTGCAGCAGCCCCTGGTGAGTGCCCGTGCCCCGGGGCAGAAGCTTGCTGCCAGCAGCCCTGTGTGGATGGGGCTGCAGTAGCAGCCACTGCAGGAGGCTGGCTCCCAGGACAAAGGGAGTGAGTGGAAGAGAAACACCCTGACTTCCTCTTTTTCCACCCTGATTTCTGGAGCTGTCAGAGTCAGCTCACAAGGGATCTGGCTGTGCTGTCCTGTGAGGCTCAGGCTCCTGGGCACAGGGCAGGGGAGGGAAGGCTGGAGGTTTCTGGGCAGCAGAGGGAGAGTCCTAGGGGGCGCAGTAGTAAAGGCTCCACCTGCAATGTAGGAGAAGCAGGAGATTCGAGTTTAATCTCTGGGTTGAGAAGATCCCCTGAGGAGGAAATGGCAACACTCCAGTATTGTGCCTGGGAAATCCCTTGGACAGAGGAGCTTAGGCAGGCTACAGTGCCTGGGATCACAAAGAGTTGGACACGACTGGGCACAGACAAATGGAGACAGAGAATACCCAGCACTCTGGGAGAGCCTAGGTTCCTCATCTGCAAAAGAGGGTAATGAGAGTGCCCTCCTCCCAGGGTTATAGTGAGGATTAAATTAGGAAATCCATAAAAATACTTCTTAACCTATGTGGTCCCTGATTCTACTCATTAGCTACTACTTCTTATTAGATACAACAACCCTCTGGATAGCTCCTTGTGCACAGAAGCTAACTGAGGAAGGTACTGTGTGTGGTTTATTTTGAAGCCCTAGCACAGCCAGCCCCAAACACTGTTGTAGCAAAGCCCAAAACTGATGGCATTTTGTAGGCGATGGGGAGCCCTTTTGAACAGGGGTAACGGAAGATTGTTTGGGTGTTTGGCCTGACATCATCAGCCAGTCTGACCTCCCTCAATAGTTTTATTTATTTTGTCTTCAGTTTACCTTTCCTCTCCCCTGCTGCTGAATCTCTGGCCTGCATCTCTTTGGCTGGATATATCCGTTGGAATCTTGTCAGAAACCCAGTTTGCCCTTGATTAGTTCAGAAGAGATTTTATTGAAGTGACCACTGATGGAGGTGAGGACAGGTGGAGGGCGCTCACAGGGCCACACACCCAGGGGGAAGTGGTAGCTGTTGTTAGGACCAAGGAAGAGAAGACTGCAGCAGCCCCTTGTGAGTGCCCGTGCCCCGGGGCAGAAGCTTGCTGCCAGCAGCCCTGTGTGGATGGGGCTGCAGTAGCAGCCACTGCAGGAGGCTGGCTCCCAGGACAAAGGGAGTGAGTGGAAGAGAAACACCCTGACTTCCTCTTTTTCCACCCTGATTTCTGGAGCTGTCAGAGTCAGCTCACAAGGGATCTGGCTGTGCTGTCCTGTGAGGCTCAGGCTCCTGGGCACAGGGCAGGGGAGGGAAGGCTGGAGAATTGCTGGGCAGCAGAGGGAGAGTCCTAGGGGGCGCAGTAGTAAAGGCTCCACCTGCAATGTAGGAGAAGCAGGAGATTCGAGTTTAATCTCTGGGTTGAGAAGATCCCCTGAGGAGGAAATGGCAACACTCCAGTATTGTGCCTGGGAAATCCCTTGGACAGAGGAGCTTAGGCAGGCTACAGTGCCTGGGATCACAAAGAGTTGGACACGACTGGGCACAGACAAATGGAGACAGAGAATACCCAGCACTCTGGGAGAGCCTAGGTTCCTCATCTGCAAAAGAGGGTAATGAGAGTGCCCTCCTCCCAGGGTTATAGTGAGGATTAAATTAGGAAATCCATAAAAATACTTCTTAACCTATGTGGTGCCTGATTCTACTCATTAGCTACTACTTCTTATTAGATACAACAACCCTCTGGATAGCTCCTTGTGCACAGAAGCTAACTGAGGAAGGTACTGTGTGTGGTTTATTTTGAAGCCCTAGCACAGCCAGCCCCAAACACTGTTGTAGCAAAGCCCAAAACTGATGGCATTTTGTAGGCGATGGGGAGCCCTTTTGAACAGGGGTAACGGAAGATTGTTTGGGTGTTTGGCCTGACATCATCAGCCAGTCTGACCTCAGGAACAGACAGCAGTGAACTAAACTTGAGACTTATTTTAGTTTTCAGCAGATTTTGGGGGGGCACTGTGCAGACACAGTCTGACGCCTCTAGTTTTCCTTCACCTGAGTAGAGGGGAGATTTACTGATTTACTGAAAAACAGACAAGCTCAGCAGGACTAGCACACCATAGCCACTCCTGGGAATGGCAGTGATTTCTTACATTTTGAAAGCAAAGTAAGGATGGTCAGCCCTTAATGCAGTAAGGCTTCTATCTATAGAAGCCATTCACTTCCTGCTCTTCCATACGAGTAATCTGGTTTATTTCAAACACAGGATCACCTAGCTCCTGCTTCCTTTGGTACATAGATTTGGGAAACCACAAGAGTAGCCATTCATGTTCTTTTCACTTCAAAGCCTGCGGCCTGCCATGCAAAGCCAACTAGCTCTCCACCTGATACTAAGAAAATCCTTTCATAGGAGCAGGGGTGGGGCAGGGAGTGAGGTGGGACTTACTCACATGAGGGCAAGTGGATGTCGGAGCTGGTGACTGCAGCTGGTGCTCTCAGAGGCAGGGCGAGTCCCGAGGGTGACAGCCCTGAAGAGCTTGTCACCTTGACAAAGGCATGAAGGTCATGCTGGGAGGAGACTCCAGTACTGACATCGGCAGCTGGACTCCCTTTAAGGAGGAGTGACTTTATTTGGGTTTCCAGTGGACTAAAATTAGTGAGGAGAACACTTAGCCCCTATGTCTTGTGGGATCTGTAAGTAGTTGTTCACGTTATTGTCCCTGTCCCTGGAAAATCGAGGCATAAACCAGAACTGGTAAGACATGGCTCTCAAGCCGTTCCACCCGCCACCTCATGCTGTCCTTCTGGTCCCAAGCATGAATCCTCTGGCTTTTCCTGGAGGCGAGAATATTTTATCTTTTACTCAAGGCTGAATGAGGCCCGTCTGGACAACTGCGTGCAGCCAGAGTGAGGACTTATTCTTACAAGCAGTGGGTTCACTCCATCAAACGGGGCAGCCGTTTTTTAATCATTTCGATGGGGAGCCCTTTTGAAAGGTAACGAATTGTTTGGGTGTTTGGCCTGACATCATCAGCCAGTCTGACCTCAGGAACAGACAGCAGTGAACTAAACTTGAGACTTATTTTAGTTTTCAGCAGATTTTGGGGGGGCACTGTGCAGACACAGTCTGACGCCTCTAGTTTTCCTTCACCTGAGTAGAGGGGAGATTTACTGATTTACTGAAAAACAGACAAGCTCAGCAGGACTAGCACACCATAGCCACTCCTGGGAATGGCAGTGATTTCTTACATTTTGAAAGCAAAGTAAGGATGGTCAGCCCTTAATGCAGTAAGGCTTCTATCTATAGAAGCCATTCACTTCCTGCTCTTCCATACGAGTAATCTGGTTTATTTCAAACACAGGATCACCTAGCTCCTGCTTCCTTTGGTACATAGATTTGGGAAACCACAAGAGTAGCCATTCATGTTCTTTTCACTTCAAAGCCTGCGGCCTGCCATGCAAAGCCAACTAGCTCTCCACCTGATACTAAGAAAATCCTTTCATAGGAGCAGGGGTGGGGCAGGGAGTGAGGTGGGACTTACTCACATGAGGGCAAGTGGATGTCGGAGCTGGTGACTGCAGCTGGTGCTCTCAGAGGCAGGGCGAGTCCCGAGGGTGACAGCCCTGAAGAGCTTGTCACCTTGACAAAGGCATGAAGGTCATGCTGGGAGGAGACTCCAGTACTGACATCGGCAGCTGGACTCCCTTTAAGGAGGAGTGACTTTATTTGGGTTTCCAGTGGACTAAAATTAGTGAGGAGAACACTTAGCCCCTATGTCTTGTGGGATCTGTAAGTAGTTGTTCACGTTATTGTCCCTGTCCCTGGAAAATCGAGGCATAAACCAGAACTGGTAAGACATGGCTCTCAAGCCGTTCCACCCGCCACCTCATGCTGTCCTTCTGGTCCCAAGCATGAATCCTCTGGCTTTTCCTGGAGGACGAGAATATTTTATCTTTTTACTCAAGGCTGAATGAGGCCCCGTCTGGACAACTGCGTGCAGCCAGAGTGAGGACTTATTCTTACATACGCAGTGGGTTCACTCCATCAAACAGAGGTGGCAGTAGGTCACAGAGTAGTTTGAGGACTGTGCTCATAATAAAAAATTTGGTCCTCCTTTAAAACTTTGACATCCTTCAGTCTGGTTTTGACACTCATCTTTAGGTCATTATTCTCTTTCATAAAAAATTTAAGAAAGGTACAGCGTTTCCAAGTTGCTACAACTAACAGTATTAAGATCTTGAAAATAGTCATATAATAAATCTGTAAGAAACAGATTTAAAAGTTGACCTCTATTATATATTCTTGTTTGAAATGTTGGCAAAAACAAAGCAAAAACAAATAAAAAATTAGCTCCTCCTAGCAATGTGACACCATCCCAAGATGACTTGATGTTTTTGTTTTAATGTTGGAAAAGGAACTTGGCTTCATTCCAGGAAGACCCAGAATGGTCCAGTCCTGTGTTAAACAATTATGATCTCATGGTTGTATAAATAGTATATTGGTAAAGTGAGGTTATCCAAACTGTCTTCTCTTTCAGGACAAGAGATGGCAATGTCTTTCTTTTTTTTTCTATTTTTTTAACAATGTAATAAAATCAAACCATTAAATCCTTAGAACCCTTTCTGCAGGAAAATTAGAAACAAATAAATGACACATCTTTGATTTGTTCGACTACTCTTTGAAAGGTTGATTGCTGACTTCAAGGCAAATTCCAGTCCTGGTAGCAGCCCTCCTACCTCAGCTCCAGTCGTAAAAATTGTCCTGATTGCATGCTGGACTCCCTTTAAGGAGGAGTGACTTTATTTGGGTTTCCAGTGGACTAAAATTAGTGAGGAGAACACTTAGCCCCTATGTCTTGTGGGATCTGTAAGTAGTTGTTCACGTTATTGTCCCTGTCCCTGGAAAATCGAGGCATAAACCAGAACTGGTAAGACATGGCTCTCAAGCCGTTCCACCCGCCACCTCATGCTGTCCTTCTGGTCCCAAGCATGAATCCTCTGGCTTTTCCTGGAGGACGAGAATATTTTATCTTTTTACTCAAGGCTGAATGAGGCCCCGTCTGGACAACTGCGTGCAGCCAGAGTGAGGACTTATTCTTACATACGCAGTGGGTTCACTCCATCAAACAGAGGTGGCAGTAGGTCACAGAGTAGTTTGAGGACTGTGCTCGCAATAAAAATTAGGTCCTCCTTTAAAACTTTGACATCCTTCAGTCTGGTTTTGACACTCATCTTTAGGTCATTATTCTCTTTCATAAAAAATTTAAGAAAGGTACAGCGTTTCCAAGTTGCTACAACTAACAGTATTAAGATCTTGAAAATAGTCATATAATAAATCTGTAAGAAACAGATTTAAAAGTTGACCTCTATTATATATTCTTGTTTGAAATGTTGGCAAAAACAAAGCAAAAACAAATAAAAAATTAGCTCCTCCTAGCAATGTGACACCATCCCAAGATGACTTGATGTTTTTGTTTTAATGTTGGAAAAGGAACTTGGCTTCATTCCAGGAAGACCCAGAATGGTCCAGTCCTGTGTTAAACAATTATGATCTCATGGTTGTATAAATAGTATATTGGTAAAGTGAGGTTATCCAAACTGTCTTCTCTTTCAGGACAAGAGATGGCAATGTCTTTCTTTTTTTTTCTTCTATTTTTTTTTTAACAATGTAATAAAATCAAACCATTAAATCCTTAGAACCCTTTCTGCAGGAAAATTAGAAACAAATAAATGACACATCTTTGATTTGTTCGACTACTCTTTGAAAGGTTGATTGCTGACTTCAAGGCAAATTCCAGTCCTGGTAGCAGCCCTCCTACCTCAGCTCCAGTCGTAATTTTATTATCATCACTTTCATCCCCTGTCCCATAATCCCGAAGCTTCAGAGAACTGAAGTTCATTCAGAGGTTGAGTATTCTTGATCTGAGCTTGTTAGGAATCAACCTTTGTATTTACTCTAAGACCTGCCTGACTAGAGTAGAGAGCATGAGTGAGCCAGTAAAATTGTTTCGTGTAACTTTAGAGTTTAAAAAGTTTGGTTTTTTTTTTTGGTAAAAGTATTTATAACATTGGTATAAAGTTCATCATTACAACAATGGCTATTATCTACCAGGTATCAGACGCTTCCCACTACTTATTACATTGGGCCTAATAGCCCTGAGCAGTAGGGACACATAGTGTTGTTTTTACTGGGGATCCAGGTAAAGAATCCATGAATTAGAAATAGTTAAGTAAATTCCCAGTTTGAAGTGTTGGAGAGGGGATTCAACCCCAGGACTCTCTGTCCCAAATTCATGTATCATTAAGTTTCTCATATTGTTTCTATTAGGATAACTTTACATATTAGTAATGGCAGCTCCTGACTAAGGCTGGTTTAAATGACAACAAGGAAGTTGAGTATCACACCTGTTAGGAAGGTGAAGGATAGGGTGGTGTCAGGTGAGGGGCACTGAAGACTCCAGGTCTGCTTCTCTTGGCTCTGCAATTACCTAATATGATTACATCCAGATAAAGAAAAAGAGGTGACACCTCTCTTCTTATGTCTCTTTCTCAGGAGCAAGGCAGTGATACTGCTCACCGGACCTCTCTTCAGATCACCTCATTCTGTGAATGATTTTGTCCATCTTGAAAGTGGATCTCTTTCCCTTGATTTGATGGGTTGAAATTTGTCCTGGATTTGTTTTAAAACCAGGATGCGCCTGAACTCTACGGAAAAATGTCTTTCTTTTCAGGACAAGAGATGGCAATGTCTTTCTTTTTTCTTTTTTTAACAATGTAATAAAATCAAACCATTAAATCCTTAGAACCCTTTCTGCAGGAAAATTAGAAACAAATAAATGACACATCTTTGATTTGTTCGACTACTCTTTGAAAGGTTGATTGCTGACTTCAAGGCAAATTCCAGTCCTGGTAGCAGCCCTCCTACCTCAGCTCCAGTCGTAATTTTATTATCATCACTTTCATCCCCTGTCCCATAATCCCGAAGCTTCAGAGAACTGAAGTTCATTCAGAGGTTGAGTATTCTTGATCTGAGCTTGTTAGGAATCAACCTTTGTATTTACTCTAAGACCTGCCTGACTAGAGTAGAGAGCATGAGTGAGCCAGTAAAATTGTTTCGTGTAACTTTAGAGTTTAAAAAGTTTGGTTTTTTTTTTTGGTAAAAGTATTTATAACATTGGTATAAAGTTCATCATTACAACAATGGCTATTATCTACCAGGTATCAGACGCTTCCCACTACTTATTACATTGGGCCTAATAGCCCTGAGCAGTAGGGACACATAGTGTTGTTTTTACTGGGGATCCAGGTAAAGAATCCATGAATTAGAAATAGTTAAGTAAATTCCCAGTTTGAAGTGTTGGAGAGGGGATTCAACCCCAGGACTCTCTGTCCCAAATTCATGTATCATTAAGTTTCTCATATTGTTTCTATTAGGATAACTTTACATATTAGTAATGGCAGCTCCTGACTAAGGCTGGTTTAAATGACAACAAGGAAGTTGAGTATCACACCTGTTAGGAAGGTGAAGGATAGGGTGGTGTCAGGTGAGGGGCACTGAAGACTCCAGGTCTGCTTCTCTTGGCTCTGCAATTACCTAATATGATTACATCCAGATAAAGAAAAAGAGGTGACACCTCTCTTCTTATGTCTCTTTCTCAGGAGCAAGGCAGTGATACTGCTCACCGGACCTCTCTTCAGATCACCTCATTCTGTGAATGATTTTGTCCATCTTGAAAGTGGATCTCTTTCCCCTTGATTTGATGGGTATGCATCCATTTTCGCATCCTGGATTTGTTTTAAAACCAGGTACGTGCGCCTGAACTGCATTACAGAAAAATCTTAAACTCCATTGTAATATTTTTAAACTGGAAGTCTGTTTTTTATGAAGGAAAAAGCATCAATTTGAAAAGTGTCAAAGGCGCAAATGCAGCCTGAATCGAGTTTTTGACTCTCAGTCACACTGCTGGCAACACATTTTCAAACATAAATGCCTGAGCTGCTCTTTCAGCTTTCCAGAATGATCTTCATCCCACGGATGCAAATGGCTCTACCGTCTAATTTGGAATGAGATCAAAAGTTTGAAAATGAGTTTGAAATACAGTCCAGGTGGAACACTTGAGTTTTGATTATGCCGACCAGACCTGAGTCCTGGTCTAGCCCGAGCTGGCCGTCCGGCAGCAAACAACGGACCTTGCCGTTAATAGGCCCTCTGAGCCCAGGGATCCTCTTGGCTCTTATTAAGTTCTTAAGTCATCCTGAAGCAAGCCAGGGGTTAACAGCAGCACTGAATGGAGACGCAGGTTGGGAGAGAATCACTTTTATCTCAATTATGCAACTTTCTTCTTCTTCTTCTTTTTAAGGTTTTCTTTCTATTTATTTACTTACTTATTTGACCATGTCAGGTCCCAACTACCGCATGTGGGATCTTCCGCTGTGGCGTACAGGCTCTCTAGTTGCAGTCCTCCCTTCCTTGCATGAGTGCTCAGTTGTGTCCGACTCTTTGCAACCCCCTGGACTGCAGCGCGCCGGCTTCTCTGTCCCTAGGATTCTCCAGGCAAGAATACTGGAGTGAGTTGCCATTTCTTACTGTACGATATTTTCCCACTCCAGGTATCCAACCCACGTCTCCTGCATTGGCAGGCGGATTCTTGACCACTGCACCACGTGGGGAGCCCCTAGTTGCAGTCCATGGGCCCAGTTGCTCTGTGGCACATGGAATCTTAGTTCCCCAATCTGCATGCCATGGGTAGCAAGGTGGACTCTTAAATCACTGGACCACCAGGGAAGTCCCAAATATACAGCTTTCTAATTGGGGACTGTAAGTATAGAGGCAGCTGGAGGGAAAAGAAGATGGTTAGAGAGCTCTATATTCCCTTCTTTTGAATGCTCCCCACCCCACAGAAATAAAACAAAAGGCCAGACAGAGAAAGGAACTTGCACTTTGGTTTGTTCCTGGCAAAGTCCTAATACACAGTATACACTCAGTGATGACAATCTGTTGAATAAATGAGTGGATGAGTGAGTGACTGGATGCATGAATAGTAGACAAAGAAAAGTGCCCTCTCTGTGACTTATCTGGGAGTGGGCTACATTTCAGCTGTCTTTAGGAACCAGGATGGAGACTCTCCTTTTGGTTACTGATTAGCTGGGAGACGGGGAGTTATGTAGCAAAGGAACTCTTAAATCTTTGTAGGATCTAGACAACTCCTTTCCAAACTTATTTGGAAAGGTTTCAAACTCTTTTCCCACAGAAAAAAAAAAAAATCCTGGGAAAAGAATTCAGAAGCCAAACCCAGTAAACAGAACAAAACCGCCTAGCCCTCTGTTGAATATCCAGCACTCAAAAAAGATTTAAAACTAGGGAAATTGTTAGTGATTCAACAATAGAAGACTAGAGAAATTGCTCAAGGTCTGATACCAAAACGACTCCCTTTCCCTGCACACACCGCTCTCGCCCTCCCCCATCTGTGTCTATACTTGTTAAAGGCAAGGCGTTGGAGGATGTTAGATGCTTGAGATTAAGCTTGGAATACTTGGGCTGATCTCAGACCTCCACGAATCCGTGGGAGGGTAATCAAGAGAGAACCAGAATAATGCCTTCTCTTTTTTTCCTCAACACCAGATTTCTATATTTTTGTAGAAGTTCAGGCTCATCACTTCTAGTGTGAACATCAGGAATCAAAAAATTTTGAAGAAAGGAAAAATAGTGGGGAAAAGAGAATGAGTCTGACCCACAGTGAAAGGCCTTAATTGGAAGCATGGGAAAGAACATTCCAAAGCAACTCTTTTGTATGTGTGAGACAGAAATTGAGATGGAAATTGAAAATGAATGTCTAAAGGCCTCATCCAGTCTGGTTCAGATAGGACTTGTAGGAGGGAGTCCCATCCTTTTGGAAATGGGTGACTCAATAATTACATCCATAGGGCCTCTCCATCTTTACTGTGAAAGCTTGTTTGTTTTAGCGACTTAATAAACTGAAGGCCAGGGCCTCACATCATGGACTTTCCCCTCCTGAGTCATCAGGGCCCCTCATTAGGTGCTGAGAGTTTGTGAGGTGCGCTTCTCACATCTAGCAACCCAACTGGTGACTCAGTTGGCCTTCTCCACTTTGAGACCCCAGGAGCCACCCACTGCTGTCCCCAGGGAACAATGCTTCCCGTTTCTCCTGTCCTTGTCATCCTCAAAGATGCACATGCGGGCTGTTTCCCTTTAAGAGTTTTAGCACCCATCAATTCTGCAATGTTTCTCCCTGTTCAGGGGACCTGCATAAGAACGATTAGGATTATATGTTTAAAACTCCCAAACTGTTCTAATAATATTCATTTTTTGGGAAAACAATATATTAGTTTATTTCTAAGTAAACAATATGAAACATTATTGAAAACAAAGTTTTCAGGGCATCTCCAGGGGCCAGCAGAAACCAACTACTCCAAACATTACACTCTTCCAATATTAAAGTACGTAAGACACAGAAGAAACGACCAACCATAGACCTATAAACATCTCTATTCCAAAAAATTTATTGTTCTACAAGAGAAAGATCCAGTGTAAAGCTTTCCTTCTCAAGTCATCTCATGTAAGGAAGGTGAAAAAAGTGACCTTTAAATTCTTCCTTTAGCTCTAGATGTGTTTCCTACCCTTTGATTCTTCATCACTCTCGGCAGCAGGAAGAAAGACAGCTTTACTTCAAAATCATTAAAAGTCGTTATATTCAAGGTCATTAAATATGATTAACATTCAACAGGCACAAATACAGAAAAGATAACATTGCGTGGATTAAACATATTGTTAGTGGTAGTTGCTGGTTTTTCATTAGAATAAATAAACATCAAGGAGCTGGATAGAATACAAAAGGAGACTTCACATTTTTTTCTGACGTGACAGGACATTTTCTCAGTGTGAATACTGAGACCATTCTGGGATCTACATATGACTTCACCTCACCTTCTCTGAATGCTCACCTTAGGAAATGAACTAAGGAGCCAGTAAGAGAACCCTGATTCTCAGAGAAGTTGTTTCCTTAAGCTTACTAACCACCTCTCTAAGCCTTGGTTACTTCATTTGCAAAATGGGGATAATCATGCAAGTTTTGCAAGAGCGTTGTAAAATTTGAACACCATCAGCTGTGGCTTCTATGTCCTCCTTCCCTCCTTTCTTTGGAATATTCTCTGATCAAGACCTCACTTTGTAATTGGTGATACCTGGGGCCTGAGGTGACAATCTGTAATGCACCATGAATGTATGAAAATAGCACCACTTGGCTGTGTGCAGCCACTCCCTGGTGGTCTGGTGGTTAGGATTCTGCACTTTCACTGCAGGGGCTGTGGGTCTGATCCCTGGTCAGGGGAGTTCCACATGCTTTGTTAGGCAGCTGCAGGGGAAAGAAAAAAAAAAAAAACCACTCTGTGAGATTCTCTAGAGGTCTAGACATTTTCTTTCCAATGTTGGCGTTATTGTCAAGATTTTCAGAGTGAAAAAGCTTCTGACTTCTCCTCCTTGTCTCTGCATGTGTCTGGTGTATAATAAACACTCAAGAAATACTTGAGTGATGCTGAATGAATGGACTGGACAAATGAATGGGGTAAAGGATAAGTGCCAAAGACACTCTGTCACAATGGAAAGCTTTTTAAAACTCCAGCTTTTTATGACCCCCCCAGGCACTGCAGAGTTTCCCAGAGAACACTGTGACTCCTTAAAGGTTCATGGGGTAGCATCTGGTCTCCATTTTGCAGGCAAGATCACTTTGGTGATGTGTGTGTGCTTAGTCGCTTTGGTCGTGCCAACTCTTTTGACCCCATGAGCTATAGCCAGTCAGGCTCCTCTGTCCATGGGATTTCCCAGTCAAGAATACTGGAGTGGGTTACCATTTCCTTCTCCACTAATAATACCCTGTTTCTTGACCTTGGTGCAGGGTGCATAGATACTTGCAGTTTGTGAAAATTCTGCAAGCTTTTGATATGTACACTTTTTCTGGTTGTACGTTATATTCCAGTAAGAACATTAAAAAAAAAACCTCTCTGAACCAAATGAATCAGAATCTCAGGTGTGAGGCCTGAGGATATGCATTCTTACCAAACTTCTCAGGTAACTCAGGTCTCAGGGCCTCTGTGCTAAGCAGGAATACATAGAAGATTCTGAATATTCAAAACCATGGTACCATTGCTTGTTGTGGTGTTTGGGGGCCTACTTCATTACTCACTCAGGAGCTTCAATTCCCTAAGCACGTTTTAGGCCCAAGATCACAACAGTGTAGTGATGGGAACTCCCTGGTGAGCCCTTGCTTAGGACTCTGGACTCTCACAGCTGAGAGACCAGGTTCAATCCCTGCGTGGGAACTACGATCCCATAAGCTGCATAGGCAAACAAACAAAGAAACAAAAATAGGACTTCTTTGGCAGTCTAGTGGTTAAAACTCTGCACTTCCAACTCAAGGGGCACAGGTTCCATCCCTGGTCAGGGACGGTCCTGCATGTCGTATGGTGTGGCCATATGATGTTAATTAAAAAGTTAAAAAGCCCAGTGATTCAGTGATGGGCCAGGTCCCTGCCCTCCTTCTGCTGAGGGACAACCAAGTTCATCCACATACCCTCCCTGGAGGAATTCCTTGCCCGCTCAAGGACGTAATGAGCCAATGGTTAGGATGCAGGCTGGCTAGTCCTACAGGAGTAGAAAGTGCAGGGTGATTGGGAACCCTTGGAGAGCCACCGTCACCTCCTAGTTGGTGACTGTACCCAGAGCTTCTGCTTCCAATCCTAGATGGATGCTCCCTGACATACTCCCCTCCCATAGAGCTCAGTGCTTCCTTTCTCTGCCCTGAAGGGCGGACCCACCTCCTGGGACTACCGGCCTCTCAGGGAGGAGCACTAGGAGAAACAGACTAGAAGAAGCCTTGTTTAGAATGGGTTCGAGCACGCGATGTAGAGCCTGAGTCCCTTGGTTCAAATCCCAGCCCAGGTGCTTACTAGCTGTGGGAGTGGTTACTGTAGTACCTCACTAGTGCTGGCATCTACTTTTAGGTGTGGTTGTTGTGGAGAGTAAATAAATTCATATCTATATGAATATGTACTTGGGTCAGTGCCTGATATACAATTAATGCTGTATGTTGTTGTTCAGTCACTAAGTTGTGTCTGACTGTTTGAAATCCAATGGACTGCAGCACGCCAGGCTTCCCGGTCCTTCACTATCTCCCGGAGTTTGCTCAAACTCATGTTCATTGAATCACTGACGCCATCCAACCATCTCATGCTCTGTCACCCTCTTCTTCTCCTGCCCTCAGTCTTTCCCAGCATCAAGGTCTTTTCCAATTAGTTGGCTGTTCGCATCAGGTGGCCAAAGTATTTAATGCTGTATAAGTGTTGGCTATTAGGATTGTTATTGTTGTTATTATTTAGTCTACCTTCAAATCTCAAGTAGATAAATTACATTCCTGAGGACTTCCAGACAGGCCAACACCCATCTAGTGGGTTCAGGCTGCCCTCTGGAATGATCTCTTTGAGGCAGTCCCTCCCAGCTGGAGAACAACTAAGCCAAATAGAAAAATAGTTAATTCAAAAAACAAAAGCAGAGTGATGATTCAACATGAGGAGAAAGAGGAAAACACTGGTCACAGCTGTGAAAGGGCCCTTCCCACAGGCTATATTACCATACTGGGGTGGGGGCAGCTTTTTCATGCCTCATCTATGCAACTATTAATGTTATTCAGAGAAATATTCACAACAAAGTGTTGAAATCATGTAATTTGCTCCAAGACCTTCAGTGGATTACTGTAGGGACTGTTTTCTTTGCTCCCTTGCCACCTGAAGGAAGTTCCTAGAAGTACCTTTAGTTACTGCCTATATTTCATTACTGGGAAAACTAAAACACATCCAGAGTCATTAAGCTGTTGGTTCCAGGTCACAAAGGTAGTGAAGTGAGAAGTGAAGCCAGGTTTTGCATTCTTGGCTCCTAACTCCAAGACAGGTGTGCACCATGAGAAAACCAGACAAGTAATCCAATCCCCAGCAATGCATGAAGCAAGGCATGAAGAAGTTCAGGTTAGGGCAGAGTGAAGGACCCAGAAGCAACATGGAAATATAACTCAGCAGTTAAAAACATGAGCTTTGGAACTGGACAAGTATGGGTTTGATTCCTGGCCCTTATCAGTTTTATGAACTGAATGCTGGTGCTCCCTCCAACCCAAGTTCATATGTGGAAGCCCTAAACTCCCATATGGCTATGTTTGGAGATGGGGCCTCTAAGGCAGTAGTTAAGGTTAAACAAAGTCATAAAGATGGGACTCTGATCTAATAGAATTAGCATCTTTAGAAGAAGAGACACCAGAAAGCTTATCCCCTCTCTCCTGGGACAATGAACTGGAGAAAGGCCATTGGGGGAATAATCACCCCCTTCTTCTCCTGCCCTCGGTCTTTCCCAGCATCAAGGTCTTTTCCAATTAGTTGGCTGTTGCATCAGGTGGCCAAAGTATTTAATGCTGTATAAGTGTTGGCTATTAGGATTGTTATTGTTGTTATTATTTAGTCTACCTTCAAATCTCAAGTAGATAAATTACATTCCTGAGGACTTCCAGACAGGCCAACACCCATCTAGTGGGTTCAGGCTGCCCTCTGGAATGATCTCTTTGAGGCAGTCCCTCCCAGCTGGAGAACAACTAAGCCAAATAGAAAAATAGTTAATTCAAAAAACAAAAGCAGAGTGATGATTCAACATGAGGAGAAAGAGGAAAACACTGGTCACAGCTGTGAAAGGGCCCTTCCCACAGGCTATATTACCATACTGGGGTGGGGGCAGCTTTTTCATGCCTCATCTATGCAACTATTAATGTTATTCAGAGAAATATTCACAACAAAGTGTTGAAATCATGTAATTTGCTCCAAGACCTTCAGTGGATTACTGTAGGGACTGTTTTCTTTGCTCCCTTGCCACCTGAAGGAAGTTCCTAGAAGTACCTTTAGTTACTGCCTATATTTCATTACTGGGAAAACTAAAACACATCCAGAGTCATTAAGCTGTTGGTTCCAGGTCACAAAGGTAGTGAAGTGAGAAGTGAAGCCAGGTTTTGCATTCTTGGCTCCTAACTCCAAGACAGGTGTGCACCATGAGAAAACCAGACAAGTAATCCAATCCCCAGCAATGCATGAAGCAAGGCATGAAGAAGTTCAGGTTAGGGCAGAGTGAAGGACCCAGAAGCAACATGGAAATATAACTCAGCAGTTAAAAACATGAGCTTTGGAACTGGACAAGTATGGGTTTGATTCCTGGCCCTTATCAGTTTTATGAACTGAATGCTGGTGCTCCCTCCAACCCAAGTTCATATGTGGAAGCCCTAAACTCCCATATGGCTATGTTTGGAGATGGGGCCTCTAAGGCAGTAGTTAAGGTTAAACAAAGTCATAAAGATGGGACTCTGATCTAATAGAATTAGCATCTTTAGAAGAAGAGACACCAGAAAGCTTATCCCCTCTCTCCTGGGACAATGAACTGGAGAAAGGCCATGTGGGGTCGTAATAAGAAGGCAACAGGCCACCACTTCTCTAGACCTCAGAAGAAACCAGCTCAGCTGGAACCTTGATATTGGACTTTTGGCCCACAGAACAGTGAGAAAATGAATTCCTGTTGACTATCAAGCCACCCAGTCTATGGTATTTTGTTGTGGCAGCCCAAGCTGGCTAATACAGCTGGTACTAGCTATGTGTGTGTTTGTGTGTGCTCAGATGCTCAGTCGTGTCTGATTCTTTGCGAATGGACTGTAGCCTGTCAGGCTTCTCTGTCCATGGAATTTTCCAGGTGAAAATGGTCACTGGAGTGGGTGGCCATTTCCTACTCCAGGGGATCTTCCCAGCCCAGAGATCGAACCCATGTCTCTTGTGTCTTCTGCATTGGGAAGTGGATTCTTTACCACTAGCGCCACCTGGGAAGCCTCAGTACAGCTGGTACTAACCATGTACCTGAGCAGGTAACTCTCCTGAGCCTCCTTTTCCTCATCTATAAAGTGAACATAATAGTTACCATACCTCATAAAATTGTTATGGTGGTTAAATGAGATGCTGTAATACATTCGAAGAATATACTCAAAGAACCAGCACATAAATACATCCTGTTTACTCAACAGATGTTGACTGAGTACCTGCTTTCTGACAAGCATTGTTCCAGGTGCTGGAAATTCAGGAATGACCAAAAGAAATAAGATCCCTGCACTTCTGAAGCTCACTCTAGTTGGGGAAACAGATGATAAATGAGTAAACAAATAATTAAGATAGTTGTGGGTTTTAACTAATGTCATATAGGAAATAATCAGATAAAATAGAAAGTAATCTGAAGAAGCCACTTAAGATATGGTTCTCAGGGAATGTCTCTCTGGGTAAAATGTTTGAGACCAAAAGAGTGGGAATGTGGTAATCATCTGAGGAGCTGGTGGATGAGAATCCCAGGCAGAGTAAACAGATGCAAAAGCCAGGAGGTGGAAAGGGCAGAATGTTTCAAAGAAAGGAGGCAAATTGGCTGTGCTCTGTAATAAAATGTTCTGAGACTGGGGACCCTGGCAGGGACTAGAGTTTGCAACACCTCATGACTTTTTCTGTGAGTGATGAACAGCTATCAACTGATTCAACTGGGGGAACGACATGCTCTGATACAGGTTTTCAGAGACACCACTCTGACTGGTGTGTAGAGAATGGATTATGAGAGTTAGAAACAGAGAAGCCTGTTAGGTGATTGTTATACCAGTTCGGGTGAGGGATAGTAGTGACTTAGATTAGAGAGGAGAGGAGAGTTCAGTTGCCAGATTATGATGGAAGAATTGGCAAGCGTGATAGAGTTGGAGTAGAATGGGGAATAGGGAGGAACCAAGGATGACTAGTAGGTTTTTGCCTGGTGGTGTTAATGGATGGATGAGTCGGGGAAGACTGGGGAAAGAATAGCTTTGGAGTCTCAGCGATCATGAGAGGTGAGTAGGTCACACTTTGAGAACTGCTGATGTAGGAGACGTTTCAGACAACAGTATAGTCCTTCAGAGGGCCAGAGGTAATGAGGTGGATCTCACCGGTGAAGGGGTTGAACATTGACAAAAGGGCGCCACCTGGGAAGCCTCAGTACAGCTGGTACTAACCATGTACCTGAGCAGGTAACTCTCCTGAGCCTCCTTTTCCTCATCTATAAAGTGAACATAATAGTTCCATACCTCATAAAATTGTTATGGTGGTTAAATGAGATGCTGTAATACATTCGAAGAATATACTCAAAGAACCAGCACATAAATACATCCTGTTTACTCAACAGATGTTGACTGAGTACCTGCTTTCTGACAAGCATTGTTCCAGGTGCTGGAAATTCAGGAATGACCAAAAGAAATAAGATCCCTGCACTTCTGAAGCTCACTCTAGTTGGGGAAACAGATGATAAATGAGTAAACAAATAATTAAGATAGTTGTGGGTTTTAACTAATGTCATATAGGAAATAATCAGATAAAATAGAAAGTAATCTGAAGAAGCCACTTAAGATATGGTTCTCAGGGAATGTCTCTCTGGGTAAAATGTTTGAGACCAAAAGAGTGGGAATGTGGTAATCATCTGAGGAGCTGGTGGATGAGAATCCCAGGCAGAGTAAACAGATGCAAAAGCCAGGAGGTGGAAAGGGCAGAATGTTTCAAAGAAAGGAGGCAAATTGGCTGTGCTCTGTAATAAAATGTTCTGAGACTGGGGACCCTGGCAGGGACTAGAGTTTGCAACACCTCATGACTTTTTCTGTGAGTGATGAACAGCTATCAACTGATTCAACTGGGGGAACGACATGCTCTGATACAGGTTTTCAGAGACACCACTCTGACTGGTGTGTAGAGAATGGATTATGAGAGTTAGAAACAGAGAAGCCTGTTAGGTGATTGTTATACCAGTTCGGGTGAGGGATAGTAGTGACTTAGATTAGAGAGGAGAGGAGAGTTCAGTTGCCAGATTATGATGGAAGAATTGGCAAGCGTGATAGAGTTGGAGTAGAATGGGGAATAGGGAGGAACCAAGGATGACTAGTAGGTTTTTGCCTGGTGGTGTTAATGGATGGATGAGTCGGGGAAGACTGGGGAAAGAATAGCTTTGGAGTCTCAGCGATCATGAGAGGTGAGTAGGTCACACTTTGAGAACTGCTGATGTAGGAGACGTTTCAGACAACAGTATAGTCCTTCAGAGGGCCAGAGGTAATGAGGTGGATCTCACCGGTGAAGGGGTTGAACATTGACAGGAAAGTGACAGTTATTCCATTTTCATAATTAAGGAGGTAAGGAGATTGGTTATCCATTTTTTAACTTATTTTTAAAAATTGAAGTATAGTTGAGTGTGCCAATTTTACATTCTTTTTTATATTATTTTCCATTGTGATTTATCCCATGATATTGAATATAGTTCCCTGTGCTCTGCAGTGGGCTATTGTTATTTATTTCTTCTATATGTGATGGTTTGCATCTTCCAACCCCAAACTCCCAATCCATCCCTCCTCTCCTCCTTTCCCCTTGGCAACCATGAATCTGTTTTCTACATCTGTGAGTCTGTTTCTGTTTTGAAGATAAGTTCATTTGTGTCTTATTTTAGAGTCCACATATGAATGATGTCATTTGGTATTTGCCTTTCCCTTTCCAATTTATTGGGCTGACCAAAAAGTTCGTTTGGATTTTCTGTAATATCTTATGGAAAAACCTGAGTGAACTTTTTGGCCAACCCAATATTTCACTTAATAGGATAACTTCCCATTGCATCCATGTGTCTGCAAGTGGCATTATTTCATTCTTTTATATGGCTGAATACTATTCCATTGTGTATATGTACCACGTCTTCTTTATCCATTCATCTGTTGATGGACATTTAGGTTGTTTAAATGTTTTGACTATTGTGACTAGTGCTGTTGTAAACACAAGGGTGCATGTATCTTTTTGAATTACTGTTTTCTCTGGATATATGCTCAGGAGTAGGATTGCTGGATCATATGGTAATTCTATTTTTAGTTTTCTAAGGAACATCCATACTGTTCTCCATAGTAGCTGCACCAACTTACATCCCCACCAACAGAGCAGGTGTTTCCTTATACCCGCTCCAGCTTTTATTATTTGTAGACTTTTTAATGATGGCCATTCATACAAGTGTGAGGTGGTATCTCATTGTAGTTTTGATTCATATTTCTCTAATAATTAGCTATGTTGAGCATATTTCCATGTGCCTGTATCTTCTTTAGAGAAATGTCTATTTAGGTCTTCTACTCATTTTTCGATTGGGTTGTTTTGTTTTTTGTTGTTGTCACTGACCTATATAAATTGTTTGTATATTTTGGAAATTAAGTCCTTGTTGGTTACATTCCTTGCAAATATTTTCTGCCATTCCATAGACTGTCTTTTCATTTTTTAAAATGGTTTCAGTATACATTTTACTGAAAGTGATTTGAGGCAGTTCTTCTCTAATAACATGTATTTTCTCAGTGGAGTAAAAGTCAGGGCCTTCAGTTGAAAGGGGAAAGCAATAAAAGTGGATATGGAAAGTTTAAGAAGAAAGAAAAAAACTATGAGTTAGTTGATTTTGGAGAGGGGGAAATGGATTTGCTGGAGAAGCATAGCTCATTGGAGTTTTGTGAGTCTGCAAAAGTGACTGGCTTCATTTTGTTCCTTCCCCCCCCAGGAATATTCAACTTCTTGGGCGCAGGCACAGAAGAAAACAGAGAACTTGGTTCGCTGACTGCTGAGGTTTTTCTTGGTGAGTAGGATGGAGAGAAAAGGAGAGGTGGAGGGAGAAGGAGTAGAGTTGAGCAAAGGAGTTGAGGGTGATTGTTGCTGGGGAGTGGCTGTTTAAACTGGGTAAGAAGAATGTGATGGAGAGAAGGATAGTAAAGAGAAAGTGATGGGATCAGTAGACTGTGAGTTTTGATAAGGTGGTTGTCAGGGAGTGGGCTGTTTGGAATCAGGGCGGAGTGGCCATCCATGGCAAGGTCTAAGGTGAGACCAAGGGAGTGGATATTTATGGTTGAGAAGGTGAAAAAAAAGCAAGGAACAGAGAGACCAGGGATGGGGACAGTCTGTTTATAGGCATCCATAAGATGACATAGGTAGAATAAGACCTAGCCAAAGCCTTCAGTTAGGAGGGTGAGTGACTGGAGGGACAGACAATGGACAGCTACTAGACATCTGTGTGGGCTGAAGGCAGGAGCTTCAAAGGAGCCATAGGTTTTGCGAGAGGAAGCAGGAGAAATGGTCTAAACCAGCCAAGACAATGCTCACCCCACCTCTGAACCCTGAGATACACTTGGTATGAGAAACAGTGGCGCCTTGAAAGGCTATAGGGGAAGAAGTGTCTTGGGGAAAAGGCAGATTTCAACAAGGCCAGGAGAAGAGGGAACGGTCAGAGGAGTGAGGGCATTCGGGAGTTGGTTGATCACAGGTCTCTTTCCAGAGAGCTCTAGAAAAGGGTTTGAGATGAAAGTGAGGGGCAAAGGACTGGGTTAGATGATGAAAAATATGTAGTACAAGTCTTACACTTTTGTGAATGCCTGCGATGACCCAAAGACCCCTCTCTCTGTGAAGGTCAGCCTGGTACTGTTAGGTACAGTTAACGTCACCCAGCTCATCTCCCTGCCTCTGGGCACAGCTAAATATAGACTGTCCTACTTTTTGAAGTTCCCCAAGAGAGAGTAATTTCATAATCTCTCTCAGTAATTCATTCCATGGTTTAATGATCAATAACAAGTACACAGCCAGACACATAGTAGGTGCCCAATAAATATTGTTTGAGTTAACTGAATGAATTCACAGTATCAAGATTTTCCTTTTATGTCCTTTAATTTATTCACCCTGTGGTGCCAGCCCACAGTATGACTTTGACAAAATGGATCCAGAGTTAATGTTCCATTGTCACAGATAAGCTCTTCTCTCTTATCTTTTATTTAGATGGTGATTGTGTTATTTAGTCATGTGGTATCTGTACCCTGCATCTCCTCAGCTAGGTTTAAATTCCCTCAGTATAGATGGATTGATTTACCAATTCTCTTCTTCATAGTATCTCTTCTAGTGGAGACACAGTGTCAGCATTTAGTAGGTACTTTTTGAAAAAATGAATACCTTCTGTAATTAATTCTTTAAATACTCATTTGAAAATACATGCATCTTCCTAGATAGCCACTGACATGTCCCATGAACCAACACTTTTTTTTTTTTCCCTTGAGGGGGGTGGGTTGGAGAGGGAGGGGGGTGGGCGGGCCACTTCTATTGGTCTTTCATTTATCTATTTTCATCCATCTTTGTTCTTTGGCCCTTGTGGGCCTCCCATCACGGTGGCCACTGTTGTCACAGAGCACCGGCTCTGGGCGCATGTGCTCCAGAGCTCCGACTCGGTAATTGGGCACATCGGTCCAGCCACTCCATGGCACATGGGATCTTCCCAGGCCAGGGATCTGACTGGCGCCCTTTGCACTGCAAGGTAGTGTCCTTACCCACTGGACCACCAGGGAAGCCCCATGAACCAACACTTAACATAATGTTCAGATTGCCTGGGTACAAGCTGTAACTGTGTCTCTTACTAGCTGTGTCATCCTGGGCAAGATACTTAACATTTCTGTACCTCAGTGTCCTTGTTGGTAAAGTGAAGACTGTTAACTTATCACATATTTGTTTTGATGAATAAGTTAATATGTGCAAAATGCTTCGAGCAATGTCTAGTACTTCGTAAGCTCTTGGAAAATGTTGTTATTATTACTAGGCATATACATGGACTATATACATGGAATGCGTTTTTTAATATGTATGTATTTGTTTATTTGACCGTGCTGGGTCTTAGTTGAGGCACACATGATCTTGGATCTTCGTCGTGGCGTGCAGGGTCTTTCTGTCATGGCATGTGGGATCCAGTTCCCTGACCAGTGATCAGACCCTGGTCCCCCTGCATTGGGAGTGTGGAGTCCTAGCCACTGGAGCACCAGGGAAGTCCCTACCTGGAATACTTTCATAACTGATAAATAATTCAAGCTGGATTACCAATAAACAACTGGTCTGTTCAGTAGACTCTGTTGTGACCAAACAGTTAGGTACACCTTCTACAGATAAAATCTGATCTAATGCTTCCCTTTTCAGGTAATTAAAGCAGGGCCGTATCAGTGAAGTCAGCATAGAGGAAGCAATGCTCTCACTTTATGAAAAGAAGCAATGTGAAAAAGAAAACTCCTAGTAGCCTAAATTGAAGCATCCTGAAATGAGGTCAGGGATTGTTGAAAAAATGACAAAGTCAGTAGCCTGAGCCTGTGGGCTCTGAGAAAAATGTTTTTTCTGTTTTTTAGAATTATGGAAACAGAAAATGCTGCATTCACTCAAATTCTATAGATGAAGATACAGCCAAAATAATGGAAAGCACCATTACACAAATTATTGTTTTCTTCCGTTCACAAGGAACCCAGAAGTGAGGAGCATAGAGAATTAGGGGTAATGAAAACACTGTTGTAACTTTTGATGGAAAGCAGGTTGGAAGCCCTTAGCAAACAGGAACTTCGCAGGATCTGCAGAGCGAGATGCATATTCCCAGGGTTATTACAAGTGGTTATTTGCATTAATGTGTGTAAAGTAAAGAAAAACTAAGGTAGTTCTAGAGGCCTGAATCAGAGAGGCGATTTATGTGCAAGGTAGAAGTAGATCCACTTACCTCAAGTAGCAAAACTAATGAAACAATTATGAACTTTAGCAGATAAACCTAGAGACCTGAAGGAAAAAATAATCAACAGAATTCAGCAAAGTTCCCTCTCTGTTTTGAAAGAAATATGTCACACCAAAGAAATTAATTTTTTTTGCACTTTAAATACCTATAATTTATTTTGTGTCAATTATATGTCAATAAATTATTGTGAGACTAAAATGAAGTAATGCATGTAAAGCACTAAAAAGGTCAGGCACATATAAGAGAAAAATAAAATGAAGATTTGACCGTGCTGGGTCTTAGTTGAGGCACACATGATCTTGGATCTTCTGTGGCGTGCAGGGTCTTTCTGTCATGGCATGTGGGATCCAGTTCCCTGACCAGTGATCAGACCCTGGTCCCCCTGCATTGGGAGTGTGGAGTCCTAGCCACTGGAGCACCAGGGAAGTCCCTACCTGGAATACTTTCATAACTGATAAATAATTCAAGCTGGATTACCAATAAACAACTGGTCTGTTCAGTAGACTCTGTTGTGACCAAACAGTTAGGTACACCTTCTACAGATAAAATCTGATCTAATGCTTCCCTTTTCAGGTAATTAAAGCAGGGCCGTATCAGTGAAGTCAGCATAGAGGAAGCAATGCTCTCACTTTATGAAAAGAAGCAATGTGAAAAAGAAAACTCCTAGTAGCCTAAATTGAAGCATCCTGAAATGAGGTCAGGGATTGTTGAAAAAATGACAAAGTCAGTAGCCTGAGCCTGTGGGCTCTGAGAAAAATGTTTTTTCTGTTTTTTAGAATTATGGAAACAGAAAATGCTGCATTCACTCAAATTCTATAGATGAAGATACAGCCAAAATAATGGAAAGCACCATTACACAAATTATTGTTTTCTTCCGTTCACAAGGAACCCAGAAGTGAGGAGCATAGAGAATTGGGGGTAATGAAAACACTGTTGTAACTTTTGATGGAAAGCAGGTTGGAAGCCCTTAGCAAACAGGAACTTGCAGGATCTGCAGAGCGAGATGCATATTCCCAGGGTTATTACAAGTGGTTATTTGCATTAATGTGTGTAAAGTAAAGAAAAACTAAGGTAGTTCTAGAGGCCTGAATCAGAGAGGCGATTTATGTGCAAGGTAGAAGTAGATCCACTTACCTCAAGTAGCAAAACTAATGAAACAATTATGAACTTTAGCAGATAAACCTAGAGACCTGAAGGAAAAAATAATCAACAGAATTCAGCAAAGTTCCCTCTCTGTTTTGAAAGAAATATGTCACACCAAAGAAATTAATTTTTTTTGCACTTTAAATACCTATAATTTATTTTGTGTCAATTATATGTCAATAAATTATTGTGAGACTAAAATGAAGTAATGCATGTAAAGCACTAAAAAGGTCAGGCACATATAAGAGATTAATTTTAAAATACTAAGTTCCTAAATAAACAAAGGAAGATATTATTATGCATTTCATTTTTTAGTATTAGATACAGAATCTGTAAGTGAGAAGAGGGCAACAGGGGATGAGATGGTTGGATGACATCACTGACTCAGTGGACAGGAGTTTGAGCAAACTCTGGGAAATAGTGAAGGACGGAGATGCCTGCTGCAGTCTATGGGATTGCAGAGTCGGACATGACTAGCGACTGAACAACAAGTGAGGAGCATTTTAATTTGAAAGTAACGTCCTTTGATTTCCTAGGTGATGACACCAATGTTTAACTCTTTTCTTAACATGCTCAGACACTCAGTTGTGTCTGACTCTTTATGACCCCATGAACTGTAGCCTGCCAGGCTTCTCTGTCCATGGAATTCTCTAGGCAAGAATACTGGAGTACGTTGCTATTTCCTTCTCCAGGGGATCTTCTGCACCCAGGGATTGAACTGGGATCTCTTGCATTGCAGGCAGATTCTTTACCAACTGAGCCACCAGGAAAGCCCTCTTTCTTAACAATTGCTGTGTTATTTTTGAAGCACAAAAGTCAATAAAAATTTACTTATAAAAAGTCATATTGATTAAAAATTGAACAAAAAACCTTAAACAAAAGGGACTGTGAGCGAGTTTGCCTGTGTTGGTGGAGAAGGTGGGGCCCAGAGGCTTCAGGAGCTGGCGTCAGACTCTGTTTCATTCCAGATCTGGGTGTGTGACCTGGAGAAGGCAGAATGACACAAATGTAATTTGCAGCCGACCCAGCGCTGGGAGGCGCGGCACATATAATCAAGGCAGAGAAACAACCGAAGTCTGACTCAGAGGTGCTAGGAATATGGCCTTGCAGTAATTGTAGAAAAGAGATGACACAGCACTTAACTCGTTAACACTGATTGAACTAGCTGTGGTGGGTGGAAAGAACTCTTACCCTGTTCCTGCAGTAGGGAATCCTGAACTCAGATCTCGTCGTGTCTCAGAGATGGTATGAACACGAGCACTTTAGCTCCCTGGGCTTCAGTTTTCTCGTCTTTAAAATCAGGGTAATAAAACCTTCCTCAGAGTGTTGCTGTGAGCACAAGGTTTCTGCAGGACTGGAGGGAAGTCTGTGGTGACGATCACTCAGGTGGTATTTATGCAAAACCAAACTCCCCGAAAGAACAACCTTTCAGGGGATGAGATGGTTGGATGACATCACTGACTCAGTGGACAGGAGTTTGAGCAAACTCTGGGAAATAGTGAAGGACGGAGATGCCTGCTGCAGTCTATGGGATTGCAGAGTCGGACATGACTAGCGACTGAACAACAAGTGAGGAGCATTTTAATTTGAAAGTAACGTCCTTTGATTTCCTAGGTGATGACACCAATGTTTAACTCTTTTCTTAACATGCTCAGACACTCAGTTGTGTCTGACTCTTTATGACCCCATGAACTGTAGCCTGCCAGGCTTCTCTGTCCATGGAATTCTCTAGGCAAGAATACTGGAGTACGTTGCTATTTCCTTCTCCAGGGGATCTTCTGCACCCAGGGATTGAACTGGGATCTCTTGCATTGCAGGCAGATTCTTTACCAACTGAGCCACCAGGAAAGCCCTCTTTCTTAACAATTGCTGTGTTATTTTTGAAGCACAAAAGTCAATAAAAATTTACTTATAAAAAGTCATATTGATTAAAAATTGAACAAAAAACCTTAAACAAAAGGGACTGTGAGCGAGTTTGCCTGTGTTGGTGGAGAAGGTGGGGCCCAGAGGCTTCAGGAGCTGGCGTCAGACTCTGTTTCATTCCAGATCTGGGTGTGTGACCTGGAGAAGGCAGAATGACACAAATGTAATTTGCAGCCGACCCAGCGCTGGGAGGCGCGGACATATAATCAAGGCAGAGAAACAACCGAAGTCTGACTCAGAGGTGCTAGGAATATGGCCTTGCAGTAATTGTAGAAAAGAGATGACACAGCACTTAACTCGTTAACACTGATTGAACTAGCTGTGGTGGGTGGAAAGAACTCTTACCCTGTTCCTGCAGTAGGGAATCCTGAACTCAGATCTCGTCGTGTCTCAGAGATGGTATGAACACGAGCACTTTAGCTCCCTGGGCTTCAGTTTTCTCGTCTTTAAAATCAGGGTAATAAAACCTTCCTCAGAGTGTTGCTGTGAGCACAAGGTTTCTGCAGGACTGGAGGGAAGTCTGTGGTGACGATCACTCAGGTGGTATTTATGCAAAACACTCTGAGACACTGCAGTAGATTCAAAATCAGGCCGACCTGAATTCATTGCAAGTCATACTTTTCTTCTTTGCAGCTGTTGGACTTTAGGCAAGTTTGTTTCATGGAGACACCTATAAAAAGGAATATATCTACCTCATAGTCCTTCTAAGAATTAAATTCAGTAACTTGTGTGGAGAGGGCCTGACACAAGGTCTTTGCCTCTCTCTGATTTCTCCTTCTGCTGTCTCTCTTCTGGCTCTAGCGAGAGAGAGGTCTCTGCTTTTCATGTAATTAAATTTGGCCCACCCACATCATCAGGATCATCTCCCCATTTGAAGATCCTTGAGCTTACCTGTCCTAGCATGCTGTTGTTCATGGGGCCACAGAGAGTTGGACACACAGAGCTACTGAACAACAGCAACCTTACGTGTGCTTCCCTGGTGACTCAGCAGCAATGACTCTTCTGCGGTGCAGGAAACTCACCTTCCATCCCTGGGTCGGGAAGATCCCCTGGAGAAGGACACGGCAATCCACTCCAGTATTCTTGCCTGGAGAATCCCATGGACAGAGGAGCCTGACAGAGGATGAGATAGATGGTTGGAGGGCATCATGGACTCAATGGACAGGAATTTGAGCAAGTGGAAATAGTGAAGACCAGAGAAACCTGGTGGGCGACAGTCCACAGGGTCACAATGAGAAAGAGACCACTTAGCAACTGAATAACAACAGCAACAGTCTCAACTGTATCTGTGTTGTTTCTTTCTCAGGTTCCAGGGAGTGGGATGTGGACATTTGGATGGGGCGTGCTCCCGAAAGCAACACTTTCATGGGCCAGTACTTTGCTAAATGCTTTCCATGTATTACCTCATTGAATTATCTTACTATGTCGTTCATTTCTGTGGGTCCCTCTGTGAGAAAACTGAGGTGCTAATCTCAGCTTTAAACAGATGCTAATCAACTTGCCCAAAGTCACAGAGTTAGGAAGTATAAGGGGGAGAATTTGGTTCCCAGGTGGCACTAGTGGTAAGGCACCCACCTGCCAATACAGGGGGGACCCTGAATTCGGGATCACTCAGGTGGTATTTATGCAAAACACTCTGAGACACTGCAGTAGATTCAAAATCAGGCCGACCTGAATTCATTGCAAGTCATACTTTTCTTCTTTGCAGCTGTTGGACTTTAGGCAAGTTTGTTTCATGGAGACACCTATAAAAAGGAATATATCTACCTCATAGTCCTTCTAAGAATTAAATTCAGTAACTTGTGTGGAGAGGGCCTGACACAAGGTCTTTGCCTCTCTCTGATTTCTCCTTCTGCTGTCTCTCTTCTGGCTCTAGCGAGAGAGAGGTCTCTGCTTTTCATGTAATTAAATTTGGCCCACCCACATCATCAGGATCATCTCCCCATTTGAAGATCCTTGAGCTTACCTGTCCTAGCATGCTGTTGTTCATGGGGCCACAGAGAGTTGGACACACAGAGCTACTGAACAACAGCAACCTTACGTGTGCTTCCCTGGTGACTCAGCAGCAATGACTCTTCTGCGGTGCAGGAAACTCACCTTCCATCCCTGGGTCGGGAAGATCCCCTGGAGAAGGACACGGCAATCCACTCCAGTATTCTTGCCTGGAGAATCCCATGGACAGAGGAGCCTGACAGAGGATGAGATAGATGGTTGGAGGGCATCATGGACTCAATGGACAGGAATTTGAGCAAGTGGAAATAGTGAAGACCAGAGAAACCTGGTGGGCGACAGTCCACAGGGTCACAATGAGAAAGAGACCACTTAGCAACTGAATAACAACAGCAACAGTCTCAACTGTATCTGTGTTGTTTCTTTCTCAGGTTCCAGGGAGTGGGATGTGGACATTTGGATGGGGCGTGCTCCCGAAAGCAACACTTTCATTGGCCAGTACTTTGCTAAATGCTTTCCATGTATTACCTCATTGAATTATCTTACTATGTCGTTCATTTCTGTGGGTCCCTCTGTGAGAAAACTGAGGTGCTAATCTCAGCTTTAAACAGATGCTAATCAACTTGCCCAAAGTCACAGAGTTAGGAAGTATAAGGGGGAGAATTTGGTTCCCAGGTGGCACTAGTGGTAAGGCACCCACCTGCCAATACAGGAGATGTGGATTGGATCCCTGCAATAGGAAGATCTCCTGGAGAAGGAAATGACAACCCACTCCAGTATTCTTGCCTGGAGATTCCCATGGACAGAGGAGCCTGTCGGATTACAGTCCATGGGGTTGTAAGAGTCAGACATGATTGAAGTGACTTAGCACACGTGTGCATTCAGAGTTCCTGTTCCTGGAGAGAACACATATTTAGAAGGAAAAGGCATGAAGCTGTGGGACCTTGAGATACATGGGCTTTCTCTGTGTGCAGCAGTGCTCCGTGTAGTCATGTGAAGAGAAAAATCTCTAAAATATAAATTCTCTGTGGAGAATTGGTATTTGGAAAGCATAGGTTACAAATATTCATGGGTAACAGGAAGGCAATTAAAATTTTAATGGGACATTGAATTGGTCTCAGGAAATTGTGTTCTTGGAAGGAATCCAATGTGGTCTGTCAAGGCACAGTGTAGAACTATGACCTTGTACGATATAAAAGCACAAATGATTATTAGGCTGCATTCTGGGAGGTCTCCGGAGGATGTGATGAAGCCTGAGGGTCAACCTTAGTTCACTTAATATCTACACTAGTGATCTTGGAATATGGGATCTTCATCATATTTTAATGAAATTCACTGAAGATAACAAAATGGCTGGACTTACAGTCACCAGAAAGGATGGAAGACATGTTGACAGGAAACATTTCCCATTAAACTTGGTGGGGAGAAGGGGAAGCCAGGAATGCAAAACAGTCACTAAGATATGGAGGTCTGGATGGAGCCACTATGATTTAAGAGGCCTGCAATAGACAGAAAGGGCAGAGAGGAAATTATACTGAAAGCGAAATGCGGTGGCTGGCTTGAGTGCTGTCTCCCAAATGTGCAGAATTCCAGCTGTCATAAACTTCTGTGCTCTGGGGGCACAGCTGGATCGAGGCCCCTGGTCATGCACTGAGCTGGCTTCCTGGATGCAGGAGAGCTAGGAGTAGTTTGGGAGAAGCTGAGGCAGAGCAGCAGGGGAGAGAGTTGGGAGAACAGATTAGAAAAGGGGTGAATATGTGTCATAAAGAGCAGCTGCACTGTAAACCCACTCCATACAGGAGATGTGGATTGGATCCCTGCAATAGGAAGATCTCCTGGAGAAGGAAATGACAACCCACTCCAGTATTCTTGCCTGAAGAATCCCATGGATAGAGGAGCCTGTCGGATTACAGTCCATGGGGTTGTAAGAGTCAGACATGATTGAAGTGACTTAGCACACGTGTGCATTCAGAGTTCCTGTTCCTGGAGAGAACACATATTTAGAAGGAAAAGGCATGAAGCTGTGGGACCTTGAGATACATGGGCTTTCTCTGTGTGCAGCAGTGCTCCGTGTAGTCATGTGAAGAGAAAAATCTCTAAAATATAAATTCTCTGTGGAGAATTGGTATTTGGAAAGCATAGGTTACAAATATTCATGGGTAACAGGAAGGCAATTAAAATTTTAATGGGACATTGAATTGGTCTCAGGAAATTGTGTTCTTGGAAGGAATCCAATGTGGTCTGTCAAGGCACAGTGTAGAACTATGACCTTGTACGATATAAAAGCACAAATGATTATTAGGCTGCATTCTGGGAGGTCTCCGGAGGATGTGATGAAGCCTGAGGGTCAACCTTAGTTCACTTAATATCTACACTAGTGATCTTGGAATATGGGATCTTCATCATATTTTAATGAAATTCACTGAAGATAACAAAATGGCTGGACTTACAGTCACCAGAAAGGATGGAAGACATGTTGACAGGAAACATTTCCCATTAAACTTGGTGGGGAGAAGGGGAAGCCAGGAATGCAAAACAGTCACTAAGATATGGAGGTCTGGATGGAGCCACTATGATTTAAGAGGCCTGCAATAGACAGAAAGGGCAGAGAGGAAATTATACTGAAAGCGAAATGCGGTGGCTGGCTTGAGTGCTGTCTCCCAAATGTGCAGAATTCCAGCTGTCATAAACTTCTGTGCTCTGGGGGCACAGCTGGATCGAGGCCCCTGGTCATGCACTGAGCTGGCTTCCTGGATGCAGGAGAGCTAGGAGTAGTTTGGGAGAAGCTGAGGCAGAGCAGCAGGGGAGAGAGTTGGGAGAACAGATTAGAAAAGGGGTGAATATGTGTCATAAAGAGCAGCTGCACTTCCTCTTAACTTGCCCGCCCACCCTCTCTTCTGTTAAGTTATTCTCAGATGGCCTGAAGTGTTAGTGACCCCTGTGTTTCTCCCTGAAGACTCTGTCAAGGACCTCCCATATATATAGTCATGACGTCATTGCCCGTGGCAGGTTGGTTGATAATTACTGGGTTACTTGCATCTCCTTCTCCAAACTGTGAGTTCAACTTGAGGAAGGTCACTTGAGAAAAACACAGGTTAGGAGACCATCCACAGAAAGGACTAATATATATATATATTTTTTTTTTTTGATGTGGACCATGGAAAATAATATGAAAATGAATGGAAGCATCTTTTAGGAAAATCATTTGACTTCTTGTGACTGTTGAGTAAATAAACATGTATTTCTCAGAGAGTGTTTTTTTTTTCCCCAGTTTTATTGAGAAATATTAACATATATCACTGTAAAAGATGAAAGCATACAACATCAGGTCACCAACGTGGCAAGTGGTAAAGACTGTAGAGGAGTCAAGCATTTGCCATTGCTATACCCAGAGGTTCTTAACCTGGTATAGATCAGGAGATTTCCTGGGGTTTACAGAGTGACCCAGGGGCTTCACAAAGCCTCTGGAGTAGTATGCAAATTTTCATCTGATTGTGCATTTTTCTGGAAAGGAAAAAACCTCAACTTTTATCAGATCTTTAATGCTATCCATGACCTCCTCCAAATGATTAAGGTCCATTTCTGGGGCCTTTCCTGGTGATCCAGTAGTTGGGACTTTGCCTTCCAGTGTAGGGTATGCAGGTTGGATTCCTGGTTGGGAAGTTGGCACATGCCTCATGGCCAAGAGACTGAGAATTAGAACAGAAACAATATTGTAACAAATTCAGTAAAGACAGACAAATCCAAACCATCTCAATGCAGTACTCCCAATTTTTCACCAGTTTTTTTGAACTGACATTCAATCCTAGAAGTGAGACAGGAAGGTAAGGAGACTCATTGACATCTAAGGGGATTGTCTAGGAGGACGAAATGAGAAGAGGCTTATATACTAGGATGAGGATGGAGAAAAGGATTATTGGAATCGGCAATTAGATGTTTGGTGACCTGGGAGAGAGAGGTTTAAGAAGAGTTGTGGGGAGATCACAGTGTGGCCAGATCACAGGGGTTAAAGTTGATGGGTTTCTTTGGATATAGTCTAAAGAATACATCCGAATGTATTGAGTTGGCCAAAAAGTTCATCTGATCTTTTTCCATCAGATGTTACAGAAAACCCAAACAAACTTTTTGCCCAACCCAATATTCTAAATGTACTTCCTTGAATGTTTTCTTTTTGTTTCTTTCACTATTTATTTGGCTGTGTCAGGTCTTAGTTGCGGCACAGGGCAGCCTTAGTTTTGTCATGTGGGATCTAGTTCCTGGAGCATGGCAACCCACTCCAGTATTCTTGAGAGCTTGTTTGGAGATTCTAGCAGGGGAGCGCAGCTACTCGTATACCCTTGACCAAAGACTGGTCCTTCTCTATCGGGGATGGTCGTCCTCTTTGACCGAGCGCACAGCTTTGGGAGGGACGCACATGGAGCGGTGAGGGAGGAAGGGGACACCCGCCTAGCCAGCCAGATCAGCCGAATCAACCCTGGCGATCAATGGGGTGACAGATGTTGCAACCAGATCGCCCTCACATCCCACTCCAGTATTCTTGCCTAGAAAACTCCGTGGCCAGAGGAGCCTGGTGAGCTACAGTCTGTGGGGCTGCAGAGAGTCAGACACGACCGAGGACCGCATATACAATAGGTTCTCAAAGTCAACAAAAACAAAGTTTGGCACAGAGTTGCTGGCATGTCCCTGATTTTGTTGGCATGTCCCTGACTTTGTTGGTGTGGGCAGGTGTGGGCAGCATGTGCAAGTTCTGTTTTGCTTTGTTTGCTTGCAGTTGAGGTTATGAGTACCAGCATTTTTGTTACGCTAATCAGGTTTGATCCCAGCTACCCTGACTAAAACCCATCATATTGCTCTCCAAGCCTCAGTTTTCTCATCTGTAAAATGTAGATAATATGAGGATCCATTTCCAAGGGTCCTTGTGAAGAGTAAATGAGGTAATGCATATAAAGCACTTAGCATACAGAATGCCTGACAAACAAAAAGAGAAGTAAGGAGACTCATTGACATCTAAGGGGATTGTCTAGGAGGACAAATTTAAAGGATGAGGGGGTTTGGAATCGGCAATTAGATGTTTGGTGACCTGGGAGAGAGAGGTTTAAGAAGAGTTGTGGGGAGATCACAGTGTGGCCAGATCACAGGGGTTAAAGTTGATGGGTTTCTTTGGATATAGTCTAAAGAATACATCCGAATGTATTGAGTTGGCCAAAAAGTTCATCTGATCTTTTTCCATCAGATGTTACAGAAAACCCAAACAAACTTTTTGCCCAACCCAATATTCTAAATGTACTTCCTTGAATGTTTTCTTTTTGTTTCTTTCACTATTTATTTGGCTGTGTCAGGTCTTAGTTGCGGCACAGGGCAGCCTTAGTTTTGTCATGTGGGATCTAGTTCCTGGAGCATGGCAACCCACTCCAGTATTCTTGAGAGCTTGTTTGGAGATTCTAGCAGGGGAGCGCAGCTACTCGTATACCCTTGACCAAAGACTGGTCCTTCTCTATCGGGGATGGTCGTCCTCTTTGACCGAGCACACAGCTTTGGGAGGGACGCACATGGAGCGGTGAGGGAGGAAGGGGACACCCGCCTAGCCAGCCAGATCAGCCGAATCAACCCTGGCGATCAATGGGGTGACAGATGTTGCAACCAGATCGCCCTCACATCCCACTCCAGTATTCTTGCCTAGAAAACTCCGTGGCCAGAGGAGCCTGGTGAGCTACAGTCTGTGGGGCTGCAGAGAGTCAGACACGACCGAGGACCGCATATACAATAGGTTCTCAAAGTCAACAAAAACAAAGTTTGGCACAGAGTTGCTGGCATGTCCCTGATTTTGTTGGCATGTCCCTGACTTTGTTGGTGTGGGCAGGTGTGGGCAGCATGTGCAAGTTCTGTTTTGCTTTGTTTGCTTGCAGTTGAGGTTATGAGTACCAGCATTTTTGTTACGCTAATCAGGTTTGATCCCAGCTACCCCTGACTAAAACCCATCATATTGCTCTCCAAGCCTCAGTTTTCTCATCTGTAAAATGTAGATAATATGAGGATCCATTTCCAAGGGTCCTTGTGAAGAGTAAATGAGGTAATGCATATAAAGCACTTAGCATACAGAATGCCTGACAAACAAAAAGTGATCAGTTAATGTTCATCCTTACTATTAATGTTAACTTGATTTTCCTTATCTTTCACTTGCTAAGCTGCTTCATTGGTCCATGAGCCACAGTCAAGTGTGGTCCCAGAAGATAAAGCAGCCATGTTGTTTTTGCAATATTACAAATTGCCTACATCTATGGAATGGTAAATAGAGCCATTCAGAAAGAATGCCTTGCAGCAAAAACAGCTATGTGGTCTCAGTTAATTAGCATCAATGTCATAGGAGGAAAAAGCACAGCCCCTCCTGAGTTAGAGGTAAAGGAGGTCATGTGATACCAGCTGAACCCAGCAAAAATCTTCGAAGTTCAAAGCAGGCTATAGGAGTATTCTCTCTACAGTGTCAGGAATTAGACTATTCTAGGCAAGGACTGAGAAAGAACATGGCTCATGATAAGGACCGTTCTCTAGAAGCAGATAGAAATAACTGACATTCATTCATTCATTTATTTAATCATTTATTTGTTTATTGGGTCATTCACTTTTCAACACTTAATGGTCATCCACTACATGGCAGAAACTGCTTTCATGTTGAGATATGGAGATAAATCTAATGTTCCTGAGACCAAGCATAATATAGTAGTTCTCAAAGCTGCTGCCATTTTGAATAATGTCTGTGTTTAAGACATTATACCAAGGACTCAACATATTTTATTTCAGTGCCCTTTGCCTTCTAATCCTTTGCAAATGTTGTTCCCTCTTCTCTTTCTGGACTAAATAGGTCTTCAGAACTCAGTTAAGCTGCCATTTATTCTAATAAATCTTTTTTGACTACCTCTACCCCTAAAGGACACCAAGTTAGGTGTCCTTCTTAAGTGTTTCCCAAGCGTCCTGAATGTTTCCAATGGACTCAGAACACTATATAAATGAGTCATGTCTTTATTGATCTATTTTACCTCTATCTAGATTGGAAAGATCCATGAGGGCACAGATCTCCTTTGACTGATCTACCACTGTATTCCACTGGGCTAACTGGCATGGAGGAATCTCTCAATAAATCGTAAACTCACAAATGTAAAATGTGTTTTCCTTGGTTGAAGAGTAAATGAGGTAATGCATATAAAGCACTTAGCATACAGAATGCCTGACAAACAAAAAGTGATCAGTTAATGTTCATCCTTACTATTAATGTTAACTTGATTTTCCTTATCTTTCACTTGCTAAGCTGCTTCATTGGTCCATGAGCCACAGTCAAGTGTGGTCCCAGAAGATAAAGCAGCCATGTTGTTTTTGCAATATTACAAATTGCCTACATCTATGGAATGGTAAATAGAGCCATTCAGAAAGAATGCCTTGCAGCAAAAACAGCTATGTGGTCTCAGTTAATTAGCATCAATGTCATAGGAGGAAAAAGCACAGCCCCTCCTGAGTTAGAGGTAAAGGAGGTCATGTGATACCAGCTGAACCCAGCAAAAATCTTCGAAGTTCAAAGCAGGCTATAGGAGTATTCTCTCTACAGTGTCAGGAATTAGACTATTCTAGGCAAGGACTGAGAAAGAACATGGCTCATGATAAGGACCGTTCTCTAGAAGCAGATAGAAATAACTGACATTCATTCATTCATTTATTTAATCATTTATTTGTTTATTGGGTCATTCACTTTTCAACACTTAATGGTCATCCACTACATGGCAGAAACTGCTTTCATGTTGAGATATGGAGATAAATCTAATGTTCCTGAGACCAAGCATAATATAGTAGTTCTCAAAGCTGCTGCCATTTTGAATAATGTCTGTGTTTAAGACATTATACCAAGGACTCAACATATTTTATTTCAGTGCCCTTTGCCTTCTAATCCTTTGCAAATGTTGTTCCCTCTTCTCTTTCTGGACTAAATAGGTCTTCAGAACTCAGTTAAGCTGCCATTTATTCTAATAAATCTTCTTTGACTACCTCTACCCCTAAAGGACACCAAGTTAGGTGTCCTTCTTAAGTGTTTCCCAAGCGTCCTGAATGTTTCCAATGGACTCAGAACACTATATAAATGAGTCATGTCTTTATTGATCTATTTTACCTCTATCTAGATTGGAAAGATCCATGAGGGCACAGATCTCCTTTGACTGATCTACCACTGTATTCCACTGGGCTAACTGGCATGGAGGAATCTCTCAATAAATACGTAAACTCACAAATGAAGTAAGTATTATTACCTTTGTTTTACAAATTTGTTGTCAAATAGTTTTCCTAAACCTAAATGATACTGGTAGAGATGGAAACTGAACAAATTCATAGTGTTATAATGAGGCAGTCCTAGAAGGTTCTGAGACTGTAGTCTGCTGTCATTGAATATTGGGATCTTAGGAGAAAGTAGAGCTTCCCTGGTGGCTCAGATGATAAAGAATCTGCCTGCAATGCAGGAGACCTGCTTCAGTCCCTGGGTTGGGAAGATTCTCTGGAGAAGGGAATGGTAGCCCACTCTAGTATTCTTGCCTGGATAATTCCATGAACAGGGGAGCCTGGTGGGCAACAGTCCACGGGGTTGCAGAGTCAGACACAACTGAGCAGTTAATAGGAGAAAGTAAAAGAGGATTTAAAAACTATCCCTGAATGGATACATGTATATGTATGGCCGAGCCCCTTCACTGTTCACCTGAAACTATCACAAAATTGTTAATTGGCTATACCCCAATAAAAATGGTTTTGGTGTAAAAATAAATTTAAAAAAATAAATTAAAATAATAATAATAAAAAGAAGAAAAAGATTCCCAAACTCATACTTTTTCCCTAAAGAGTCAGAAAAAGGTTTTAATTGGACAGTGACTAACTTTATAAAATATGTCAATGTTATTTAATGCTATATCTTTTAGCCACTTAAAATCATCTCCCGTGCTACCAGTTGTGTATCTCTTTGCTGGTCTAAGGCAATAGATTTTACTCTTCTACTCTGGGAGCCTGGGGTTCTTCTCGGGTGGAGAGTGGCTGTGTCGAGATGGGGAAGTAACCCAGCAGTTAGGGCTCTGAGACTGCACCCCTAAGTTAGAACAGCTTTGTTCTTGTTCAAGGCTGTGAACCATTTCATTTTTTAATTAAATGGTCACATTACTAGAAAAGAAGTACCTTGAAAACCACCAGCCTACTGACTAATAAGGTCCGCTTACTACATACCCACTAGAGGCCAGGTCCTTTACATATTTTAAACTTCTCTCTACAAAGTAGCTTTTGTTAATAATGGATGAGGCGGTTGGCACTGAGAGATTCAGGTATCTATCCAAAGTCATCTGGATAATAGGAGGCAGAATCATCATTCCAACCTTGTCTATCTGCTGTCTTTCTGTTTTTATATCCCACCTTGGAACCCTTTCCATTCACCGTATATTTATTGAGTTTCTACTACTTCGTATGCACTTGTTATGTTCTGGTGTTAGAAAGTCTTAGTCTATTGAAAGAGAAAAGCATGTGAACAAATATCTACACAGAGTGTTTTGGAATGCTATGCTCCAGTGAAACATGGAGGGGGAAAGTGAGGTTTTAAAGGGCTTCTACGCTGGTGAGCTAATGCAGGAGACCTGCTTCAGTCCCTGGGTTGGGAAGATTCTCTGGAGAAGGGAATGGTAGCCCACTCTAGTATTCTTGCCTGGATAATTCCATGAACAGGGGAGCCTGGTGGGCAACAGTCCACGGGGTTGCAGAGTCAGACACAACTGAGCAGTTAATAGGAGAAAGTAAAAGAGGATTTAAAAACTATCCCTGAATGGATACATGTATATGTATGGCCGAGCCCCTTCACTGTTCACCTGAAACTATCACAAAATTGTTAATTGGCTATACCCCAATAAAAATGGTTTTGGTGTAAAAATAAATTTAAAAAAATAAATTAAAATAATAATAATAAAAAGAAGAAAAAGATTCCCAAACTCATACTTTTTCCCTAAAGAGTCAGAAAAAGGTTTTAATTGGACAGTGACTAACTTTATAAAATATGTCAATGTTATTTAATGCTATATCTTTTAGCCACTTAAAATCATCTCCCGTGCTACCAGTTGTGTATCTCTTTGCTGGTCTAAGGCAATAGATTTTACTCTTCTACTCTGGGAGCCTGGGGTTCTTCTCGGGTGGAGAGTGGCTGTGTCGAGATGGGGAAGTAACCCAGCAGTTAGGGCTCTGAGACTGCACCCCTAAGTTAGAACAGCTTTGTTCTTGTTCAAGGCTGTGAACCATTTCATTTTTTAATTAAATGGTCACATTACTAGAAAAGAAGTACCTTGAAAACCACCAGCCTACTGACTAATAAGGTCCGCTTACTACATACCCACTAGAGGCCAGGTCCTTTACATATTTTAAACTTCTCTCTACAAAGTAGCTTTTGTTAATAATGGATGAGGCGGTTGGCACTGAGAGATTCAGGTATCTATCCAAAGTCATCTGGATAATAGGAGGCAGAATCATCATTCCAACCTTGTCTATCTGCTGTCTTTCTGTTTTTATATCCCACCTTGGAACCCTTTCCATTCACCGTATATTTATTGAGTTTCTACTACTTCGTATGCACTTGTTATGTTCTGGTGTTAGAAAGTCTTAGTCTATTGAAAGAGAAAAGCATGTGAACAAATATCTACACAGAGTGTTTTGGAATGCTATGCTCCAGTGAAACATGAGGTAAAGAGTGGGCACTTCTACCTGGTGGAGTGATAAGGTGGCCATTTAGGTTTCTTAAAGGTGGCAATGCTGCAGTATCAGTGACAAGTAGGAGTGGTAGAGAGATGACATCAGAGAGTTGGCAAGGCCAAACTTCAATGGACTTTGTGCATCATCCATACAAAGACTCAAGAGCCCTGTGTGTGGACATTTTATCGTTTAATTGATTTATAGTCCCCTAGTTCTTAAGTTGTTTTGGAAATTCCAGTTTTAGCTAAAAAAAAAAAAAAAAAAAAAAACCATGGAAGAGATTTGTTACCATTTTAGAAAGAAAATGAAAGATATCTGAGGAGAGAAAAGTATTTGGAGGAGTGGCCCCTCTCCTATCAAGGAGTATGGGCTTTAGATACTAAGAATCAGTGAAACATTGCAATGCTAATTTATCATGCTGTGGCTCTGAGCAACTAGGGCCTCCTTGACCTACAAGATCTAGCTAAACACACCTCACAGCTCCAGTTCCACAGGCTGTCTCTCCCAACACTTGTTCCCCGAGGACTTACTCTCTCATGACTCATTTGTCTCTAGATTTTGTTTTCTTCCAGTCCTGTGTTGCACCGAGGATGACCCCAGCCAGGCATGAAAGTCAACGTCCAAAAGAATTTACCAAAGCACACAAGTCTTGTAGATTTTACTAAAGATTTCTTAGAGGAGTTAGAGGAAAAATTTACAGCAGTCACACCAAAGTCCACTTTTAGACATTCTTCTTCTCTCCAAATTCCTCCTTCATGCAGTAACTAGCCTAAGGCACCTTTCCTCACTTCCAGGATCACCTGTTGAAACTTTGAATTCTTCCATTAACATGTTGCCCAGGCCCAAGAACAGAACTGGACTGAGGTCCAGGGATTAAGATAGATTTCAAGCCCAGGTATTTATAAAAAGTTTTTACCACCCAATATCCAACAACCTTCATGCCAAATACAGCTGTCTTTCTGTTTTTATATCCCACCTTGGAACCTTTTTAATATTTATTGAGTTTCTACTACTGTATGCACTTGTTATGTTCTGGTGTTAGAAAGTCTTAGTCTATTGAAAGAGAAAAGCATGTGAACAAATATCTACACAGAGTGTTTTGGAATGCTATGCTCCAGTGAAACATGAGGTAAAGTGGGCACTTCTACCTGGTGGAGTGATAAGGTGGCCATTTAGGTTTCTTAAAGGTGGCAATGCTGCAGTATCAGTGACAAGTAGGAGTGGTAGAGAGATGACATCAGAGAGTTGGCAAGGCCAAACTTCAATGGACTTTGTGCATCATCCATACAAAGACTCAAGAGCCCTGTGTGTGGACATTTTATCGTTTAATTGATTTATAGTCCCCTAGTTCTTAAGTTGTTTTGGAAATTCCAGTTTTAGCTAAAAAAAAAAAAAAAAAAAAAACCATGGAAGAGATTTGTTACCATTTTAGAAAGAAAATGAAAGATATCTGAGGAGAGAAAAGTATTTGGAGGAGTGGCCCCTCTCCTATCAAGGAGTATGGGCTTTAGATACTAAGAATCAGTGAAACATTGCAATGCTAATTTATCATGCTGTGGCTCTGAGCAACTAGGGCCTCCTTGACCTACAAGATCTAGCTAAACACACCTCACAGCTCCAGTTCCACAGGCTGTCTCTCCCAACACTTGTTCCCCGAGGACTTACTCTCTCATGACTCATTTGTCTCTAGATTTTGTTTTCTTCCAGTCCTGTGTTGCACCGAGGATGACCCCAGCCAGGCATGAAAGTCAACGTCCAAAAGAATTTACCAAAGCACACAAGTCTTGTAGATTTTACTAAAGATTTCTTAGAGGAGTTAGAGGAAAAATTTACAGCAGTCACACCAAAGTCCACTTTTAGACATTCTTCTTCTCTCCAAATTCCTCCTTCATGCAGTAACTAGCCTAAGGCACCTTTCCTCACTTCCAGGATCACCTGTTGAAACTTTGAATTCTTCCATTAACATGTTGCCCAGGCCCAAGAACAGAACTGGACTGAGGTCCAGGGATTAAGATAGATTTCAAGCCCAGGTATTTATAAAAAGTTTTTACCACCCAATATCCAACAACCTTCATGCCAAAATACAATGTTCTTCATGAGAGGAATCCTAAAAATCTTAAATATCATATGACATACCTTATATGGGGAACCTAAAATGAAATGATACAAATGAACTGAGCTTCCCAGGTGGCTCAGTAGTGCAGAATCCCCCTGCCAATACAGGAGACACAGGAGATGGAGGTTTGATTTCTGGCTTGGGAAGATTCCCTGGAGGAAGAGATGGCAAATGAACTTATTTACAAAACGGAAAGAGACTCACAGACTTAGAGAACCAACTTTTGTTTGCACAGGGAAAGGATGAGAAGAAGGGATAGTTAGGGAGTTTGGGATGGACGTGTATATACTGCTATATGGATAACAAGTAAGGACCTACTTACTCTGTAACACGTGGAACTCTGCACAATGTTATATGGCAGCCTTGGATTGGGGGGGAGAATGGACACGTATATATGTATTGCTGAGTCTCTTTGCTGTCTACCTGAAACTATCACAAGATTGTTAATTATAGGCTATACTCCAATACAAAACAAAAAGTTGAAAAAAAAAGAGGAATCCTGGTGTATAATTTTCCCTCTCTGATTATAAAAGGATTAAGATAACAATAGACTCTTTGATCCAAAAGGATAAAGCCATACCAATGTTTGTACTTGGCAATCTCTATTGAAGAATGAATCATCCTGTCATCCTGGGCAGAAAAGATGTGTCAGAACCAAGCCTAGATAGGTAGGGAAGAGAATGTTTTTTGATCTTGTCAATGGGAAGATTTGAGATGTTTAGAAGATCCTAGGTGGTGGTCCGTATCACCCACAGGCAACAGCTGGGAAGTTTGAAATGAGCGCTTGACTGACCAAAGCACACAAGTCTTGTAGATTTTACTAAAGATTTCTTAGAGGAGTTAGAGGAAAAATTTACAGCAGTCACACCAAAGTCCACTTTTAGACATTCTTCTTCTCTCCAAATTCCTCCTTCATGCAGTAACTAGCCTAAGGCACCTTTCCTCACTTCCAGGATCACCTGTTGAAACTTTGAATTCTTCCATTAACATGTTGCCCAGGCCCAAGAACAGAACTGGACTGAGGTCCAGGGATTAAGATAGATTTCAAGCCCAGGTATTTATAAAAAGTTTTTACCACCCAATATCCAACAACCTTCATGCCAAAATACAATGTTCTTCATGAAAGGAATTCTAAAATCTTAAATATCATATGACATACCTTATATGGGGAACCTAAAATGAAATGATACAAATGAACTGAGCTTCCCAGGTGGCTCAGTAGTGCAGAATCCCCCTGCCAATACAGGAGACACAGGAGATGGAGGTTTGATTTCTGGCTTGGGAAGATTCCCTGGAGGAAGAGATGGCAAATGAACTTATTTACAAAACGGAAAGAGACTCACAGACTTAGAGAACCAACTTTTGTTTGCACAGGGAAAGGATGAGAAGAAGGGATAGTTAGGGAGTTTGGGATGGACGTGTATATACTGCTATATGGATAACAAGTAAGGACCTACTTACTCTGTAACACGTGGAACTCTGCACAATGTTATATGGCAGCCTTGGATTGGGGGGGAGAATGGACACGCATATATGTATTGCTGAGTCTCTTTGCTGTCTACCTGAAACTATCACAAGATTGTTAATTATAGGCTATACTCCAATACAAAACAAAAAGTTGAAAAAAAAAGAGGAATCCTGGTGTATAATTTTCCCTCTCTGATTATAAAAGGATTAAGATAACAATAGACTCTTTGATCCAAAAGGATAAAGCCATACCAATGTTTGTACTTGGCAATCTCTATTGAAGAATGAATCATCCTGTCATCCTGGGCAGAAAAGATGTGTCAGAACCAAGCCTAGATAGGTAGGGGAAGAGAATGTTTTTTGATCTTGTCAATGGGAAGATTTGAGATGTTTAGAAGATCCTAGGTGGTGGTCCGTATCACCCACAGGCAACAGCTGGGAAGTTTGAAATGAGCGCTTAGGCAGAGGCTCTGGGAAGTGATGTCAGCCCTTTGGATAGCTAGCTCATTGCCATTCATGGAGCCTGAATGAAAAAGGAAGAGGTAAAATCCCTGAGAACAATTCAGTTCAGGTAAAATCAGAGCCTGTGCTTTGGAAGTTATATCATTTACATGATTGATACTCTTTTTTTTTTTTTTTTTTGCTCTTCCATAATGGTTGGTTGTTTTGGAAATAGCAGTTTTAGCTGAAGAATCTGTGAAACTGACTTGTTGCCATTTTAAGGGGAAAATATATGTTTGAAGAAAGAATGATGCTGGGGGAACAGCACCTTTCCTTTCCAGGGGGTTGTGGAGGTATTGAAGAATGGGGGCAGCAAGCAAATGGGGAAAATCCAAAGGGGACTAGAATGCTCAGAACCCAGAGGGACAGAAGAACAGTTTCCAGGTCCACCTCCCATCCTCCACCTGAATATTCTCCTTCCAGGCCAAATTTTGGAGGATCTGAGTTTTATCTTACTGAGAGAAAGTAACAGTAGATCTCTTAGTCAAAATATGATTGCTGAGTTGGGCAACCATATTTCAGACCCATATCTGACCATATCTTCCTCCTATTTCTGACCCAGAGTAATGATAGACCTTTTATGTCAGTAAGGTTCCTAAAACTTGTGTGCCCAACACCTACTTTCAACCTAAGCATGTACCTGCTCCCTCAAGATTTCCATAAGGATGGGAGAGAGATGTTGAGAGGTATCTTCTAGCTTAGAGATTTCAAAATAATTGTTGCTAGCACTGGAGTTCTTTCCTGAGTAAAATCTTACTTGCAAGCCCCAAGTATAAAATTAGATTGCTCTGGATTTTATTACAACAGGTGGTCAGGAGCCCAGGCTATTTGCTACCTGTCCCTCCAACTCATGCCAGGACTCCAGATTTCTCCTGGGAACTCTAGAGATGGAAAGAATTCAGTATGAAGGCCACTCCTCTAAATAGTCATCTTCAAAGGCCTCACCTCATGAGTCTGGCTGTTGCATGTGGGTAAAAGCTCGTCTCAGTCCATTTGAACATGTCCATTTTTCCCTGGAGACATTTGTATGTGCTAGAGAAGGTAGAGAGTACATTTGGTCTGTAGAGTTTTGTGCCTGTGCTGGCATCTGCCGAGATGTCCAACAGTTCTTCAGGTCCTCAATCATCCATCCACCTAGGTTGCCTTTGTATCACTCCTCATCCATGTCCAAAAGCTTCTTTTGTGTCTTTTGGCCTTTCAGGAGTGATTCTACAACTCTACTGCCACACAAGGACACAGAAAACTAAGTCTCTATAACCTAAAATCAGTGTGGATGATAACTGCAGCCATAAAATTTAGAGATGCTTGCTCCTTGGAAGTAAAGCTATGAAAAACCTAGATAGCATATTAAAAAGCAGAGACATCATTGTGCCAACAAAGGTCCATCTAGTCATCGCTATGTTTTTTCCAGTAGTTATGTATGGATGTGAGAACTGGACCATAAAGAAGGCTGAGTCCTGAAAAATTGATGCTTTTGAATTATGGTGCTGATGAAGATTCTTTTTTTTTTAATTTTTAATTTTTAATTTTTGGGGAGCATGGTGAGGAGATAGGGGGGTGAGCAGGCCACTTCTATTGGTCTTTCATTTGTGTATTTTCATCCATCTTTGTTCTTTGGTCTGTGTTGGCCTCCCATCACGGTGGCCTCTATTGTCGCAGAGCGCCGGCTCTGGGCACATGCGCTCCAGAGCTCCTGCTCAGTAATTGGACACATCAGTCCAGCCGCTCCACGGCATGTGGGATCTTCCCAGGCCAGGGATCGAACCAGCACCCCTTGCACTGCAAGGCGGTGTCCTTACCCACTGGGCCACCAGGGAAGCCCTGATGAAGATTCTTGAGAGTTCCTTGGACTGCAAGGAGATCATAGCAGTCAATCCTAAAGGAAATCAACTCTGAACACTCAATGGAAGGGCTGAAGCTGGAACTCCTATACTTTGGCCACTGATTTGGAGAGCGACTCATTGGAAAAGACCGTGATGCTGGGAATGGTTGAGGGCAGGAGGAGAAGGGGATGACAGAGAATGACATGATTGGATAGCATCACCAACTCAATGGACATGAGTCTGAAACAAACTCTGGGAAGCAGTGACAGACAGGAAAGCCTGGTTTTCTACAGTCCATAGGGTTGCAAAGAGATGGACACAACCTAGTGACAGCACAACAATATAACCTGCACATCACAGCAATCATTTCTTTCAAACATCTTTTGAGATTTCTGGCACAAGTTTGCTTTATTCTTGAAGCCTATAAGGATCTTACTAGGGTGTGTGAAGCTTCAAAATAGAACACCTTATAGAGCATAACTTAAAGCATGACACTATATATTATTTACTGGAACAAAAGTCTGGAAGTGATGGAGTGTAAGAGGATTGACTCATCAACATAACAGTATCTTCAAGGACCAAGGTACTTTACACATTCTCCCTGCCATCCTCAGCGTTTAGATGGCCATCCTCAGGCTGGTGCCATGGTTGGAGGTGGCTGGCACTGTCTCAGACATCACCTTCTCACACAATGGTTTCAAAGCAGGAAAAAAAGCCTCCTATATCTTTATTCATTTATTTCAAATTGAAAGTGTAACAGACAGAACAGATTATCAAGGAGATGATTTTGGTCAAGCTATTGCAATAGGGAGAATGTTCATGAATGAGAATGTCCTAGAGGACATTAATGTCTTAGAATTAATGTCTTAGAAGAAATGGAAGGAGGCTTGGGATTTTAATAAAGGCAGGTCAACAAAGTGGTTGTCCACAGTCTTATGAGTCATGAAGAAGGACAGAGATTGGTTTTGTTATCCTACATGGGAGAGCATTTCTGGAAGCTGTTACTTGGATCACAAAAGAGAGGAGAAATTTCAGAGCACAAACGTGTGGAGGAATTTCTTAGCCAGCTCTGCTGTCTGAGAGCACAGGGCTCAGGTAAAGTTCAACATTGTCTTGCCCTTTTGTTGAAAATGAGTGAATATCACTTGTCACTAACAACTCAGAGGTAATTTATCAGTCCCTGAATGGGGTGAAGCAGGGTCTGAGAAATAGTCTCCTGAGGACTTTCTGTTTTCTCTATTCCTGCAAAACCAGTTCAGCCATCTGCAGAGAAGTAGTGGCAAAGGGTTCTGGACATCAGACATCTTAAAAGAAGTCTCCTTAACATGAAAGGGGAAATAGTAACATTAAAGGTCATATTAAAGAACTGAGACTTGCACTCCAAGGGTAACCAGTGGATTCCCACAGGCCAGTGGAGGAAAACATTCAGTTAGGCCACACGGTTCCTTGAGTGTTTTGAAGTTCTTGAGCTTCATTGTCAGTGCTTTTGGTGAAACTGTTTGTCTGCAGTCAAGTCAAGTCAAGTTCCTGTGTAAAGACATGCCTGACCCAAGCGTTTTATCAGCCTTCCTTAGTAGTAGGGTGGCTTGTCCAGAGAGAATGCCAGCTCAAGCATGGTCTCCTGTGACCACGAGACCTTCAGGCTTTATATCAAATCACAGAGCTTCAGCTTCCAGGCCTTCTTCAGGTCCTGGGGGAAATGGCCAGCTGCAAGGCAACCAAGAGTCCTAGAAAGAATATGGATAGTCAGACTATAGTTCTCAGGGCTGCGTGGCAGAAGGCAGATAAATTGGAAAAGTTAATTTGTAGCCAGATATTGAAGAACTCTGGGAGAACTGAAAAGTAGGGACAAGTCGAAAATTTGGGCAAGGCAATGGGATCTGGTTCCAGCTTCAGGTTAGGTACCCAAACTGGTTTTTCCACTGGGAGGAAGGAAGTCAGTTAATTTATACCTGACAAGACAAAGTTAGCATATCCTTCTTCTGCAATTTATAGAGAAGTGTGAAATAGCTCAAAGACAATGAAAAAAACTCATACATAAACCCATTAAATGTTTCCAGCTCTGGCCACAATTAAATCCCCTTTTAGGAACCTTCTATGACTTTCGATATCCATTGCACATCCTTTATTATAACATCTCAAAGTGGCAAAGCATAAACACATTTATCAACAGGCCCAAATATCTATCTATCTATCTATCTATCTATCTATCTATCTATCTATCTATATGTATATATATAGTCTCTCCATGGCATAAATACAAGAAGCAAAAGTATACAATCTAAATTAAAGTGCCACCATTTCAGTATTCTCTTATTTTATAAATGATCTTAGTATTCATGAATGTCTATTAACGAACTTAATTTAGTATCTGTCCAAGGTTTTCAGTTATCTAAGGATCTTGGAAATTATCTTCAAGCTGATATACTAGAAAACATAATTACTGTTGAAATACAGTTTGTTAGAAGAATGATTTGATATGGTTAAACAAAGATTTAAATTAAAAAATATATTTGGCAGTAAATAACACAACTCTGTAAAACTATTATCCTTCAATTAAAAAAATGAAATAAAAGAAAAAAATTATATATTTAATAGAAGTAATGCTAACTTAGGGCTTCCCTGGTGACTCAGTGGTAAAGAATCCACCCACCAATGCAAAAGATGCGGGCTCAGTCCCTGGGTTGGGAAGATCCCCTGGAGAAGAAAATGGCAACTCACTCCAGTATTCTTTTTTTTGGCGGGGGGCACTTCTATTGGTTTTTCACTTATCTGTTTTCATCCATCTTTGTTCTTTGGTCCATGTGGACCTTCCATTGCAGTGGCCTCTGTCGCTGCAGAGCACTGGCTCTGGGCACATGTGCTCCAGAGCTCTGGCTCAGTAATTGGGCGCGTCGGTCCAGCTGCTCTGCGGCACGTGGGATCTTCCCAGGCCAGGGATTGAACCGGCGCCCCTTGCACTGCAAGGCGGTGTCCTTACCCACTGGACCATTAGGGAAGCCCACACTCCAGTATTCTTGCCTGGAAAATCCTATGGAGAGAGGAGACTGGTAGGCAACAGTCCTTGTAGCCTCAAAGAGTCAGATGTGACTGACCACACTACACCGAAGCTCTACAGATATTATCATATTTATTTACCACAGTCATGTCATAAGGTGGGCACTGTTACTATCTTTCTCAAATTACCAATGAGAAAATGGGCACAGAGAGGTTTAAGTCTCCTGTCATATGTCACAAGTCAACAGAAGCACCGTGATTTGAAACCAGATTGTTTGACTCCAAAGACTCTGTCCTTACCCACTGCATTGTATGGCCCCTCCAGGCAGAAACACCACAGAGGATTATCGTGGTACTAGCCACACACGACCCACACCTCATGTGTCCACACCCCTTCGCAGTCTGTCACTGCTGCCTCTCTTATCAAGAGATGGAATCTTTTGCTCCATGCTCTTTTTTTTTTTTCCCTATCTAATCTGGGCTAATTGTATGACTTACTTTGACTAATAACGAACTGACACTGTGGGAGTTCCAGAACCTAGACCTCAGGAGCTTCTACTGTTGTCCTCTTGGAACTTTGAGGCAACCATGGTAGGAGGAAGTCCATCCCCCTGGAGGGTGAGAGGTCATGTGGAGAGAATGAAGGCTCTCCAGCCCCCAGCCACCACCAACTGGCGATTGAGTAAGACCTTTTTGGATATTCCAGCTTCAGCTGATTCCCTTGTCTGCAGGAACACTTGTGAGCCCAGGAGGAGCCAGTGCAACCTCCCAGTCAATCTGCTGAATCAGTAATAATAAACCATTGTCATAAGCCACTAGATTTTGAGGTGGTCTGTAATGTAATAATAGATAATTGAAATATGGAGGTTTTAAATTCATTATCTATCTTGGGCTAGCTGGGTTTTAGCAAAGGTTACATGATAGAGAATGATGGGAAATTTGAGATAGAGGGTTGGTAGACAGCGTCTAATTAAACCCTTTTATTTTATAGAGGAAGAAGCCCAGGGAGGAGAAATGACATGTCCCAAACGACAGTTTTTATAGCCTGAGTCAAGACGAAACCCGTCTTCAGAGTTCCATGTCTAGAATTCTGTTTGCTACGTGACACTGTCCAACTACACTGCATTAAGAGAGTAAAAAAACTATTTCCAATGAATTTCAAGAATAAACATGAAAAAGTGTTTGTAGTACATAGTCTTAAATTTATGGTCTTAAATTGTGACATCCATGCATAGGGCCAAGGACACATATGATGCCAGGAAGGAAGCAATTACTGAAAACAAGGCTGTGAATTGTCATAATTGAATATATTTATTGTCTTTGGCAATATCTGCGCATTTATGGACATGCCAGATCCTTGGTAGACCAGTTGTTCTCATCTTGCCTGTACACTGGAATCATCTAAAAAGTTTTAAAGACTGTCTGAAGCTGGTGCAGGCATCAGAGTTGTAAAATTGGCCCCAGCTAAATCTAGTGAGCAGCTAGGGCTGAGGACCCCTGCTCTGGACTGAACTCCTGGAGAGGCGGGATTTTTATCTTTGCACCCTCCAGATCACCATGCCAGAGAACAATTGCTGATTGAAATTGGGGACACAGTGCTGAAAGTCCCTACAGAGAGTGGCTATAGCAGAGTGGAAAGTACATGGGCTTTGACGTCAAAAAAATATGTCTTTGCCTCTCAGTTTTGCTCATTTAGTAACTATGTAACCTTGGATACAAGAGCCTGTCTCAGCCATCTATAAAATGGTTATAAAAATGATACTGACTTTCTAGCAATGTTATGAAACTCAGCTGAGGTTATTTAGTTTTCAAAAAAGCTCCTTGGCAACAGTAAAGACCTTGTCAAGTATTGCTATTTCTATTTAGAAAGGAAATAAACTTAAAAAAAAAATAAAATGGTAAAGCAATGAAAGATGATTATAAGAATTTAAGCAATACAGAGAGTTATTTTAAAAAATCAAGTACAAATTACGTATAATTCCTCCATGAAAAGTGGAAGTGTGAGTAACTCAGTCATGTCCAACTCTTTGTGACCACATGGACTGTAGCCTGCCAGGCCCTTCTGTCCGTGGAATTCTCCAGACAAGAAGACTGGAGTGAGCTGCTATTTTTTCCTCCAAGGGATCTTCTCAACCTAAGGATTGAACCGGTCTCCTGCATTGCAGGCAGATTTTGTCCAGACTTAACTGTTTGCTACGTGACATTAAGAGAGTAAAACTATTTCCAATGAATTTCAAGAAAAAACATGAAAAAGTGTTTGTAGTACATAGTCTTAAATTTATGGTCTTAAATTGTGACATCCATGCATAGGGCCAAGGACACATATGATGCCAGGAAGGAAGCAATTACTGAAAACAAGGCTGTGAATTGTCATAATTGAATATATTTATTGTCTTTGGCAATATCTGCGCATTTATGGACATGCCAGATCCTTGGTAGACCAGTTGTTCTCATCTTGCCTGTACACTGGAATCATCTAAAAAGTTTTAAAGACTGTCTGAAGCTGGTGCAGGCATCAGAGTTGTAAAATTGGCCCCAGCTAAATCTAGTGAGCAGCTAGGGCTGAGGACCCCTGCTCTGGACTGAACTCCTGGAGAGGCGGGATTTTTATCTTTGCACCCTCCAGATCACCATGCCAGAGAACAATTGCTGATTGAAATTGGGGACACAGTGCTGAAAGTCCCTACAGAGAGTGGCTATAGCAGAGTGGAAAGTACATGGGCTTTGACGTCAAAAAAATATGTCTTTGCCTCTCAGTTTTGCTCATTTAGTAACTATGTAACCTTGGATACAAGAGCCTGTCTCAGCCATCTATAAAATGGTTATAAAAATGATACTGACTTTCTAGCAATGTTATGAAACTCAGCTGAGGTTATTTAGTTTTCAAAAAAGCTCCTTGGCAACAGTAAAGACCTTGTCAAGTATTGCTATTTCTATTTAGAAAGGAAATAAACTTAAAAAAAAAATAAAATGGTAAAGCAATGAAAGATGATTATAAGAATTTAAGCAATACAGAGAGTTATTTTAAAAAATCAAGTACAAATTACGTATAATTCCTCCATGAAAAGTGGAAGTGTGAGTAACTCAGTCATGTCCAACTCTTTGTGACCACATGGACTGTAGCCTGCCAGGCCCTTCTGTCCGTGGAATTCTCCAGGCAAGAATACTGGAGTGGGTTGCTATTTTTTTCCTCCAAGGGATCTTCTCAACCTAAGGATTGAACCCCGGTCTCCTGCATTGCAGGCAGATTGTCTACCATCTCTAGCTTCATAATCCCTCCAAAATAAGTACACGTAAACATTTTGTTATTTCTCCTTCCAAGTGTTTTGACTGCTAGCTCTATGTGTGCCTGCACATATTCAGACACATGCACAAAAAACATGATTGAAAAAATGCAGGACAAGGTTGTGTCCATTTTTTCAATTAATAACTTGAGTTCTTCATATCCGTGAATAGTAGTTTTTGTGATGTTTTTGAACCTAGTGATCTGATGAGCAATTTAAGAAGGTAATATGGCTATCATGAAAAAAAAAAAGAGCAGTCAATTCAAATTTGCAGAAAAATTACACATTTGGGGTGCCTAATGATTGCTGAAAATTATTTGCAAGGTTCCATTGTGTTTTGCCCATTTTCTCCTCTGAAAAGACTGAGAAATGTATTAGTTGCTCACTCATGTCTGATGCTTTGTGACCCTAAGGACTATAGCCTGGCAGGCCTCCTCTGTCCACAGAATTCTCCAGGCAAGAATACTGGAGTGGGTTGCTATTTTTTCCTCCAAGGGATCTCCTCAACCTAAGGATTGAACCCCGGTCTCCTGCATTGCAGGCAGATTGTCTACCATCTCTAGCTTCATAATCCCTCCAAAATAAGTACACGTAAACATTTTGTTATTTCTCCTTCCAAGTGTTTTGACTGCTAGCTCTATGTGTGCCTGCACATATTCAGACACATGCACAAAAAACATGATTGAAAAAATGCAGGACAAGGTTGTGTCCATTTTTTCAATTAATAACTTGAGTTCTTCATATCCGTGAATAGTAGTTTTTGTGATGTTTTTGAACCTAGTGATCTGATGAGCAATTTAAGAAGGTAATATGGCTATCATGAAAAAAAAAAGAGCAGTCAATTCAAATTTGCAGAAAAATTACACATTTGGGGTGCCTAATGATTGCTGAAAATTATTTGCAAGGTTCCATTGTGTTTTGCCCATTTTCTCCTCTGAAAAGACTGAGAAATGTATTAGTTGCTCACTCATGTCTGATGCTTTGTGACCCTAAGGACTATAGCCTGGCAGGCCTCCTCTGTCCACAGAATTCTACAGGGAAGAATGCTGGAGTGGGTTGCCATTCTCTTTTCCAGGGGGATCTTCCCCACCCAGGGATCAAACCTGGATCTCCTGCATTGCAGGCAGATTCTTTACCTGCTGAGTCACCAGGGAAGCCTTGAAAAGACTGATGCTTCCTACAGAAGCTTAGGAATTGGCATAAATGGTCCTTACCAAAGAGGCTTCCCTCTCTAGAAAGGTCTTAGTCACAGTCCCCAAATCCTTTTGGCTAGCAACCTTTATTTACACATGGCTTCAAAGGTAGTGAGGAAAGGAATGGAAGGAAGACTCAAAAGTGCTTACTTGAGTAACTATAATTTGAGGAAAGCAAGTTTCATACTCAGGCCAAGCTAGAGTTGATCCAAAAGTCAACAGTTAAAAGAGCCAGAGCAAACACACAGGTCAAGTCTCTGGGGGTGATACCCTCTGGCAAGAGATACATCTTCAGGAAGGACACAAAGATGACTGACCCCTTTCTGGCTCAAGTCGTCTTTTTTCTGCACATAATTCCTAATCGCATCAGAGTCTCTAAGCATCCGTTGGCTGGGAGCCTTGCCCATAAGGGGGCTGTATTTACAGAATTAATAAGGAACAGAGGAAGGGTGACTGTATATCTAAACAAGAGGCCCCTTTTAAGGATGCACCCAGCATGGGCACATGTGTGAGAGTGGTGCCATCAAAATAAGGCCTTTGCCAGAGCGAAGTCTTGTTCTGCTCCGGAACTGCATAATGTTCTAGTGAACAACTTCACTAGAAGTTCATAATGTTCTAGTGAAGAGCAAATGAGGTAATGTGTGGAAAGCACTTGGAACTTTTCTTTGAAAACTGTCTTTGAAGACCCACGGGAAAAACCCATATATTTTCTTTTTCTTTTCGGTACCCTCTGTTCTGTTTTGTTTTTATTGTTTTTACATGGATCTAGTTTAGAATAAAAAGAACTAAACTTTCACTTAGAGAAACTTGTGTAATAATTTCAATTAATCTACTTACTGGCTGTGTATCCTTGGATAAATCACATATCCTCTATATTTCATAATTTTCTTATCCATGAAGGAAGCATGATCCTTACCTACCTCCATCATTTATCACAGGAAAAGCATGATTCTCTTTTCCAGGGGATCTTCCTGACCCAGCGATCAAACCTGGATCTCCTGCATTGCAGGCAGGTTCTTTACCTGCTGAGTCACCAGGGAAGCCTTGAAAAGACTGATGCTTCCTACAGAAGCTTAGGAATTGGCATAAATGGTCCTTACCAAAGAGGCTTCCCTCTCTAGAAAGGTCTTAGTCACAGTCCCCAAATCCTTTTGGCTAGCAACCTTTATTTACACATGGCTTCAAAGGTAGTGAGGAAAGGAATGGAAGGAAGACTCAAAAGTGCTTACTTGAGTAACTATAATTTGAGGAAAGCAAGTTTCATACTCAGGCCAAGCTAGAGTTGATCCAAAAGTCAACAGTTAAAAGAGCCAGAGCAAACACACAGGTCAAGTCTCTGGGGGTGATACCCTCTGGCAAGAGATACATCTTCAGGAAGGACACAAAGATGACTGACCCCTTTCTGGCTCAAGTCGTCTTTTTTCTGCACATAATTCCTAATCGCATCAGAGTCTCTAAGCATCCGTTGGCTGGGAGCCTTGCCCATAAGGGGGCTGTATTTACAGAATTAATAAGGAACAGAGGAAGGGTGACTGTATATCTAAACAAGAGGCCCCTTTTAAGGATGCACCCAGCATGGGCACATGTGTGAGAGTGGTGCCATCAAAATAAGGCCTTTGCCAGAGCGAAGTCTTGTTCTGCTCCGGAACTGCATAATGTTCTAGTGAACAACTTCACTAGAAGTTCATAATGTTCTAGTGAAGAGCAAATGAGGTAATGTGTGGAAAGCACTTGGAACTTTTCTTTGAAAACTGTCTTTGAAGACCCACGGGAAAAACCCATATATTTTCTTTTTCTTTTCGGTACCCTCTGTTCTGTTTTGTTTTTATTGTTTTTACATGGATCTAGTTTAGAATAAAAAGAACTAAACTTTCACTTAGAGAAACTTGTGTAATAATTTCAATTAATCTACTTACTGGCTGTGTATCCTTGGATAAATCACATATCCTCTATATTTCATAATTTTCTTATCCATAGTGAAGGAAGCATGATCCTTACCTACCTCCATCATTTATCACATGGTAAATTATTATGATGCAATGGTAGCCTCTAAGGTCATTACCAGGTAAACTGGTATACCCTACCAGAGGTCATGGAACAGAAAGACTCACTAACCAAATTTGGATTTTGAATCATGTAGATTATTAAATCAGTGGAAAATACATAGTTTTATAAGAAGCAAGAGATGAGCACTCAGTTAGGGTGTGAGCAGGGTAGAAGGACCACACCACCAAACCCTGGAGTAGGCAGTATTCATCTGCCCTATCTCTATCTCTGCCACATCAGCCTTCCCCACTGATGGTTTGGTTATAGGATGAGAGGTAAGATTTGAGTTAAGGAGCTCACAAATGGAAAGTGTCATGCCCAAGAACACACAAAGTGTGTGGAGAGACAGGACAAGTGTATCAGGCTCATAGCTGTAGCTTGCCATGAGCTTGCAGGGGACACACAAGACAGAATGGGTGTCAATCAATGTGTGGCTGAATTACATCCTTATGAATGCTGATTGCTCGTGTATGCAGCACAGCCAGAATATTAATACCTCACAGGAGTCATGCATATGTATATATCACTTACATTTAGTGCACAGGTGTCTCAAGAATATTTAGTGCCTCATAAATATGAGGTATCTTTTGACCTTTCTGTCTGTTTCTATGTTAAATATGCACATGCCATAGCTTCTATAATAACATATTTTATAAGTTTCATTTGTCTAATTTTTTCTATTTCTCGGTTGCAGAATTGAGGATTTTCAAACCCAAAGCAAATACACGTTACATTCTTTCAGATGGCTCAAGTGTGAAAGCATCTTGTAAATGGTAAGTTCTACATGATTTTAAAGGATTATTATTATTCCTATTCAGATTATTGCATTCTTATGATTATGGTCATTTATAAAAATCAAATTTATCTTCAAAAGGTGAAGAGGAGAGTTTAACCTAGTAACTAAGAGCTTTGCTAGTTTTTGAGAAACTACATAACCTCCCTGAAACTTGTTTTCTCATCTGTGAAATGGGAATAGCAATAGAAACTTCATAATGTTCTAGTGAAGAGCAAATGAGGTAATGTGTGGAAAGCACTTGGAAAATTGCTAGATCCACAAGAATGATGATTGCCAACCTCTATTGAATGCTGACTCTATGCCACACCCTGAAGGACTACATGATTCTTCTATAGGTATGACTATCATGCTCATCTTACAGGTAAGTATTTTTTTTACCTTTTTCTCCCCCATCTTACAGATAAGGATTTTAAGACAGAAAGAGAATTCACATCCAGGCAATCTGACTCCAAGCCCATGCTCTTGACCGTTTTGTAACACTAACTCTCACACAGCAAATGTTCCATCTATGTCTTGTCTTTATGTTAGTGAGACTGCTCACTAGAGCAGATATTCGGTGTCACGTGCCACTGGTGTTGATATGTTGAATTGACTCTCTCAACCACCATTCTATTTTCCCTCTAGTTAGGGAAGTTGGAAAACTTTACATGGCATTTTCCAGAATCCTTTGCAGCTAGGGTTATAGATGTAAATTCTGCTTTGACATTAAACGTGTTTGTGAAAAATATGAAAGGCAGAAGTGAGGGGAAGTCATCCTCCAGTTGCTAAGGCTGCTGGCAAACAGGTAAGGAGGACAGACTCTCAGATGGCCCCGAGATTCCCCCTCCTGGCATTCACACCCTTGTGAAATCCTCTCCCCTGAGTGTGGGTAGAAGGACCTATGACTTGCTTCTAAACCATAGGATGTGGCGAGGTGGTGGGATTGGGTGTGAGTGATTCTGTTGTATGAGACTGCAGCGTCCGTCTTGCTGGGAGATGCTTTTTCTCTTACTGACTTTCAGGAAGCTAGTGGCCATGCGGCAGGAGGTTGAGGATGCCCTCTGCTTAATAGGAGAAGGAAATGGCAACCCACTCCAGTATTCTTGCCTGGAAAATTCCATGGACAGAGGAGCCTGGTGGGCTACAGTCCATGGGGTCACAAAAAGTCAGACACACTGAGTGATTATCATTCACTCTGCTTAATACTAATCAGTGAGACAGCCTCCAAGAAACTAAATGCCACCAACAGCCAAGTGAGCTTGGAAGCAGGTGCTTCCCCCGGCAGGACTCAGATGAGACTGCAGCCCCAGTCAATACCATGATGGCAGCTTCATGAGAGACTGAGTCAGAGGATCCTTGTAAGCTGTGCGTGGATTCCTGACCATCATCATTATGAGATAGTAAATGTGCATTGTTTTCAGCCCCTAGGTTTCTGGTGAAATTGTCAGGTAGCAATAGAAGACTAGCCTATAAGGTTATAGAACCAGGAGGTGATTTGGCAGTTGTGACTGTAGAAACAGCAGCCTCCTGACATGGGCAAGGCAGCTGTGGTGGACTGGATGCCCTTGAACTCAGGAGTCCAGTGCAGAACCCTAAGAGACGTCCACTCTCTCAGCTCTTCTGGCAATTTTATTTCGCTTAATATTTGTGTGTGTGCGTTAGTTTCCGAGTCGTGTCCAACTCTTTGTGACCCCGTGGACTGTAGCCCAGCAGGCTTCTCTGTCCATGGGATTCTCCAGGCAAGAAGACTGGAGTGGGTTGCCATTTCCCTCTTCAGGGTATCTTCCTGACCCTGGGATAGAATCCAGGTCTTGCACTGCAGGCAGATTCTTTACCATCTGAGCCACCAGAGAAGCCTCTGCATTAAATCACTTTCTTCTTGAATTACTCAAAGTGATTTCTATTTCCTGTACCAAATCCTAGTTCATATCATCACCTTGTTTCAAAATCATGGCCTGTCTATCCCAATATTTAATTCTTTGGTGATCCAAAAACACTTTAGAGGAGAACAGAGTAGTTTCCTTTCAAAATGTCAAGGAAGAAAGGAAATGATAATCATGGAGCAAGTCTAATCTTTGACAAGCCACAACAGCTCTTAAAGGAAAGTAATATTTAAGTATCTTTCATTTTTATTATTTCTTTTTCTTAAGTTGAATTGCATTTATTTTTATTTACATATTTTAAATTGGAATATAATTGCTTTATACTGTTGTGTTAGTTTCTGCTGTACAACAATGTGAATCAGCTGTAGGTATATATATATATATATCCCCTCCTTCTTGAGCACCCCGACCCCCGATCCCACCGCTCTAGGTCATCACAGAGCACAGAACTGAGTTCCTTGTGCTCATCAGGGGAGGAGGAAGGTATACAGCAGCTAAGGAAGGAAATATTCATCTCTTTTTTTTAGAGCAAAAACTAAAATTCAGACCCTAAATGACTACCTTTAGAGGATAGCACCCCTGGGATGTAATTCGAGGTCAAATGGACACCCGATTGCACATTCTTTTCACTCAACTATGTTGTTAAGAATATCCTGGGTTCCTGTATGGCCCTTGACTCATTCCTCTCTCAGATTTCTACTGCATTCCTGTTGTGTGTTGAGTGCTGTGTTAAACCTGGGGTGCATTCAAGGCCAGACCTGGTGAAGCTTACCATCCACTGGGATAGATCAATGAGAAAACAGACCGTTACAGAGCAATGCCTCGAGTTCTGTGATGGAGCCTGGCACAGAAAGTTGAGAGGAGGGTGGGGAGGGGCATTAGATGACCTGACCTGAGGGTCACAGTCCCAGGAGGAAGGGGCGCATGGTGGCCTGGAATAGCCTTCCATGCAGCCTCTTCATGGATCACTGGCATAGCTGTGGGACCTCTACAGAGGCGGTGCGAGGCAGGGACATGGGTGGAAAGGCTTCAGTGACTCAGTGAGGCCTTAGGCAGCCTTGACTGGACACACAGCTGAGGCAGCGTTTCGAGGCCAGGTGACCCTGGGCTGGAGTGCCAGCAGCCCACAGACTTTTTTTAGGTTGCCCTTAATTTTTGAATTACTCAAAGTGATTTCTATTTCCTGTACCAAATCCTAGTTCATATCATCACCTTGTTTCAAAATCATGGCCTGTCTACCCCAATATTTAATTCTTTGGTGATCCAAAAACACTTTAGAGGAGAACAGAGTAGTTTCCTTTCAAAATGTCAAGGAAGAAAGGAAATGATAATCATGGAGCAAGTCTAATCTTTGACAAGCCACAACAGCTCTTAAAGGAAAGTAATATTTAAGTATCTTTCATTTTTATTATTTCTTTTTCTTAGGTTGAATTGCATTTATTTTTATTTACATATTTTAAATTGGAATATAATTGCTTTATACTGTTGTGTTAGTTTCTGCTGTACAACAATGTGAATCAGCTGTAGGTATATATATATATATATCCCCTCCTTCTTGAGCACCCCGACCCCCGATCCCACCGCTCTAGGTCATCACAGAGCACAGAACTGAGTTCCTTGTGCTCATCAGGGGAGGAGGAAGGTATACAGCAGCTAAGGAAGGAAATATTCATCTCTTTTTTTTAGAGCAAAAACTAAAATTCAGACCCTAAATGACTACCTTTAGAGGATAGCACCCCTGGGATGTAATTCGAGGTCAAATGGACACCCGATTGCACATTCTTTTCACTCAACTATGTTGTTAAGAATATCCTGGGTTCCTGTATGGCCCTTGACTCATTCCTCTCTCAGATTTCTACTGCATTCCTGTTGTGTGTTGAGTGCTGTGTTAAACCTGGGGTGCATTCAAGGCCAGACCTGGTGAAGCTTACCATCCACTGGGATAGATCAATGAGAAAACAGACCGTTACAGAGCAATGCCTCGAGTTCTGTGATGGAGCCTGGCACAGAAAGTTGAGAGGAGGGTGGGGAGGGGCATCAGATGACCTGACCTGAGGGTCACAGTCCCAGGAGGAAGGGGCACATGGTGGCCTGGAATAGCCTTCCATGCAGCCTCTTCATGGATCACTGGCATAGCTGTGGGACCTCTACAGAGGCGGTGCGAGGCAGGGACATGGGTGGAAAGGCTTCAGTGACTCAGTGAGGCCTTAGGCAGCCTTGACTGGACACACAGCTGACCGTGGCAGTGCTCTGTCCAACTTGCTGAGCCACAGTCCCCGGAGGCTTCACGAATGTTTTCCCAGGCTGACCGGCTGTCGAGTGCCAGCAGCCCACAGACTTGTTTTGCTTAGTCGCTTGCTCTTTGGCACAAATGTATTTCCCATTAATGGCGGTTTTCAAAAATTAAATGAAAAGCCTTTGATTGAATCTAAAGATAGATCTGGCTCACTTTCATCAAAGCTTACCTAGCTCTCCTAGCAGGAGAGAAAACAAAGTTCGAGAGTTTAAATCTTAGACAGAGCTTAGATTAGTTCAGATGCCAAAATATCTCAGCTCTAAGAGCCCAGGGGCGATTTTTTTGAACACTTCTGAACTTCAATGTCCTTATCAGAAAAATGGGTTAACAGTGACTCCTGTTTGAGAGGGTGACTGTTTATGTGGGGACTAAAGCAATGAGAAAGTTCTGTGCTGGTCTGTGTTGACATCTGTCCCTCCCCTCCCTGCCTCTGCGTGGCATGGGCAGGACCTGCATTTCCCAGGTCAAATATCAGCTGGCTTCTCTCTGGGTGTAGTCAATGTGAGGTGCTGATGGGAGATTCTAAGGTGGGGGGAGGGGGGAGAGGAGGAGGAGGGTGGGGTTCCTCCGCTTTCCCTCTTGGGGTGAAACCTCCAACGCAGCTGCTTCTCCTCGGCCTCAGCTTTCTCCAGGCATGTCTGTCATGGTTGGGCTAGCAGGTGAACCCAGCACCTCGGCTCAGAGACATAACCTCCTCCCTGCCTCCTTTTAGCCGGAAGGTGCCAGCAGCCTGCTGCGGAGGTTAACCCCTGGGCCGCTGCATCACCTGCCATGGTTTCTCCCATTCTTCTCCAAAGCTATTTCCTAGTATTAGATTCCCTGTTTTATCTTTTTAATTGGAGAATAATTGCTTTACAGTGTTGTGTTGATTCTTTCTGCTGTACATCAATGCAGTCAGTCATAACTATGCGTGTATGTGTGTTTATATATATATATGTGTGTGCGTGTGTGTATATCCTTTCCCTCTTGAGTCTCCCCCCCAGCCCCCCATCCCACCCCTCTAGGTCGTCACAGAGTGCAGGCTGAGCTCCCTGGGCAACACTGCAGCTTCCCACTAGCTATCTGTTTTACTCACAGTGGTTTATGTATGTGAATGCTGCTTCCCCTATTTTAATACTTAGGAGGGTTCTGTTTTCTGGTTGAATTCTGACTCCTGCAGTGAGTGATGCGCACTCGCCCCGATGGGTCTATTTTCTTAATGAATGATTAGCCAACACACCAGGTGAAAGGAGTGGGGCGCCAAACCTCAAACACAGAGAAGATTAGTGGTAGATGTTGGGTGTCTTCAGTCACCCTCTGGTGAGTAGGTGTTCAATGAATGTGGGCCTGATAGGGGGACCCTTCCCTTTTTGCTAGTGGAGGGTACAGTGAGACACAGGCCTTCGACTAGAACAGAAGGCAGGAAGGTCTGCCACTTCTGTTGGCAACCAGCAGCCCTCCCTCCCCGCCAGTGCCCTGAGCCCAGCTCCGGCTGCCTGTGCTTGGCAAGAGCTAGCCTGGCTTCTCAGCACCCAGGCTGTCCCCGCGGGGTTGCGTGGATGAACTGATCCCCCTAATGAAGAACGGATTTTTCCACCTCCACGATCTGGGGCGAGGGCTCCTCTTACCCTAAGAACAGAGAGAAGATGTTTTAAAAATATTTGCCACAGCTATTCCACCAAGATCTTATTTTCACATTCCTGCTGCCGGCTTCCCAGGCCCACACCAGTCTGTTGTTTACAGCCCAGGGCCATTTTATTTGCATTCCCAGCACTAGGCAGGGCAGAGGCATCCAGAATGGGCCCCACCCAGAGGCAGAAAGAATTCGACACAGTGTGGGCCACTGGGAAGGAGACAGGAGGGTCGCTGGATGGAGCTCACTGGAAGGGGGACAGGAGGTGAGTTTCACGTGGCAACCAGGTGCATCACTGTAACCACGTGCCCAGGACAGTCCCTGGCACACTGGGAAAGACAGGACGCAAGCCTACAGTCCTGAGATACAGCTCTGAAATAAGCCTCCCTCTCTGATACCTTAGTTCCACTAACTACCAGAGCCACGACTGTGCCAACCACCTCATCCACCCTATTGCTTATGCTCACCACAACTCTGTGAGGCAGAGTCACCAAGTCCAATTTTCATATGAGGCCACTGAGGCTCAGAGAGGTTAAGTGATTTGTGCAAAGCCGCACAGCTGCTCGGTGTCAGAATTGGGATTAGGAACCGCTCTTTCAAGTTCCAAACTCTTCATTCTTTAAACAATTTTTTGCTGTCTCCCTGACATCTTCTTGGAAGTCGTCGATGGACCTAGAGACTGTCATATGGACTGAAGTAAATCAAAAAGAGAAAAACAGATATCACATAGTAACATATCTATCTGGAATCTAGAAACATGGTACAGATGAGTCTATTGGCAGGGCAGGAAAAGAGACGTGGAGATAGGGAACAGCCACGTGGAGGTAGGAGATGAACTGGGTGTGTCAAATTGAAAGCTAGTGGGAAGCTGCTGTGCAGCCCAGGGGGCTCAGCTCCAGCTCTGGGATGACCTAGAGGGGTGGAGTGATGTGGGGTGGGAGGTGGGTGGGACGGTGGAGGCGGATGGTTAGGAGGGAGCTCCAGGAAGAAAGGGACGGATGCATACACGTAGCTGATTCACTTTGGTGTATAGCAGAAACCAACACAATATTGTAAAACAACTGTGCCCCAATATATATATATATATATAAAAGAATACTCTGTGGCAACCACACCACATATTTCGCAGCTGCCTTTACCAGAAGCCTGGGTGGACCCCAGCTGGCAAAGCAAGAGGGAGAATGCCTGTGGGCCCAGTGGAATCCGCTGCAGTCAGTCCCCAGGGTCTCTCCTGCAACCCTGAAGCTAAACAGCAGCTGTTACCGGGGAAACCAGAGCCATCCGCAGAGGGCAGAGGCTATGGAGGGAAGGTTTGCTGGGATACACCTCTCATCACCCTGAGATTAAGAGGGTGAGATGGCAGCCGTGAGTTGGCCAGTGGCTGGCGTGAGAAGCAGGCTGTCATCTGGGGGACCAGTTACCACTACAGGGAGTAACCACTAAACCAAAGGAAGCCTAAAGAACAAAGCAGCAGCCAGAGACCACCTATTTGATGAGCACTGTTCTCAATCTCATGTGTCCCTGATCAGAACATCCCAGATGTTACTGAGGCAAGTGTTACTTGAAGAACTCAAGCCTCTAGGCTACTGAGGCTCCAGCTGTTCGAATGTCGGAAGGCTGGTCTTTGACAGAAACCCCTCTGAAAAGCTCCCAGGGTGCTCAGTGTAGCCAAGAATCAGTGTTGGGGGTAACTTGCCAAACATTGCAGCTGCTTCCCACAGTGGATGCTGCCACCCTCCCACGGGCACTGGCACTTGTCCCCTTCACCCTGTCCCACTTCATCCTGCTTAAGGGAGGAGTCCACCTGTTCTCTCGAGTCCCAGCTCCCAATTCTGCCTCAGAAATGTTTTTCAGGACTATTCTAGCCCTACCGGCCAGTCTGTGGTCTTGAATCCCCACATCTGAGCGCCTGTTTGTTTTTGTTATTTTGTGTGTGGATGGCCACCTTCCCAGACGGCCCAGTGGCCAATGCCAGAGACACAAGAGAGGAAGGTCCAATCCCTCGATTGAGAAAAATCCCCTGGAGAATGGCAACCCACTCCAGTATTTTTGCCTGAAAATGTCCATGGGCAAGGGAGCTGGCAGACTGCAGTCTGTGGGGTCACAAGGAGCTGAACATGACTTAGCAACTGAACACATGCACATGTGTGGATAACCAAGCTGTGTCTCACATAATATGGGGTGGAGGCTGTGCACAGAGGTTCTTGATGACTGAATGTATCCAGATACACGTGACACAAACTCCAAAAATGTTCAGGGTGGACATAGACACCGTTCGGTCTTGTATTTATCTAGAACCATTCCCCACGCACTTTTTGCCAGGCCCTACAGACATAAAATGGACTGAATGAGGGCCTTGTATGAAGAGTTTGTGTGTTGCAGCTGGTTTAGATCCTTCCTGCTGCTTGATTTTTTGGGGGGTGGGGCGGGGGTTGAGGGATAGGGGGTATATCGGCACAATATTTTTTCTTTTTTGCCCCCAAGTAAATGATAAATAATTATCTGACTTTGTAAGCAAATAGCAAATTTCTGAGGAAGAGAAATCATCAATGAAAACACAAATTCTTAGTAAACAATATAATATTTAGCCAATTATAGAGCACTTACTAAACTCCGAGACATCCCTAGCAGCACAGATGGTAAAGAATCTGTCTGCAATGTAGGAGGCACAGGTTTGATCCCTGGGTCAGGAAGATTCCCCTGGAGAAGGGAATGGCCACCCAATTCAGTACTTCTGCCTGGAGAAATCAATGAACAGAGGAACCTGGAGGGCTATAGTCTGTGGGGTCACCAAGAGCTGGACACGACAGAGCGACTGTCGCTTCACTTCACTTACTGCACTCTGGACCATTCAGAAACAGCATCTCTTCTATTCCTCCATGCCACCCTTCCAGTGCATTAGTATTTCTGCTTTAGTGATGGGACAAAGAAAACAAAGCAAGTGCCTTGCTCCAGATCCCATCACATGTAATGCCTGGTTTCAAACCCAGGTTTGTGTAGTAAGTCAGGCTGTGTCCTCAACTGCTGTTCTGGCAGTTGTCTGACCTCCTGTCTCCTGACAGTCCATCTCTGTCCAGAGTCATAGATAATGAAATGGACAGGGATGAGTCACTGAGGCTAGGCAGCAAGTGTGAGGAGATTGATGAATTTGTTATCAGTAAGTGAGGTCAGGGATTACATAACAACTTTAGAATCTATTGCACAAAACCCCAGGCTCTCAGAGAGCCATGCAGAAAGCCAAGGTGTGTCATCTTTTTCAGAGTGGAGTTTGGTGTCTCGACCTGCCTTCCCACCCGTATACTCTGAGGCCATTTCTCCTTCAAGGGTGGTTCTCTAGAAACAGTCCAGAGAATTCAGGTTTAAAAATATTGTCCCCAGGGCTCGTCTGCCTGACTCATTGTGTGGTCTCTCACTGATGAGTCACCAATCTATGACTCAGTTTTCATGTCCTACTCAAGGCTTGGCTGTTGGGCTCCTGGGAGGAGACATGGAGGTGACATAAGGTTAGTGATGTGCTCGTCATCCAGGGATCCTAGGCTGTACTTCTTTCCTTTTGCTCACGGGAGCGTTTTTTAACCTGTCAGAGGTGCTCATGGATGAGCCAAGACCCAGGGTGCTGAAGTGGCCTCACCAGTGAGGCCAGCCTCCATTTCTGATGCTGCTGTGTAGACAGAGGTCTACAGAGGGACCCAACACCTCATAGAGGAAGACATCCTCTGTGTGAAGAAACATGGATTCACTTCAAACCTGTCCTTTCTCAACCTCACTGTTCAAGAAACTTCAGTGTACAGCGTCCTGTTCTTAATCAAGGCCAGAATCCCACCTCACAGTCCTATAGGTAAACTCTGGGATAGAAACAATTCACCTGGGTTGTAAACAAGGATGGTCAGTTGAGGAGGACCATCTTGGCAATAACTGAGTCTTTGAGAGGTCCTCTGCCTCTGCATCCAAGCAGACCGTAGCTTGCATCAGCGTCCTGGGAGATGCCATGTCCATGATGGGCTGCTACAATGATGGGACAAGAGTAAGATGTTGAAACAGGATTCTTGTCTCTAGTTCACCTGAGACTTCAATATGATGAGCATCAAGATTCAACAGTGAGTATGACAACACAATCCAGGATGCAGATGTTCAAAGGGAGGGGCTCATGTGTCTTCATTCTTCATCCAGATCAAGGATAGGGAAAAGGGTCTGAGAGAGTGGAGAAGGGAGAGGATGAGAGAAGAGATTCTTTTAGGGGTAGGATACTCCTTTTTCAGGGGAAGGGTGCAGGAGAACAAGGAAAGCTATTCCTTACAGTAGGGAGACACAGAGAACTGGTGCCCTAACCATGCCCTAGAAAGCCAACTGTGACTAGCACCTGGCTCCTTCTTGCAAAAGATGGAGAGTCCAGAGAGGGGTGACTTGTGATGTAGATGCAAGAGCCAGGAGAGTGCTGGGGGGCTTCACTGCACCCCAGAGTTTTTAGGGTAAGAAAAGCAACTGTTTCCTGCACGTAAGATGTTGATCTTACCAAAATATAAGTGTGTGATTGGATCAACTTAGATCTTGTCTGAAAGTGCCTGAGGGAGGAGTGAAGGGATTTGGACAGGAAGACGAGATGTGCTGCTCCCAATGCCTCAAGTGACTCCTGGACTGCTGTCAATGTCAAGGGGTTTGTAGGACTGAGGTCTCAGAAAGGCACCTCGGAAGCACCCATGGCATGACCCTGAAAGAAGACTCCTGCCCTGGTCCAACCATGGGTGCTTTCTTTGGCCAAAGGCCAGGCTCAAATAAAAGTTGTCCTGTCTCTTTACCTTTCCTCTTGCTCATGGCTTTGACCTCAAACAGCAGAGAGAGAGAGAGAGACTGGAATGGAGAAGAACCAGGACAGGAGGAGCCAGCAATAAAGTTGCATTTCTAACATACCATGAGTCATGCTTGTTCAGCATACAAGTCACACAAACCATACTAGTTACCTATTCATTGTTTATTTTCTTAATTAATGATAAACACCTTCGCCTTTCTCTTGGAGCTTGCCCACTTCCCTGCCTTCCATTCCTTCTCTCTGAATCTCCTAATATTTTGTATAAGCCTTTGTGATAGCATGCGGCCTTGTCCTATAACTGACTGTTTACCAGTGTCCACTATATAAATGGGGCTTTCTAGGCGGCTCAGTGGTGAAGAATCCACCTGCTAAACAGGAGATGCAAATTCAGTCTCTGGGTTGGAAAGATGCCCTGGAGAAGCAAATGGCAACTCACTCCAGTATTCTTGCTTGGGAAATCCCATGGAGAGAGGAGCCTGGTGGGCTGCAGTCCATGGAGTCAGTCAGACGCAACTCAACTTAGTAACTAAACAATAACAACTGCATAAAAAGATGAGTTCTTTGTTGGCAGTGACTTTATCTTATTCATGGCAATAGTCCCTGTAAAGCAGCATCATGGTGGTTGGTTTGCAGTCAGTTCTTGTTAAGCAAATGATTAAATGAATGTAAGCATGGCAAAAGGGAGGTATCCCCATTCTTTCTACTGTAGTTCCAACCATGTTCCCTGTAGACACAGTAGCTCTGCGCCCATTTGGTATTTTGAGGTAAATCCCAATTATCCCCATAAGACAGATGTCCCTGAGAAGGGATGGAAACATTGAAGAGAGCCAGCTCTCCATCAGGGAAATCAAGGATGGGAGCTGAGCCACGCCTGCCTGATTTCAACAGAACCCTCTGTTGTACAGGGAACAGTGGAGAAATTGTTCATCCACATCTCGTTGCTCGTGGAAATATTCCGACTGCAAAGCCAGTGTCAGCTTTGATTTCCTGCCCTGGGAGGAGGCGTGGTCAAAAGGCACAATGTGGGCCTGTCAGAGGAATCGTGAGGTTGGGTGAGAGGAGACCCTCACACTCCATCTGTGTTCGGTGGTGGCACTTCATGCACTGGGGGTGGTCAAGCCAGCCTAGCCCCGCCCTCGCCTTCGGCTCTTCTGAGAGCTCCAGCCCCTCTCGGAACGACCACGACTGAAAGTTCAAGGGTCAGAGCAGACCTCAGGGTCAGTGCCCCAGTCCTGCACTTGATTCCTTGAAAGGAGGAGCACAGAGGGTCTGGACTGATGGGCCTCCGGGCGGGGAAAGAGGCAGACCCACCTTCGCCTTTCTCTTGGAGCTTGCCCACTTCCCTGCCTTCCATTCCTTCTCTCTGAATCTCCTAATATTTTGTATAAGCCTTTGTGATAGCATGCGGCCTTGTCCTATAACTGACTGTTTACCAGTGTCCACTATATAAATGGGGCTTTCTAGGCGGCTCAGTGGTGAAGAATCCACCTGCTAAACAGGAGATGCAAATTCAGTCTCTGGGTTGGAAAGATGCCCTGGAGAAGCAAATGGCAACTCACTCCAGTATTCTTGCTTGGGAAATCCCATGGAGAGAGGAGCCTGGTGGGCTGCAGTCCATGGAGTCAGTCAGACGCAACTCAACTTAGTAACTAAACAATAACAACTGCATAAAAAGATGAGTTCTTTGTTGGCAGTGACTTTATCTTATTCATGGCAATAGTCCCTGTAAAGCAGCATCATGGTGGTTGGTTTGCAGTCAGTTCTTGTTAAGCAAATGATTAAATGAATGTAAGCATGGCAAAAGGGAGGTATCCCCATTCTTTCTACTGTAGTTCCAACCATGTTCCCTGTAGACACAGTAGCTCTGCGCCCATTTGGTATTTTGAGGTAAATCCCAATTATCCCCATAAGACAGATGTCCCTGAGAAGGGATGGAAACATTGAAGAGAGCCAGCTCTTCATCAGGGAAATCAAGGATGGGAGCTGAGCCACGCCTGCCTGATTTCAACAGAACCCTCTGTTGTACAGGGAACAGTGGAGAAATTGTTCATCCACATCTCGTTGCTCGTGGAAATATTCCGACTGCAAAGCCAGTGTCAGCTTTGATTTCCTGCCCTGGGAGGAGGCGTGGTCAAAAGGCACAATGTGGGCCTGTCAGAGGAATCGTGAGGTTGGGTGAGAGGAGACCCTCACACTCCATCTGTGTTCGGTGGTGGCACTTCATGCACTGGGGGTGGTCAAGCCAGCCTAGCCCCGCCCTCGCCTTCGGCTCTTCTGAGAGCTCCAGCCCCTCTCGGAACGACCACGACTGAAAGTTCAAGGGTCAGAGCAGACCTCAGGGTCAGTGCCCCAGTCCTGCACTTGATTCCTTGAAAGGAGGAGCACAGAGGGTCTGGACTGATGGGCCTCCGGGCGGGGAAAGAGGCAGACCCAACCACGCTGAGTCCCCTCACAGGGGACACCAACTAAAATAACCTGGGAAAGGCACTTACAGAGCAAAAGTACCAACAGTTGCTGTTTCAAAGCTAATTTTAAGAATGTACTTTTCTCTTGAAATTTCATCACCATGACTCATCACACTGCAGGCCAAGATTCTGAAGCTGTGAGTCAGACTGGGCCCTGAGAGCTGAAGCTCAATGGGAGTTTCACCTAAATAAAGCCTGCACCCCGGGCCTGCTGTGATAGATGCCTGAGAAATGTGCTAATTCAGCATGCCCACGCCCTTGCACCCCTGTCATTCACACAGTTGCCTGCAAGTTCTGGGGCTGTCGGTGTGACCAGGCTTCTCTTAGGTGTGCAATCTTTCCTCCTCTTGCTTGAACTGTCAGGTGGTTTGTTTCCATATCTAACCTGCTCATGTGGTTCCTTTCCTATCATCTGGTCAACCCTACTGTAGGTGCCACTGACATGCTATGTGCTGTGCTCAGTCACTCAGTTGTGTCTGACTCTTTGCAGCCCCTGGGACTGTAGTCCAACAGGCTCCTCTCTCCATGGGATTTTCCAGGAAAAAATACCAGAGTCCATTGTCATTTCCTACTCCAGGGGATCTTCCCAACCCAGGGATCAAACTCAAGTCTCCTGTATCTCCTGCACTGGCAGGTGGATTCTTTACCTCTGTGCCACCTGGGAAAAGCCTTTTGGATACTTGCAGGCAAAACAGGTGTGGCGATTAAACACAAATTCCAGAAAGGATCCAGGCAGGGTCCCCTTCTCTAAATGTCGATCAAAGGGAATGGCATTTTCTTTTTGAAGCTTTTTTTGGGGGGGCGCACTTCTATTGGTCTTTCATTTATTTATTTTTCATCCATCTTTGTTCTTTGGCCCGTGTGGGCCTCCCATCACAGTGGCCTCTGTCGTCGCAGAGCACCAGCTCTGGGCGCATGCGCTCCAGAGCTCCGGCTTGGTAGCCCCTCTCGGAACGAACTCGACCGAAAGTTCAAGGGACAGAGCAGACCTCAGGGTCAGTGCCCCAGTCCTGCACTTGATTCCTTGAAAGGAGGAGCACAGAGGGTCTGGACTGATGGGCCTCCGGGCGGGGAAAGAGGCAGACCCAACCACGCTGAGTCCCCTCACAGGGGACACCAACTAAAATAACCTGGGAAAGGCACTTACAGAGCAAAAGTACCAACAGTTGCTGTTTCAAAGCTAATTTTAAGAATGTACTTTTCTCTTGAAATTTCATCACCATGACTCATCACACTGCAGGCCAAGATTCTGAAGCTGTGAGTCAGACTGGGCCCTGAGAGCTGAAGCTCAATGGGAGTTTCACCTAAATAAAGCCTGCACCCCGGGCCTGCTGTGATAGATGCCTGAGAAATGTGCTAATTCAGCATGCCCACGCCCTTGCACCCCTGTCATTCACACAGTTGCCTGCAAGTTCTGGGGCTGTCGGTGTGACCAGGCTTCTCTTAGGTGTGCAATCTTTCCTCCTCTTGCTTGAACTGTCAGGTGGTTTGTTTCCATATCTAACCTGCTCATGTGGTTCCTTTCCTATCATCTGGTCAACCCTACTGTAGGTGCCACTGACATGCTATGTGCTGTGCTCAGTCACTCAGTTGTGTCTGACTCTTTGCAGCCCCTGGGACTGTAGTCCAACAGGCTCCTCTCTCCATGGGATTTTCCAGGAAAGAATACCAGAGTCCATTGTCATTTCCTACTCCAGGGGATCTTCCCAACCCAGGGATCAAACTCAAGTCTCCTGTATCTCCTGCACTGGCAGGTGGATTCTTTACCTCTGTGCCACCTGGGAAAAGCCTTTTGGATACTTGCAGGCAAAACAGGTGTGGCGATTAAACACAAATTCCAGAAAGGATCCAGGCAGGGTCCCCTTCTCTAAATGTTGATCAAAGGGAATGGCATTTTCTTTTTGAAGCTTTTTTTGGGGGGGCGCACTTCTATTGGTCTTTCATTTATTTATTTTTCATCCATCTTTGTTCTTTGGCCCGTGTGGGCCTCCCATCACAGTGGCCTCTGTCGTCGCAGAGCACCAGCTCTGGGCGCATGCGCTCCAGAGCTCCGGCTTGGTAGTTGGACACATCAGTCCAGCCGCTCCACGGCACGTGGGATCTTCCCAGGCCAGGGATTGAACCGGTGCCCCTTGCACTGCAAGGTGGTGTCCTTATCCACTGGACCACCAGGGAAGCCCAGGAATGGCATTTAAATTGGGATTTTTGAGAGTCAGAGCTGGAAGGGGGCCTCAGTTCATGTTGTCACCCTCCCTGTCACTATACAGACATCTATGTCATGCAGGACTCCGATGTCAACAGCTTGTGCTAGGTGACCCAGCCAGTTCAGAAGAGGATCCAGACGTAAAGCCAGGTCTGCTCATATCTTCATCTCTTGACTCAGCTGCCTCTGCATTTGTTCACTCTGTATTTAGATTAACCCCTAGACTCTACAAAGCCTGCATCTGAGTATTGGGGGAGGAAGGGACATAGAGGAAAGAGAGGAGGCCAAGTTCAGGGCTGAGCACCTGCCTTTGTGTCCCTTTGTGTCCCTTGAGCTCCAGGCCAGTGATCTGAGGTGATGGTGGCCATAACCATGGCAACAGGAGGCCTGGAGAATGAACTGGAAGGGAAAGGTGGGAATAGTGGGAGTGGCCTGGAGGCAGAGACCCAGTCTTTACTCAGGCATGGTGGCCGCGGAAGGTTTACCAAAACAACAGAGACACGGAACTCAGCCCATGGAAACTTCCGCTTCTCAGCTGTTCTTGGGGCACATGGTGGGTGGCGCCTTTGTTATGAATGAGGGCATGGAGGCATGCAGTCAGGTGGAGTGAGAACAACTTTGACATCAAGTTGTTGAAGTCAGAATTTGAGGGTTGCAACTGAGACCCAGTCTCCTGAGCTCAGGTAGGGAAGATTGTTGTGAGGCTACTAGACATCACAGGAGCCCAAGCTGGGCACTGTAGCGCAGCCGGACTCCTGGGGCTTGAAGTCAGGGCTGTGTCCAGAACCCAAAAAGCTAACTCCAGGCTCCATTCCCTTTGGCTCTGTGTCCCTTCCCTGATCCCTTCCTCTCTATATCTCTTTATGTTTCTCTCCTATTTTACACTCATTTTCTCTTGACATCTCTGCTTCTTTCTGTGCATCTATTCTATCTTCCCCTCTCTCTGCCTGTTGTTCTCCTCACTTTAGTTCAAATGTGACCCAGAATGATTGCTCCTGTATTACGTGCCTCTCACCAACCTTCAGCTCAGCTTCCATAGCTCAGTGGCTGTGATTTCTCTAGATTGTAAAATCTTAAGAGTTCGATGGACCCAGATCACATTTTTGAGCCTGGTTGCATAAATCATAGGCTGCTCCACCCCTCACCCCTATGAATTAGCTGCTTTTGTGTGAGATGTCCAGCCTATGCCATCAACTGCGGCTGCAGGTGCAGGGTCTCCAGGATTACAGTCAATCAGCAGGGAGTGAGAGAGAATAGATGATAGAAGATTCTTGACCTGCAGAGGATCATCTATACATTCAGCTGTTCCATAGGACACGTGACTGGGCAGGGCTTCTTATTTCTCTAAACGTTAGTTTTCCTTATCTATATCATGAGGGAAACAGTACCTCCTTCCCAGGGTTGTTAAGTGAAAGTGTTAGTCAGTCAGTCTGACTCCTTGTGACCACGTGGACTGTGGCCCACCAGGCTCTTCCGTCCATGGGATACTCCAGGCAAGAATACCTGAGAGGGATGTCATTTCCTTCTCCAGGGGATTTTCCCGATTGAGGGATTGAATCCCAGTCTCCCACATTGCAGGCAGATTCTTTATCATCTGAGCCACCAGGGAAGCCCAGGGTTGTTAGGAAGACCAGATAAATATGATATGCAATCAAGCCATGCCAGGCCCATGGCAAATACCCAGTAAATTATTGCTATTATACATTAGAATTGATTTAGAAGAGCCAGAGTCTTGGGTATGCATAGGACCTTCTGGCCTCTGGCCTTTTGAACTTCTTCCCCTTTTGTCTCTCTGCATTTGGGATTTTTTTTTTTCCTCCCCCCTCTGGATGTTTGTTAATTTCTCCCTTGTTGTCAGTGCTGTAACCCAATGCTTGAGGATTTCACAACAGGACGCACTGGAGCCAATGTTTTCCATTTAGATATGACTTCCATGCTCTTGCCTTGCTGTTGTCAATAACATTAAAAGGACGGAGGGTGTGGTGTACTGTACTGAATAAGGCTGTGATCTGTTTTTTTGAAAATTGCTCCAGCGAAGGAAGGAAGTTGTCTGTGATGGCACTGCTGGCTTTTATAATATAAATATGAGGCTCTGTGTTGTCGTTTGGCAGAACTCCCAAAATTTCCCTCAAGAAGCTCAGGCCAAGTTGAGAGTCAACTCTAGCATGCAGAGATATATTTAATAAAAAGGAAAAATTAAAATTACTCCAGATGCCAGAAACTATTATAAACACATACTTTGCAAAACATACACAGCCTGTTCAATATGGGAATTAGCTGCTTTTGTGTGAGATGTCCAGCCTATGCCATCAACTGCGGCTGCAGGTGCAGGGTCTCAGGATTACAGTCAATCAGCAGGGAGTGAGAGAATAGATGATAGAAGCTTCTTGACCTGCAGAGGATCATCTATACATTCAGCTGTTCCATAGGACACGTGACTGGGCAGGGCTTCTTATTTCTCTAAACGTTAGTTTTCCTTATCTATATCATGAGGGAAACAGTACCTCCTTCCCAGGGTTGTTAAGTGAAAGTGTTAGTCAGTCAGTCTGACTCCTTGTGACCACGTGGACTGTGGCCCACCAGGCTCTTCCGTCCATGGGATACTCCAGGCAAGAATACCTGAGGGGGATGTCATTTCCTTCTCCAGGGGATTTTCCCGATTGAGGGATTGAATCCCAGTCTCCCACATTGCAGGCAGATTCTTTATCATCTGAGCCACCAGGGAAGCCCAGGGTTGTTAGGAAGACCAGATAAATATGATATGCAATCAAGCCATGCCAGGCCCATGGCAAATACCCAGTAAATTATTGCTATTATACATTAGAATTGATTTAGAAGAGCCAGAGTCTTGGGTATGCATAGGACCTTCTGGCCTCTGGCCTTTTGAACTTCTTCCCCTTTTGTCTCTCTGCATTTGGGATTTTTTTTTTCCTTCTCCCTCTGGATGTTTGTTAATTTCTCCCTTGTTGTCAGTGCTGTAACCCAATGCTTGAGGATTTCACAACAGGACGCACTGGAGCCAATGTTTTCCATTTAGATGTGACTTCCATGCTCTTGCCTTGCTGTTGTCAATAACATTAAAAGGACGGAGGGTGTGGTGTACTGTACTGAATAAGGCTGTGATCTGTTTTTTTGAAAATTGCTCCAGCGAAGGAAGGAAGTTGTCTGTGATGGCACTGCTGGCTTTTATAATATAAATATGAGGCTCTGTGTTGTCGTTTGGCAGAACTCCCAAAATTTCCCTCAAGAAGCTCAGGCCAAGTTGAGAGTCAACTCTAGCATGCAGAGATATATTTAATAAAAAGGAAAAATTAAAATTACTCCAGATGCCAGAAACTATTATAAACACATACTTTGCCAAACATACACAGCCTTCTCTCTTACCCCGTCAGTCCCCTATCTGTACATAGGGCAGTGTCATTGCCTGGAAAGTTGGGTGGGTGAGCCCTGTTCCTGAGAATGTCAGAGTGCAGACTGGTCTGGGGAAGGGGGTAGGTTACTGGAGGTTGAGGGAGTTTGGGACAAATGGCAGAAAGCATCAACAGATGGGGACCAAACCCTAATAACCATGGTGAAGGCAGGCCTGTTTTAGATTAGAACAGGGAGATGGATCTGTTGTGAAAACAGAGGAAGACTCTATGGTGAAAAGCAAGGTCATTCCAAAAATTTCAGTAAAGCCTGCAGGACCTGGGCTAGCCTCATGCGCATGTGAGCTGAGAGGTTGCACAGAGTCCCACACTCAGAAGGGTCCCATGCTTACCTCAGTGCTTTGCTGTTGATGTCTTGAAATTCTTAAGAATTTTTAAACACGAGGCCCTATATTTTAACTTCACACTGGGCTGTGAAAATTACGTTACTAGTCCTGGCCGGGGAGCACTGAACGGAGACTCATCTCCAGAAATACAAACTGGCATGAAGACCAAGGGAAGCATGAAGGAGTGACCCCTCCTGGTTTATCGGGGCAGGGGGTTGGGGCAGTCATCATGTGATTCGAAAACCTAGTAGAACCGGATAGAGATCAGGGACCCAGCGTGAATAGGCAAGGACCATGGCAGCACCTGACACCACAGTAGGGCTGTGTTTTGAAGTGTGCCTCTGGTGAAATGGCACACAGAGCCCTGGACGGAGGAAAGCTGCCCTGGTATTAGGTGTCAGTCCTCCAGTCAGCTGTGACCCCGGCAGAGTCTCACGGCCACCAGCCAATCGGCAGAGAGGAAGAATAGTACAGGCAATGGAGGGCTCTCCATAGACAGAGCTACATGTAGATGCCAGGTAAAGTGACTTCAGGTAAGGCTCCTTCCTTCTCAGAGTCTTAATTTCTTCATCTATAAAGTGAGGAAAATGATAGCTATTCACAGTCAATGAGAAGATTAGATGAGATACTGTATATAAAGTTTCTACTACCTTGTCTGCACATGTAAAGAATCTACTTGCTCTTATAGCCTATTGTTATATATAAGGGAACCAGAGTTAAGAAAAGTAGGTTCTAATCCCACTGGCTGTGACCTTGGGCAAACCACTTTACATGTCAATCTCGGTTTCTTCCTAAGTGAAGGGAAATAAAAACCCTGAGACAGTGTTTTGCCTGAGACAGTGTTTTGCACATAGTAGGTTCTCCCTAAATACATATTAAAGGTTCTGCCACACTGCCACAAAACATACACAAGCTGTTAGCAAAGCTGCAAAGGGCTTTGCCACTGTATGATCTTTTAGTTGACTTTAGAGACTCAGATTTATTACTTTTGGAGGGAGTAGGAATCAAGTAAGGTTGAGATCACCTCACTCTGAAAATAAAATAACTTTCTGAGTGCTTGCCTGCCTTGGGATTTGGGTCAGCCTTTTGTTACTGGCATCAGCACATAGCTAACTAATCCAAATGTAACCAAACGGGGCTGGGAGCCTCTGCGTTGCTTTTTTCTCCCCAGCTTTTCTTTCTAGAATAAAAGGGAAATGCTATTATCACATGGGGTTACCACAAATCAAAAAGTATAATTAATGACAAGACAGTCAATCTGCAGGCACTTACATCCAATGGATTCAGAGCATGTCATTCCTTTTCATGACAGCTCACGAAGCATGAAGACTATTTTGAGAGGATGAAAACATCTCATTCATGAGCCTCAGAGATGCCAACAGGGGAAATGACTTAGGTACAATTGACACAAAGCACATATTTTTCTTCCTCTGAGTTTACATCTTAAAAATTCTCCTGGGATTGTAGAGGTGTCAGGGACCCAGCGTGAATAGGCAAGGACATGGCAGCACCTGCAGGGCTGTGACCCCGGCCCAGGAGAAGCTGCCCTGGTATTAGGTGTCAGTCCTCCAGTCAGCTGTGACCCCGGCAGAGTCTCACGGCCACCAGCCAATTGGCAGAGAGGAAGAATAGTACAGGCAATGGAGGGCTCTCCATAGACAGAGCTACATGTAGATGCCAGGTAAAGTGACTTCAGGTAAGGCTCCTTCCTTCTCAGAGTCTTAATTTCTTCATCTATAAAGTGAGGAAAATGATAGCTATTCACAGTCAATGAGAAGATTAGATGAGATACTGTATATAAAGTTTCTACTACCTTGTCTGCACATGTAAAGAATCTACTTGCTCTTATAGCCTATTGTTATATATAAGGGAACCAGAGTTAAGAAAAGTAGGTTCTAATCCCACTGGCTGTGACCTTGGGCAAACCACTTTACATGTCAATCTCGGTTTCTTCCTAAGTGAAGGGAAATAAAAACCCCATGCCTGAGACAGTGTTTTGCACATAGTAGGTTCTCCCTAAATACATATTAAAGGTTCTGCCACACTGCCACAAAACATACACAAGCTGTTAGCAAAGCTGCAAAGGGCTTTGCCACTGTATGATCTTTTAGTTGACTTTAGAGACTCAGATTTATTACTTTTGGAGGGAGTAGGAATCAAGTAAGGTTGAGATCACCTCACTCTGAAAATAAAATAACTTTCTGAGTGCTTGCCTGCCTTGGGATTTGGGTCAGCCTTTTGTTACTGGCATCAGCACATAGCTAACTAATCCAAATGTAACCAAACGGGGCTGGGAGCCTCTGCGTTGCTTTTTTCTCCCCAGCTTTTCTTTCTAGAATAAAAGGGAAATGCTATTATCACATGGGGTTACCACAAATCAAAAAGTATAATTAATGACAAGACAGTCAATCTGCAGGCACTTACATCCAATGGATTCAGAGCATGTCATTCCTTTTCATGACAGCTCACGAAGCATGAAGACTATTTTGAGAGGATGAAAACATCTCATTCATGAGCCTCAGAGATGCCAACAGGGGAAATGACTTAGGTACAATTGACACAAAGCACATATTTTTCTTCCTCTGAGTTTACATATTCCATATGGGATTAAAAGAAACTGTGTCAACAGACTAAGCGCCTTGGATGAGAAGAGTTCCGGCCCATAAAGATAGAATAACAACCTGAACACTGAGACGCCAAAGGTCAGCCTCACCAAACTGGAGTGACCTTAGAATTGAAATGATTCTTAAGGCATTATACAAGTTCTACCTCAAATGATGGAACAATATGATCAACGATTGCCACGGAGGCCAACCTGGATAGGTTCTCGCCAAAAATCTGTGTTCCTCCTTTTATTGTAGAGAACTGTAGCTTCTCAATCAAGAGCTGAGTTTCCCAGGCTTCTAGCCATAACTAAGACTGTGTTGACAAGTTCTCAACAGTGGAATACGCTGGTAGTGATGTGTGTATATATCTTTGGAGAACTATGCGTAGAAATCTTTAGCCCATTACTCTTTGAATTATTTGTCATTTTCTTGTTGCATTGCTTGTTGAGTATAATAGTTCTTTATATATTCTGGTAATAGTTCTATTTTTTTTCTCTTATCAGATTTGCAAGTATTTTCTCCCATTTTGTGTGTTGTCTTCTCACCTTCTTGATGGTATCTGTGAAGCACAAAGATTAATTGATGAAGTCCATTTTTTTCCATTTTTTATTTCTTATGTGTGATTTTGGTGCCATAGCTAAGAAACCACAGCCTAATTCGAGATCACGAAGATTTATATCTGTTCTTTCTTCTAAGACTTTCATAATTTTCACTCTTGCATCTTCTATTTGAATGATTTGAGTTCATTTTTGTATATGGTGTGAGGTAGGAGTTCCGTTGCTTCTAGAATCATTCATACACTCCCAGAGAATTGCAGCACTCAATTTTTTGCCACATTGTCTTATACTATTCTCATTGTAACCATGTGTTTATGTGTGTGTGCTAACAGCCTCTATAATCAGTGTGTGTGTACGTGTGTGTGTGTGTGTGTGTGTGTGTGTATGTGTTTTGAAAGCTCGAGGAGAACACATCTTCCTTGCGATAGCAAGTATTCTGTGAACTTCTATATATGTAGCACTCAGAACAATAGTCAAACATGTGTAGACTGTACTAGAATCTTCTCAGTAACTTTTCCCATCTATTGTGCTATTTTATTGACACCAAAATCCTATAGGTAGGTGATACTCCTGGACCTAGAAGCTCGGAAATGTTAACATGGCCCAGATCACACTATTACTAAATAAGTGAATTATAGACATAAAACCAGGTGCCTGATTCCAGATTATGTGCTCTACCTCAAATGATGGAACAATATGATCAACGATTGCCACGGAGGCCAACCTGGATAGGTTCTCGCCAAAAATCTGTGTTCCTCCTTTTATTGTAGAGAACTGTAGCTTCTCAATCAAGAGCTGAGTTTCCCAGGCTTCTAGCCATAACTAAGACTGTGTTGACAAGTTCTCAACAGTGGAATACGCTGGTAGTGATGTGTGTATATATCTTTGGAGAACTATGCGTAGAAATCTTTAGCCCATTACTCTTTGAATTATTTGTCATTTTCTTGTTGCATTGCTTGTTGAGTATAATAGTTCTTTATATATTCTGGTAATAGTTCTATTTTTTTTCTCTTATCAGATTTGCAAGTATTTTCTCCCATTTTGTGTGTTGTCTTCTCACCTTCTTGATGGTATCTGTGAAGCACAAAGATTAATTGATGAAGTCCATTTTTTTCCATTTTTTATTTCTTATGTGTGATTTTGGTGCCATAGCTAAGAAACCACAGCCTAATTCGAGATCACGAAGATTTATATCTGTTCTTTCTTCTAAGACTTTCATAATTTTCACTCTTGCATCTTCTATTTGAATGATTTGAGTTCATTTTTGTATATGGTGTGAGGTAGGAGTTCCGTTGCTTCTAGAATCATTCATACACTCCCAGAGAATTGCAGCACTCAATTTTTTGCCACATTGTCTTATACTATTCTCATTGTAACCATGTGTTTATGTGTGTGTGCTAACAGCCTCTATAATCAGTGTGTGTGTACGTGTGTGTACGTGTGTGTGTGTGTGTGTGTGTGTGTGTATGTGTTTTGAAAGCTCGAGGAGAACACATCTTCCTTGCGATAGCAAGTATTCTGTGAACTTCTATATATGTAACACTCAGAACAATAGTCAAACATGTGTAGACTGTACTAGAATCTTCTCAGTAACTTTTCCCATCTATTGTGCTATTTTATTGACACCAAAATCCTATAGGTAGGTGATACTCCTGGACCTAGAAGCTCGGAAATGTTAACATGGCCCAGATCACACTATTACTAAATAAGTGAATTATAGACATAAAACCAGGTGCCTGATTCCAGATTATGTGCTCTTCCTGTCCTATATATTATGACTATGGTGAAATGGAGTAGGTGAAATGGAGTACTTTAAAATAGAGTTTTATTAATTTATTCATACATTCCAAAAATGTTTATTGGGCCTCTGTTATGTGCCAGACATTGTGCAGAACACTGATAAACAGTAATAAGAAATATTAGACCTAGTTTTTTACTTATAGATGGACAGATATCAATCAAATGGTCTCACAAATACATGTATAATTGCAATTGTGATAAGTGGTAGAAGGAGGATTTGCATCAGTATAAGCAAAAAATGAGGTGATCTGACTAGTGAGATAGGTCAGGTGATACTTCTCTGGGAAGTAATACTTCACTGAGACCTGAAGTTAATAGGAGTTAAGTGAAGAGCAGGAAAAGATCTTTCCACACAGAAACAACAATCTGTGCAAATGTCCCGTGGCAGCCTCAGTTCTCTGAGAAATCTAAGGATTTTGTTTATTCCATTTAAAATGTATAAGTCAGGGCTTCCCTGGTGATCCAATGGGTAAAGAGTCCACCTTTCAGTACAAAGGACACTGGTTCGATCCCTGGCCCCAGAAGATCCCACGTGCCGCAGAGTGGCTGGACTGGTGTGTTCAATTACAAACCAGCACTCTGGAGCACATGTGCCCAGAACTGGTACCCTGCAATGAGAGGCCACTGCAATGGGAGGCCCACGTAGGCCAAAGAATAAAGATGGATGGAAATAATAAATAACTAAGAAAAAGTTCATGGCATGAAGTTTAAAAAAATGTATTAATCAAAACAATATATCACAACTGAAGAGGAAACTTACACAGTGTACAAAAAAAACAAGTTAGGGCTTCCCTGGTGGTCCAGTGGGTAGAGTTCACCTGGCAGTGCAAGGGGCACCAATTCGATCCCTGGCCCGAGAAGATTCCATGTGCCGCAGAGCAGCTGGACTGGTGTGTCCAATTACGAGCCAGCACTCTGGAGCACATGTGCCCAGAACTGGTACCCTGCAATGAGAGGCCACTGCAATGGGAGGCCCACGTAGGCCAAAGAATAAAGATGGATGGAAATAATAAATAACTAAGAAAAAGTTCATGGCATGAAGTTTAAAAAAATGTATTAATCAAAACAATATATCACAACTGAAGAGGAAACTTACGCAGTGTACAAAAAAAGCAAGTTAGGGCTTCCCTGGTGGTCCAGTGGGTAGAGTTCACCCGGCAGTGCAAGGGACACCAATTCGATCCCTGGCCCGAGAAGATTCCATGTGCTGCAGAGCAGCTGGACTGGTGTGTCCAATTACAAGCCAGCACTCTGGAGCGCATGCACCCAGAGCCAGTGCTCTGCAGCGAGAGAGGCCACTGCAGTGTAAGGCCCACACAGGCCAAAGAATAAAGATGGATGAAAATAAACAAAAAACCAATAAAATAGGCCAAAATTAAAAAAAAAACAAAAAACGCAACTTAATTCTAGCTCTTCAAGACCTAACTTGTCTATCTCTTTGTTTATAAGCACCCACATCATGAGAAGATAAAGAGAACAAAAAAGGAAATGATATCACTGTGATGCAATTGACCAAAAAGAGTGTTTGCTGACTATTTCAAGGACCTGAGGATGCTGGTCTCTTCTCTGGGATGGTCCTCAGAGAAATAAGGATCATCATTCCTTTGGGAGCCTGTGAGGCCTATTGACTTATGCATGCATGCTCAGTCACTCAGTCATGTCAGACTTTTTGCAACCCCATGAACTGTAGCCAGTCAGGCTCCTCTGCCCTATGGGTTTTCCCGGGCAAAAAGTACTGGAGAATGCCATTTCCTTCTAAGACCATCTTCTGTGTCTCATTTTGAACCCCAAAATTGCCCTTTGGCAAAATTTTCCCTGTTTTTAAAAACAGGGGGATTCTTTAGCGCTGTGCCCCCTTTGGTTTAGACCCTTGAGCCTCTATGGAAAGTCTCCAAAGTATTTATTTTTTGGGCCCCAGAAGGTCAGTTGGTTTGGGGCTTTGTTGAGGCATGTTCGCATCTGTTTCCTGCCAATCAAACCCTAAAGGTTCTTGGGATTAAAGGCCAAGGGAACCCCACCCCTGGGTTTTTGTTGGTGCTTGCAGAAGTTTAAACAGTCAATTTGGAATCCAATACTGTGTTGAATTTAGGGGGAAAAACATTCACATATAAGAAGCATATTTCACCCAAGGAGGAGCAATCATTATTAAGAAGCAGGAGATCCATGATGACTGGCAGGGAAGGAATGTCTGGGAGAAATTGTGACCTGCTCATTTACTTAGTATCTGCTCTCCTCTTTGATTTCCTTCTTTGTCTAGGAATTTTGTTTGGCATTGTGTGTGCTTAGTCATTTTGTCATGCGTCAGTAGGGATCCAAGTGCTGATGGGAATTGGGCTACCTAGAAGCCTAATAAACAGGTCCTGCCTTGCAAGGAGTAGTTAGCAGAAAATCTGATCCCAAGAAGTGCTTAAAAATATCCATGGAAATGAATAGGACTTTATAAAATAAAATGTGCTCCTTGTTACCGGGAGAGTAAGGAGTAAAAAAATGTAGTAATCCTATAGTATACCAGCTTCTTTTCCCCTTAGAGATGCAGAGTTTCATAGACGCTAAGGGTTCTAGATTTAGAGACACTGACATGGAATCCAGGCTCAAATCCTGGCTCTCTCAACAGTCACTGGTATGACTTTGAGCAAACTGCTTACTATCTATGTGCCATCTGTCCAATGAGATTAAGGCAAATAGTTACCTCGAAGTGTTAAAAAAAATTACAAGCGATAATATCCACATATCTAACTGAAGCAGAGGCTCCCAAGAAATATAGCTGCAATTAAGATAAGATTTATTGATAGGAGGTTAATTTCAGTTAGATATGAAATGTTCAGATAAGATTTCTTTCTGCATGTTTTTAGCTCAGATGTCACTTAACAGATACTGTGCTAGATTTAGTCACATACTGTCACTTTTCAGGTTATTATGTGACTGTGTGCTTTTGCTCAGTCATGTCCGACTCTTTTGTGGCTCCATGGACTGTAGCCCACCAGGCTCCTCTGTCCACAGGTTTCCCAGGCAAGAATATTGGAGAATACCATTTCCTTCTATGAGACCACTCTCTCTGTGTCTCTTTTTTTTTTTAACAAACAAACCTACAATTGGGGGATCATATAGGTCAGAAGACTTTGCCACTGTTTATTAAAATGGTTTTACATTTAGTGTGTGACATGCTCCTATGAGTTACACACGTCTTGCATGCTCTCTATGACACAGCTCTCTTTCTTCCTTTTTTTATATTTATTTATTTGCCCGCAAGGTCTTAGCTGTGGTATGTGGAATCTTTAGTTGAGGCATGTGTAGGATCTAGTTTCCTGACCAGGGATCCAACCCAGGCCCTCTGCATTGGGAGTGTGGCATCTTAGCCACTGGACCACCAGGGAAGTCCCACAAGCCCTGGTTTGTTTTTTTTGTTTTTTTTTTTTTGAGAGGAAAGTAAAGTTTATTGTGAGAGGAAAGTAAAGTTATCGGTGGAGGAGAGTCGCTGCCAGTAACAGCCTGCTTGCAAGTAGTAGAGAAACTGATCCAAGAGCAAAATATCCTGGAGAGGAAAATAAAATGTGCTCCGGACGGATGGTGTAATAGAGCCAGCACTCTGGAGCACATGTGCCCAGAGCCGGCGCTCTGCAGCAAGAGAGGCCATTGCAATGTAAGGCCCACACAGGCCAAAGAATAAAGATGGATGAAAATAAACAAAAAACCAATAAAATAGGCCAAAATTAAAAAAAAAACAACAAAAACGCAACTTAATTCTAGCTCTTCAAGACCTAACTTGTCTATCTCTTTGTTTATAAGCACCCACATCATGAGAAGATAAAGAAGAGAACAAAAAAGGAAATGATATTACTGTGATGCAATTGACCAAAAAGAGTGTTTGCTGACTATTTCAAGGACCTGAGGATACTGGTCTCTTCTCTGGGATGGTCCTCAGAGAAATAAGGATCATCATTCCTTTGGGAGCCTGTGAGGCCTATTGACTTATGCATGCATGCTCAGTCACTCAGTCATGTCAGACTTTTTGCAACCGCATTAACTGTAGCCCATCAGGCTCCTCTGTCCACAGGTTTCCCAGGCAAGAATACTGGAGAATACCATTTCCTTCTATGAGACCACTCTCTCTGTGTCTCTTTTTTTTTTTAACAAACAAACCTACAATTGGGGGATCATATAGGTCAGAAGACTTTGCCACTGTTTATTAAAATGGTTTTACATTTAGTGTGTGACATGCTCCTATGAGTTACACACGTCTTGCATGCTCTCTATGACACAGCCTCTCTCTCTCTTTTCTTCCTTTTTTTTTTTATTATTTATTTATTTGCCCATGCAAGGTCTTAGCTGTGGTATGTGGAATCTTTAGTTGAGGCATGTGTAGGATCTAGTTTCCTGACCAGGGATCCAACCCAGGCCCTCTGCATTGGGAGTGTGGCATCTTAGCCACTGGACCACCAGGGAAGTCCCACAAGCCCTGGTTTGTTTGTTTGTTTGTTTTTTTGAGAGGAAAGTAAAGTTTATTCGAGTGGAGGGAGAGTCGCTGCCAGTACAGCAGCCGGCTCAAGGAGAACCAACGCTATTAGAACAGCGGGTGGGCTCAAAGAGAACCGACCCCGCTGACTTTTTTTTTTTTTTAAGATTTCTTTCTTTATTTATTTTTTTGGGGGTGGGGTGGGGTGGGGATGAAGTGGAGCTGGCGGGCTACTTCTATTGGTCTTTTCATTTGTCTATTTCCTGCTGTCTTGTGACAGTGATGTTATTATTTAGCATTGTAATGTGTTTTTGGGGGGTGGGAGGGGGCGGGCTGGGGAGAGAGGGGCGGGGGGCCACTTCTATTGGTCTTTCATTTATCAATTTTCATCCATCTTGTTCCTTGGCCCATGTGGGCCTCCCATCGATGGCCTCTGTCGTGAGAGCACTGGCTCTGGGCGCATGCGCGCCAGAGCTCCAGCTCGAATTGGACACATCAGTCCAGCCGCTCCGCGGCACGTGGGATCTTCCCAAGCCAGGGATCGAACCGGCACCCCTTGCACTGCAAGGCGGTGTCCTTATCCACTGGACCACCAGGGAAGCCCCTGTAATGTGTTTTTAAAGAAAATAGCTAGCAAGCATCATTTGCCTGTTTATTGTTTCTAATAGATGACTTGTGATAGTTTCCACAGACCGTCTGCATTCTCCTCTATGTCCTAATACCTCAACTGAGAATGCCGCCCTGCCCTGTGCCTTTCCCCAAGGTGTGTAGTAAAATGCCGAGACCCATTAAGTTATTCACCCCATGATACTGACCAAACTCCCAGATATTGTTTGGGAAACCTCCTCCAGAACCAGTGGACTGGAGGGCATCTTTTGTCAACTAATGTCGTGTTCACACTTCAGGTCCAGGGTAGATGGACTCCCATAGTGGGTGGCACGTGGCTTCTTTCTTTCTTTATTTTTGCTTTTTTGCTTTTACAAAGTTTTGTTGTTTACAGACAAGTATAATCTCAAATTAGTCATATGTATATCCTATCCCCCCCATTTCCCCCCCAGGCTATCACATAGCTCCCAGGCACATGGCTTCTTGACTAATGAATCCTCTCTGAGCAAAGATCCTTAAAGTCAGTTAGGTTAAAGAAAAAAAAACCTCTGATACATTACTGCCAGTGGAGGGAGAGTCGCTGCCAGTACAGCAGCCGGCTCAAGGAGAATCAACGCTATTAGAACAGCGGGTGGGCTCAAAGAGAACCGACCCCGCTGTCTTTTTTTTTTTTTTTAAGATTTCTTTCTTTCTTTATTTTTTTGGGGGGGGGGGGGGGGGGGGGCGAAGTGGAGCTGGCGGGCTACTTCTATTGGTCTTTTCATTTGTCTATTTCCCGCTGTCTTGTGACAGTGATGTTATTATTTAGCATTGTAATATGTTTTTTGGGGGTGGGAGGGGGCGGGCTGGGGAGTGAGGGGGCGGGCGGGCCACTTCTATTGGTCTTTCATTTATCAATTTTCATCCATCTTCGTTCCTTGGCCCATGTGGGCCTCCCATCGCGGTGGCCTCTGTCGTCGCAGAGCACTGGCTCTGGGCGCATGCGCGCCAGAGCTCCAGCTCGGTAATTGGACACATCAGTCCAGCGGCTCCGCGGCACGTGGGATCTTCCCAGGCCAGGGATCGAACCGGCACCCCTTGCACTGCGAGGCGGTGTCCTTATCCACTGGACCACCAGGGAAGCCCCTGTAATGTGTTTTTAAAGAAAATAGCTAGCAAGCATCATTTGCTTGTTTATTGTTTCTAATAGATGACTTGTGATAGTTTCCACAGACCGTCTGCATTCTCCTCTATGTCCTAATACCTCAACTGAGAATGCCGCCCTGCCCTGTGCCTTTCCCCAAGGTGTGTAGTAAAATGCCGAGATCCATTAAGTTATTCACCCCATGATACTGACCAAACTCCCAGATATTGTTTGGGAAACCTCCTCCACAACCAGTGGACTGGAGGGCATCCTTTGTCAACTAATGCCGTGTTCACACTTCAGGTCCAGGGTAGATGGACTCCCATAGTGGGTGGCACGTGGCTTCTTTCTTTCTTTATTTTTGCTTTTTTGCTTTTACAAAGTTTTGTTGTTTACAGACAAGTATAATCTCAAATTAGTCATATGTATGGCCTATCCCCCCCATTTCCCTCCCAGGCTATCACATAGCTCCCAGGCACATGGCTTCTTGACTAATGAATCCTCTCTGAGCAAAGATCCTTAAAGTCAGTTAGGTTAAAGAAAAAAAAAAAAACCCTCTGCATACATTACTGCCCAGAGTACAACAAAAATAGATTTAATAGGTATATCTAAGTTATTTCTGCCAACAAGCCATCCTTACAAAAGAATACACAGCTTAAAAATATGTGTTCTCAACTCTGGGATTTCCCTTCCTTGGTCCCTTTATCCTCACAGTGAGTTGAAGGGCAGCAGAGAACCTTCCTCCAATTTTCTCTTCCATTTCTCACCCATCATTCTCTTGGTCTCTTTCCTCCCTCCTATTTTTTCTGAAAACATGGAAGAAATATATCCATCATTGCATGTAACACACAAATCTATTCTTGCCATGTGTGTGCTGCCAGCTAAAAGAAAACATCTTGAAGGCAAGTACTGTATTTTTCATTTCTACCTTCAGTACGCAATAGTATTCAAGAATAAATTATGCTGATTAAATAAACCAAAATAGCCTTCTTTCCTCCTGTATAAGCAATTTCTCATGGTGGGCAGGGGCTTATTTATAAGTCATCTAGTAATAATAGCAGGCATATATTAAGAACTAGCCATCTGAGAGTTTTTATGTATTGAGGAATCCTGGATTCACATGCCTCACACTTATGTGCCAAATTCTAGTTAATTGTGTACCAGGTCTATTAGAAAAGATGTCGAGGTTATGGGAAAGATGCAGAGGTTA